>PUFA01000171.1:3080000-3737557 GCA_003508835.1 Eonycteris spelaea | reverse complement strand
TCCGATGGCCCTCAGAACTGGTATTTGCACTCCCCATTTCCACCCAGGGCCCCACATACACTTGCACTTAAAGAACAGTGCCCCTGGCCTACTTCCCACTCGCAATGTCTCGTTGGACAATTGGTGATCAATTGTCTTGGAACATTTAGGCTTGATCTTCATACAACTGTAAAGATAAGTTGTTCTGTTTACCATCTGTGGTAATATTAGAAAAGAGAAATTTTTTCTCTAGCTCTTGAGAAATAATGAATGAATGACTGTAAACTCTTAGATACTAATAGAACCAGATATGGTGGACTTATGAACATGAGATGAAGGTCTTTGCTATGTGTCCTCAGATGTCTTTCCTGAAAACTGAAAGCAATTGTCATACAAAAGAGAATATAGAACTTTCGTTGTTTTGTTATATGTGTCTTACTCTTGACACTGCGTAAAAATGGACAAATGGAGGCACAGAAAGATTCAACCATGAGATTATTTCTGTAGAGCCTGGAAGAGTTCCCAGAACATAGTAGGTTCTTAATATTCATTGAACATTGAATGTTAAAACTCTGATGGATGGATTTGGGGTTCTAGTTCAGCAAGGATGAAATTTTTTGTCACAGTCACCTCTGTACTTGGTATTACTCGTTGTTCTAGAGTACTCCATGTATAGCTGTCTTCAATGTGCTTTCAATAAGCAGTTCTATACAGAGCACTTTAGGCTGGAATACAACTAGATTTCAGCTCTACTTCTACGTGAACTCTATGACCGCAAGACATGAGTTTTATTTATTTCTGCACCCTAGGAAGTAGTATAGTGGGACACAGAAGATACAAATATTGATTGAAATTTTTGATAAAGCTGTCTGTTGAGAATATTTGCACTTGCTGAAATTTTGAAAGGGAAAGGGAGGGAAGAAGATAGAGAAGGAAGGGAGAGGAAGGGAGAGAGAGAAAGAAGGGGCAGGAAGGGAGAGAGAGAGGGGAGAGAGAGAGACAGATAGAGAGAGAAAAAGAGCAGAGAGAAAGAGAGAGATAATTTTGGGAAAGGAGTTGTGTTTTCAAAAGCTCAGATCTGTTTAGCTTGCTTCATTAGCGACAGCCATTGGCTATAGCAGTCTGAGTTTTCTCTCAACTGACCTTATCTCACATTTCTCAGGAATCTGCCTTCTTTCCCTGTTGGTAAAAATATATGAAGTGATTGAGAGGATGGATGATTGAGAGGATAGGTTACTCTACCAAAAAAGGCATTACCTGACAACATCGTCCGATAAAATCCAAATTGGATTTTATTTTCTAAGCATTGCTGACCTTTTTCTTAGTAGGTAAGTTTGTAGTGTGAAGATAAAATGCACCAGACAATTAAGTAGGTTATTGCAATGGGGAGAATGCTCATTAAGGAGGAACAAACAGCTCTAAGAAAGAAAGACATTTGGGGTTTTATAGAGGCAGGTAAACAAGAAAGGGCAAAGACAGGTCTTATCTCTCCTAGGCAGGGTGGGCCTTTGTAGCAAACTGGAACACAAAATGGTAGGGAGACTTCTCAATTGCTTTCTTGGGGCACGGTTAAAAAGTTCAGCATTGTCAGTGGACTCTGGAGCCCTTTTATGTTTATTTAAATCCTGCTTCAATCACTTAGTAGCTGATTGACTTGGGCTGGGTAACTTGTGCATACCTGAGCCAGTCATGTGTGGAATGCAATTACAGTGCTTTATACTGATGTGAATCAATCATTAGAGCTGGGTGCTGTCATTCTCTCCAAATGGATGACTGCTAAACAATGGAGAAGGGGTAGGATAATTACTGAAGAGGCATCTATAATGTCCCCTAAAAATGCTAAATCCTTGACACTTAATAGAAGGAAAACTACGAAGGGAGCTCTGTTGAAGGTAAAAGAGGGAGAGAAAGATTTCACCTCTGAAAAGATGTGGGATTAGAGTTGGGACTTTAAAGATAGGAGCAGAGATCCACTACTGAAGGATTATTAGGCAAAGGGTACAACATGAAAGACAATAATAAAGAAAGAATATAAAAGAGGTGAATAGAAAGTAGAATAATATAATTGGAGAGGAGAAGGAGAGGAAAATATGAGCAGGCCAGATTTGGGAGGCTTTGAATGGCAGCTGGAGCAGTCCGAATGCATTCTATATCTAGTGAGGAGTCATGGAAGGTTTTAAAGAAAGTTATGGCATTACGAGGACCGCGCTTGCCAAGACTAAAGATTCTTCTGTATCAGGATTCGCTCAGATCCGGCTGAATGTCTCCAGGTCACCTTGAGTTAAGCTAGTGTTTCTAAGCCTCGCTCAGCCTTGGGGAACTAGGGGTACAGTTTCCTTTGCCTACGCTTCCCTGTCAGATTTTGATTTAGCTCAGAGCACCTGTTTCTACCATTCTAAAAATATGAGTGCAGTCTTTGCAAGACAGTTGGACACTATCCTTTGGGTTGGCTGAGGGACCTGTCAGGGTCCTGAGGAGTTTGGTCCCTCATCTCACACTTATCCTCAGCACAGCCACCTGCAGAAGGTAGGGTTCCTAGCTCAGCCCACTGATCACCAAGAATTCGGTACATAAAGGCAACAAGCCACCAAGGAGCAGATTTAACAGAAGCAAATCAAATTAATCTATTGCACCTGTTTAGGTCCAGATTCCCAAATCTAGGAGGGATGTGATGGGAAGGAGAAAAGGAAGGTGCTTGTTCATGTCAGGTTTAAAGAAATAACATTTTATAATAAAATTTCGACTCTAAGTAAATTCAATGGTAGCAAGAGGACATTAAATATTTTAACCAGCCAAATGCAAGTTGTTCAGTAGGACAAAATCCTGTGAAATGCTTTGTGGAGGCTACTCACTTCATCATGGTTCTCAGGGAATGTCTGCCATCTGAACAGCTCCAGGCTGAACTCTCTACTTGTGTTAGAAGGAAAAAAAGGGCAATACCTTATTTCCTGGAGTAAACAGGACAAGAATAACTGAAATAGAGGAAGTATGTGACCTGTATTTGATTTCAAGCTTGTGTTGCTAACAAATATTTTTTATACTTGTAACAGAGAAAGGAATGCAACCAACCCATGGATACACTCGGGGAACGTTTTGGAACCAATATTACTTGAGTGCTTCCTTTATTCTAGCATTTAACTCAATAGTTAATCTTTGTCTTGCTCGTTATGGTAGCCACCAGCCACATGTGGCTAATGTGAACTTGAAATGTAGCCAGTACAAACTGAGATCTGCTTAAATTTCAGACCTCAGTATGAAAAAAATGCAAAATAGCTCATTAATATTTTTCATCAATTACATGGGAGGCTTTGAATGGCAGCTGGAGCAGTCCATTATATAGAGATAATGCATTCCATAACTATTTTTGATACACTGGGTTAAATGAGAACAATTTGACAAACGTTTCTCTAGCATCACTATGTATAATAGTGAAAAAGCCCCAAAAAATACCATCACATATGTTAATTCTTATAAGGAAGTTGATTATGTTTGGAGTAATACCAGGATTAATGAACAAACGCACTTAAACTTCTCCATTTGCAACATGAGAAGAGCAACATTCACTTCAAGCTCATGGCTATCAGATACAATATGGTTTCTAATTGATATTTATTATATTAGGGGTTCTATATATGATTATTTTTCATATATTCTTACAATCTTGTACACAAAGAATCTTGTGGAACTTAAATATTTTGGACCAAGAAAATCCTATCAACTTAAAAATAAAAGCAAGGGCAAGTAAAACCTGGTGATATGGTTAAGCAATTCTTTTCTATTATTGTCAAATTTTAATTACACTGATGAGAATTCAAGTTCCCCATAAGATACTCCAAATGCTTCTTGCTTCTTATTTTTTAGTGCAAAGTAGCTTACCCTTTGAGGCCACAGTTGACTCATGAAAGCATGAAGCAGGGTTTTATGGTATCAATTACATTTTGTTGTGAAATTTAAATCTCTCTTATGTGTGAGCACAACTGATAAAAACATTATGAGACCTAGAATCTTCTTCAAGTAGGCTCACATAAAATTGTCATGGAATTTTGACATTGCCCCTGTTTATCAATACCTGTCACTAGCTCTGGCTCCTTGCTTCACCATCTGTCCCATGGTTTTGTTCTTAGTACTGTAAACGAACTTGGCCTTGGAGCAGGTATTGTTTCAGCATTCCACAATCCACAGTGTGTTCTTTGAAATTTCTTCTCAGTGCCCTGTAGTAACTATTTTTCTGACAACTTTTTTTTCCAACTTCAGATGCAACACATTGGTTAACCTTATTCTTTAATTTGTGGCCCTCCATTATCAATTGGGTATGCAAGGCCTTTGCTCATTCATTCATTCATTCATGCATGCAATCTTCCCTCCTTCTGTACTCCTATTCCTCTGTCCCTCTTCGTAGGAAATAATTCTTAAGTGTCCTCTCTGTATGAGTTCTTGTAAAATTGTTTGTGTGCATGTGTTTTTAACTTACGTAAATCATATTGTAACAAAAATTTCATTCTGTGTCTTTCTCCACTCAGCACTATATTTTAAAAAGTCTAACATGTCGCTGAGTATATTTAGACTGTTGCTTCTAACTGATACCTAGTGATCCATCCATTTTCACACGCACATCAGAGAAATGGACATGAACATTGTCTTCAACTCACCAGTACTACTAACAATGCTTCCATGAGTATCCTCATACATCTTCCCTCATGGGTGAGAATTCCTCTGGATTCCTATATCTGGAAGTGGAAATGCTGGGTCAAAAGTAACATATGTACCAGTAAGGGTTCTATTAGAAAAACAAAAGCCACTCTAAGTATGTAAAACTAAGAGACTTTAATGATGGGAATAGATTACAAAGGTGATGGGAGAGCTGAAAGCCAAACAAAGGATATGAGATAAACAATTGCAGGAAAGCCCCCACTACATCAAAACTGCAGGAATTACTTGTAACAGGAGCCTGAGCCTGATGGAAGCCGGAATTTTAGCGGGGCTGCTGGTGGGAGCTGAAAGAAGAGGAAAAATACACATAACCCCTTGAAAAGAGAGGGAGAGATAAATATCCTGACTTCTCCCTTTTCTCCACTCCCAGTTTCCTATCAGTGCCTTTTGCCAGCTGAACCTACCCCCAAATGCAGCCTGCAGGTGCTCCTTTGGGTTTATTTGGATATTTTTCTAATTTGTTAAGTTGGATTCTTATTAATTTTCAAACTTTCTCCTTTTTTTTTTGCATTTTTTACAACTTTTAGAAACTGTGGCAAAATACATGTAGCATAAAATTTGCCATTTTAACCATTTTTAATTGTAAAAGTCAGTGTCATTATTACATTTATAATGCTGTGTAATCATCATTACTCTATTTCCAAAATATTTCATCATCCTAAACTCTGTATACATTAAGCAATATCTCTCTATTCCTTCTCCCAGTCCCTAGCAGCTTCTAAGTTCTTTTCTATCTCAACAAATTTGCCTATTCTAGATATTTCATGTAAGTCATATAATATTTGTCTTTTTGCATTTGGCTTATTTCACTTAATGTTTTCAAAGTTCATTCATGATGTAGCATGTATCAGAATTTTATTTCTTTTATGGCTGAATAATATTCCATTATATATGAATAATTAATATCTATAATAATTAATATATGTATTCACTGTTATAAATAATTCATTATATATGATAATGAATATATAATGAATAATATTCCATTATATATATGTATGTTCATTTGTTTATCCATTTATCTGTTGATGGACCCGGGTTGTTTCCACCTTTTGGTTATTGTGAATAAGGCTGATGTGAACATTGATTAAAAAATCTGAGTCTCTGTTTTCAATTCTTTTGGTATATACCTAGAAGAAGAGTTGCTGAGTCATGTGTTAAGTCTACGTTTAGCTTTTGGGGGCCTGCCAAACTGTTCCCCACTGCATGATTTTGCAGTCCCACCAGCAATGCACAAAGGTTCCAATTTCACCAACTCTTATTTTCTGTATTTGTTTATTTATTATTATTTATTATTATTTATTATTATTATAGCCATCCTAGTTGGTGTGAAATACCATCTCATTGAGGTATTGATTTGCATGTTCCCATTAATAATCTTTCAATGTGCTTACTGGCCATTTATACATCTTCTTTGGAGAAATGTCTATTCAAGCCATTTTGCCTATTTTTTTTTTTAACTGGTTGTTTCAGTATATCTGACATACTGACTGGCTGAGTCTATATATGACTGAGTAGTATCATCGTCTTAATATTAAGTCTCCTATTTCATGAACATGGAATGCCTAGACGTCCCTTTATTTAGGTCTTAATTTTTCTTCTTTTTTCAGTTTAAGATCATTTCATTGTGTCGTTTGACCTGCACCCCACAATTTTTGATATCTTTATAGTTACTTTTGATACTCCATTTCGATATCAACCTGACCCGTGATTTGTGTTTTGTTTTATTTTCAAATAAATGCCTCAAAATATGAGTTTATTATTGACATTTAATTTAATTGCATTATGATCAGTGTATATGAGTTAAATGATACCAGTTCAGAGATGTGTTGAAAATTGCTTTATGAACTTACAAATATAATTTTCCATATGTTCTTGAAAAGAATGTGTTTTCTGTGATTGTTGGATGCAAAGTTCTATATATATCCATTATATCAAACTTTAAATCCTTTGTCCTCACTGACTTTTGGGGTCTGTTTGATTTTTTACTGAGAGTTGTATTAAAATCTTCCCATTAGAATAGTATATTAATCAATTTCTCTATATAGGTCTATCAATTTTTAAATATTTTAACCTATGTTATTAGGTGCATATAAGTTTAGAAGTGTATGTCTCTAGTGTGTCTGTGTATGTTAATTGAACCTCTTATCATTATGCATAGTAATGTATTTAATAATCTTTATATATCTTGAATGATTTTTTTTGCCTTAAATTCTATTATATCTAGTATTAATATAGTACATCAGATTTCTTTTGGTCTGCCTGGTACATCTTTCTTTATACTTCTTTAATCTATATTTTTATCCTTTTCTCAATTAAATAAAAAAATTAATTATTTTAGAAAAATTGTTTTGTGTTCTCCACTAACTAGATGTTATTATTCGTTTATGTATTCCACTTAAAAAAACCTATATATTTACAATTTTCTTTTTTCAACATTCCATCTTCTTAGTATTCATTTCTTCCCCTCTACCTGAAGTGCAGTCTTTAGAATCTTCTCTAGTTATGGTCTGCTGATGATAAATTCTGCCATTTTTTGTTTGTCTAAAAATGTTTTTAAGTCTTATTATTGAA
Source organism: Eonycteris spelaea (assembly GCA_003508835.1). Classification (NCBI taxonomy): domain Eukaryota; kingdom Metazoa; phylum Chordata; class Mammalia; order Chiroptera; family Pteropodidae; genus Eonycteris; species Eonycteris spelaea. The sequence continues at coordinate 3,730,294 of PUFA01000171.1, read as the reverse complement.
AGACAGTTTTGTTAAGTATACATTTTAAATCAATGGTTGTTTTCACTCAAACCTTGATTATTTTACTGTCTGACTTCTATTATTGCTTTAGAAGTTAGCTTTCAGTTTATTTATTTTTGTAAGTAATCTATCTTTTCTGTTTAGCTACTTTTAATGTCAGCTATTTGTCTTTCGTATTCGTAGTGAAATGCTAAGTAAGATTTTACTCTGTCTTATTTGGGGTCAATTGTTCTTCCTGAAATTGAGGATTTATATCTTTAATCACGTCTGGAAAATTCTCAGCCATTATCTTTATAATATTTCCTCTTTCCCATTCTACCATCTTCTTATGGAAATCTGATTAGAAGTATATTAGACTCCATATCTTCATATCTCTTCTCTTCCATATTTTCTACTTCTTTTACTGTATTCTGGGCATTTATTCAGAGCTGTCTGTGGTTTACTAATTCTCTCTTAAGCTGTTCTAATTTGTTGTTAAACTAGTCCACAGTTTTTAATTGCAACGATTATATTCTTTTATTTCTATAAGTACTACTTGATTCTTTTTCAAATCTTTAAAAAAGTTTCTTGTACTTTGCTCATATTTCCAATTCCCTCTATTATTTCCTAAGTATTGGAATGTTCAGAGGCAGAATGTAAATAAATATTGGTTATGTATAACTATGTATATTTACATAGTTTATTTACATTCTGCCTCTGAACATTCCAATACACAAAGTTTCTGTAATCTGATTTTGTTCTTTGTTGTTTCTACCAACTCTTAGTCATTGTGCCTTATTTCCTCATGGATTTTGTTATTTTTATTGGTGAGTTCAAGCCGTTTTGAATTTATCTGTAGGAATTCTGTGAAAACTGGGTTGACAGTACAATTATCTAGGTACAATGTAGTCCTACAGGGACGATTTGTAACATTTTGTTCAGATGCAAAGGGTTTCTACCAATCCAGGACCACTTTATAATTTCTCAGTTTAAACTTCTGTTGTTTTTGTTGTTCAAATGCTTTTTTAATGGAAAGTACCAGGAACTAAGTATTGCTGAGTGTGTACTAAAATGCTACAGTGACACTAATTAGTCCTTGAGTGGGAAAGGTGCAGTAATAGTGTTTGGCAACCTTGTTATGGGTAATCTTACTTGGAAATGAAATGGTCACATTACATGGTAATAAGGCTACAAAACACTGAACATCATCATCCTCACTCCTAAGAAACATATACTCATTAGATTACTGTATGCAACACATTTTACCTTGTGTTGCAAGGGAGAGAAGAGGGAGAGAATGAATAAGAGATTCCCTGAGTAATGACTATAATTAAGGTATGGAATGAGGTAAAACAAAAAGAATGTTAGTTGTCTCTTACCAGATATGGAGACAACATTACTACATGAAGCAAATATCAACTTGTGAGAATGCAAAGTCATGAAAATGGGTGCTTTCTCCTTAATTCATGCAACAAACACTAGAAACTAAAGTTTCTAGTGACAAGGACCAAGTCCTGTTTTATTCTCCATATAGTGCCTAGTATGACCATAACAGACAATAGTTGTTGAATGAGTACCTACTGTGTGCCGTGCCAGGCATGGTACTAGGAGCAAGATGGACATGACCCTTAACCTCAGTCTTAAGGAGAAACCCTACTTTTTCAAAGTAATTAAGGTTGAATTTGCAATCAACTAATATCAAAGATATTACTAAAGAGAATAAAAATAACTAATTGGGTTCCTTACAATGATTACATTTGTACCTTTTTCCATTAACAACTCTGTGAAGTAGGTAGGTTAAATATACTATGCCCAGTCCACAGTTGAGATAATATAACTCAGCAATTATTGAGGGATTCTGTATTGCCAGCACTGTGTTAAGTGCTTTACATTTATTATCTTATTGAACCCCCTAATAACCCTACAGGCAAATACAATTATTTCTCTCAATTTCAGATTAGGAGAGCAATGAAGCCTAAAAAAGTTTAAGTAACTGGGTTCAGGGGTGCATAATTATTAAGTGGCAGAGTTGAGGTGTTTCATCTGAGGCAGTGGGACTCTAGGGGTCTCTACTGTGCACGAGAAGGCAGCTGAACTCACACAAGTGAACATGTTATATACTAGTACTATTCAGGGCTCATTTAAGACTTTCGGATATTTCCTAAATTCCCAAAGGTGGAGCTAATTTATTCTCAGAGTCTTAAAATGAGAGACATCTTTAAATAACTACGAAAATTATCTCACCCATGGCACAATTTAACTATTGCAATAATTTTGAGACAGGAGAATGCTTTGCTGCTATTGCCTCTAGAAGCAATGCTTAATATTTAAATCAGAACACTCAGAAGTAGCAAGAGAATTTAGCAAAATTAAAACATATCTTCATGCAATCCATATTTACATAGACATCTGCCTACCAGGGCCAACTGGATGGCTTTATGGAAAATTTCAGTGGGAAGATGAAAACACCTTTTCAACAGATTAAAACAAAATTAAACCAAAGACCTGGTCATTCCCCCTTTCCCCGCCAGTTCCCGGCCCCGGGCGTCGGCGAAGGCTGGGGTGCGGTTGGGTTGCGCTGCGCAGGAGCGCGTTCCGCGGGAAAAGCAAGGCTGCGCAGGGGGCCCTGGGTTGCCCGCGCCCTGGGCGAGTCTGGGCAGCGCACGGCTACACCGTCTCCTAGCGACCTGAGAGACTTGAACTCCCACCACCGGGCCCGCGGTCGCCGGGAAGCCAGGGCCACCATGGCGGACCACATGCAGCCGTTCCGGCCCGGGACGCTGACGCGGGCGCCAGCAGGCACGATCTGCAGGCCGCGGTAAGGGCAGCGGCTGGGCCAGGGCGCATCCCGCGGTGCCGCGCGGGGGCGCCGGGCAGGTTCTTGCTGGAGCTGGGGTGGGGGATGGGGGATGGCAGATGGCCACAGAGGCTTGGCTGGAGGCTTGCCTACTTTTTCTCCTCGAGGTGCCCGGCACCTAAATGATTATATTTAAAATAGCACTCGACGATTCTCGTCTCAAAGGATGCCTTCCTCCCCCCCCCCCCCCGTTATCCTTACAACCCCCAGGGGGTTTTCCAGATGGAAAACTGATGGCCACAGAGTCCTCTGTGGAGACTGATTTAGCTTATGGGACTCACCCTTCTCCAGGTTAGGAAAGTGGATTCCTGAATCCCTCCTGAAGGGTCTGAGGCACCTGGAGCTGTTGGCCAGCCAGTGACTGTAGCCAGGCCCAGCTGGTGTTTGGGGAGTGCCTGGGGAGTGCCTCGGGGAGTGCCTCAGGGACTGGGGCGGGTGGTCTGCTGCCATTTGAATGCTTCGTGTCATGGCCACAGGCAAGAAGCTGAGGCTTTTTGCTTTTGCTGATTCCTTGAGCTATTTATGAGATTGAAATTTCTCTCTCTCGAGGCCATGTGTAAGTGGCAGTTAAGATTCCAAAACTCTATTGTGTAAATAGCTACCGTGGACCTAGGGGTGCATAGATCTTAACAAATCAGTGTTTTGGTTTTCTTTGGCCAAATACTCAGAAATGCAATTGCTGGGTCAAAAGGGAGTTCTATATTTAACTTTCCGAGAAACCTCCAAACTGTTTTCCATAGTGGCTCTACCACATTTCCATCACAAAGTTAAAAAAGAATTCCAAAAGTCTAGAATCAGAAAGGATGGAGTGGAAGGCCAGTTCTCCTCTTGCCTGCAAGGTGACCTTAGGCAAGTTAGTTGTTCCTTGTAGGCTCAGTTTTCTTAACCACAAAATGGGGATGATAAGAGGAATCAGCTTTACAGGATTGTTGTGAGGATAAACTGACCAAGCACTTGTAAAGCAATTTAGGGCCCATAGTGTGCGTTTGTATTCGTTTGTATTCGTGTTAGCAACTACAACTTTTGGGGCAGCCCCTTTTGACCCATTTTCAAACTTTTTGTTTTGAAATAATTATAGACTCACAAGAAGTTGCAAAAATAGTGCAGAGGTCCATGTACCCTTCTCCCAGCTGCTTCCAGTGGTACCATCTTACATAACTATAGTACATTACCAAAGCAGGAAATCCACACTGGCACAATGTATAAATCGACTGCAAACTTTGAATTTCACCAGTTGTTACTTGCATTCATGTATGTGCATAGTTCTCTACAATTTTGTCATATGTAGTCTTCAAGATACAAAACTGTCTTCTTATTTCGAGGGAACCATTTTGTGCTACCTCTTTATTGTCACTCTTTTCTCCACCCCCAACCCTTGGCAACCACTAATTTGTTCCCCATTTCTTTAATTTTCTTCTTTTCAGGATGTTAGATTAATAGAATAATATAGTTTAAAATTTTTTGAGATTGGCTCTTTTTCATTCAGCATAAAGACTTTGAGATCCATCCAAGAAGTTGTGTGTATCAGCAGTTACATCATTTTCATTGCTGAATAAGTATTCCATGCTATGGATGTACCGTAGTTTATCCATTTACTTGCTGAAGGACATTCAGGGTGTTTCTAGTTTTCAGCTATTACACATAAAGTGGCTGTGAATATTTGTGTACAGATTTTTGTATGAACATAAGTTTTCACTTTTTTTTAGGATAAATGCCCAATACTCTTGCAATTCTTAAATTTGGAAATATCCATGTATCATATACTAGTGACCGTGAAATAGTAAATGTTTAGAAAAGATGTTTTCAGTTTTATTTTCTGGATCAAGCGAAATTTTTATCAACTTAAAAAATGCAGAGAAGTAAGTTTATTAGCTATGAGAGGCAAAGTGGGGTAGGTAGAAATCCTCCCTCTAGACCAGTTGCCTGTTTATTTCTGAGAACTCAGTTTCTTCCTCAAAAAGTGAGGAAGGTGGGCCACATTTCTTCAGGATTTCTGTGAGGTCTAACATTCTATGAGGTTGGAGCTGGCTGCCACACTTTCCCTGTTTTCACTTGTATGACTATGCTTCAGCAAGTTTATTGTTTATCAAATTTGTTTTTGTGAAGTGCTTGGATATTTGAGTTAGTTGTAAATGTGTGGAAAATAAACTTATAAAGATATTTAATACTATGGAGGGTCCTTGCCAGTAGGTCATGCTGAATGGATCATCAAATCTCAAGGTTAGATGTAATTCTAACACTCCACCACTTAGCTACTTAAGAGTAATTTATTAATTGCAAAGAGCAATTTTTTGTAAATTCATCTTTTTATGTCCTTTCATCAAGGTCATCACAGTAGAGCTGGATTACCCCTCAAACATACACATTGCGTACACAGCAAGCAAGGAATTTCTACAACTCAGAAGAATGGGGATTGAGCTGGAATCTCTTAAAAATGTTTTGTGCCTATAAAGATGAATGCAGCAAGGAGTAGTTTTGTTGTAATGAGCTGTTATATGTAGAAGGGGCCTGGAAGAGGCTTCAAGGAAAGACACCAATAAAATAGAGATATTTGACAGCGTGATGTGTTAGGATACTGAGAGACCTGACAATAAGTTGCTCGAGTTCCAAATCTAGGTTAGCAATGGCTGGATATATTAGATTATCCAGGAAATGGACTCATTTTTTATTCTATTTGTCCTTCTGTCTCTTCCATATTATCTTCATGCCCTAACTGCTCCATACAAACAGCAGCCTGGTAGGTAAGGAAACTGAGTGAGGAGGCTAGGTGTAAGGCAATAGGGAGAGGCAGAGACGGGGAGTGAGAGCATAGGACTTGTCTAAAAAGGGCAATGATTATACCAATTTTGGTTCCATGGAAAGGTGGGCCCAGCATTCCCAGAGCTCCTGATTTTAGTTCCAAATTATGTATGTGAACTTTTTATATGTCGGAAGCTCTAGTGTAGTGGTTAAGCACCCTTCTCTGGAGTCACACTACCTGGATTAAAATCCCACCTCTCCCACTTATTAGCTGTTTGACCTTTGACAACTATATATATTTTTAACTTCTTTGTGCCTCAATTTCCTTATCTGTAAATGGAAATAATACTAGTAATACTTCATAGGAGTGTTATGAAATTTAAATAAGTTAATATATGCAAATCACTTAGAACAGTGTCTGTTATGTAGAAAGGTCTCAATATGCATTAGCTATTATGATTCTATTAAATCAGGAAGGCGACCAAATGAAAGGTTTGTAGGCGCAAGACAGCCTATGGACTACCAGTTTGCAACCTTTGACCCCAAGAGTTTAAGGGGGAAACAGAGGCCCCCAAAATTAAATGAAAATGCCAAGGTCAATCAGTTAGTTAGGGGCAAGTTGTCACTGGGATCCAGGTTCTTCCCACTGCACTGTGTCCTTTTAAAGGATAAGAAAGAGTCCTGGGAGGGGCTGCCCCTTGTGACTGTGCTTCACAAGGAGAATGGCTAGATGAAATGTAGTGAAGTAGCTGGTAATAATAAAATAGATTTGAAAATAGTGACATGAATGGGCCTTTATAATATTGTGTTAGGAAACAAATAAGAAACAGAATAGTGGCATTTACGTAAATTCGGAATACATGCACACAAAAGAGACAAGACAGATATTATTACAAGGATGCATACAAACAAAAGGGCTCGTTACAAATCCGCTTGAGTGGTTTTGCCTATGCAGGGAGAACAATGAGTATGGGACATGGGGATAACATAGAGTAAAGAAAACAGGAGAGGGGCCTTGCACAGACCAGTGATAATGTGCCGTGAACTAGGAGTGTGATTAACTCAACCTTCTCCACATGAACCCCTCTCCCCCCACTTCTCCTCCCCCGGAGAGCCTCCTTTCAACCTTCTCCCCACTCAGTCCTTTTCCATATGACCTGGCATATTGTCTTCCAGGTGCAAAGAGGATCTGCCTTCTGAGTGCTCCACAAAGCCCAAGAACAGGCTGAGGTTCCCCACCTCTCTGAACAGCCAGCGGTGGATATTTGTGAGAAAGGGACTGGATGACTTCAGGAAAGGCTGCCCGCCTTGCGAAAGTGTGATCACTCAGGGCCCTTGGGAACACTTTCTCCCTCACGTTTATCACAGAGTTCTCCAACCTGCACCCCAAAAGAGGCAGAACAAGCTGCCCAAGGGAGCACCCCTGCTTTCAAAGCTCTCACCAACCAGCAGGCACGAAAGGCGTTCCTGGAGGACATTGAAGCCCAACTGACCCCGCGCCCCTTTGCGCTTTTCCCGAATCTGGAAGAAGATATGCCAGCAGAGGTGACATCCCGTCCTAGGGTTGTGGGAGGGCCTTCACTGGGGCCTTGAAAATAATTCTCTTTAGGTGTCTGGGAGCTTCCTTGGGGGGATGCCATGTTTAAGGAGGAGGGGAGAGGAATGTCTCCCCAGGATAGGGGTTCTCACGTGGGCTGGAGCAGCCTCCCTTTCTCTGCCCCCAGGAAACACAACCAGCAGCAACATACACCCATCTCCCTTTGCTTCCTGTGAAACCACAGTACTTATAAAGGTCCTGCACACTGGAGACCTTCCACTTTTCTTCCCCTGAACTTCTACCAGTCTCCTTTGCTGTGGGGGGCAGAATGCAACGCGCGAGAGAGTTGTTCAGTTTTGCTTTTGTCACTTTAACTTGGTCTTAGGAGGTGTTGTAAGTACTTACTAGCTGATAGGTAGAAGGTATATGAGCACCTGAAAGGCCACAGTGAAAATTCACCAAATCGTCAGAGTTGGGCAGCAGCTACATCGTGCGACCAAGGTCCCAGGAGTGGTTTGACTTTCAGCTCCATAGTCCTGAGCACAGACCTCTTGTTCTTGTAACTCAAAATGGCTTCCGCACCTCCAGGCATCCAGTCTGTCTTTCAAATAAGAAGGGGGAAGGGACAAAGGTTAAAGGGTGCATGCCAGCTGGCTCTGTCTTTTGATTAGGCAAATATAGTTGACCCTTGAACAACAGGATTGAACCACACAAGTTCACTTATATGGATTTTTTTTTTTCAATAACTACACAGTGAGCATGACAGTTGTTCAGACAGGTGAACTGTGCAAAGCCCTTTCCTACTCAGAGTAAAGTCCTTGCCATCATTGAAAATGCCCTGTGTGTTCTGTTCTCCGCCCCTAACCTCCTTTGTTCCCCCTTCAACCTGACCACCTTCTCCTCTCTCTCACCTCACTCACTGCAGCCACTCTGGCCTCCTGCTTGCTTCATGAACATTGCAAGCATGTCCAATTCAGATCTCTGTTCCTGCGTCTGGGGCACTTGTCCTAGATGTCTGCCTAGCTCACTTCTTCCCTTCCTTCAGATCTTTGCTCAAATGTCTCCTGGCTGAAGAGGCCTATGTAAAATAATACTTCCCTTTCTCTCTCATTCTCTATCTTTATAATGATGTATTTTTCATCACAGCACTCGTCACCACAGGGCTCCTCACTAGAATAAAAGCTCTGCAAGGGTAGGGACTTTATCTGTGTTTTTCATTGTGTACCACTGATATCTATCACAAGGTAAACACTCAATAATACATTTTTATAAATAATGAATAAGTGGATAAATAAATGATCAGTGGCAGAGAAGTCAATAGGAAGGACAACTGGAATTGCTAATCCATTATTTTCTACGGGGCCTTTCCTGCACTGCCTCATGCAGGCCAAAGCTTCTGAGTCCATGACAGACTGTTTCCACATACCCTAGGGTGGGATTGTGGCCCTTATTTCCATGTCTGACCTTCAAAACTAGGTAGGTTGGCTTTTTCTGAAGCCAGATCTCTTTTTGTGATGTTATGATGACCACCGCAACTCTAGATTTAAATTTTGCCCAGAAAAAGAATACCTCTTTTTGCATGGTCACAGCGAAATTCCATAACCTAATTCCCATGGGTCCAACTTGGGATATGTGCCCGTTCCTAACTAGTCACTGTATTCCTGATTGGCCTGGCCTGCTTCTGGAGTGAGAGTGAGGTCAGGCCAATGAGGACTGAGGTGGTTCTCAAAGAAATATCTAGATACTGTCTTTTGTATGAGGCAGAATGGATGCTGGGCAGTGAAAGACCACAGAGATCCTCTAGATGTACCTCGCTCAGTGGGGGCAGTTGGAGATTGGGGTAGACCCAGAGGCACTATTCCATTTAGAGGAGGTGGAATTTCCGTACAAAGGTTGCCTACCTGATGTCTGGGTGATGGAAGTCTACTCACAGCACCCGGGACAGAGCTAGCACAGAAAGTGATGACCGGCACTGGCCAACTGGAAAGGAAAAGCAAAGGCGCCAGTTGGTCTGTTCCGTTTTAGAATCAAGGGGCCCCATGTTTCAGCACATTTTTCTTCCTCCAAAACTGTTTTCTGTTCGTAGCTCTTATTAAAGGTGCTGGAGGTGCTGGATCCTGACAAGAAACTGGAAGACACGTGGGCTTATTGTCAGGGTGTCAGGAAAAGAGCCGAGGAGCCCATAAAGCTTTTAAAGAAACGTTCCGCCCAAGTCTCCTGGGACTGTAAGTATTGTCCTTAACTCCTGGCTCATTCCCATCACCTGATACAACATTCTAGGAGTTACCTTCTTAAAGTTCCTTATCTTGAGACGAATTTAGAGAAGCAAAAGTAACTAAGTTCCCGAGGAGGAGGGAAGGATCCTTGAGTTCTGCTCTGTGTTTGGTTCCTTCGTGGCTGTGAATTATCCAGCAATGGAGCAAACATGGGTGTGTCTGCATGACTCTAGGAGAGCTGTTGGAGAAGGGGAAAGGCAGGAAACCCTGAGTAATTGGCCAGTAATGGGTTTTTGAATTATTTATGCCAAAAGCTCTTTTATTCAATGTGGCTGGGACCAGCAGTTGATAGGATAACAACGATAAAAAGTTAATACAGAGAATCGTAAATGATGGCATTTAAGTACTTAAAATATTTTATTTTACGCTAAAACATCACTTGCTAGTCTTGTAATGTAAAGCCTTTTTTGTGTATGGGTCTGCTGCTTGGATGTCCAAGTCATCGTGTTTTTGCATAAATCACACCAGTAATACCATCCATGTTCATTGAACATTTCCAAAGCACTAGGCTTGATTTTCATAGAAGCAAACCTTTTTGGTACCACACTCTTGTTTTCCCAACTCATGCCGTATTTAATTTAAAATGTAAATGTAATGGTAAGTGTATCTGACATAGATTTGAGATATGCATTTGGCCTTTGAAATTAAATGATGTCACGGCAGGCACTGAAAAGTGTGGGTGAACAGCACCCAGACCACTGATGGAGGACCCAGAACCAGGGTCAAGGTGTTTGGAAGGGGCAGTGGAAGACCTTTGCTAGTCACACCAGTTACCTGCATGGAAGGGGAAGGAGGGAGCGTTCATTGTATTAAATTATATGTGTTTATTAGGGTGCGACACACAATGACAGGAATACCACTGCTGTGATGCTTTAGGCCCCTCAGAGTACCCCCTGGTAAATTTGGGGAAAACCACCAGGCATGCTCACCTCACTCTGCTCTTTTTCCGCTGAGAAGCAAGATGGTCCATAAGAAGCACAAGTTTTCCTCTGCTCCTCCCTTCTTGGGGAAGCCCACCCTGGTCCACCCTGCTGGGCCCTGGGTGGGACAGTCTGCCCATTTCTGGTTTCAGTGAGCAAGTCATTTTGGATCTAAATCTATGTCTGCCAACATGGCTGCTGTCAGGAATAAAGGCGACATTTTGGCTTTCATCTTTGCTCTTTGTGTTATTTTCAAGTTGCTCAAAACCTGGGTGGGGAAGAAGGAGGGGTGTTATATGAAGGGATCCCCTTGGAGACTCCAACATCATGGGTCAGCGTGGCCCTGTGAGCATCTTTGAATTACTGACCCTCAGTGAACCATTTGCTAGTTGCCATGGTGTGTGATTTATCTCAAATTTTTAAAAGAAGCCATTGAAGAGAGCTTATTGAGGATGAAGGGTGGTTGCATTTGGTATGATCAGATTTACATTTTGAAATGACCATTTTGGCTTCAGTGTAGAGAATGGGTTAGAAATTGGGGGTTCAGAGTCTTAAGAGAAGGTGCAGAGACACCAGCGAAGAGCCTCTTGCAGCAGTCCAGAGAAGACAGAGTTAAAATCTACCAGACTTATGAATGGGCTGGATTTTAGGGACGAGGGGAAAAGAAGTCAAGGATGTCTCCTACTTGTCATGATTATCTGAGGCCTTGGCAGATTCCAAGCATAGTAATTTGGGCTTTTACCTGGAACGTGTCTTAATAAATGATACTCATAATCTTAAAAATCAACTTATAATGGTAATGTTATCTAAGTTTTAATTGTTATAGCTAATCATGATATACTTGTCTTTATGATGTTTATAATAGGAATATAATCTTTGAAAAATTAACATAATTGTGTGAATTTGCAAGGAACTGTTGGAATTACTTGTATTATGATCCCCTTTTCCCAAGATATTGTTGGAAATCAACTTGGATTCATGGTGGCTCATATTGTACTTCTTTGATGATTCCTTTACCTTTAGTCCCAAGAAGATTCCTCTTTCACATCCAGGCCAGTGGCTTTACAAAGAGAAGAAGCCAAGTGAAATGGATTTGCTCCATGAAGATGGTCCTCTTCCTTGTGAAAATGTACGCAAAGGAGTTAGTGACTTCTGCAACTGGGCTGCTAATATTGTAAGTTAGTAGTGATACTTGCAACTTACTTTTTAAAGTCAAGCTCAAAGTTACTTTTATTAAAAAATAGTTTGATATAATCTAAGTCACGTAATCAAAGTCATAAAGGAATCTTATGACTCTCCCACCATTTATAATAGCAATGTTTCTTGTAGATGAAATTTCCGGAAAGTTTGCAGCCAATTTGAATGTTTACTATTTATATCTCACATCATTGCTGCTGTTTCATATTTGAGTGCGTATCTCCCCCCCCCTTCCTGCCACCAGCTTACTTGAGATTCAATTGACATATAACATTGTATAAGTTTGAGGTATAGTGTGATAATTTGATACAAGTATATATTGCAAAATGATTACCACAACAGGGTTAGTTAATACATCCATCACCTCACATATCACTTTTTGTGTGTGTGTGGTGAAAACATTTAAGATCTACTTAGCAACTTTGAAGTACACAATGAAATATTTTAACTATAGTCACTGTGCTGTACCTTACATCCTTAGATTTTATAACTGGATCTTGTACCCCTTTGGCCAACATCCTCCCATTCCCCACCCTCTTGTTTCATATTTTTTATGTTCCATTTCAATGGAAGGATATTCTTTTCTTTCTTTCCTTCACTCTTGCAACTCATTTTTCTCAACTATAATTGCTGGGCAACTGTGCTTAACTACATTTACTAAAAGTTTTTCCTGACATGAAAAGAGTTTTACCTCAGTTATCGAAGTCTTTCCTTGCCTCCTTCCAAGAACATATTTAGTTACATATTCCTGTTCCCAAGTCCCTAGAATGTCTAGATTCCCAATGCTTTTCCTGGATTCGAGACCTAAACTTTGCAAGATCCCTCCCCAGCTTTTTTAGTGAATTCGTCAGTTTTAGTCAACGTGTTGTTTAGGATTATTTCATTGGCAAGTGACTGAAATAGTCAAACTGTGTTGAGAGAGAAAAGGGAACCATCCAGAAGTGTTAGGAGCTGCAGGCACAGCTGGATCTAGGTGCTAAAATGTTTTTAGGCACTCTCCCTATCTGTTGCATGCTCTCCCCCATCTGACTCCATTTTCCTCAAATGATGACAAGAGTAGCCACTAAAAGTGCCAAGCTGACATTCTATCAAATAGCAATGTAAGTGGGGAAAAGAAGCAACTCTTTCAAAGAGGAAAAAGTCCAGGGCTCACTCGTACTGAACTAACCTGGGTCACATGTCTTGTGACTGAATCATCCACTATGTGTGGGGAAACGGACTGTGGTCGCTGGCTAGTTCCGGTCACACGTCTAATCCTGAAATGAAGAGGCGGACATGTCCTGCCCTGCTGCAGCAGACGGACTGAGGTGGGAGAGGGAGGCTTCCTAGAGGGTGGACTGGAGTAAAGATGCTGGCCAAGGCAGGTGATGCCCACCCCGCCTGGTGCCTGAACCACTGCTTGTCCACAATCTGGCTGGATTGGATGACCTGAATCCCCGCACTTCCACTCCCCGTTCCTACTACTGGAGACTACACTGTCTAGGCAGGAATTTTAAGAAACTGTAGGGTGATAATTTAGCTGCTCTGGTGACCAGTCTTATTTTCAGTAACTTATGACCAAGGTACCATCTTTACCTCAGTTATGCAACCTTGGTCCCTATCACATCATCCTGTGGTTTTTCCCTACAGCGCCAGCTTATACTTTCCTTCTATGCGGTTTATTTTTTACCTCATTGATTCTGCTTGCTCTATTTCTAGTTCATTATTATTTCAGCCTAGTTTTGACTCTACTCCTCCTTTTATGCCCCTGACTCTAATTCATGACTCTTCTCTATAAATTTCACCCCAACATCAGATTCAGTTGCTAATGGCCTCATTCATTCTGTGTTCCCCAATTAATATTTTCCAAAGTGGGAATGTGTTGAGTCTCCAGAGGAGAAAAATATAATCTTTCTGCTACTCTTCTAAATTCTCCCTGGGGTCCATATAACAAAATTCAGATTAACAAGAGAAAAATAAATATAAATTTATTAACATATATCCATCATCTACTTACCTACCTACCTACCTCTATCTGTCTGTCTGTCTGTCTATCTATCTATCTATATCGAGCAATTCTTTCAGATGGCTTAGAATTCAGTCTTAAATATCATCTTTAGCCACAGACAAAGTGGAAGTGCATGAGGAGCCAGATTTAAGGAGGTAACTAAGAAAAGTAGATAAACAAGAGTAAGGTTTGTTATGCAGATTTAAGTAGGTGCATTCTCCATTGATAAGAGTTTCTTATGATTTAGCGTCTTCCTTCTCTTCCTGGTACAGAAAGTTATACACTCTTATAAGTGGAGATTTCCTTTATAAATGGAAACTGTCATACAAAAGGGTAACTTCTATCTTGTTTTCAGAGCTTTTCCTGTATTGTCTGCTATTTCTCAAAATCATCAACTCAAAATAATTCTTATAACAGAGGCATATTTGGGATGGCACATTCTGCTACCCTTCGGCCTAAACCATCTTTTAGCTACATGGTAGGTCAATGGTCAGCCTACAATCAGCTGCTTTTTGTGTGTCCATCTCCCTCCCACAGGCTGTGGCTTAAGGGAGGGAGTGGAGGGGCTTGTTCTATGCACAAAATACTGTGGAGTAAAACCACCTTCTTCAACAGGAGCCCTGGATGGGGCAGCTACCCTTATAATGGCCTGCAGGCAGAACAAACACTGACATTTTTTGACATGTTTGGAAAATACCTCAAGGGATGTCACTGCTATAAAGTGTTGGAGAAGTTTGCTTTTGGTCACACAGACTTATTTTTTCTCAGTCCCGTTAACTCCCTCAGGGACTCACTGCTTCTTGTGGTCCTAAATTGTCTCTTAAGGCACTGACAGAGCCCGTTAGACTCCAAATACAGTTGACCCTTGAATAACATGGGTCCGGACTGTGCTGGTACACTTATCCACGGATTTTATGTTAGGACTTGAGCTTCTGTGGGGTGGAGTATTCGTGGGAGGTCCTGGACTCCCTCCATCCCATGAATACCAAGGCTAGTTAAGTTTTGGGGGAGTCAAGAGTTATACAGGATTTTCAACTATGTGGGGAGTTGGCTCCGCTAACTGTGCCAACAGAGCACCCCTGTTGTTCAAGGATCAGCTGTACTTCTTGTCTCCAATCCTGTTGACTGAACATTTTCTACCTCTCTTCCAAACTACCTCTTTCCCAGCCATGGTCAAATGCCTCCCTTAGATTGAAGAAGAAAGCAAGGAGTATTTCACCATTTGTCCTTGACTCACACAATGTGATGTTCTTCCAGGGAAGCTCGAACATTGATGAAAAGTTCATCCTGAAACAGTTTGCCATTGACTATCAGAGCAAACCAAGCTGTAATGTGCTGAACCAGGTTCCTTTGGATCTAAAGAGGAGTGTAGGGCTCAATAAACTTCAGGAGCCAGAATTTTTCCAGAAGCTTAACCATGAGTGGAAACTCCAGAAGCTGCAGGTAATTACAAAAGGGGAGAAGACTGAAAAATCAAAGAAAATTAAGTTGTATTAAACTCTTGAATGTTTTTAAATTCTGACACCTGTCTTTTTCAGTAGAATTCTTAAATTTTTTTCTGTTTGATAAATGTTTATTAAATTAATGAACATTTAATATATACAACAAAGTTATACAAACAAAGCATGTCATTCAGCATTCTTGTCAACATCTAACAGTCGTTATTATTCTATGTGTTTTATGTTTCTCATTGCAAGAGTGAAATGCTGAAATTAATTATTGTGAACACTGTTTATTTTATGTCTGAAGAATTCTTGAATTTTTAGGAGGGTCTTACTGACCACAAACCATCATTCTTGATCACATGCTTGCCTGATCATTAATTACTCACTCGGTTTTCCAGTATCCATTTCCTGTGAAGACAGAAGAACAAAGTAACAGAGAGGAGAAATAGTATGTTATGTTCCAAGGAGAAGTTTTATGGGCCCCTCAGTATTTTACCAGTTTTAACACATGTGTTACTGCAAATGTATACACAAATCGAATGTGCCAGTCTAACAGACATAAGTGCCTAAGTGAGAGTTGGTAAGGGTGGAGAGGAGAGAGAGTTCCTTTCTCTGAAAGTGAAAAACCATATGTTATCCCTAATTATTCTCTCCTTTTTACACATAATCTTTGATACTGTATTTCCACTATTTTGGACATATTAACTTTGTCTTTTACAATGGAATGCAATCAACTGACCTGTTTTTACATACATAACGTTTTCTATCTTGACCCTTGCATAAGGTTTATGAAATTTATACATTCCATCTCCTCTCATCTTTCTTAAGGGTAAAATGTAAACTGATGCTGGACAGGCAAATTATGTCCTTCACACCTGGGGCCTAAAACACTGCTTGTCCTGAATCTGGGCTGAATGAAATTGTTCAATTCCCTGTACTTACAAATAATTGCACAAACACTGCTTTATAAACTACTGTTGTTATTGCCAAAATTGAACTTTTTACTGACAGACGGAGAGTCACTATGCAAAATTTCAAAATATATTTCCACATGGTCCTTCTGCCTGAAGGACTCTTTAACAGTTCTAGTTTAGTTCTGAATTCTTTCAGTTTTTGTATGTCTGAAAATGTCCTTATTCTGCTTTCATTTTAAAAGAAATATTTGTGGGGATAGAATTCTAGGTTCACAGTATTTGGTTTGTTTGTTTTCAGAACTTGAATGATGTTGCTTCACTGTTTTCTTGGTTGTTGATTCTGATGAGAAACCTGTCATTTTTATCTTTGTTCTTCTAGATGTGTTTGTTTCCTTTGCTGCTTTTAACATTTTCTCTTTGTCACTGGTTTCGAGTAGTGCGATTATTACCTTCGTGTATATTTCTTCATGTTTCTTGTGCTTGGAGATTGCTGAGCCTCTTTGATCCATAGGTTTATGGTTTTCATCAAATTTAGAAAAATTTTGACCATTATTTCTCAAAAAAATTTTTGTTTCTTAGCACTCCCTCCCCGACTCTAATTACATGTAATTAAGCTGTGTGAAGTTGTCTCACAGCTTACTGCTACTCTATTCAGTTTTTTATTCTGTTTTCTCTCTGTTCCTATTGCTATGTCTTAAAATTCTCCAATCTTTTTTTTTTCTTTCTGGAATATCTAATGTTAATTTCAGTCAGTGCATTTTTCATCTCATACATTATAATTTTAATCTCCTGAAGTTTGACTTGGGTCTTTTTTTATATCTTCCGTGTCTCAACTTAATATTTTGAACATATGAAATACAGTTATAATAACTTTTTTGATGTTCTTGTCTGTAATTCTAACTGATCAGTTCTGTGTGAGTATTCATTAATCGATTTTTCTCCTCATTGTGGATCATCTTTTCTTGCCCTTCTGCATGTCTGTTGTTTTTCGAGCAGATGCCAGACATGGCGAATTTTACTTTATTGGATGCTAGGTATTTTTTTGTATTCCTATAAATTTGAGTTTTGTCCTGGGATGTAGTTAAAGTTATTTAGAAAAGTTCGATCCTATTGGCTCTCCTTTTAAGATCTGTTGGGAAGGACCAAACTATATTCAGTCTAGGGGTAATTTTTTACTGCCGAGGCAAGACCCTTCTGTGTAGTCTACCCCGTGTCCTGTGAATTTTTAGGTTTTCCAGGAGAGAACGGGCATGGTCCCTGCCTCTGTGTGCGTGCCAGGCGCTGCTCCCTCTAATGCTTTCTGCTGCTTCTTTCCGGACTTCAGGTCGTTTCCTCCACACATACAGAAAGGAAGCGTGTGCAAACCCTGGAGTTCTCTCTTTCTGCAGCTCTGTCCTTTCTGTTTCTTTGTGCTGCAAACTTTAGCTACATTGGTCTCTCTGGACTCTCAGTTCTGTCTCCTCAACTCAGAGAGTCCACCGGGCTTTTCGGGGGCTCCTCTCTGCCTTGTGAAATGGAAACTCTCTCAAGACAATGAGCTGGAGCAGTTGTGGGGCTTATCTGTTTGTTTCTTTTCTCTCAGGGACCACTGCTCTTCGTTATTATTCCAGTATCTTACAAACCATTGTTTCACACAGACACACACACACGCACACACACACACACTCTGTTTTTCGGTTGTTGCGGGTTGGAGGGTAAATCTAGTCCCTTTTTCAGAAATAGTAGTCTCATCTTTATTTTTTTCCCCCACATACTTTCAGGCCTGCTACAGTCTGCTCTTCGGTGTCCGGTGTCCTCTAAAACTCCAAGCTTTCCCACTACCTTAACTTTTGCCCACAATATTCTCTCTGTCTGAAGTGCCCCTCTTCCCACATCTACATCCTTTAGACACAAGGCATATGCCAGTCTTTCTCTAGGCCTTTTAGTTGACATTAATTTACTCTTACTTCTAATCTCTCATAGCCATCTATATGTCTATTGTACTATAGCTCTCTTTATCCCTGTATATTCATTCATTCATTCATTCGTTTATAAATTTATTCAACAAACATTTCTGAGCATCTACTACTATGTGCCAAAAAGTGCTGAGAGCAAGTGAAAGACTGTCACCTGCACTCAAGGGAAGCCTAGTAGAATCAACAGATAAATGATGAACTATAATGAAGTTATGTCATGGTTCATACATAGAACATAGGAAGAAGTCATCAATGTCACCAAGCATGGGGTGAGGATAGGCACACAGTTAAGGCATCAGAGAAGAAATTATGTTTGTACTGAGTCTTGAAAGAACACCACTCACCCAACAACATAACCTATTCTGGAGCCTAAGTTCTTCAGCAGAGCAGTGGTGTCGTTTCCACTCCTCTCTCTTCCTTTCTTTTTCTTCTCTTTGCTCCCCTCTTTCCTTTAATTCATTGATTCTCAACCAAGGGTGATTGTGCCCTTTCTTCCCTTACCATCCACCCAGGGACTTTTGACAATGTCTGAAGATGACATTATTTTTTAACATATCACAACTAAGCCTTCTTATACTGTTTACGAAGGGAGGTGATTGCAGTAGTATTTCAGGAGCTATATCTTTGTACAAAACATAATATGTACTCATAGACTCTAAACAGGATTTTAAAATATATCATCTCCAAAAGAAAATATTCAACTCAAGATAAGATAGATAACTTTTAATGTAAGTGAAATATAACAAGATTTTTAAATTCATCGCGTATCTTTCACAACACGATGTACAGAAATTTGCAAACTTCCTGTACAGAGCAGTATAGTCTTTACTCTTGAGCAAGGTTTTCAATAACTCATAGGTAATCGTCCACAAGTCCCAGCTGTTCATGTTTCATGCTTATTTCTGTTTGGTTCATCTCATTTTTCAATTCTTCTGGTCTGAGACATTTTCTCATTTTAACAAGATCTTTCTGTTTTTTCCTATACAGACTAATTAATCTTCTTTTATATCCAGTCTAAAGCTTCTGTATTGTTCAGCATCACTCATGTCAGTTACCAGTAGTCAAAGAATTTTATAAACCCATCTAGCATGTTGCTCATTTATTTAGAACTTTTGTTGTGCCTCTCTTGCTATATCTTCATTGAATCCTTAACTTTTCCCAGGAAAAATAGGGCAAATCTTGACAAAGCTTCACCAGGATAAAGTATTTTAATTTCACATAGCATTTGGATGTATCTTCCTTTGTAATATCAAGAACAGGAGGAGACATAATGTAGTATCTGCTTCTTGAAAGAGTTGAACACCATGGCCTTGACCTTGAAATGGAGTCAATATCAACATTTGACTTGCACATAGTCGGGTTTTGTCTGGGTATGCAGAATAATTATAGACTGTCATGTAGCCTACAGTCACGAAGAGCATAGTTCCATCCTTATTATACTTCTCAAATAGCGGAAAGTTAGTGCCATCTTTCTTTCATCATCCACGTCAATAAAGTTAGCAGTTTCAATAAACCACATAAAAAAGTTTTGAAGTTTTTCATGGTATTCTCGAAAGTCCCTACATGTCATGTCAGCCTTGCATATCTGAAAGGTAAAGTTTTCTCCTCCTTTTGGGCTTAGAACAGAGTACGTATGAATGGAGTAAGTTTTTCCAAATGGCTTGAAATCAACTTTTTCCAGCAAATAAATCATTTGTTTTTGCAAAACCCAGGTGGCATGTTCTCTTGACATCATCTGCCTCTACACAAAGTTCTCATAAACTTTCGATGCATATTCAACAGGGAACATTGTTGACAGGCTACCAGCAATACAGTATAACAGGATCTTCGGAACCTTATAACTAAAAGTCATTTCATCATCCCAAAGGAATTGATGGGTATATTCAGGAAAGATGTTTAATGTCATTCTCACGATCTTCAGGAAAACAAACTAATTTTAGTTCAATTGCTGTTTTGGTGTTAACTTTGTACTTTGCCAGTTTCTTCTCCATTGCATTCTTGTATTCAACCAAAAATGTCTCCGTTGCACCAAATCCCACCATGTCCAAGCTGCAAGCACCCGTGGCTGAGGACAGACCATGGAGATGACGTTTTTGGTTGCTACAACTTGGGATGTGCTACTGGCATCTAGTCGGTAGAGGCCAGAAATGCTGCTAAACATCCTATAGTGCATAGGACAGTCCCCACTACTCAGTCCCCACTACTCACTGCAACAAAGAATTATCCCGCTCAAAATGTCAGTGCCAAAGTTAAGGAACCTGACTAATTCAACAAATATTTATTGAGCAACCTATTGTATCCTAGGTATTGTTCTTGATGCTTAGGGGAAGTAGCAGGGGATAATCTCACAAGTTTACATTTTAGAGGGTGACAGGAAAGACCATCAGAAAATAGATAACATATTAAATGGTAATAAGCGCCATTAAGAAAAATGAGACAGGCACAGAAGACAAGAACTGTTGCAAGGGTGTTACAATTTTTAAGTTGCGTGTTTGGGAAAGATACTGCTGAGAAGATGACTTGAAATAGGTAAGATGACAAAATATCTTCATGTGGTTATTTTAAGGAAGAGCATTATGGCGGAGGGAAGGGTGAGCGCAAAGGCACTGAGGCAGAAGCATGATGAATTTTCTCTAGAAATAGCAAGAAGTCCAGTATGGTTAAAATAGAGGGATTGCAATGCTGAATGTAGCTCTGAGAAGGGATTTCCTCCCCTCTGCTGTGTCCTATCCTCTCTGCTTTGGATAGGTGTACCTCGCTTGACACTAGAATGCCCCCACACATTCCACCTCATAGTTTAAATGTGAGGGAGAAGGGAGAAGGGCAGAATCTTGATGTTTTGTGTTTCTTCGTCCTGCCCAAGCATTAGACCCTTTTGATGAGACCATGGGTGGGTGTTGCATCCGTAGTATTGGGCTACAAACCAACAGATGGGATATAAACCAACTAAGGAATGTGAAAAAGAGAGAACTGATATCTATTTTTCTTCCTCTTTCTCTCTTCCAATTAAAGAGGCAAGAGATTGGTGTTGGACAGCATTTTGATCAAAAGTAGTGTAGCATTTACAAGGCTGAACACAGGCTAATAACATCTGCCGAGCCGGCCGGCTAAAGTCGAACAGCACCTAAAAGAGGGGGGTGAAGCCTAAGGAAAAAAAGGAGAAGACAGGAAAGCACTTCGGGAGGGCATACAGTCAATGCTGCAGCCTCGTCTTTATTTAGCTCAGCCTTTATATATGTTTTAGGATACAATAGCAAAGCACAAGGTATATCATTAGAATGCTAACATACACACAAGCTCATGTAACATTCTTGTTATCTGGGAAGGAACACATTCCATTATCTTAAAAGGATTTCTTTAGGAGGCAAACCTCCCCTCCAGGGTCAGTACTGATTAAATCAACCATCTGCTTTCTTTAGCCATTGATAACATAGTCTCAGCAGCTACTTTAGGGCTCCAAGCAGTCTCAGCAACTGTTTTATGGCTCCCAAACTATGTGACACCTTCAGTGCCTTGCAATGGCTCCCGACAAACATCATGTGAATTGACTGAGTATTGTTTAAGGTCATTACCCTTTGTTAAAATACGTAATTTTTACATGAATTTTAGCTGCTTTACATAATTCTCTACTTTAATCTTCTCAACAACATCACTATGAGGTGGATACTACTATCTTACGGATGAAGAATTTAAGAAACTTGCCTACGGGCTCATAGCTACTAAGAAGGGGAGGCTGGGTTTGAACCCAGATCTCTCTAAATCCAAAGACCATGCTTAACCACCACACCACAGTTCATGTTACCTTTGTAAATCAAAGCATACTGAAACTGCATAAAATACTTTGGCAAAGATCAATCATAAATTTAAAATAAATGATACTGACTTCATAAGCGAAATCTTGGATTTATTGAAATGACAAACCAAACAAAACTCATGTAACTGGGAATTATGTTATTTTCTATAGAATCCTCATAAACCAAAGCCGGTGAAGATGAAATACGGAGCATGGTATCTGAACACCAAGTGGTGGAAAAAGCGAACTGCAGATGAACCTTTGGTTGACCCCAGGGTCTTACGTAAAACTCAAGATGAGAGTTTCAAAAAGGAGCTGCAGCAACAGGTATGTGTACATGCTGAGATTTGATCACTGAGCTAAAGATGATACAGTGTAACTGCCACCTCATATGGAAGCCAGGGTCTGTGGAGTAACAGAGAGGCTCCTGAAAGTGTTACAGCTTGCACATTGAATTCAGAAATGAGAAAACCAAGCCATTAGATGGGGGAATGTGTAATAGGCAAGACTTCAAATATCTTGGCTTCGCGGTAGACAGAATGTCTCCAAAGATGGGGTAACCATTCATTGTTGTCCTACCATTCTTGGTTCGATGGATTAATTGGCTGTCCCAAGGGCGGTGTGATCTGGTAGGACCAATTCAGTACTCAGAGTGATATAACGTCGTGAGTTCTCTCTGAGTAACTAATGTAAAACTTTATTTTTAAAAATCAACAATGGATAAATGTTAAAGAATTTCAAAATTGCAACCAGAAAACTTCTATGCCTGTCTATCTCTTGGGTACAAGTATCTAATTGAAAGAAGATCTTCGTTGTAGTCCTGAAAACTTGGAAATATTGACACAACTTGTGCAGGATTTGTAGCCTTATAAAAGGGTGCCCTCAGGAGAAAATTTGTAAATATATTCTCCTTTTCAACAGATCCAACACTTGGAGATAGTGTTACGTCCCACAGGTTAAGGGCTCAGTCCATGAGACTGCCCCACTTCAGATGCCAGTTTCAAGTCTAGGTTGTCATCTGTGCTTCTGACGACACTATATACATCTCAGGTTCCCACAGCCCCCTTCTTGGGTTCAGTCATCTGCTAGAGCAGCTCACAGAACTCAGGAAAACAGTTTACTTACTAGATCACCATTTTATTATCAAAGGGAACACTCAGGAGCAACCAGATGGAAGAGATACATAGGGCAAGGTATTTAGGAAGGCACGTGCCTGGAGCTTCTATGCACCCTCTAGGTGTGCCACACTCCCAGAACCTCCACAAGCTTACCTGGAGGCTCTCTGAGCCTCTTTCGAGGTTTTATAGAATCTTCAATACATAAGCATGATTAATTAATTTGTTGGCCGTTGTTAATGAACTCAACCTCCAGCTCCTCTCTCCTCCCTGGAGGTTTTGAGGTGGAGCTGGAAGGGCCAACCCTTTCATCATATGGTTGGTTCTTCTGGCAACCAGCTCTCATCATGTGACTATGAAGGTGCTTTCCAAAAATCACCTCATTGGCATAAACTCCTGTGTGCTTAAAAGGGGTCTGTTAAGAATAATAAGACTCTTTTTCACTTTTGTGGTTCTTATCACTTAGGAAATCCAAGCATTTTAGGAATGCAGTGCCAGGACGAGGAAGAAGAGCAAATATATATTTTGTATTATAAATCATAGTATCACAATTGCTAATCTTAAACTGGTTAGATTCCAATCATTCTAGGTCAATAATTGTCTAATTGCTAAAACGTATGGCTTATCTTAATATAAGGGTTAGAAAAAAGGTAAGGGAAGGAAAGAAAGTTGTACATTTTCTGAAAGTCATATATTCAACTAGTGAACGTTATCTATACACATATTTCCAAATGAGGAAGTGGTTTAAAATGAGGTACTTTATAAAGAGCCAAATGCTTTTAATTAGGAGAAGTATGAAATCAACTCCTGACTGCTTTTTTTTTTTTTTTTAAATGTGGACCCTATTTTAGGAGGAGTTACTTGCAGCCCTTCAAGCAACAGTTGCCTTTAAGGATTTCATTCTAAGCAGGGGCTACAGGGTGCCAAGAGTGAGTAAAGGGTCATTTCAGAAAGGCCTGCTGAGCGTCTCATGGTTGGTGGGAAATCGACCCTGACAAAATCAAAACACTTCTCTTATTGGCAAATACCAGGACTCAGGTTCCTGGAAAAAGGGCATGTTTTTCCCCAGACTGAGGTTCAGAGATAGGATTTGGCATTTTGCTCTTTTTATTCTGCCCATTTAGTGTCTGCTGAGTCAGAGGTGCTTTCCCCCTGCTGATGTTGTGTCTGCCTTAGGTTTGGCTTTAACAGGACCAAAGTGAAAGGAATCTGTGTACATGGCATGTGCCTGGAAATTCTGACTGCTGCTAAAACACTGAATTCTCCAGGAAGTATTTGAGAGTCCTTTACTTACACATCTAAGGACAAAGAGCTGTGGCTTGGTTCAGGACAAAATGGTTTTGGGATTCACATATCATCATGGTACTTGGGGTAGCCTTGTGTGGAAACAGACTAGGGCACTTGCTGGGGAGGCGCCTCCAGGGTCTCCCCAGCTGCTTCCTCCTTGGAAGACCACGTGGAATGAAGGTGGGGTGAAAGGTTGGCAGAGTGGACCATTTAGCAGGAAGTTTTGCACCCAAACCATCCCTGTCACCACAGCAGGAAGCCAGCTAGGCATGGGGCCAAAGTCGTAGCTAATAATAAGTCATGTATTGTCCAGTGTCCTCTGTGCATACATTCTTGGAGTCTTTAGGAGGCTGTGCAGCCAAGATGGTCCAAGTTCCTGGAAATGGGATACTGGATATTTTTTTTCCCCCAAGAACGATAGAACTAAGAATAACTTATACTTACTGGCAAATAAATATATTAACCATGCTCAGATCTAGACTGGTTTCAAAGTTAAAGTAGGCAAGGTGAGGAGAAATCTAGAGTATGAAGTAGAGATGGGCCTAAAAGACTTTATTACATAACTGGGATGAAATTTCCCCTCAAGCTTTGAACATCAAAAATAAGCTTGCTAGATATATTTAATATACTTATATATATTTATGTACCTATAATAACTATCTAATATAAGATTACATAAATATATTTATATATTATATGTATAATATATGAAATGCTATTTTTTAATTATATAATTATACATACGATATATTTATATAACAGATATAAATACACTTAAGCATAAATTTAGGTGATATATAGGTATATATATTTGTGTGTGTGTGTGTGTGTGTGTGTGTGTGTGCGCGTATCCCTTATTTACTCTTGATGTTATAATGACTCATAGTTCTATCTTAACATTTTTAGTGGCAAAAACTGTTTTAAAAAATTTTTGATTGGTCCCCTCTTGGTTTAGTCCATTCACTTGAAGAACATTTAACTCAATTTCAGGCAAAAGGAAGCATGGCTGACACACAAGCCATATATTCTCTTAGCTGCATTAACTAAAGAGCAATGATGCCCCTAAAAACACCTGTCACTCAAAACACTTTATTCTTATATCCTATATTCTCTCTTTTATTAATTAGATTTCAACTAAAAGAGAGGAGGGAATCTAGTACAGTAAATTATATATATATGCACACACTATATATACTGTCATTACTTAAATTTAAACATTAATTATAAAATAAAATTAAAAAATTTTTAAACATTTATTTTCTTTTTACTCCCATAATGTCTGTGTATACTCACATACATAAATGTTACATGAGCCCATGTACTTATTTACAGTATATACAGACATATATGCAGCAGATAATCTGCTGCTGGATTATCTACTCTGTGTATTACCCGTAGCTTCATTGCATGTGCTTCGCAGATGGGTGCCAGGCTTTTAATAGCAGGGATGAGCAGCACGTGCTGTGCTGAGCTGGGCTCAGTGGGCTGGACTTGGACACAAAACAAGTGTGCAGTAGATCTAAGTAGATCTAGGTGTTTCTGATGCTGTTAACTACCTTCTAAAGTGCGAACATCTGTCATGGTCTAATTATCAGCATGAGATTTTGAGTACTGTGAGGATATATGTCCGAGTGTGAGACTGTGAATTTGGGTATGGTAGTTGTCGGGGGCAGGACTGCACGGTTTTTGTTCGCCGATCTAATGCAGTCTCTTTCTCTCTCTCTCTCTCTTTCTCTTTCTCTCTAGTTCCTTGAGAAGATGTACATCAGGAAGGAATGTAAATGTGAGTGTAAGACTCCTATAAAGTAACTTGGCATAGAAGAGTTTGGGGAGATAATTAGACAGATTTCATTAACTATATAGTACTTGGATATTTCTCTGTCTCATTAAACATTAAACAAAATTTATGATGAGTGTACCATCATGGATGTACAACTTCAATATGGCAACACCCATAAATTTTATACCTAATACAAATATTTCACGATGGCTTTCTGCTTCAGTAAATCAATATTTTATATACTTTATCAACTATGAGATTAATAGTCACATATAGTCTTCTCACATTTTTTGCAACATTGTCGATATTACATAGGTCAAGTAATTATTTATAAAAATATATAAAACCATAAATAAAAGCAAAATTACTTGGTAGCATTTCCCAGGATATTATCTTTCCTGGTTTTGAGTGAATACCGTTGTTACACTTTTTTAGAATATAATTTTCTTTCATTTTGAATTAAGCTTCTTCAGCTTTTCCTTCCCTTTTTAGGCATTTTAGTCTTAATAATAAATGTGTACCTAGAACATAGTTCAGGTCCATAGTTCATAAAGTTTCATGGAAACTCAAGTTGACATATATATTTTAAATTAATTTCTTGTTATTTTTTTATTAAAAATGTTAATTTTCATGTTAGGAAAACCAGAAAATATAGACTAATGAAAAGAGATTAAAAAATAGAAATAATTGCTATGTAGTCAACAATAAGTACTCTTCACCCATTGGCATGTATCCTTCTAGATCTTTTTCTATGAAACTCACCTGTATAATTTAATAAAAATGAATTTATTAAAAAGGTATTAGGTCCCAATGTTGTATCAATCACTGTATCTGTCTTCAAATACAAAATCTCTGGGTGATGACCTTTCATCTTCTAGGTCTGTCATGATCCCATCTCAATAATCCGTGTATTGGACTGATTACACTGCAATTGATGCTACTGTATTCTCTCTATGAGGCCACACACTTTAGGGTGATAGAGTACATGATAGGTCAGTGAACCCCATAGTGTTAGCCCATTGCTGTAAAATTAGTTTCTTAGTAAGAACAAATGTTGGGTGAAATATCATGGTGGTGAATAAGCATTCAAGAAGTCTATGAATGTTGATGTGTATAGAAGTTTGTTCAGCAGGAAAGCAAACCTAAATCCAGAATAAGCTGTTATTCTAGTAAGGCCCCTTTACCCAGATTCCCTTGATGTTTTCACTCATCACACATACCCAAGTTTGGTAGCCCACAGGAGCCACCGGGGAGAGCTGCTGCTCCTGCAAGCTCACAGGAGGAGCCATCCAGTTCTACTAGGCAAGCTGGGGAGCAGGATTTTGACATTTGTCCCAGGATTCAAGTGCTGAACAGAAGATGCTGCTGGCATTGGTGATCTGGAGAGAATCCATTCCATTCCTCGGCTACATTGCTCCTGGCTTGGTAACGGTCAGGCCTAATTCATATCATGGACGTGAGTTTGGTTTCAATTGCTGGACAATTAAATCATCAACAGAAACAGTAGCCAGATCAGCTGTGGTGAGGGGAAATCCAAGTTGCCAGAAGCCGCATTCAGCCTGCCCACTTTGTTCATGAGATCACTGGGCAACACTGGAGTGCCTGGAGGAAGAAGCAGGCTGACATGCAGAGGATAGGCCAAACTTTTCACCTGAACATTGAGTGCTCCCTCTACAGTGGCGGCCTTTAGGTGGGTATTCACAAAGAACCAAATATCCTTAGACTCTGGATCCATTCTGAGAGATCCCCTGCCTTCCTCTTCCCCCCAACATGTTTGTCACCAGCCCTGCATTCTTTACCCTTCCAAGACTCTGGCTGCTGTGTTAAACCATCGGCTACTGACTATTAATTGGCCTGTACCTCAGGCCATTTCTCCTGTTAGACAAGGCGGTCAACAGGGAGAAATGCTTACAATTTTGTCTACCGAAAAATCCCCCTTCTCAGTCGTTCTTCAGGGCTGCCCTTGAGTTGGGCTACCATGTTGTGCCAGGCCACTTGTGGCTGGTACCATCATATTGTGCCGGTTGTTTATTCAGTCACCTGGACTTAGAGAATATCCCTGGTCAGATGTGTAGGCTGAAGAAGAATGGTATTATGTAGGAGCGAGCAATTTGTTTTGTCTTCAGTTTCTGATCAAGCCCAGTCCTATCTAGAAAACTTCCACTTGACCGTGAGAAGCAATGTAATTTTGTAATTAAACATGTGGACTTTTGAAGCCCAGAGCCTGGGTTCAAACCAAACTCTGCTACTTATGAACTATATGACTATGGGGTCAATTGCTTATTCTCTCTCTGCTCCAGTTTTCTCTTCTAGAGTGGAGATAATTGTAATAACAGTACTATCTCCCAAAATATTGGGGACGATTCAAAGAACTGTTACAAGTAAACTGCTTAGAACAGAGTCTGGCGCATTGCACACACTACTAAATGTTAGCTGGCTTTAAGTCTTGGTGGCTCAGGTGACCCCCAGGTTATGATGGGCACCAGTTGCTTGGTTACCTAGTGTCTCATGATCAGACTGCTGTATTTACTAGTGCTAGGCAACAAACCAAGATTGGTTTCTCAGAAGGAGAAGAGTTCTATGCCACAGAGTTCATGGCGCAGCTGCAAATCCCCAGGGTCCTGAGCTCTGATCCGCCTTCCGGACATGCCAAAGCAGCCCGTGTACCACAGGTGTTTCAAGCCCACTGGATTCACTGGATCCGAGGGCAAAGCTTTCTGGACCAGCTCAAAGCCTTCTCTTGCTTCAGGCTGTCCTCAAAGCTGGCAACCTCTCATTACTAAAGGAATGAGCTAAAACAGCACATCTAAATCCGGCCTCCAAAATCCAAAGAGAAGTATGAATGGCACATCATTATATATTTTTTCCAATGCTCATGTATAATAAATGTAAATCATCTCAAGAGCATAGACAATAATAAAAAGTTGTTAAGTAGGAAGTGGAGTTTTTAAGTTCTTATTACCCTAGGTTCTAATATAATTTGCTTAACTGTAAGTATATGTAAGTTTTAATAATGACTGTTGTTTACCAACCAACTCTCTAAACTCCTGAAAATTGAACAGTTGGCGTTTGTGGGCTGATACAAACTATCTCTGGTACATTACTGATGGAATTCAAGGCAATGAGGGATATTAGGAGTGAAGAATGGGGAGAACTGGCTTCCTCAAACTCTTGCTAGTTTGTTTCCACAAAGGTCATTATAGAGTCTTCACGCAAAGTGGGAAAAGCCTCATCATGCAAGGAAGTAGGAAGAATTTCTCTAACAAGGAAGGCTGCATTAGGCTGAATCTGTCAAGAAGCAGAAGGAAAAATGTGATTGTTCAAGAGATTTGCTGGGGGAAGGAGCAAAAGAAAATAGGAAGAACCTTTAGGTTATGGTACATGGGAGATCCCTATGCAAGGAGAAGGAAGGAAGGAGGATTAGAAAAACCTTGAACTGCAGCACAATTCACATAAAGGTTTGGCCAGACCAATGGCATGTCCTTAAGTCAAAGTTGCCAAGAGAGGACTTTGCCAGAGTAGGATTGCCTTGGTACTTGTGCATGTTCAGTCACTGGCTGGGAGCAGCCCAAGGGAGCATGGCCTTGGTGTGAGGGTGGATGATCCAGAGGGGCAGCAGCTGGATCCACCAGCCAATTATACTCTCTGCAGTGGGAGACCTGAGTAGCACATTTTCATAAGGTTGGGAGTTTAGGGAACTTGAAACCGTCTGAATCTTCCCCTATGTACTATTTCAGCATTCAGAGTCTCACTCTTTCCCAGTTAGCACTCTATCTTCACATTAGAGATCTGGCAAAGCTGTGAATTAAAATCATATTTCAACTCAGCAAATTAAAGGATAATTTTTCCCCCCTTCTCGCTCAGTTCGACAGCTGCAAGGCGTGAGATTCCTTTTAAAAGTCCTAAAGAATTTCTGATTTGGGGAAGGAGGGAGTCTGTTTATTTATTTTTTTTAAATGTCCACAAATTATTTGATACTCCTGTTTTAAACATTTAGTGTCTAATTCCTCTCTCCTTGAATGTGGGATGAACCTAGATTTGATTTTAAGGAAAAAGAATGTGGGAGGAGTGATGAGGTATGATTTCTGAGACTAAATCAGAAAAGATATTGTGGCTTCCCACATGTTTTCGCTTGAATTATTTGCTCTGAGAGAGACCAGCTGCCCTGTGGTAAGGACACTCAGCTGTCCATGGAGAGGCCCAGATGGTGAGGAACTGTAGCCTTCTGCAAACAGCCATTAAGAAAGCCATCTTGGAAATGGACTCTCTAGTCCCTGTTAAGCCTTCGGATGAGACTGCGACCTCTGCTGACATCCGTCTGCAACGTATGAGACATCCTGAGCCAGAACCACCCAGCTAAGTTGATTCTGAATTCCTTACCCACAAAAACTATTCTAATGTTTGTTGTTTTAAACCATAAGTTAGTTTAGAGGTTACAATAGATAGCTATATAGATTTGGCGGCCAGCAAGTGGAATACTTCTACAACAAGAACCTAAAATGAGTAAGGGAGCAGGAGAACTGGGTAGTGGGCTAGAGCTGGAAGAACTTTGAGGAGAGTGTTAGGGAAAGCTTGATGAGTTTTGAAGAAAATGTTAGCAGAAGCCTCGTAGACTTTGAGAAGGCAATGAGTGAAGGCTTATGGGAAAATGAGATAAAAGCTATTGGAAATTGGGAGAAACTGTCTCCTTGTTAGGTAATAACAATAAGTTTAGCCACACTGTCACCTGAACTACCATGGAAAGTAGAAAATGTACCTATTGAACTATATGATGTAACTAAGGAGATTATCATACAGAATGCCAAAGGTATGGTCTGGTTTCTTCTTGCTTCTTATAGTAAAATGCAAGAGGAGATAAGTTTTTAAAAGGACAGATTAACAAAAAGGAACCAGGACTTGATGTTTTCGAAAATTCCTGGCTCCTCAGATGACAAACAATGTTTAAATTAAGAAACTATTTGAAGCCAAGATCGAATCCAAAAGGACATAAAAGGACACTTGCAGGAAAACCTGGTCTAAAGACGAATCCAAGGATATGATCATTTAATTCCTTATTAACGCCTTAGAAAGATCAAAGGTAATGCCTCAGAAAGCATTTAGTCAGACGAATGTCCTACTAAAAATTTTTAAAGTGTACCTCACAAATTCTCTTAATTAAACAGATCTCCCAGGAAACTAAAGGATATTGTTCTTCAGCAGAATCTCAAGGTAGAGAAGGGCTTATTTTGAAGAGATTAGTGAGTTTGGCTTTTGAATAGTGGTGTGGACCCAAAAAGATTCAAGAAGGCCTGCAAGTTTTTTTTGAAGTATTCTGTTGGCATAAACAATACCAGCTTGACTGAAAGGAAGGGTCTTGTAAGGGAACAAGTATACTTTGCATACAAGAGGAATGTAAATAATTTGTGGCTGGAGGATAAACTCTGCTGGTCTTAAAATATGACTACACATTCTTTGATACTCCTTACTTCAGAATGTGATGATAATTTCCCCTCTTGTTGAGTGTGGGCTGACGGAGCTGCTTACTTCTAATGAACAAAATGTGGCCAAAGTGACGATGTGTGGTTTCCTGGACTAGGTCTTAAAATGAATTGTGCTTCTTCCTCAATTTCTCTTAGGTCACATGCTCTAGGGCAGAGTTTCTCAACGTTGGCACTATTGTTATTTATTCTTTGTCATGAGGGGCTATCATACCGCATGTAGGATATCATATGGGTTATAGGGGTTAATGGATTAGCAGAATTCCTGGCCTCTATCCACTCAAAATTCCCAGAAATTGAATTGCTATATCAAAGGGTATATACATATGCGCGCGCACACACACACACACACACACACACACAAATTACTTATTCTGTTTTGTGTTTTTTAAGGCTTTTGATATATAGCACCACATTGCCCTCTAAAAAGTGTCTCTTTTCCCACTTTGCCGAGTTAAATATGAGTGCCTTTTTCTTACCATCTTTGCCAGCATTGAGTTTTGTCTTAAAAAATACATCTATGCCAATTTGATAGACCAAGATTGGTATCTTGTTTTAATTGTATTTCTTTTTATTATTGAAGAACTTGACTATTTAAGAAATGGTTTTGGTCTGTTGTATTTCTTTGTAACTTTGCCCATTTTTCTCCTGGGCAGGAGCAGTGGTGCACTCACTGGATCTACTTTCTCCGTGAGCAGAATAGGCAGTACTGCACCTTCTGGTGGAGCTGGAGAAGCCTTGTTTTCCTCAGTGCCCCTCCCAGGCAGGTGCCCAGTGTATGTAATTCTTCCATTAGAAATTCATTTTTTTTTTTCATTTA
Source organism: Eonycteris spelaea (assembly GCA_003508835.1). NCBI lineage: Eukaryota > Metazoa > Chordata > Mammalia > Chiroptera > Pteropodidae > Eonycteris > Eonycteris spelaea. Next base: position 3,698,216 of record PUFA01000171.1, on the reverse strand, counting down.
TTCTCCGTCTAGATTTACTTAAAAATATCAGGCAAATTCTCTCCTAGATATTGGTGACACATTAACTTTCTTTTTGACACATATTAACAGACAACATGACTCACAGAGCCTTTGTTGGGTAGGCTGGGAGAGATCAAGAAGCAGTTAAAGAATTATATTGAAGGAAGAAGACAAGAAACAGGGGATAATGGGCATCCCAAACTTTGCTCTTATCATAGTTTTGCTTCGGTTTTCCTTTTCTAATCTACCTCATTCTCTCCCAAGAAGATAACTGTCAATTCTTTAAAAAAATTATTTTCTAGAAATTTACCTTCTTTATTTTGGTAATATATTCTAGTCTAGGGCTTCACCCTTCCTGATATCCATTCATAGGCACCCATCATGTTTTACATATCTATTCCCCCTGATGGGCAACTGGGTGGCTTTGAACTTATGGTTGGTCCAGATAGCACCATGTTTCCCCTTAGAGTCTTGTGCAAAATGTTCGGGAGTGGGGTCACTGGGTCTTGGGGCCTGTGCATACCTAATTTCACAGAATCCTTTCCAGTTGTTCCCCAGATGGTTTGTAGTCGTTTACTCTCCCACCAGCAGCATCGCATCTTTCTAGTATTTGCCTTTCTGATGGCTGTAAAATGGTGTGATATCACTATTTTAATGTGCATTTATCTGATTGCCAGTGAATCTGGGCATTTCTGCATCTTTTGGCTAGCCATTCATTTATTCAACCAAAAATTACCCTGTCTATTATGTTCTAGGCACCAATCTAGGCACCGGGGAGAAGTGTCCCCTGTTTTTTTGTATTGGATCTCATGTCTTTTGGGGGGTTAGTTTATAATAGTTCATCTTTGTCAGCTTTAATAACATTAAAATCTCCTTCTTATGTGGATCTACCTGGTAACTTTTTCTATGGCATCCTTCATTGACCAGATAGCCTTTTTCTAATGAAGTCAAGACTTTTTTTTTTTTTTTTTTTTTTGCCTCCTGTGTCATACAATACCACAGTGATAGTCTCCTGGAATTTGTTCTATTAGCTTTGCAGTTTGACATTTACATTCAGGACTTGTTCCATCTGGAGTCTACCATTCTTGGTGGTATAAAGTAGTACCTCTAACCTTATTTTTCTCTACAAAACGAACGTGTTCCTCCAACAGAGATTTGGGTTTTTGCTACGGGTTTCATCATTTAGCATGAGTGACCTCAGCTTTGAGTTTATTCTAGAACTGAGATGAGTCAGAGGTTTGCAAACAGTTGCAATGAGAAAGCATCTCTGTGAAACCTGAAGCGGGACAGTTCCGTGTGACTGCTGTGCAGAAAGATTTGACTTGTGGTTAGTGTTATGTGAAGGAACAGGAGCCAGAGGCTTGACAGCAGTGGACAGCTGCTGGTGCTGCTGAGCACATTTCCCCAACAAGGCCAGGACTTGCAGACAGAGGACTTAAAAATCAAGAGCAAGGCTGAAATTTACCATGAATGTTAGAATACTACCAAAGGGTTACTCTGGTGTCACACGCCCAAATTTATACACTCACTTCTAAAATTATGCTTTGAAATTTGGACATGGCTTAATAGTCATTCAGTGTAACTAGAGTTTCAAGTATGGGTCCTGGGAGGTCAGAATACTGGGTTCAAATCCTAGGTTGGTCACTCATCAACTGTGTGACCTTGGGCAGATTACTCTCTCCAGGGCATTACATGAGATAATCCTTATGAAGCACTTAGCCTAGTACCAGTATTCCATGAACACAGAAAATAAAAAGGCCTATTAGATAATAGACTTGTATTTCAGGGAATACAAAGAATAAACAAACTCTGGTTCGCAAAAAATTTATAATCTAATATGAGGATAAACTACAAAAATAACTATATCATAAGAGAAAACCTCATATTTTGCTCTAAGAGAGCGACAATACATAGTCAGAATTCAAGGAAAATAATAACATATCAATTTGAGGGTGGGGGTCTGTGGGGCAACACTGGATGAAGGTTCCAGCGGGAGAGTCCCAGGTCAGCTGGAGTGCAGATAAATGGTAAGAGGAAAGTCTGGAGAGGTCGTTGGGCTGTGTCATAGAGACCTCGGATGCAAATATGGGGTTGAATTTAACCTGGTGGTCAGAGGAGAGGCCCTGGTCGGGACCGCGTTTAGGAGGGTTAAATCAGGAGTGGTTGCAGAGCGGGCCCCAGCCAGCAGGAGGCAGGTACAGAGATGAATCAGGAAGTGATTGCGTTGGCTGTACAGAGTTAGTGGGACCTTAATGGGGGCAAGGGCACTGGGAATGACAGAGTGAGGAGCAATGTAAGAGGCTCATGACTAAAAAATCAGCAGAACTCGATGAGGGAAAGGTCTCCCAATGGGTGACCTCTTCTCCCAGCAGCTGTTTCTTACCTCACTGCTTTCCTTAACGCCTCAGCTGGATTTCCTTTCTCTCTCAGCTGATAACCTCACTTCCACCTCTTCTGTACCTCAAAATGTTTCTATCCATGCTTTTCTTTTTTCATACCCATCTCCTCTCCTTTCATCCAAGGCTAACCCTTCCACTGTTCTTGACCCATCGCTTCCTCTGCCTTATGGAATTCCCAGGGGTTATTTCCTTTCCTCTGGCATCTTCAGGCTACATCTCTACGGGCTCTGCCCTGCTTACAAACATGCCCGGGGGTGTCTGAAAGAACTTTCCTTGGGCCTTGCTCTACTCTTCAATGACACTTTAATTTCTCTCCTACCCTTTCTTCCAAATTTCTCAAGAGATGACTAATTCAATATCGGACTTCACAACCTTTCATCACATTTGCAACCCAGCCTTCCAAAAACGAACACCCACATTCACAAACACTGCAGAGTCACTGATGACCTAGTGTATGTTGAATCCAACCATTTTTTTCTCAGTCCTCCATCCACTTAAACTCTATTGGGTCACACCTCCATTGCCTTCTCCCCACCACTTTTCATACCTGACTTTGGAAATAAGTGTTCCAGTTTTCGCTCTTTCCTAGCTCTTTCTTCCCACTCTCTCTAATGCCAACGGCCCTGTTAACAAAGCTGCTTTCCATTGTTTTGTCCTCATCCCTCCATATCAGGAATGAGCAATCTTTTCTTGCATGAGGTTTAAGAAGAAGAAATATATAAATATATATACTTAACTATATATATAACATATAAATATAATTTTTAAATGTCCACCAATATCTGTATCTATTTATTTGATGGAATAATATTCACTTAGAAAATGCCCTCTGAAATATAACACCAAGACCTAATTGTAACCTAGCTTACAACATGAAGGGAGCTTTCCAATGTTTCTTCTTGAAATTATGCCAATAGCTGAAGTTATTGGCTCATGCTGCATTTCCCTTCAGAACATTAACCTCTACCATGGATTTAATTGTCATCTCTCTGTGAGAAAATTCCAATATCTCTCTTTAAATCACACACCCCCAGTTCCAACTTCCTGCTAGCACCTCAAATTTAACCCATCCCATGGAACTCACTGTCTTCCTGCTCTGCTTTCCTTTTTTTGCTCCTGTCTTCCTAGGCTCAAAGGTTCTACATAGAGGCATTATTTTGCAAGTGTATAGTGATAGACACAGTGTTCTGAGAGCTTAAGAGTGTTTTTAGAATAGGTGACTACAGACTTTCAATAAATATGGTAGCGAGTGGAGAATTTTTTTAAAAGCAGCAGCACAGTAATTAATGAGCCAACATTTCAGTTTAGAAAAGCCAAATAAATGATGATCTTTAAAAATGTTGCATACTAAATTTGATACAATGTGAAAGGAATTCTATGGTTTAGGAAGAATTATGTCATTTTTGTTATATTTTTAATAAATGAAATAGCAATTGATGACAACAATAAACTTTTATTAAGAGCCTTCTAGATATCAGAAATAGTGGGGCTTGCATTCTAGGATTTTACAGATCCTCTGGGATTTCATTCATTAGCACATTGATAAAAAATAATAATAATAAACTGACAAATGAAGCAGCAACTGAAATTATCAGTCAGGAAATAGAAAGAAAATGCTAGATTTTCATAAGTTTAATAAACTTATTCTACTAGTTTTAGAGTTTGTAAAATTAAAGGACATCCTATGACATCAACTTTTACTTTGACAAAAGGAGAATGATTCTAATTTTTTTTCCTACAAAATTCTGACTTAATATTAGATCTACAATAGTCTTTAAGAACCAATTAGTAAGACAGAGTCTGTAATAGAGTCCGTAAAAGACAGAGTAAGATAGTCAGATAGCGTACATAAAAGACAGAGTCCTTCAGAGAATGCTGTTTTATATAGGGATAGTCACTTTCTTAAAAATATAGCTTTGCTACCACTTTTTATTGTTTTCATATGCATCTCAAGATCGGTTTTGTCGTCTTAAGGCTGCCTGAATTGAGACAGATGGATGGTTGTCAGTGGTTTTAAACTTTAGAGGTCTTTATAAAGTCTACCATCAAGTCCCTAATTAGTTTGATATGAAAACTGCATGGCAAAAAGTAGCGTCTTTGTCATGCATCTTTAACATTGTGTTAAAAGTGTATACAGAATCTGTATAAAGAAGATGACAATAATGCTCCAGATGGGAATATGTGGAGCTTTTGAATTCTTTCATTCAGCCTGCACTTTTTGAAGGACCACTCTAGGAATGTTCTAGGTGCTGGGGATTCAGCAGAGAACAAAGGACAATAAACCCTGCTTTCATGTAGTTTACATTCTAAAGAAAGAAGAAACATTAAACAGAACAAATCTATGGATTATCAAGTGTATTCAAAGTGATGCCCTAAATGCTAAAGAGAAAAATAAACTAGGGGAAGGGTATAGGGTGTAGGGGGGTTTAGTTAAAATTGGATTACTAGGGAAAGGCTCACAGGGCAGGTGACACTTGTGCAAAGCCCTGAAGAGGCTGAGGGGAAGACAGATACCTGGATGGCTCTCTGCAGGAAGAATGAGCCAGTGTAGCTGGAGGAGGAAGAGATGGAGATGAGCTCGGAGAGGTTGCAGGGGACAGATCCTGTGGGGTCTTAAAAGTTTTTGCCATAAGATATAGAGTAATTGGAGGATGAGGCAGAGAAGCAGATGATGGAGTGTTTTAACAGGATCTTTCTGACAGTAGCCTGATGCTAGCTTTAAAGATAGTCTGTAGGGGGCTCAACGGTAGAAGCAGGAAGAGAGCAGTGAGAGGTGACTGCAATAATCCAGGTGACAGATGAAGGTGGCAGACAAGGTGTATTTCACTTCCTTGGAAAAAAGTGGAATTCTAAATGCATTTTGAAGAAAGAGTGGCAGAATTTTCTACTGCCTACTGGGGGTGAATAAAGGTCTCCATGCAGATGACTCTTAAGTTGTTTTTTCAGCAATGGGAAAGGATGTGGTTGCACTCTGAAGAAGACAGGGCAAGGCGCAGGTTAGGGCAGGAAGATCAGGAGCTCAGAGTTGAGTGAGTTGGGTTTGAGATGTCTAGTAGCATCCAGAATGAGATGCTCAGTTAGTGGTCTCCTACCCCACCACACACTTCCTCTAGCCCCTCCCTTATTATTGTAGGGGTTGTGACCTGCACAAGGCACGCACCAGCCCTCCAGTAACTCCACTGGCTGATCCTTGCACACCATCAGAGGCTGCGGGCCCCTAGATCACTGGTCTCAACCTTTTTGGCACCAGGGACCGTGCTCCTATGAGAATCTAATGCCCTTATGATCTGAAGTGGAGCTGAGGCAATCGGCCTCAAATACAGAGGAAGCTCCGCTCCCTTGTCCGCAGCTCACCTCATGCCCTGTGGCCAGGTTCCTAACAGGCCACTGACCTGTCAGGTTTGTGGTCGAGGGCTTGGGGATTCCTGCCCTAGAGCAGGAGTGTGCATTGAACAACTTGTTTTACCAGAGGGAGCTATTTTAGTAGTTATTCAAAGGCAGATATTTGCCAGCTGTGGCCCTAGCAGTTGGATATAGGGGTGTGTAGTTCAAAAGAAAGTTTTACCCTGCAGATACTGATGTGGGACTCATTAGCTTGAGATTGGTGTGTAAAGCCATGAGCTCAGCAGAGGAGTGAATTTAGAAAGTGTTAAAAAAAAAAAAAAAAGGAAGGCCCAAAATGAAGACATTCTTGCTAGAAGCTCATGGTATCACACTAGATTTAATACCTGATCTAACTGCCACATCAAACTCCCCCAGAAACATAATCTGAATCAATCAGTATGAAATTTTCTGGTCAAGCACCAGTAGGGTAATCTGTCACATAAGCCCTCTCCATCCCCCAAGGAAAGAAAGAGGCAGTCTACATAATTAAAACCCTTCCCTTTCTCTTCCCCCAAAGATGTCCAAGCCTCAAAATTATGTATATATATATATATATATTATATATATATATATATATATATATATGTATGTGTAGCTAATAGATCCCTTACTCCACCCTTCATCCTATAAAATCCTTTCATTTACACTTTTCATTTGTACACTTCAGAGCGCCCTGTTAGTTGCTAGATGGGATGCTGCCCCATACTTGAATGAATAATAAAACTAATTAGGTCTTCAAATTTACTCGTTGAATTTTGACCTTTTAACAAAGAAATGTGTATAATTCTTAGCTCACAGGGTGGTGGTTGTTTTGTGAGGATCAAATCAAATGCATACATTATACATCTGGCACACAGAGCTGAACAAAGAGGGTTTCTATTTTTATTAATAAACCCATCTGTAGGGGCTCGTCTCTGGGCAACTTCCAGCCCAGACTAGAAAGCACGCATTGGGCAACAAGCACACATTCCAAGAGTCGAGGAAGAAACGACTGGAGATGGTTGAGATGATTGGCATTTATAGATAGACGTCTCTCAGGCCGGAGGCGGAGGCGGAGGCTTGGGGAGGCTAAGCATCTTTAACCCGCAGCGGAATGGAGCGTCCACCAGGCCTCCCGGCTTCGCCGCAGCGCGCCCGCCTCTCCCGCGTCTTCGTTCCGGGAAGCTCCTGCCTCTGGCCGGCGGCGCGGCTGCGGGGAGGAGGCGCCGGGGCCGGGCCGGGCCTTGCGGGCGGCGGCGTGGGAAGGAAAGGCGGCGGAGCAGGGCCGGTTCTGCGCGTGGCGGCTGCGCGCTCTTGGGCTCTCCACGTGTGCGGGACACACGTGGAACCTGGCGCCCAGTGCCCTCGGCCGGCGGCGATCGGCGGGCTTGGCAGCGGGCCATGCTGGTAAAGGAGAGCGCTCCCGTCCGGCGGGGCCGGAGCCTGGCGCGGCAGCCCCGGGAGCGGCGCGGGGCGGGGCCGGCGAAGTTGAGTGTTAGTCGCGGAGGGCCGGGCTCGGCAGAGATGCGCCAGCCAACTGGGACCGTAAAAGGCTGGAGCGGACGGGGTAGGTGTGGCTCTGCCTGCGTGACCTGAGCCCCTGTCCCGGTCGCCGTCGTCTCCCGCAGCTGCGGCCGCTCAGCCATGGGTGCCGTCTGGTCCGCCCTGCTGGTTGGAGGGGGTCTGGCCGGAGCGCTTTTGGTCTGGCTGCTGCGGACCATGGGAAGGAAGGAGGGCGCGGAGAAGGAGAAGGACGTCTCTCCCGGGGAAGCTGCGGCTGCGGGAGGCGATGAAAGTGGCCGCGGGGGACGGAGCCCTGCACCTTCCAGGCGGGCGCTGGTCACCAAACCAGGTATTCTTCCTCCTCACGTCTCGAGGGCTGTTCTACCAGGGGGCTTTCAAGTGCACCCAGGGAGGAAACAAACCCATCCAGAGCCTCCCTAACAGCCTCTTCCCCTCGACTAGCTTCCCCTACGCGGGGCGGGACTCTCCCCCACACCTCTCATTTTCCCTGACCAGTGCGCACGCGCCGGGCAGGTCCTTTGATCCCCACTGAGGCCCTGGGGATGCCCTGGCAGATCATGACGACCGCGCCCGCTGAGTCTCTACCTTCAGCTCCGCCCCTAAGGACCCGCCGCTGCCCCTCCGGCGAGGTGGGCTCCTCGGCTTGGCGGTGCGTGGTGCAGTGCGGACAGCGGCGGAGCCCCTGCGGGGCTCTGGAAAGGGGTGCTGAGGTTTCCTGGGATCCTACATCCCTCTTCGGTCTCAGCAGGAACTCTCTCTCAGTCCCTGTCCCATAGCCTCATGTCCTTCCATCCCTCACCCCATGGACGAGCTGGGTTTGGGAACACCCAAGCAGTGGGCGCCTCTGCCAGGAAGGCAAAGTTCATGGTGGACTCTGGCCGTGAAGGCCTCGACTGGAGCCCAGAGCTGTAGGCTAGCCGCTGGTTTCGGAGCTATTTGCCCTCGCCGAGTCTCACCGGAACTACACGCGGGGTTGTCTAATCCCTGGGAAGGGATGTACTTAATACGGGTACTTAATAGAGGACCCAACTCAGATGTATAAACGTCTATATTTAAGTCTCTATATTTTAGAGACGGTATGCTGGGCAAAATAGGAGCACTGGCAGAAATCCTTACTTTCCAGTACCCTTTCTTGGCAAACTGCCCATGCTTGGATTCAACCTCTTGGTGAAAATGACATCTGTAAACTTTATTTTTAGTGGTGTCCATCTGTAGCCACTTGAAAATCTGCCCCTGTGCCTTTCCTGGTTTGATTTGAGATGACCAGAGAGCTCATTTATCTCTATCTGAAAGCCAGCCTCATGTTTTAGGTTGAAAGATTGGGAATTCTGAGTAGTATTTGTTTACGTCTTACTTCTGACACCACCATTAAAGAGAAAAAATTAAAGGCCAACTTCTCTCTCCCACCACCGCCACCCCACATACATACAACCCCCCCCCCCCGCCCCCGTCTGTGTCTGTGCTCATTGTATGATTTGGGAGATTTTGATCTTATAGGGAGCTATTTACACTTATTAATGAGGTGGTCAAGAAGGAAACTGAGTCTTTAGAGACCTGGACTATGTACTTTTAAGAATATTTTTCAAAAGTGTACGGTGGGAGGGGATGTAAGAAGTCTATAGTTGGTCGAAGAGCTTCCTGATGCAAATGGGACTGGCAGGGAGAAACCAGCCTCCCCTCAATTCTTGCCGGGTGATGCACGGCTGGCTGGGCTTCCTATTCTCCCACAGCCACAGCTGCCCTGATCCGCTGGCATCTGTGTGTAGTCTGCTGCTTCCTAGGGTAACTGTGCAGCCCTTTGCACCGCAGGCTGTGGAACATTTTTTTAATAATAGAAGCCAAACGACTTGACTTAGTTGCATGCCAAGTATTGCTTGGCCTTCAGAGATTGAGGACTATGACATTTGCCTCTGCAACTTGCCATGTCATTGACACTCCTGGATGTGCCTTTTATTGTTGGATATATATGTATATTCTTGGAGCACGGTATTGGTTCAGTTAGTGTCTGAACTAGGCAATCAAGTACTTGCTTTTAATAGGGCTAGATTTGGTGAACTGCAGATAGATTAGTGGTAAAGTCCTCAATGACTAAACCTATTTCCTCAGCCTTTTTCCTCATGAGAACTGCCTATTACATTTTGTTTTTTTAGAGTATCTTCAGGGAAGCAACGGATGTTTGCTTTCAGAGACCAGAGGTCCTGGTAATGCGCATGAAGCAGCATGGAGACTGCAGAGTCCTTCTGGAGAAGGCGGCGACTGTGACAGTTCAAGAGAGCAAGTTCCTTCTGGGTCGTTTCCAGACAAAGAATCTCTAGCTACATCTGCAAGTGGAAACTCTAAGGGTTACTCTGAAGTTTCAAGAAATGAAAGCCGTGAATCTCACATAAGAGAATGGGGATTCCATAAAAGACAAGAGACACCTGCTAAAGAAGCTCCATATTTTGCAGGGAAGTTGCCTTCTAGCAACCTGCTCATAGACAGAGTTAAAGAAGAAGTGAGCCATGCACAGTTGGACAGTCAGGACCTGGCTGACCAGGACTGGGAAATGGTGTCCAGGCACTCATCTTGGGGAGATATTGGTCTGAGTGGCAGTCTTGAGTCCGGCATTAAGCCCAAACCAGGGAATGGACTATGGCAGAAGCGCTCTTGTGGAAGCAAGAAGTCAGGAAGTGGATGTTAAAGCAAAAAGGGTAGTAGCTGTGTCTTCAGAATCTCAGCAAGTTAGTGTCAGGTTCCAGGTCCATTACATCACAAGCACTGGTATGCAATTCATCGCAGTAACTGGAGACCATGAGAGGCTGGGGAGATGGAGCAGATATATCCCCCTTCAGTATGTCAGAGATGGGTTCTGGTCTCGTTCTGTGTACCTGCCAGCAGGTATAGTGGTGGAATGGAAATTTGTAGTGGTGGAGAATGGGAAAGTTACTCGCTGGGAAGAATGCAGCAACAGGTTACTGGAGACCGGCCATGAGGATAAAATGGTTCACAGGTGCTGGGGGATTCACTGATTCAGTTTGCACAGTATGGAAGAGGCCATTGCAGAATGTGGAAGAGGCTAAGGTTATGGAGCACAGTGAATAATTTAAAATAAAGCTAGTATAACTCCAAATTTAGCCATCAGAGTTTTTTTTCAAATTTGTTAGTGGCTTGTGTCTAATGTGCTAATGTGCAGAAATATATATATATATATATAGATAGATAGATAGATAGATAGATAGATAGATAGATAATGCTTCGAGTGAGCATGGACTGTTTTTTCTATGGCATTGATGGATGGATTTATGCTGATCCATCATTATTTTAGGGCTTAGTCCTCTTGGGAAGTGACTTGGTTAAGCTTCAGGTGTGGCCTCATCAGGGAGCATAAAAACTAACTAGCTACACAGGGTTCAAGTTTGAGCCTTTGGGTGATCTTAAATCAAAGGAGTAAAACAAGCTACATTCAAAAAGAGCTGTCTTCCTATTGGTACAGCTAGAAAAACGCTCTTTACTACATGGACACTTTACGTTTAAAAACAGATAACACCATATGAACTGGTAATATCTGGTCACAAGATGTGATTAGCGAGGATATGAGGTAATTCATTAAGACTTCCCAATATTTTTGGCTTGATTTTACCTGCCTGGTATGGTTTGAAGGTCGCAAGTATGTTTTTGTGGTGTGATCAAAGGCTGGTATAGAAACACAGGGCCTCATCAGAGTCCACCACTGGGAGCAGCCTCTGAGGAAAGGGAACAGGAATGGGGCTGAGCCAAGTGGCCTGAACAAAAAGCTCTGGAGGGCTGAGCGGTACAGGTACCTACACCTGACTGCAGGGGGCAACACGCCCATCATTGATTCCTGGGGCCTTTGGAGGACCATCCCTGCCCACCACACGGACCCTGACGGATGAGCCGCCCCACAGCAGCTGTCTCACCCTCTTCTCTCTCCTTTCAGAGCAGTAGCTATCTTGGGCAACCAAATTATAACAGGACAGTGATAGAGAAGTGAATCTTTGCTCTGAAGAGAAACAAACACTTGAACTTTGCTATTATAACTAAAAAAATAAAACCTGGGTTTTAATATCTTTATTAAATGTCTGGATGGATTTTTTTTGGTCTAAATCCTAGTAACAATAGCTTAGATATAAATAAAATACTAATATTTTCCTCCATTAATAAGACACGGAAGAAAGCAAACATCAAGAGGCAGAGAAGTCTGTTTTTCTTTTCCCTTTGGAGACAAAGTTTTAGAATCTTTCTTTTAAAACTATACCTGTGGAGGGTGTTATGCATGCCTACACTTGAAAATGAATTCTTATCTGTTAAAACAACTTTTAATAAGTGTAGCATTTTTTGGTAAAACATTGTTTAATTTTGATTACAGATGGTCTTTGTTGAAAAGAGCTTAAAGCCAACTGAAGATAGTGTTAGAAAGTGCTTTAAAAAACTGTTGGATACTTTTTGGCTCATAGCATTATTATGTTAAATTCATGCACACCTCTTGGATACTTCATAATGAATTTAATATTCTACCAGTGGGGTCTTCATAAGGCATTTAGTATTACAGCCCAGAATGCCCAAGCATTTCTATTAGATTAAATTTAAAGGTAAAACAATTTACAATAAAAATCTCTTTGGAGTTCTATCACTAGCCATTTTATCATTAACTAATAAAATAAAAATCAATAAAGTCAATTGATTTTATATATATATATATACACACACACACACATATATGTGCGTGTATATATATGTGTGTGTATATATATATAACACTAAACTTTATACATTGAAAATTGTTATTTAAAATTGGATGTGCATAGAGTGCTAACACTGTCACTGAGAAGAGAAACAAGGATTTACTGTGGGAGGCTGTCTGCCCTAGTTTATTATTGGTACTGGTAAGGGCTAACTTTAACCGCTGTCACAGACTCCACACGGGTAAGAAGGCTGCAACAACAGCTGTTTCTTACTAGTCAGCCATGGGGTCCCCTGGTAGAGGGCAGCTCTTCCCCTTGCAGAGATTGTCACCTAGGCTCTTCTGTCCTGTGACTCACTGTCTTCTGTAACCAGCCCATGGAAGAAGAGATAAAGTGAGGGAAAACCACAAATGCTTACTACAACTTGGCCAGAAAATGCCATATATTGCTGTCCACATGCCCTTATTGAGACCTGGTCAGGTGGCCACACCTAGACGGAGGGGAGGCGGGGCTGGGAAAGCCTCCAGCCGAGCAGCTGTTTCTTAGCGACATCTGTGCTATGGAATGGGAGTGTAGGCTTTTGTGAACAGCTAGCCTTCTGCCACATTGTCCCCATTGCCTTTGGTACAATTAAACATTTTTGTATATGTTCTTATGGTCTTATTAGGTTCACATACTATATTATGGTGTATTTAGTCTTTGTCCCAGGTTTCTGACAGAGCTCCTCAAACCCTTGGAATTTCTTGAGATAGGAGTGTCTTTTGTTATACATAATGCGGCCCTCCAGATCACGCCTGAGTTTATGCTAATGAGGTGATGTAGGGTGGGGCCCCTGGATAGCCCCAGAGAAGCTGGTCACCAGAAAGACCAAGTGATTAGAGGATTGGAATTTTCAACTCCATCCGCTAGTCTCTGGGAAGGGAGGGGGACAGGATTAAGCTCTATAAAAACTCTTAAATACAGTCATGTGCCCAAAAATGATGATTTGTCAATGATAGACCAAGAACTGCATAAGATTATAATAGAGCTGAAAAGTCCCATCACCTAGCGATAGGGTAGCCATCTCAGCATCGCAGTACAATGTATTATTCGCATGATTGTATGATGCTGGTATGAATAAACTTACTGTGCTGTCAGTCATATAAAAGTACAGCACCTACAATATGCACAATGCGTAATAGCTAATAATAAACTGTTACCAGTTTAAGTATTTGCTATACTATACTTTTGTTATTTTAGAGTATACTCTTTACTTAACAAAAAAGTTTGCTGTGAAACAGTATACTGTGTTACACTGGCAGCAGCCACATCTCGGGTTTACTGTCTCTTGATTGTATCATTTTCTCTCGTGCTTGATTTAACCTCATGTTGTTTTATAAATTTAGTGTAGCCTACGTGTGCAGTGTTTATAAAGTCTACAGTAGTGTCCAGTCATGTCCTGGGCCTTCACACTCACTCACCGACTCACCCACAACAACATGCAGTCCTGCAAGCTTCATTCATGCTAAGTGCCCTATACAGGTGTACCCGTAAAAAAATCTTTTATATTGCATTTTTACTATACCTTTTCTATGTTTAGATACACAAATACCACTGTTAGAACTGCCTACAGTTTCAGTGCAGTACATTGTACAGCTTTGGAGCCTGAGCAACAGGCTCTCCCATCTAGATTTGTGTAAGTACACTCTATGATGTCTGTGCAATGACAAAATCACCTAACAATGCATTTCTCAGAACGTATCTGTGTTAGAGATGTATGACTATAATGATGTAATTTAATGAGCTTTGGGGTTGGTGAACACATCAAGGTGCTGAGACAGTGGCACACCGTGAGAGGGCATGGATGCGTCGTGCACCTGAACACCATACCTTGCCCTAAGCATCTCTTACATCTGGCTGTTCCCGAGTAGTTTCTTTTGTAATAAACCAGTAACTAAAGTACTTTCCTGAGTTCTGTGATCTAGTCTAGCAAATTACTGAAATCAGAAGGAGGTTGTGAGAACCCTCAATTTATAACTTGCAGTCAAAAAGTACAGGTGACCTGGGCCCTGTGGTTGGCATCTGAAGTGAGGGGCAGGCAGTCTTGTGAGATTGAACACTTAAATCTACAGAGTCTGACTAGTGTAAAAACTGAATTGACTAACTAACAGTTGGTGTCCACAGAGGATAGGTTATTGGTGTTAGAAAACACTCCACATATAAAACCTCCTAATTTATTAAAATCTAATTAAGGAAAACTGACTCCATTCAATCTGCAGAAGTTACCCACTGACTGAAGAATAACATATTTTCTTTCTTTTTTTACAGTTATTAATATGTAAAAGAGAAACTTTCCCAAAAGTTTTGATTAGGAGCTCCAATGTCTTGCTATCTGATTACATTCATTGATATTGACAGAACAGTGAGTTCAGGGTCATAAAAGGAATCCCTGTCAGTACTTTGGAGTTTGTCCTTCTGTTCCAGGCATCTTTCATGTGAAAGTATTTTTAGCTGGGGGGCGGGGGGGGGGGAGACCAACTATTGCCTCAGAACCAGTAAAGATAATAAAAAAAAGTTATTCCAATACACTAGTAGCAGCACAAATTAACACCTTATAAGTTATGAATACTTTCACATCTAGCTAGTACTGTTTGAAGTTCTACTGTGAGAGCATTCAAAAATAGTTTATTTCAAAATAAAGTTTACAGGCAGGGTATCTTTTATTAAATTTTCACATAAAAAGAAAAAAGTTCACAGGGCACTACTTATAAGTAATGCCACAATTAACTGGGCATCATCCCTCCGTCGACAGACAAGCAACGTTTCATTTGAGTAACATTTTTTCCTGGTCTTTCACTTTCTGTATCCTCTTTTCTTGATTTCTGATCATTGAAGACATTGCTGAAAATGTGATAAAACAAAGTTAGAATAGCAACGTTTACGCAGGCTTTAATTCTATTATGCACTTCTTAAAAGGTCAGCTTGCTACCAGCGAATATATACATTCTGAACAGAAGTTCTTAAAAATTGCCAAGTATTTTTGAAAAGACTGATGTTATGGAATAGAGCTAAGGAAAAATCTTTACTCTTTCAGTTGTTTTACATGTGCACGACAATTATTATAGAAGTAATAATACTAATTGTAAATAATTTGAACACCTCAAAAGTGTACAGAGATAAATGATAGTCTTTGTCTCCATTTCCTCCATCTGCTGAAACCCCACCCCAGAGGTTATCACTGTAAGCAGTTTGGTGAATATCTTCACGTATACACGCACACACGCACGCACGCACACACGAGCTTTCTCCTTTACATAATGAAAATATGTGGTAAAAATTGTTCTGTAGCTTACTTTATTCACTTGACAAAATGACAACATGTTTCCAGTTCACTAATGTTTTGTTATGACTGTAAAGTATTCCATTCTACAGATGTATCATCATGTTAGTGAATAAATTTTAAAAGATGCTTTCATATTTCATTTATAAACAATGTTATAGGAAATACTTTTGTACACAGACTTTTGTGCATTTGTACAACTAATTATTGTATAAGAAGCTGTTCTTAGAAAAATATTTATTATCCTTCATCTAGCAATTTATATTCTCTAGAAGTAGAGAGATGGAATAACATATATACTCCAAAATTAATTTCTCTCTTACAAAGGCTCCTGGGTTCATGAATTTATTTCAGAAAAGCATAAAACGTGCACAGACAGCCCTCCCAAGCCCATGAGAACATATACATATCTCCCATATCCATGAGAGCACCCATTTAGAATTCATGCCCCAAAGTTGCCTATCATCTGCAAAGTATAATAGGTTTTCATTTAAATGGTGTTAATATATTTACAGTAGTTTATCTTTTTATTTAATGATTCCTTGGGTGGCAGAGTCTCTTACAGCCCATGTTGATTAAAATCCTGTGTAAGGCTGAATCCCATTATTTAGTTTGCTGGCTATCCACAGGGGTCGATTAAGTGCTTGTTCACAGTGCAGCAGGGCAAAAGCGACCTGCCTAAGGCCACACAATTAATCTAGGGCTTAGTCATGGTTGACACCCTTGCATTTTGGCTAAGGTTTCTGAATTGGCTTATTAAATATCCTTTGCAGAGGGAGGCTTAATCTGAAGGGGAGGGTAAATATTCTTTTGAGCAACGAAGATCTCGCCAAAATGCATACTGTAACCTTGGTTCTTCATCTGTAAATCTTCTACCAGAGTTTGCAAACTTTCCAGTCTGTTCTGAAGCTTTCTGCATGTTTTTTCCTGTTGTTTCTATTGGCTGAGACTGTGAAGCTATTAGAAAATTGCTTAGATGTGATATTAAAAGTCTATTTAATATATTTTTAGAAATTT
Organism: Eonycteris spelaea; assembly: GCA_003508835.1. Lineage (NCBI taxonomy): Eukaryota > Metazoa > Chordata > Mammalia > Chiroptera > Pteropodidae > Eonycteris > Eonycteris spelaea. The sequence continues at coordinate 3,681,912 of PUFA01000171.1, read as the reverse complement.
TCCCATTACAGGTTAAACAACCTTTCCTTTAAAATAATGGAAACATAAAATACTACTTTAAAATAAAGAGTCTTATCTAAATATTGCCATACTAGCTTATTTGTTTTTGTTTCAAACCAATCTGATTTACTATTATTTAACTACATAGCATTAAATAAGATGAGTGAGAGGGATCCTTTAAGTTTAATGGTACATTCTGCATCATAAATGACAGCTTTTCATACCAAACCTGAGTAGTTCCATGAACTCAGGGTATGGAAGAGCAAGCGTTAATACTGACACTGGCAACACTCTGGAGTGAGCGTGAGGACGAGTGCCCGTTTTAGCTGCTACCATCTGAATGAAGATGGTATACGATGGGAGAGGGCAGCATGGGTGCTGCCGTGGCTGCCGGGAGCCTGACGTAAACGTGGCAGTAGCAACCGAAGAGGAGCTAGAAGCACGTAAGCTCTTCTCCAGTAAGTACCCTGAGGTTTGCCAATCTCTAAAACAATACTTAACTGGCAATCTCAAGATTTTAATTTTGATCTTAGTCCCTGGTGCAACAACTTGCCTGGTTTACCCCCTATCAAAAGGAATGATGTCCTAGAGCACTGGGGCTGTTTGAGTCACTGTCACATAGGAAAAACGTTTCAAGTTCAATTCAACATGTTTATATTTAACATCCACTTATTTACCAGACATAATTCTATATCAAACCATGTTTCTCATCTGTCTTAGCAAAAAAAACAAATAAACTTAAAAATTTTAAATGAGAACATTTTGATAAATTTGTATGATAGATACTTGCACTTACAAAGGCAGAGACTTTGAAGAGAGCCATGATTTTAAAGAACATAAATAAAAGTCACTCACAGCATTTAAAAGAAGACCAAAAATCTTATAATAGAGAATAAAATTGCATTATTTATGACAGAAAGATATATTTACATATAGTATCTATGTACATTTACTAAGGTGTGTGTGTACATGATAACTATTCTATTTAAATCAGCCCCTGAAGTCACATAACATTAGTTAGAACTTGCATATAAGAGCACCATGTCAAATCTTATTCTGAACTTTTAATTCACCAGAGTAGGAAATCAGTTAATCTCATTGTGATATCAGAGCATTCTTACCTTTAATAGAATCAGGTGAATGAACGGGTTTGGTGGATCTATACTGTGACGTGGAACCTATTGAATCTTCAGCCGAACTAGTCAGGAGTGAGTGAACTGGAGACTTCTTAGGAGAAGAATGGAAGGAACGAGAAGCTGAATTTTTCACAGATGGCTTACTAAAATTTTGCAAGAATAAAAGTAATAGGATAGAATTAATTAAAAATAGTACACTACACCTCTCAAAAAGTCAAACTTTCATGAGAAAATGTTCCCAGTGCCTGCGGGGAGGGGAAAGAATGTTCTGGTAAATACCTAAGGCTTTGAGTTGCAACTGAAAGGGAGTCTGCGCTGAAATGGGCTAAGTCTTAGAAATAAAGATGAACAGGAAGAAGACCTGTCCTTGGGGACCTGAAGTCCAGCTTAATTCCTGATTGGATTAAATTGATCTGAGACTGCTGGTGTCCCTAGTGGTCTACCAGAGTGAGCACGAATGCTCCCCTGGGGAAGGTAATCTCATGCAAAGCCTCAAACCATCTGTACACTTTTTCATATGTCTGCTATACGAAAAATAACCAGGCATATGACAAAACAAAATGATGTGGTGGAAAGCCAACAGAAAAACTACAGATATTAGACATGATCCACAAGGTCTGGATCATGCAGGTATACACTACCACAGATTCAAGCAGTATCACTCTGAACCCCAAACAGGTTCTTCTCATATAAAGAAAATCATAATTGGACATATCAATAAAAACTGCTGCAAAACAAACAAGCCAAACCAAAGACAGAAACAACCTTAAAGTTGGCAGAAGGGCAAAACAAGGCAGATCGCATTTATATGAGCAAAGACTAAATTTAGAGCTGTCTTCTTAGTAGAAACAATGGAAGCCAGAAAACAATGGAGTATTTTCAAAGTGCAGGAAAAATGTCAACCCTAGAATTCTATATTCATTAAAAAATACTCTTCAAAAATGACCATAAAATAAAGGCGGGTACAGAAAAACAGAAAGTGAGAGAACATGTCACCAGCAGACTTACATTAAACATTAAAGACATAAGTAAAATGATATAGATAGAAAGTAAAGTGTAAATATGTGGGTATATCCACATTAATATTAACTGTATGAAACAATGCAAACAATCCATTGTAGTATTTACATTCATAATTAAATATGTGACAACAATTGTATTTAGATTGGAAGGATAGAGAATGGAGCAACATGTTCTAAGGTACACACAATGTATGAAAAAAGGTAAAAGCACTCATCTATATTAATCTAATGAGACAAGAATATATCCTGCATTCTCTTGCATAATCATTAAAACAATAAAAACACAGAAGTAAACCAGAAAGAATTGCTTAACTTCAAATATTAGTTCTTAAAAGATCCTCACAAGTTAAAAATTACTTAAAAATTAAGTTTGTATTTATTTTAAGGATATTATGTTTAGATTTTAGATATTCTTATATATTGACATTCTTTTATAAAAGAAAATTTGGAAACTTATCTTTCTCCTATTTATTTCACCTCACATCTCAATTTTCCCTATTTATATTATTATTGGCCAGATTTATTGCTAAACTTTTGTTTAACCATCTGTTCATGGTTTTGTTTTTCTCCCCCATTTATTTTGTTCTTTTTCGTAGAAAGACCAATTATGTGTTTGTTGTTTTGCCCTTGCCTCCCAAATCTAACATATTCTCTATAATTTTTTTCATCTTTCTTAGTTTTAAAAATTTTGGGGGGGGGCAAATTTCTCCTGAGGGTCCATCATGTCACTGACTATGATTTAAATCATGCCTAACCTAATTTTTATTTTTATAAATCTTTCCTTTGTAACATTTTTATGTTTCTCTTCCATTTTTAGTCTTTCAGGTTACGCTAATTTGCTTTTCAACAGATTCTGTTATCTTTCAATCTCATCCCTGACGGCATTGTTTTTTATAGAGAGCATATTGTCTGTAAGTCTTTGGAGATTATATGAAGAACCATCCGCTTCCATTCTTCTTCTTTTCCTTTCACCCATTCTGTAAATATTCATTGAGCACCTGCTCTGTATCAGGAAGGTTGTAAGAACCTGGGATACGTCAGAGAACCAAACACTTAAAGACATCTGCCTTTCTGCATTCTGTCTATTAGGAGCTGACACACAACGAACACCACAAATTAGTAAGTTACATAGTATATTAAAAGGTAAATATAATTAGAAAAAAAAAGGAAAATGGTAAGGCAAACTGGGAGTGTGGAAGGGTCACTGTTTTTAAGTAACGGTGTGAGAGTAAGTCTCACCAGGAAAGTGACACCTAAGCACGGGCTTTAAATGAGGTGAGGGGATTAGCGATGTGGAGGGAACAGTGGGTGGAAAGGCCCTGATAGCGCCCATATGGCGCTGCCTGGAACGTTCAAGGAACAATCTAAGGGTGGATGAAGCTAAGTGAAGAAAAGTGGCACAGTTAGGAAACAAGACCAGAGGGTCAATAGGGACTTATAGGCTCCTGCAACTATGTCAGCTTTTACTCTCATGGAAATCAGGAACCCCTGAAGGGTTTTAAGGAGGCCTCATTTCTGCGTTTTCATTGAAAACTCACCTGTAGATGGGAATGTGAAGCAACTAGACGGATCTTCTAAGTCTCCTGTGTGTAACGTGGCTGGCTCTCTGGAAGCACAAGAATGGCCATGCAAACATTCCATTTCACGAACACGGCACTAACTTTTACGGATAGAAGTAAGCTAATGCAAGCCAAAGTGATGGCTTAAAATACAAATTCAAGATGGCAGTCTTAACTCTAACCTACAGAAGTCCTAAAATACCTGATGAAGAAGATTCAAAACTGCATTATCTTTATGCATTCAGTGCCCATGAACATTTTGCATAATGGAAATGTAAGAATGTAAAATCTTTGTTAGAAAATTTATTTTTGTGTAATAACAGTTATAAAACCCAAATATTTCTCTCATGGATTCTAAGAGATGCAATCTTAATTACTTAATTCAAATTGAAAAAAAAAGCAAGACAAAAAATAAAAGAAACCTCTCTCAGCAATAGCATGTATCACTTTACAAAACTATCAGACTTATTTAAATCGATAAGTTAAAATAAACCATCAGTGTGTTGGATACCGATACGGGAATATTATGTCAGTAGTTTTCAAGGTGGTTTCCTTGGAGGGGGACTGTGAGGTCAACACAATTTTTATAACAATACTAAAATATTATTTGCTTTTTAATTCTCAGTCTCTCACAAGTATATAGTGGAGTTTCCCAAAGGCTCCATGATATATATCACAACAGATTAAATGCAGATGCAGATATGAGAATCCATTTTATTAAGCCATGCATTAAATTGCAAAACAAGCCCTTTTCAATAATCTTTTGTTTGAAAATTATAGCTATTTTTCAAAATAAAATGTGTTATTGTGGTAATATGTAATGCACTTTATTTTTAAATGAGTAAATATCAAAATGTTTTAAATTTTAAAAATGCTTAAAATTAAATTTTATTTTCTAATACTTAAAATAGCATTAGAACTGACCCCTATAAACAAAAGCTCTTTGGAATCCTGATGATATTTGTGAGTGCAAAGGGGTCCAAACCAAAAAGTTTGAGAATAGCTGTGTTAAAAGAAAAGCCCTGGGAAAAAAGGTTGTGGCTATTTTGTGGATAGTCTTAATTAACTGGGCAAAAAGTTTGTTCTTGCTACAGTAAATGAGGAACCTTTGAAGGTTTTGGGGCTGGGAGCAGATATAGTCTGAGGTGTGCTTTAGGCAGATCAATTTGAAATCGATGCATAGAAGTGACTAGGACGTGTGAGCAGTGTGGCAGGCTGAATAATGGCTGCCAAATATATCGGTATCTGAATGCCAAGAACGTTACCTTATATGGCAAGAGAGGCTTTGCAGGTGTGATTACATCAAGGATCATGAGATGGGGAGACTATCCTGGATCATCTGAATGGTCCCCAAATACCATCACGAGTGTCTCTCTTAGATGGAAGTGGAGGAGATTTCACATAGAAGAGATGATATGACAATCTCAGCAGAGAGAGATTTGAGGATGCTATGCTGTGAGCTGTGAAGATGGACTAAGGAGCCACAAGTCAGAATGCAAGGAAGGAAGCTCTAGAAGCTAGAAAAAGGAAATGGATTAACTCTATGGCTTCTGGAGGGAGTGTGGCACTGACAACGTATTGACTTCAGCTTAATGAAACTGATTTAGAATGTCAGGACTCCAGAACTGTTAAGAGAGACAAACTTGCGTTGTTTTAAACCACTAATTTTGTTATAGCCACCACAGGAAATTTTATTGATAGTTTGAGGGGATGTGCAAAGAAAATGGATTTGAGAACTGTTTTTAGAGTCAGAATTAATAAGATTTGGTGACTAGAGAAATGAGACAAGAAAGAAAGAAGAATCCAGATAATGCTAAACTTTAAGCATAGGTGCCCTGGGAAGCAGTGGTGCCGTTCTGTAAAAGAAGAGTGAGATGGAGGGGAATGGTTTTGAGGAACGATCATCTTTCTTTAGCTGGCCAGTTTCATCTCTTGAAACATCCATATGGAAATGGGTAAAAGGGAGCTAGATATTATGAAGCCTTCAATTGGAAATCTTCCCCAGGGCATAAGGTTGTTCATTAAATTATGATAACATAACAGAGTAAGGAAAGTCAATTCTCCACAAAACTTCTGAGAGATGTGGCTCTTGGAATAATTCAAGCACTGATCTACATACCAGAGTTACTCATTTCTTTTTTATTCTGTTCTGGGAATATGGACTATATTGATTTAGCTTACATGGCTGCAGAAGTTTCTAGATTAAGAAATATTACTATTACTATTACTATAAGATGTTGACTAAAGAAAGGTTTTGCAATTACAGTGAAATGTTCAGGTAAAACAGAATTATAATATTCTCATTTGAGTGTGTTTAAAAACGGCCAATTTGCATAGCATAGAGCAAATGCATTTTTAATTTTCTAGTATGCATCATACTTTTCAGAATTTCTATTAAATACTTAAAAATATCTCTTTCCTATCTGAACACAGGAAGGGGTTAGGTCCCATCTTTCCTTACCATTCTCTCTTCTTCACAAACACATCACTGGTAAAGGAACCAAATTTTTCTAACATTGAAAAATGATAGCAAAGCTTTAATTCCCTCAGGGCAGCAAGGAGCCCCTCTGTGTCCCATGCCTAGGATTGGGCTCTTTCCTCACAGGTCAGTCCAGCTATCCGAAGGCAGAACCCAGGAGGTGGTCACAGCCTGAGCTCAGAAGCCAGCCAGACCTGAGCTCAAATCTGACCCACTGTTTACAAGATGTATGACCTTGCAAGTTGCTTAAGCAATCTTGAGTCTTCATTTCTAACCTATACAGGGGATAATAATGTATATTGTGATACATTAATCTATGTCATAGATCACATTAGATAAATAAGTCAAAAATGACCAGAAAATAGAAAAATAAAAATATGTAGTAGGTAGCTGCAGATATTAGTATGGTATTATTATACATTATTATGTTATATATTATATAATAATATATATTATGTTATAGTATAATATATATATATTATAGATTATATACATAATTATGTTATAATCTATAATATATAACATATTATATATTAGGTACAATGTAGTGTTACATATCCAGATAAGAAAAAAATCAAAACTCATTTCTTTTAGGTTAAGAGATATATTTAGAAAAATTCAAGTACACTGTATCTTGAGCAAGTAGCAGGGACAGTAAGAAAATATTTATAATACTGTCTTAATTCATTCACTAACCAAAAATTTACTGAATGGCTACTATGTGGCAGGCACTATGCATGGTGCTGAAGATACAGCAATGAATAAATCTCTGCCTAACTGGAATTTAGAGTAAAATTCATTTTCATATTCTTATGATATAAAAAGGATTGTGATATCCCTATTTTTTTATAGGTAGTGCAGATAGAAAAGAAAAAGTAAGCTTCTTTTTCCAGGTAATCAGTCAGTAAACAGTTCCTGCAATTGTAAGCAACTTGAGGACAGGGCCCTGTCTGCCTTGCTCACTGTTATATTATTCTAAGGGCCTAGCACAGAGTGTGGCACATTACAGACAGTTAATGATCTTCTGAATTAATGAATGAACAGTAGTAAAAGGGATATTTTGAAAATCAGGGGCTGGTAAGATCATTTCTTACCTGCTGAGAGTGTCACTTGATTTACTCCCTTCCGTGGAGTCCCTTAATGAGTTATTGCTTCTGTTGGTAGAAGGATGGGGGAAATTAAAGACTATATGATGTTATTTGAACTTAATGCTAAAACAAAATTGTTTCAACACTATTTTTAGATGAACACAGATTCAAAAGAGTGAGACCGGGGGTACTGGCTCCTCCAGGTAGAGGAAACAGTAAGGAGAGAAGCTTGCACTCCTTTTGGGAATCATGAGAAGTCCATTTTGATTAGAGCATAACACAGGAGTAAAGCAGGCCGGAGGCAAGTTAGGGAGACTCTTCAACATCTACCTGAAGGACCATGTACTTAATGCAGCATACAGTGAGGAGCTATTGGAGATTTGTAAGCAACAGCCTCTGCGTCTTAAATGAATAACAAGTTAATATTAGCCTTTTTCCTTTGTGGCTAAAGTCAGTTCTCAAAAGTTGTCTTTGTTTAGGGGTTATGAATTTCATTTCTTTATGCTCTTTTTATAATTTTATTTTAAAGTTCAGTGATTCAATTATTGATGAAAAAAGATTGTTTTCAATGAGGTTTTTAAAATCCTTTATTGAGGTTGGGGACCCTGACATAAAATTCTTGGAACAACTAATTAGATTTAGAATCTCAGATTCTTCTTACCTATCGTAAATCTCTAATCTCAGGCCTGATTCAATAATGTAATCTCTTACTCCATCGTCCTCGTAAAATATAACTCTCAGATAATGATCAAAGAACAATTTCTAGATTCCATGTATTTTTAGAAAACCAATTGTTCATATGTATTTAACTCTTCCTTAAGGCACAACAGTAGATTTTATGCCTCCAAGTAAATTTTGCAAAGGGCTACTGCTGGAGTTCATCAACTCAGAAATGTTTCTTGTTCCATGGACTCTTAAAAGCTTTAGACTGAGCTTAAACTTTGGTGACAAGGTAATTTGTAGCAGGGGTCTCCAACCCCTAGGCCACTAACTGGTAGCAGTCCGTGGCCTGTTAGGAACCTGGCCACACAGCAGGAGGTGAGGGACAGGCGAGCAAGTGAAGCTCCATTTGTATTTGCAGCTGCTCCCCAGCGCGAGCATCACGGCCTCAGCTCCACCTCAGATCATCAGGCATTAAATTCTCATAGAAACACCAGTCCTTGGTGCCAAAAAGTTTGGAGACCATTGATTTGTAGAATTATACAAACTAACATAAACTCTATAAAGGCAAGGACAAAAAATTCATATTCAACGTAGTCTGCTATAGTTCAAGGCCATAATTGCTGAAGTGTTAAAATTTTGATCAGGGAAGTTGTGGCAATCTTGTAAAATGATTAGTGCTGGTCTCCAGGGGCTCTAACTTTTACTTCTGGCTTTGCTTCAGAGGAGGAAGCAACCGGTCTCTGCCTAAGTTTATTCATTTGTTAAATGAGTTTAAAAAATACTGTGTTGGCTTAGATGGCATATTATAGAATTATGACCAAAATAAAAGTGCTCTGCATATATAAATAATTTTTGATGGTGGCCAATGGAATGTTTTTGGCATATGTTTCAGAATATGCAATGTTATGTTAGATAAGTGGGCTGTTACTAATATTTTACTATTACTGTTAATAATATTAATAAAGTTAGATAAATCCAGCTAATATTTTGCTACCTTGGGTTAATATATACCAACTGAACATCTTAAAAAACTGGAGATTATTTACATATAAATATTATTTCAGAAAGTATTACGATTAGGATTTGCCATATAACCAGGAAATGAATATTATAAAAATGGGTTGTTATAATACTAACAACTAATAAATAATGAGTATTATAATACTGAAAATATTTATACCATATTAAAATGTTCTAAGTTAATCTAATAATACCCAACAAAATTTAAAAATAGTATTTGAAAAGAATATGAGAATCTCATTGATGTCTGTAGTTTTGTGTAACAAAGGGCTCGTGAACTGAATACTTTTGGATCTGACCTTTTATTAATTTGATATGCCATTGGCAAGGTTACCTGTAGAGAACCAAGGCCGTTGCCATTAGCTTACACCTGGAGAATTATGTCGTCCTCAGGGTTCTAGATTCAGCTCTACCACTGAACTATGGGGCTGCAGGGAAGTCACCCTTTGAGAACTTGTGTTTTACTTATTTGTAAAATAGGATAAATAAGTCCTGCCCCATCTTGTTTTAAACAGTTGTTGTGATAACCAAGTAAGATAATGGATGCGAAATTTTGGGGGACGTGAAATATATTACTGCATGAATGTAACTTTGAGTAATGCCTTGCCCTGACTACCTTCTGTATAGAATAACTGTATTATTTTCTCTTGATGTCAAGTTGTTTTACTTTTAACTCCTTCGATTTCACATTGTTTTCCTGGTAGTGTCAGATACTCTTCAAAGTTATTTAAATCTCAATCTCCCAGAGTGTAACATAGAGATAACTCAATGGAAAACCAGTGCTGAGAGCAGCTCTCCCATTCTGAAGTGCACTCGGCCTTACACAGCCACGTATGAGACTCCCAGAGACGGTGTTCTCCCATCTTCCTCAGTTTTGCCTAGAGGCACAGCTGGCTCCTCATTGATCACACTTCTCAACTCCTGGAGAAGCTGTTTCAGGTCTCTTGTTGGATCTTCCTTCAATGTGTTAGCTTTCATAGAGTGCTGGATTAAAACAATTTACAAAACAAAGACACTTTGGTTTTTTTCAGACTTGTATGCTTTTTTTCTATTATAAAATTAATTCAACTGGTAAATAAAACTTATGGAGAAAAAACAAAAATTACTACTGTGTAATCTTACTACACAGGGAAAATCAGTAATAACCAATCAATAATCAACATAGTGCCATATCTAATTTAAAAATGTATGTATATACTTATTTATACATATAGCCACATATATTTATAAATTAAAATTTGGGAGAACTTCCAGTCAAGGTGGCATAGTAGCTAAATGCTGTGCTAACCTCCTCCTATGACCACATCAAAATTACTACTAAACTACAGAACAATCATCATTGAGAATCCCCTGAAGTCTAGCTGAACAAAAGTTCTATCTATGACTAGGGATGTACAGAAGAAGGCATGCAAAGACTGGTAGGGGAGATGAAGACATGGAATGGGCTGGTATGACACCCACGTGTGACAGTTAAAAATCAGGAGAGATATCTTGACTGTGGAGGTCCCCCTGAGGAGTGAGGAATCCCAGCTCCACACCAGGCTCCCCAGCCCAGGGTTCCAGTGCCAGGAAAAGAAGTCCCCATAACTTCTGCCTGTGAAAACCAGCAAAGACTGTGGCTGAGTGAGACCGAGGGCTACTGGAGTCCCAGATGTTCCTCTTAACAGCCCACACACAGACTTACTCACTGATGGACTTTGGGCACCAGCACTGGGGCAGAAGCTTGAAAGTTACCAGGGACTTCGGAGAGTGGAGCTACATTGTCTGGCTTCAGGGCAAGGGCTGGAGGGGAAACTTTCTCCCCATAGAAGTACTGGCAGAAGCCATTATTCTTTTGTTGAGAGCTCCCCCAACCCAGCCTGCAGAAGCAGGTGGGTGCTATATCTGAGTCTCCATCAACACTGTTTGGCTAACATCGTTTGCCCTGCTGTGGTCATTCCCTGATACCCTGCCTCACCCAACTTGTGGGCCCACCCAAGCCACTTCCAGGGATTTTCCATACAATGACCTGTCTTGGCTAATACTGAGGATTTTCCTAAAGCCTCTCAAAGGGTCACAAAGCCCAAACAAGCAGCATCTGGTCTCGTGTGCCCCATACCTCTTGCTCTGCAGCCCTAGGCTTGGCACTAGTGACAGCCAGCCTCAGTTTGCAGCTTAGCCGCCTCTTGGCACCTAAAGCCCTGCAGATCATTTTGTAGCTTATACCTGGGCACGACACAGGCAGTGGATGACCTTGGCCTGCACCAAGAGGCTCCAGAACCAACACGCCTGGTGGCCAGCTTCAAACCACACCAGAGCACCACTCAACCACCTACAAAATCAACGCACCCAAAGAACAGACTTGGTAGGCACTAGAGCCCTGCTAAAGTGAATTCTGCTAGGCTTATTGGGGTGATCAATTTGTAAGTTATAGAAATGTCTAATTACTTTGTACACCTGAAACTACTATTTGTCAACTGTAATTGAAAAATAAAAAATTATTTTAAAAAAATTGAGTATGCATGCACACAGAATCAAACTATACACATCTATCTTTAAAACTTTTTTTTTAACAACGTAGTATGAACATCATACCATGTGATTACATATTTACGACTACATCCAAGAAAAATAATTTCAATACTTTGTTTAGGGCTAAACTAATTTTATAAAGCTACAGAGCTTTAGAAGTAAAGAACTCTTTGAAGATGCGTTAATCCACTCCCTACATTTTACTAATGAGAAGAGACATCCAGTATTTTTAAACTGTATTAGCAGGTATTTGAGAATAGTATAAAAGATTTCAGATATATAGAATTTCTCAATGAATATACATATAATTAATAAAAAGTATAAATGTTCCTAACAGGCTCCTCAAGAGGGGAAATCAAATGATAGTCAGAAATTGTTCTGGTGATCAAGTGGACTTGGAGAATATTCATGGCTAGAGAGTCTTCTGGCATCATTAAGCTATTTTGCCACAGACGTCTATCCCAATGTAGAGTTATATTTGCTACACAGATTGGCTGCTAAGGTATAAACACTGCAAAACTTTTGTTCTTTGGGTTTTACTTTCCTAGGATCCATGCTACTGGTATAACCTCATTCTTTTCCTCTTCCTATTCCCCAGTGACGAACCACATATAATATTCAGCTGTAGATGTCAAGAGTTCTGACTAACTGGATGTGTGGTAAATATAGTCTTCCCAGTTTATTGATGGCCATTTTACTTGAAAATTGTTATGAATTCAGAGTTTCATAAATTAGACTTCATTAAATTACTAAATTTGACTCCATTAATTTAAAATATATAAAGATGTGAACAGTTTTTAAGATAAATTTTATTTTTTAGAGCAGTTTCAGGTTCATGTAAACATTGAGTGAAATGTACAGAGATTTCTTAAATATACCCTGATCCTTCACATGTTGAACCAGTTTCTTAATCGTGAATAAATGCATTTGTCTCTAAGCAGATGATCCAATTTTACCAAACACTGCTTTGTCTTGTCCTAACCCTGGTGGACTCAATACCTAATATGGAATGAAACTTCAAAAACTTTATAAAGAAAACTTTATCCTATCTTCAGTCACCTCAATTCTAACATGAAATATCAGCGTAGCACCTGGACCTTCATATATTCTGCCCACAGTAAAGTTTATTTAATAAGCTTTGGCAATTGTTAAGATTTTGAAGCACTTGACATTTATTTTAACTGATCAGCATAATAACCTATAAACATCTAAATATACTTTCCCCACCCCCCGGGATTATAGCACTCAGTTTCTATGAGAGTAACTGGGCATAAAAGATTGAAAAGCATTAAATTCTAACATTCACTTAGCAATTAACCATAATCAGCCCTATGACATTCTTTTACTGTGACTTTGTCCTAATACTGTTAAAACTTCTGAAGTGTGTATTGCTTTTCCAATTAAAATGTAAGATCCACTGAGGCAAGGAGTTGGTTTGAGCACTACTGTTTTTAGAGTCTTCATTACAAATAATCCATATTTTGCTTGTGTATAAAATCACAAAAATATCAAGGTTGGAGGGGTCTTGAAGATTATTTGATTCTAGTCCAATCTCCAATCAGAGGTGGTGATGCATTTTCTCTACGGCTTCCCAGCAATATACTTATCTGGCCTGCTTGATCACTAAAAGCCAAGAAAGGTAGTTTAATTTTTATATAGCTTTAATCCTTTGAAATAAAGGCTTATTAAATGGAATCTTCTCCATACAATTTCCATCCCTGGTCATCATTTTACCCCTTAGGATCACAGGGAACAAATCTAACTCGATAACCCTTTAAAAATGGAGATTCACTTTATCACAACAACCTCCCCTCCCCCACCTCCACTTTCTAATGGACACTCAGACAGGCTGTGTGGTACAGTGGTAAAAAACACAGGTGTTTAAATTATGGCCACTACCTTTCTCTGGCTATGTGGTCACCTTTCATGCTCCAAAAAACTTAGCAAGGCATCTATCATGTGGCAAACACAGTTAGAAACTAAAGTAAAATGACAAATATAATCAGTCCCTGCCTGCAGAGACCATACAGAGTAATATATAGGAGGCAAATACATAAATTTCACTAACAGATAATTTCACTACAAGTAAAATGCTTTTTTAAATCTATATTTCTTTATCTATAAAAATGGGGAAAATAACTCTTGCTTAGCAAGGATCATGTAAGACATGAGAAGTACTTGACTGTGTATAGTATTCAAAAAAGGCTGGTTTCCATCTCTCTTTCCCCTTAGTATAAAAACATATAAAGTATTTTGTTTCATATTTACTGATATAGTAGCGCCAGAGGTACTATGACTTGAAGTAAAATGTGTCAGTAGCAAGGTAGAGCCACTAACAAAAAGTTATTACTATGCTCCCTTTGACATAAATAGAAATATTATCTTTCTTTTTCCTTTTTCTTTTATTTTTTTAAGCTCTAGGGGAAAAAATTGCATGGACTCAGGCAGAAACTTATCTCTTTTTTGTTTCCAAATAGTTTTTAGAACAATTTCTTGTAAGAGAGGAGTATGTATAACATCTAACCTTTTTCTCTGGAGCTCTGCTATATAGGAAGGAAAGCATTTACCTTCTTGTTTTTACACAATGGCTTCAACACCGACTTCAAATAAAGGCAATACAGTGGCTCTAAAACTGAACCTACCATGAGCTTGGAAGAAAATTCTTTCTGTCTTTGTTTTCCCAGTAAGGTAAGTGTAAGTGAGCCATGTGAGGAAATATTAAGAACAGAATAAAATGGGATTCAGATTGGTGGTTGCCAGAGGTAGGGGCAGAAGGTAGGAGAAATGGGTGAAAGAGGTCAAAAGGTATAAACATCCAGTTTTAAAATAAATAAGTATTGGGGATGTAATGTATAGTATGATGACTACAGTTAACACTGTATTGTATGTTGAAAGTTGCTAAGAGAGGAGAGATCTTAAATGTTTTCATCACAAGAAAAAAATATTTTTGTAACTAAGATGATGAATATTAACTAGATATTGTAGTCATCATTTTGCAATGTATACTAATATCAAATCATTATGTTGTACACCTGAAGCTGATGTAGTCAATTATACCTCAATTAAAAAATTAAAAAAGTAATACCATTCACATTAGTAGCAAAAATATAAAACTTAGGTATAAATCTAATAATATATATATAAGATATACATGAGTAACACTATAGAATTCTGATTTAAGAAATTAAAGATCTAAATTAATGGAAAGATATTCCATATCCATGGATAAGAAGACTCAATATTGTTAAGTAGTCAGTTCTTCTCAACCTGATACATGAATTCAATGCAATCCCAATCAAAATCCAAGTAATTTTTTAATTTTCTGGATATTAACAATTAATTCCAAAGTTTATATGGAAAGGCAAAAAACCTGAATGGCTAACGAAATACTAAAAGAGAATGAAGTTGGAGAACTGACACTACCAAGTTCAAGGCTTACCACGATAAGACAATGTGGTCCTGGTAAAAGACTAGACAAATACATCAATGGAACAGAATAAAATAAGGAGTCCAGAAACAGTCCCCTACAAATATAGTTAGCTGATCTTTGGCAAAGGAGAAAAAGCATTTCAATGGAGAAAAGGGCAGTATTTTCAACAAATGGTAGTGGAACAAGTGGACATCCACCACATGCAAAAAAGACATAGACCTTCCTTACATCTTTCATAAAAATTAACTCAAAATGGAACACAGACCTAAATGTAAAACACAAAACTACGTAACCCTAGAAGATAACATAGAAGCAGATCTAACTGACTGTAGGTTTAGTGATGACTTTTTAGATATGACACCATAAGTATGATCCATGAAAGAAAAAATCATTAAGCTGGACTATATTAAACTTCAGAACTTTTTTCTGCAAAAGGATGTTGCTAGAGAAATGAAAAGACAAGCCACAGACTTGGAGAAAATCTTTTCAAAACACATCTGATAAAGGTATCCAAAATATATATTAAAAAAAAAAAACTTCTTAAAATTCAATAAGAAAACAACTCATTTTTAAAAACAGGCTAAAGTCTGTAACAGACATCTCACCATAGAAAACATACAAATGGAAAATTAGCATATGAAAATATGCTCAACATCATGTCATTAAAGAACTGCAAATTAAAACAATAATGAATTACTCCTAATAGAATAGCTAAAATCCAAACAGCGACAACACCGAATACTGGCAAGGATATGGAGCAGCAGGAAGTCTCATTCATTGCTAGTAAGACTGCAAAATAATACAGCCAATTTGGAAGACAGTTTGGCAGTTTTTATAAAACTAAACATGCCCTTAAAATGCAATCCAACAATCATGCTCTTTAGTATTCACCTAAAAAACTGAAAGCTTATGCCCACACAAAAACCTGCACACAATATTTACAGCAGCTTTACTCGTAATTGTCAAAACTTGGAAGTAATCAAGATGTATTTTATTAGGTTAATGGATAAATAAACTGTGGTACATCCATACCTTGGAATATAAATGAGTGATTAAAAAAAAAAGCTATTAAGGCATAAAAAGACATGAAGGAACCTTGCAAACATATTGCTAAGTGAAAGAAGCCAATCTGAAAAGACTATATACTATATGATTCCAATTATAGAACATTCTGAAAAGGCAAAACTATGGAAACAGTAAAAAAAAATCACTAGTTGCCAGGGGTTCAGGGTAAAGGAGAAAGGAATAACAGGAGAAGCACAGGGCAATTTTAGGGCCGTGAAACTATTCTGTATGAAACTGTAATGGTGGACACGTCATTATAACATTTGTTAAAACCCATATAGTGCACAACACAAAGAGTGAACCCCAATGTAACCCGTAGGCTTCAGTTAACAATATATTCATATTGGCTCATCAGTTCTAACGAATGTACCACACTGATGCAAAATGTTAATAATAAAGGAAACTAGGGGTGAGGGAAGCAGGGCGAAGCGAATGAATCTACAGGAGCTCTCATACTTTTGGCTCAATTTTCTTGTAAACTAAAACTGCTTTGAAAAAATAATATAGTCTAGTAATTTAAAAAGAAAAAAGAAAACTGTGGGCTTTGGAAGCAAAAACAACAACAAAAAGTCACATCAATTTATGTTTATCAGCAGAGTGCGATATTAGAGTGCCCATCATGCCACACCCTCCCCATTACATTTCACCATTTTAAATGCAAAATGGGTAGTTTGTTTTTGCTTTAATATGTAGTTTTGTTATTTGTTTATAAATGAGTTGGAACATTTTTCATGTTTATTGGCTATATGCATTTCTTATTTGTGAATTTCGTATCCACATCTTTTGTATTACTTTCAGAGTATATACTATCTTCACCTGGGTATAAAAAATTCTATATACTATAGACATCAACCCTTTATTTAATGGAAATATTTTTCTACTTTGTGATTTCCTTTTAATTTTATGGTGGTTGTGTGATTTAAGCTTTAATTAATCAAAATTATTAATCTTTCCTTTTAATGTCTGTAAACCTTATAATACTTTTATTGAGTCATTTTTAATACTTTAGTGTTTAATTCAAAACAGAACATATTTTGCTTTATAACAAGCAAAAATACACTTGTTAAAATTAGAAAATATCTAGAAAATGAGCAATTCTAAGACATTCTTTACATATGACTCTTGTCTGGTAAAAAAATAACAAAGCATAAGCTCTTCCTCAAGTTACTGGAGCCCCTCAACGGATCTTCCTCTGTCCCACCCCAATCCACTGACTCCCTAAGATACACATTAAGGCTATTTTTAGAGGACATACATTTGCAAGTTAAAACTTCTACAAGCTTTAAGTTTAAAGGGAAGAATATAAGCTTATACTATCGTTGTGAAACTTAGGTTTATTTTGTGATTTGATTAGTTTCCTACTATATTTTGACTCCAAAATCATTTTATGTTAGATTTGTTTCCAAAATAACTCCTAAATTACATCTCTCATGGACCTCCATTTTCTCCAAATACTGTTCTCTCCCATAGCCTTGAGTCTATTACAGGCAAACTTATGAATTTTGATGTCTAGAGACAATGTGTGCTTCTCAACAGGTCCTATCTCCATTCTCTCAAGATGGAAGATAAATGTAAAAGCTAAAAATAAAAGCTTGATCTCATTCAGTTTGAAATAGACTATTCTATTTTGAGAATGTCTGACCAAATCCATCTCCTTATACTTGTAGTCCAGTTAGAATATTACAATAAAAATGGAATATAAGTATAATATTTAGAATGTACATATATTATCTATACTGTATATTAGGAATGAGTGAGCAGGAAACAAGACAAAAAATAGACAAAAATTATAAAGAGTCACTAAAATCTTGCCCATATCATGGGTAATTTAGTGACAAAGATCAAGCACAGCTACTACAAATTATAGTGCTTGTGTACAGAATCTGATATAGAAATAAATTATATTTCTTGGAAATCTTCTATTTTTATATGCTAAAAAAGCTTTTTATCTGAAACATTAATCTAAAACACTTTGATGTCAAGCTACCAATTACTGTGTGTATCTGTTTGTATATACACACATTATACATACAACATATCTAGGAGTTTGAGGTTAGACCATATCACATAATATAAATTTTCTGCTTCTCCTCTTTTTTTCTATAACACAGGGGCATCAACTGGTTAATTTCAAATGCCATTGAGCCTTTAAAATAGTATAATCCTCATTCACAAAGACCTAATGAAATACAGTATTAGTTCAGGTATAGTATCTATTTGCATCAATTATTTAAATTATTTTTTCATAAACAGCATTCAGCAGTTAGTGTAGACAAGTAGTTACAGTATAATGATTAAGAATACAGGCTCTAGACTCAGGCTGTCTTGGTTAAGTCTTGGCACAACTGTGAATTTGGTGTGTGAACTCTTTGTAAGTCACTTAGCTTTCCCAAGCCTCAGTTTCTTCATCTGTAAAGTAGATAAAATAGTAGCACTTACTCATGTGGGTCGTTGTTGGGAATAAATTAGATAATCTACAGAAAGCACTCTGCACAGTGGCTGTTGTTCAGTAAATCTCAGCTATTAGAATCATGGAATGAGAAGACTAAAATAAAACAAGATAAATGAAGGGGCAATGCAGAACAAACAGGGCAAATGGCAATAAACATAAATTCTGCATTTATTTCTGCTTTAAAGCCCCACTAAAATGACACTAAAGGGATTAACGAGGACAAAGAGGAAAGGATACATTAGATGAATAAAGATAACAACATTTTGGGAGGTAGAAAGCAAATGGGTTATTCATACCTGACTTGGCAGAACAAAGCAAGCTTAAAGCTAAAGTACCTGCACAGAAGTAGCTAACAGGAAGCAAGCTGCTCTGCATTGCAGTGTTCCAGAAAGGCTGAGAACCTGGAGACCTCATCTATTTCTGAAGGCCAAGATAAGAGATAGTGCAACCAAATGGTAAAAGTCTGTGAAAGAAACTGTAAGGATCCCAAATGTTTTCCCTGGTAGTTAAGTAATTACTCATTCTTTTCTCCTAAGTGAATTTAGAGGCTTAATCTCTGGGTAAGGTTGAACCAAAGGACTTCAGGCTCCAAATGGATATCTGGCATAGCAGGAGTAAGTCTACAAACTGAAAATATGAGTATTTAGTGAGACTGAAGAGATAGATACCCCAGACTCCCTGCCCCACTCACCTCTCAGTACACGGGCAGATGGATTTGTATCTACAAGTCAGTAGTATGAGAATCCCTCTTTAGGGAAATTGATAGGACCAAGAAAATAAACCTATAGATAATTTTTAGATCCTCAATAAAAAAGTAATACTTACTACCACTTATCAGCTGACAAATTCCGTCAACTTTACAATCAGCTTTTAGGGCCTCAATCTTAAATATGAATGGACAGCCAATGATCACTAAACATTGAAGAAAAGTCTCTAACATGCCAGATAGACATCAAAACAAACAGAAAAAATGAATTTGAAGAAACATCAATAGTTCAAGTGACAGAAGGAATTATTGAAAGACTGAAGTTAATACTCTTAAACAGCAATGAGACAGTATCACATCCATGAAATAACATGAAACCGTAAAAAGAGAAGATAAAGAACAAATGAAGGGCTTCTGGAAATTAAATATATGTATGTATGTATGTGTGTGTGTGTATACATACATATATATATATATATGATATCAGAAAAAAATTTAATAGATGTTTGGAAGATAGAATTGAGGAAATTTCCCAAAAGGTGGGGAAAAAGATGAAGAAATGGAAAATGGAATTCAAAATTAAAGAAGATTAGAGAATCAATCCAGGAGGTCTAACAGGTGACTAAAAGGAATTCTACATAGAGAACTGAGAAAATGAAGGAAGAAAATGATCAAGCAATAAGAACCCACTAAATACCCAACAAAATGAAGAGAAAAATACCCCTAAATCCCAGAAGAGATCATCTGAAATAAATATCAGGGCTAAAGAAACAAAAAACAGTTCATATACAAAGGATCTGGAATCAAAATGGCACAACTGCAACAAAATTTTGACCACCAATTATATGTAAGTGAAGAGTAAGGGTATTTTCAGACATACAAGGTTTTAAAAGACTTAAAGAATGAAATGCACCCTTTCACAGGAAGTCACTGCATTATATGCTTCCTCAAAAGAAAGAAAGAAATCAAGAAGTAAATTAAACCTAAAAAACAGGAAAAAAAAAAGAAGGAAATTCCCTAGATTTTGGTAGAAAAAAAATCTAGGAAGATGACCACATAGCAATACTAGAGAACAACCAATCCAGATGAGAACAGGAATATGGAAGGCTCTAGAAGACACAGATATATATGAATATATAAACAATAAAGAAACTGATAAAATATCTAATTACTTTGCTTGTACTAAAAGAAGTTCATAGCATTTTTTTCAGAGAAATTTTAAGGGATAATTCTAGATATCTAAAAAACTAAACAAAGTAAAACAAAAGAATTATTAAATCTAAGGAAAAAAAGAAAAATAATCACAACTCATTGTACTGTTCAGCTAGAAAACAATATTTACATAGTCATAATAATTTGAACACTTAATGTGGCTTAACCAAAATTCCTGATATGATTACATAGGGGGGTTATACAGGGAAAAGAAATGTGTATATGTGTGCATGGGTGTGTGTAAAGTTAAAAGAGAACTAAAAGTTTATATTCTATAGCAGAAGTTTATAGATATCTCAAATTATATGAGCAAGGAATAAAAGCACAGGAGTCCTTTTTCCAGTAAAAGTAAATGAACACTTCTATTCAAAATTTACTAGAAAAATACACAAAATATATTCTTTAAGTCTGCTGACAACGTCAGAGAACTATCAAGACTATAAAGAATTATGGGGCCAAAATGTGAAACAAAAGAAAATCCAGAGAGGAGAGGCATTTGGGGCCATTTTCTCTAGAAGCATTTGCCAATTCTAAAAGCATCACCTGAGAGGCTAAGAAGGGAAGAAGAGTTTTCAGCAGAATCAAGGAGCAAGAAGAATAAAAACTGTAACTATATTAAAGAAGTAGAAGATAACTAGTAAACCTCAGGCTATGAGCCTGAAACATTTCAATCCCCAAGTGAATTTAGGTTATGTGGTGTTTTAGTGCTTTTCACTTAGCTATCAGACAGTAGCAAATGTAAATTTTCTATAAAGAAAAAACTATGTCATCTAGAACCCCAAATTACCTCTGGAATTCTTCATATTTAAAAGGGAAGCAAACAATTAAAAAATAGGCCAAAGACTTTAACAGACACCTCACCAAAAGAAAGTACACAAATAGTAAATAAGCATATGAAAAATGTTTCATAGCGTATGTTATCAGGAAATGCAAATGAAAACAACAATGAGATACTATTATGCTCTTTTCAGAATGGCAAAAATCTAGAATAGTGATATCATCAAAAGCTCGTAACAATGTAGAGTAACAGGAACTCTTATTCCCTGCTGGTGGGAATGTAAAAATGGTACAACTTTGCAGAACAGTTTGTCAGTTTCTTACAAAACTAAATATATTCCAACCATATGATCCAGCAATCATGTTCCTAGGTATTTATCCAACAGAGTAGAAAACATATCCATACAAGAATCTGAACATGAATATTTATAAGAGCTTTACTGATAATTATCAAAACTTGGAAGCAATCAAACCATCCTTTAGTAGGTGAATGGATAAACAAACTCGTTCATCCAGACAATGGAGTATTATTCAGCACTAAAAAGAAATGAGTTACAAGCCATGAAAAGACATAGAGGAACCTTAAATGTATATTGCTAAGTGAAGGAAGCCAATCTGAAAAGGCTACATTCTGTTTGATTCCAACTTATGACATTCTGGAAAAGGCAAAACTGTGGAGACAATAAAAAGATTAGTGGTTACAAGTGTTGGAAGTGGGTGGGAGGGATGAATAGGAAGAGCACAGAGGATTTATAGGGCAGTGAAAATACTCTGTATAATATTATAATAATGAACATGTGTCATTATATATTTGTTCAAGCCCACAGAATGTACAATACCAAGAGTGAACCCCAAGGTAAACTATGGACTTTGAGTAATTATGATGTGTTAATGTAAGCCCATCCTTGGTAACAAATGTACCATTTCAGTGAGTGATGTTGATAATGAGGGAGGCTGTGCATGTGAGGGGGAAAGGAAGTATTAAAAAAAAAAGGAGAAAGCAAAGAGACCAGACAATGACATGACTAAAAACCAAGAGAAGCAATGGTCATAGGCCCATAGGAGATTCAGATAGCAAAGTTACCATACACCAATTTAAAAAGTAATGTTACTTAACAGTACCAGTCCCAGAAGGAAACAAGAGAATGAGGCAGAAAAAATAATTGAGAATGGATGAAGTTTTCTAAAATCAATTAAAGAAATCAATCCACACATCCAGGAGGCTCAGTGAAGCCCAAGAAAGATAAGTATAAAGAAGATTGCACTGAGGCAAACTACTATAAACCAAAACAAAGAAAATCTTAAAAGTGATCAGAGAAAAAAATTACCTCTGAAAGAGTAACAATAAGACTTAAAACTGATTTATCAGTAGAAACAATGGAAACCTGAACACAATGTTCTACAATAAATTCATTCACCTATTAGATGAATTATGTATTAAATACCTACTATATCTTAGATACTGTTCTAGGTACTTGGAATATACATATCAATGAACAAAACAAAGGATGTATTGTATGCTACTTTATATAAAATTATATACTAAACATTTTAAGAGAAGAAATTAATTGTACAAAGCATGCTTGATAGTCTATTTAGAAAATATAGTTCATTTCTCCTTTTAGAATTATTATTTAAATTTTCAATTTAATAGACTTATGACTAGTACTCTTTCAGTGATGGATGAGAGTCTTTATATTTAAGTAGTCTATATATTAAGCAGGTAGGCGAAATCTACCATGCTGGTTTTAGGACAATAAAAAGATATGGAATTTCAGAGCTGATCTTTCTAGATGACCCTATAGATCATCTCGTCCAGACTCTTCATTAGGGATGACAAGAGCAGGGCACGATATAGTTAA
The DNA here is from genome assembly GCA_003508835.1 of Eonycteris spelaea. NCBI lineage: Eukaryota > Metazoa > Chordata > Mammalia > Chiroptera > Pteropodidae > Eonycteris > Eonycteris spelaea. The sequence continues at coordinate 3,658,930 of PUFA01000171.1, read as the reverse complement.
TGGCTTTCCAAGGTCACACAAAGTAGTGAGAGACACATCTTGGGTACACGGACTCTTGGTCAAATGTTCATTCTTACTATTGTTTGTTGTTTGGTTTGGGGTTATTTGGGGAGGGGAATTTAAATTATTTTTTAGCAATGAAACATGTACACAATTTTAAAGGTAAAATGATTTTACAACACTTAAACCAAAAAGCAGCAGTCTCTTGCCCTTCTTCAGCCTACCTCCAAGTTTAGACTCCAGAGAGAATTATGCCTTACTTCTAATATTGTTCTATTGTTTGACAGAATGTTCTATTATTTGTTGATAATTTTTTTCGGTGCACACAACTTAAGTGTGTAAGAAGAGTCAATTTCTATTTTTAGTCATTTCACAGTACATACTTCTCATTTAAATGGCACAGGTGGAATAACTAGTAGGTCACTGGTGGTCCTGTTGTTATACATGTATTAGGACTGTTAACTAAATTGATTTCATGTATGATTTATGAAATAAGTCTCATTTCTTCAGAGTTGTAGCTGAATACTGGTTGAAGGGGATTAGTGCTTCCATAAATATGTATTTTCGGAAGAGACAAAGCCTAACTTTTACATTGCACATAATTTTCTTCCTAAGATTTAAAAGTGTGAAAGGTTAAACTAAATATTTCCAATGTCTCTAATGTTTTAATCAAAGGGAATAAAAACATTTTATGATTATGAATGTGTTCACATATAGTTCATAAAGAAACAATATTCAGCAAATCTTTCATCTTGGTAGAGTATTAAATATATCACTAATTTGCCTTTGGCATTTGAAGTGATGCTTATTTTAGCCATTTCAATATTTGCTTTGTAATCTGGAAATGCTTATGATGGGAAGAACTGAAAATAAGGTTATTAATTTCTTGAACAATTATTATTAACATTAATCCCACTGAATATTTCATGTTTGTTTTCCTCAGAGAAAAAACCAAATGGTGAAGAAAGCATTTTCATTCATCTGGTCTATATAAATCTAAAATCTAGTAATTGAATATGTCATAACTATTGATGTTTTTTAAATGAAATTCTTCTCAATTTAAAATCATTTATATTTTTGTCATTCGCATCATAGATTGTAGGACTAGTTCCTTACATGAGACAGGAAGCTGGCAGTAGACTGGGAAGATGGCATATTAGAGTGAGAATGGGCAGCAGAAGGCTGTAGAAGGCGTGGTTTCACAGAAGAATTTGAGGTGTATCCTGGGCCCTGAAGTTCCTGGAAAACAATAAGACAATGTGAGCAAAAGAACTGTCAAGCTACAATTATAATTATGAAATCAAAATGTATTTTTGCAAACATAACTTCAATCTTATATGCTGAACTTCGACAAAGTTATAAACCAAAGTACTAAGCAAGATGATTCTGGGTATCTAAGTTACCCTTTGAGGACTAAGCATGTGCTTAGAAAGATGCCTTCTGATTGATAATGCAATCTCCATGAAAATCCCAATGATATTTTAAAATTAAATTTATTGGGGTGACATTAGTTAATAAAATTATATAGGTTTCAAGTGTACAATTCTGTAATACATCATCTGTATATTGCATTGTGTGTTTACAACTCAAAGTCAAAACTCTTCAGTTACCATATATTGACCCCCTTTACCCTTATTTACCTCCCCTCCTCCCCACTTCCCTCTGGTAATCACTAAACTGTTGTCTGCGTCTATGAGTTTTTGTTTCTTTATCTTGCTAGTTTGTTGCTTTATTTTTTAAATAAACAGAACAAAAAAAATTGTCAGATTTGTATAGAACCACAAAAGACCCAAAAAGCCAAAACAATCCTGAGAAAAAAGAACAAAGCCAGAGGTATTACACTCCCTGACTTCAAATTATACTACCAAGGGACAATAATCAAAACATAAAAATAGACACACAGACCAATGGAATCAAATTGAGAGTCCAGAAATAAACCCACGAATATAGAGGCTAATAATTTTTGACAAAGGAGCCAAAAACATACAATGGAGAAAAGAAAGATTCTTCAATAAATGGTCCTGGGAAAACTGGAAAGCCACATGCAAAAGAATTTAATTAGATTGATATTTGTCACATAAACAAAAATTAACTACAAATGGATCAAAGACCTCAATATAAGACCTGAAACAATATCAACATACATGGAAAAAAACATAGGAAAAAAACTATGGACCTTAGCTTAGAGAGGAGTTTATGAATTTGACCTCAAAGGCAAGGGAAGTAAAGCAAAAGTAAATGAATGGTACTATATCAAACTAAAAAGCTTCTGTACAGCAAAAGTAAGCATCAACTGAATGGGAGAAAATATTTGTAAATAACGCGATAAGAGGCTAATATCCAAAACATACAAAGAACTCATATAACTAAACAATAAACAATCCAATTAAAAAATGGGCCGAGATGTGAACAGACACTCTCCCAAGAAGACAAATGGCCAACTGACATATGAGAAGATTTTCAACCTCATTAGCTATTAGAGAAATACATGTATCAAAACCACAATGAGATGCTGCCTCATACCTATAAGAATGGCAATTATCTTCTGGGAATCTACCTGAAAATTTTGAAACATTAATTCATAAAGATGTATGTACCCCAGTGTTCACTGCAACATTATTTACAGTGACCAAGACATGGAAACAATTGAAGTGTCCTTTGATAGATGACTGGATAAAGATGTGATACATATCTACAATGGAATATTACTCAGCCGTAAGAAAAGATGAAATACTGCCAGTTGTCACAACATGGATGGATCCTGAGAATATCATGCTAAGCAAAATAAGTCAGATAAAAAAGTCAAGAACCTTATGATTTCAATCGTATGTGATATATAAAACTGAAAGCAACAAATGAAAAAATAAGACAAACCAAAACTCGCAGACACAGACAATATAATGGTTACCACATGGAAAGTGGGGAGGGGAAAGGTAGATAAGGGTAAAGTGAGTCAAACACATGGAGACAGAGGGAGACTTGACTTTGGGTGTGAGCACATAATGCAATATACAGATAATGTATTACAGAATTGTACACCTTAAACCTATATAATTTTTTTAGACAATATCACCCAAAGATAAAAGCATTCCAGATGTGAAAACACGCTTAGGGTGGTATACTACTACATTGGTTCCTAACTTTTAACAAAGACTCCACGCTAGGGCCAGCATACTGCTGAGGAAGATCCTCTACAACTTGGAGTGCCCTCGCCTGTAAAGGTATCCATTACTGAGGCTTCAAAGTATGTCTGCAATTTTAAAATATATTCAGAAAATAGACATATGTTTCAGTGGAAAATACACTGTTTTGAAAGAATATGTTTTTGGCACACAGATTACATTATTTTTGCCATTTTCCAAGCATGCCAAACACACTTGTACTTTGGGCCTTTGTATGCAAAAACTCTTCCCTCAGGTATCCCCAAGGCAGGCATTTTGTGTTTTCCTCATTTATTATTAACTTAACGTCACGCAAGGTGCTTTGATTTCTTACTACACATGAAAAGGGTAGGTATAGCATGTAAGAACGTTTGTATAGATTTCATAATTGCTAGTATCAGATACAGGTGAAAGTACACTTGAATGTATCTAAGTAATAAAATAAAAGTATATCAAACAGAAAAATTTTAGGAAACCAAATTTTATCGAAACTTGTTTACCCTATTATTTATGATGAAAAAAGACCTTACTTTTACATCCAAAGTGTGTTGAAGTTTTAGGCGCACAGATTCTTGTTCCTGGCGTTGTATTATATCTTGACATTCTGCAAACTGCAAAGATGCCTACAATCAAGCAACCACATATAGTTTATCTTCCATTTTTAATGCAATTTTATTTCATTAACCTGTAAACGCAGAGTTGCCATCTCTTCAAGGAAGCCTCCCCACTCTTACTTAGCATACTATATTACATTTATCTATTTATTTGTTTTATCCAGTAAACAGAACAATCGGAGGCCACGTCTTTATCCTCTGTATCTTCAGCATCTACATCGCGTTTAGCATGTGGGGGGCACTCAAAAGAATAAACTAAGGATGACGTGAACAAATAGCTTTAGCAAATTAAAAAAAAAAAACCATAAAAATAACTACAACTGAAATTCATTAAGGCAGTATATGTTTTAAGACCAAAGCTGGTATAGGTGAGATCACACATCATTTTAACTAACCATGGAGGCTCTGATATCTTAAGAACCAAGGACTAGTTTGAGTAAAATTCTAGCCTTTCACAGTTTTCCGACAGGAAGAGATATTTATTCCTCCATAATAAATGGCAATGACAAAATATAACGTCATTGACCTTTCCCATCTTTAAGTTGCATTTTCTTCCTGCATCTTCTGGACCCCACAAACTGCCATATATTCACATTATTTTATCATTTTACTGATATTATTAATACTGTATTCTACCTAGTGTTCAAGCCATTCTTTGGTGGCAAATTATATTAGAGATATTTGTATTTATTCAGTCCACTAAGGACACTAGGAGCATCTTATATCTTACTGCTCTTGTGACCGTGTTAGCCTGAAAAAAGTAATTTTGTAAGAAGTATACATTATAGCTCAGAAGAGCCTTCTCTTGTGTTTTCCTTGTGTTAAGTGATTGGAATGTAATACAGATTCGGTCCCTATCAATATGGAGCTTTTATTCAGAACAACTCTACTTAGTTAATAGCTATTTAGTTAGATAACTACTTTACATATTTTATTAAAAACTACCTTATCGAGAGCAACTTCCATATTAGCAACCTTTTCTTTCAAACGGCGTTCCTGAGATCTCAGGACTTCTAGTTCTCCAGACATCTTGTTTTTCTCTGTCACAACAGTACTCAGTTCTTGGCTTAATTTATTCTTTTCTTCTTTTAGAAAATGTTTTTCCTATAATTATAGAGGAGAAAATGTCAGAAATAATATGCTTATATAGATGCTGAGATACGATGAAAATATTAAACTGTTATCTAAAAATCTGTCTGAATTACAGTTTAATTCATATGCCATTTAATTGCTTCTGAGCTGGAGTTGGGAGCTCCTAGAATTATGTTACTACATACTCTCGTTTTTATCACTACTGGTACTACTACTTTTTTCTAAGCTTAATAAATCTTTGATAAAACCTATAAAATGTGTAATAACTATATTGTCCTAAAAAGAAACAGCGTAGAGTAAATTGAGATTGAGTAATCATATACCAAATTTTATTGAAACTTGTTTAAAATGACAGAAAAGATTTAAAGCAGATGAATTTATGTAACTGCACACAAACTTATTTCTTTAATATTTTTTCTCTGATTCAAGCTGGTTTTGCTGGATAATGGCATGGTGACTTACTTGCTACTCTCCACCCTTATCTTCTGTGTGCCTGCTTCTTTAATCATTAAGCCTTAGGACATGAGATTAACCAGCCTCAGGTCTATAATCATGAAGACAATGGGTTTTGGTTAAACTCTAGACTAAGGATAACATCCTGACTTTAGCTGTGTTTCAGTCCCAAGCCCATTGAGACAGAACAACCCCACTGGCCACAGGACCAGAGAGACGGTGCCATGGACCGAATGCAATGATCAATGACCTCAAAGCCCTCCAATCCTCCATTAGTAGCACCCTTAGTTTCCATGACTACTAATTTTTCCCTATATAATCTGCACTCTCAAGATACCTGGAGAGCCAGGCCTTTGAATGATAGCTGGCCTGTGTCTTCAGGACTTGCAGCTCTCTAATAAACCTTACTTTCTTTGCTCCAAAACCTGCACATATCTCTTTTTTGGCTTAGACGCACACAAGCAGACGGACCCCTTTTTTGTCCCAATAACATTTATTTGAAAGTGTTATGGATTTTTATTTTGTTTCATGGTTGAATGTTCATTTCACAAAGGTCTATTGCATTTCCCTTGACATAAAAAGAAATGAGACACTCAGTTCCTGCCCTCAGGTCACTTATAGTCCAGAGATGAGAAGGAATTTACTAATATATTTACAGAGTCTTTGGTATTCAATAAAATTTCATTAAAATTAGTTCATTTTTTTAAAAAAACATCATGGAATAGGTAGACAAAAAGAAATGTATAGTAGTCAAGTTAAAATACAGACCTCAACTTACTGAGTTTATATTTCTTTCATATTTTTTTCAAAGAGAAAACGTTTATGGTATAAGGTAGAAAGTATTGCCATTTTAGTGCACATTTTGAATGCAAATAATTCTTCCTTTTTGATTAGTTAGCAGAAAAGCCTTCAGAAAGAAAGAGGGATTAATTTTACAAGCAGCCTGCTTTCATTTTAAGGGCTCGTCACTGAGCTTTGATGAAAACCTTCCTTTAGCAGGGGCAGGCATCTCTGATGCTAGCAGGCACTACCTTTTAATGCCCTTTCTAGTATTCTCAGGGAGGATGAGCAGGAGCACTGCTTTAGGTTCCAAATAGGCAAATAATGAGTGAAGAAAACAGAAAGATTTAGGATAAGAGGAAAGGAGAGTAGAAAAAAAAGGAAAGAAAAAAGAAGAAATACATTAAGTCCATATGACGAGGGGAATGTAGAAATATATGCACATATTTGTTAATATTAGCCTCATTTTAAAAGAGTATGTCCGAAGCTCATTTTGGGTGTGGGGAAAGCAAGTTCTTCAATTGCACTTATTATTTTGTACTTATGCTTTTTACTTTCGCCTTCATTACACTCAGTTCTAACTCTTATGTCAAAAATGCAAATTTGTTCCAAAGTGTGATATAGCAGAGAAAATTTGAACATAATAAAAATTTCACATTTATTTATACAGTTCCATTTATGAGAAATACAAGATCAGTGTAGAAAACTGCACCCACCAGAGCTGCATAGAAATACACAAAAAGCATACATGCGCTCTTCAAACGACTGCCGGCTACCAGCTTACTCTGTATTATGAGCACATTCAAGCACATCTGGTGTTTCAGAAAAACCCGCCTTCTACCCCTTCATAATAACTCACAAGCTGCAACCATTCAATGCACACTTCCACAAGCAAACTTTAGGTCTTTTTTTAAGACAAAGGGCCGGAGTTATTGTAGTATTTATTAACCATAGAACATATGTAAAACTGTGCTACCATTTTCATTAGGTTCCTATTTTTTTGTCATGAAATTTGTTAGTGTGGTGCTCCTGACCCATTGTTCCCATAGGCTGTCAGTTTTTACTGCACAAGTTTGCATAGCACAGTGAATTTAGGAGCACATATATTGTATTTTAGCGAAACTGTGCTTTGTTTACAATCACTCCCTGTCTCTATCAGGAATTTCCTTTTTCCCATTTCCTGCATTCAACTATTTCAAGATTCTGCTCAAACATTTCTTCAGGAACCTTTTCCTCATTTTCTCAATCAGAAATCACTCTCTTGTTTATCCACTATACTTTTTAAAAAAAATCTCTGCTATGTCTTATTCTGTTTTGTGGACATATTGGCTTCCCACCCCGAGGACAAGGACGCACCTTATTTGCATTTGTCATTGCCTCTTCCAAAAATTGTATCTTGCTCTGAAGGGCGTCTATCTGCCCTCTTTTAGCTGTGATTTGCTTTTGCATCCCCATTGCCACTTTCATAGCTGGAAAAATAAAAGGAAGTAAACTGCCTTAGTTTTTAGAGTTCATAAATTTTGAGATGCTACTATAATTTGATGGTTAAACATTATGAGGTGACAAGTAAAATTCTCCAAGGCACATAAACAATTTCAAAGGAACGATCACAGAAAAAGGTCTTCATATTTCACAATATCTGGATTTTAAATTTTTCACAAAATTTCAGCAATTACTCAGAGGTTTTGAGCTGAAAAATGTACACACACACACACACACACACGTGTGTGTGTGTGTGTGTGTGTGTGATATTCTGTGGTTTCCTTGCTACTAGAATTAATTTCATTGACCGCTGTAATCTATCATATCTCTGATATGGCATGGTAAATAATGCTGACCAAATTCATACTCATACATATAGGAAATAGTTACATAAAAATAATCATAATAACGAATAATACATATATTATACTAAAATAATTTTTCTAGAAACTCATATTTAAACTTTTTCTAGAAACTCATATTTAACCACACAAAGCACCTACTATTAGTGATCTTTTGCAAGGTTCCAGTGATATCATAAACCATTCCATTTTTATTCATTCTCACGGTTATTGTCACGTGCTGGGAATACACTACTGTTTCAATAGTTAAATCGGCAGCGTAAGCATATAAGTGATTATGTTAGTAAAACTGGTGACAGAGTGAGAATGTTCTAGACAGGTACTAGGCACTGAATGTTTAAGACATGGTGGGCTATTGAAAAAGTATATGAAGCTCATCCTTGCTTGGAAATTCAAAGTCGGAGACCCTATGTTGTTTCTTAGTCAGCTGAGGGAAGAGATTTGAAAATGCCACTGTGTTGAGTCAGGTTTAGTTACAGCTTAGAGGTTAAAAGGGAAAAAGAAAATGTACTGTTCCTTAAAAAGAAACTATCAGAGAGAAGGAAAAGTCTGATTTTTTGTTAACCAAATATAGTTCCTATAGCTAAACTGTCAAAAACTGGGTTAATACAGCACAGTACATTGATATATTAATAGATCAAAATTATATCATTTGCTGACCACTCTGAAGAATTCTGGTCTGATTAAGTGAATCATGGTTGTCCTTCAAAGGTAATTTTATTAAATAAATCTTTTTTTTTTTAAATTTTAAGATGATTTTATTCAATGCAAATAAACATTTGAATGCAGATACAGGATTGTTTAGTTAATTTAATAACTGTAATATAATTGGGGCAGTTGTGGAGATGCCTGGCGGGCACTAAGGAAGGGAATCTGTCTGGTGGAGGGGGAAGGAGGAGACAAATCTTAATCTTGAGTGACATCGCCAAATCCTACTATTTTCTTGGTGTTACCAAAAAAGGAAGAGCTAAACCTCAGAAAATCACACAAAATATGGACTGCTTCAAGAATCTGTATGCTGTCTTTGTGTGGGGCCATAATAATCTTCTCTGTGTTGTTTCAGTTTGGGTATATGTGCTGCTGAAGTGAGCACAAAAATAAATCTTTTGAAATTAAAATATATTGAGAAATAAAAAATGTTGGCTTAACATTTATTCTTAAAGTCAGCTAATACAGCCAAACAATTATATGAATAATATGAAAAGGCGAATAACCCTTTCTCTCTCAATTAATATGGGCACTGAGGTAAAAAGGATCTAAGTAGTGAAAGGGATCCCCCATCCTGGCAGTTCAATTCCCAGGACTCTTTCCCATTTTTGTCACAGAGAAGTAATCACGAACTGACAATTAGCCACAGGTGTACAGTTGACCCTCGAAAAACATGGGTTTGAACTGAGCGGGTCCACTTGTACATGGATTTTTTTCAATAAATACTATAAATGTATTTTCTCTTCCTCAAAATTTTCTTAATAAAATTTCCTTTATTCTAGCTTACTTTATTATTAGGATACAGTATATAACACATATAACATACAAAATAAATGTTAATTGACTTGATATTATTGGTAACGTTTTGGTCAACAGCAGGCTTTAGTAGTTAGGTTCTGGGGGAATCAAAAGTTACATGTGGATATTCGACTTCTCAGGGCTGGGTGCCCCAACCCACATGTTGTACAAGTTTATGAACAAGTTTATGTACAACATGTTACGTATGACATGTTATGTAGATAATGAACATGAAAAATAAGGGGTTGAATGAAAATTATCGTTAATTTGTATTTATACCAACACTTTCTTAAATATAACTAATTGGCATTTACAGACATTGAAACCTGTTAGAACTTATTGAAATGCCTATAGAAAAAAGAAAGATTCAAATATGAGGGATCAAATTAAGCAAATGGCAACTTCCCTAAAACAAACTGAATAGGACTACTGCTATATAGCACACATCACTGATATTTATTACTATATATCATCCATGTCAGGTGGCACTGTAAAGGCGTTGCAGGCAATGCATCTAGGTTTGTGCTATAATAAATCTAGACCAACAGAATTAAAAAGGGAAGGAAAAAATCTAATAAAGCATACCATGACCATCAGATCCTTCCATTGACTTTAACGTATTTCTTGTTTGTTCTAGCTCAGACTGTGCAGATTTTAATTGCATTTTCAGCTTATTTGTAGTACTTTCCATTTCTTCGCTTTTGTTTCGAAAATTCCTCTTTAAGACCTCATAGTCTTCTGTACAATATGGTAATCAATAATAGATGGTTATTTTTTCTATCCCGTTGTTATGAAGTATATTTTGTTTGTAATTAATGATGACAGAATTTTAGAGTTCGAAGAAACTTCATATAGTTACATTATCATTTGCTACAGAAATTAGATGTCTGTACATACATCTGTTGATTCAATCTCCAAAAAGTATCCTTAAATCTTCCTTTTCCTTTCATTCTCACTGCCACTGCCTTACTTCAAGTTTTTATGATATTTCCCTGCAAAATTCTCTTTAACTGGTTGGCCTCTATCCCTTTAGTCTTGCCTTTCTCTATTTACCTGCTGAAACTATGTTTCTAAAATGTAAATTTGATGACAACAATCTCTTAGTTTCTTCTGCTGGTTCTACATTGTCTGGCTCTGCCTATCTATTCTGCTTCATTTCTTAGTCCTCGTTCCTTTGCACTTTTACTCCAACTAATACTTCTGAAGTCGCATTATGTTATTTCATTCTTCATGGTTTTGCCCATAATGCTCTCTCTGCCTGGACTGCCCTTCCACCTCTTTTCCCTGTCCTCTTCAAGCCTAGTACAGATGTCACCTCCTGTAAGAGGCTGATTCTCTTCCCTCACCTACATCTGCACCGAGTACATGTCCACTGTGCCTCACTCACTGTACTGCATCTCTTTCTGTATAGTCTGGTTCCCAAATAGCTGGGAGTCTCACTGTGGTGTTTCTAGGGCCTATCACAGTCTGTGGTATGGTAAATGCTCAGGAACCCCTGACTTGTGTGTGTGTGTGTGATGTGTTTGTGTGGTGTGTGTCAAGCAAATGATACCTGTGCCATACTAATGATGAGCAAGAAACCTTTCATATTTAAATTTAAGGACTTGGATTTTCCCTGTCAAGAAATTTGCATAAGTCTGTTTACACATGTTACTTCATTATTAAACCTCTAACAAGGTATCTGACTCAAAGTACTCAAGATTTCTACTTCCCTCACCCTTCTCTTGGAAACTCAGTAAATAATCTCATGTACTCTGAGGGCTGACTAAAACTAACAGTTAATAAGTGCAAGACATGTAAGCTCTTCAAGTAAAAGTATCAGGATTTCATGGGATAAAATATCTCCATTGGGGCAGCATAATTAATTTCTATTTGTAACGTGGGACAAGGAGCCATTCTTTTGCAATAGTCCTAGTATCCACATTGAACCTCACTGATATGACTTTTTTTTTTTTTAGAATTTGAACTGAAGTAACATACCTGTAAGACTGTTTAACTCATTCCTACCAGTTTTCACCTCATTTAGCAATTGATCTCTCTCTTGTTTGATGTCCTTCACTGCACGGAGCCGCTCAGAGCCTGCATTCACCAACTTCACCTTTTCCAGCTCCAGGTCACTGACTCTGGCCTCAAGCTCTCGTATCTTTGCATCTTTTTTATCTTTTAAAATCTAAATATAAGGATAAATACGAAATATAGACTAAGAAATAAAAATATGTACGTGTATAGTTATAATTGATGTTGTCTTAATATCCTCTCTCTATATATCTGCATCTATGTCTATATAAATGTCTTTTCACTATTTCCCAGGATATTAAATTTGTATTTTATTATAAAGCATCTATAGAGTAAATGGGAAAACAAAAGGAATATCCTACCTTTCTTTTAACCTTAGATGTCAATTTAGCATGTAGTCATGCCACTATCCACATGTGACATTTGTGGTTTTTGACATTTGTGGTTACTAGAGGCAGGGGATGCGGGGGGGGGGGGGGAGAATTTGGGTGAAAGTGGTCAAAAGGTACAAACTTCCAGTTATAAATAAGTACTGGGAATATAATGTACAATATGACTATCTATAATTAACAGTGCTATATGGTGTATTTGAAAACTACTAAGAGAATAGATCCTAAAAGTTCTCATCACAACAACAAAATTTTTTTTTTTAGCTGTATAAGAAGATGGATGTTTACTAAACTCATTGTGGTAATCATTGCACAATATATGTAAGTCAAGTCATAGTGATGTACACTTTAAAACTTATACAGTGCTATATGTCAATTATATCTTAATAACTCTAAAAGAAATAAACTAAATTGCATGCGATTTGTCTCCTATTAGTTACCAAGAAATAAACTAAATTGCATGTGATTTGTCTCCTATTAGTCACCAAGGCAGAGACACAGGTGTCATAATGGGAATCCAATTTTTAAAAATTCACTCAATAGTTTTAAATTATGATAAATATTTACTGAGCATCTGCGGGGTGAAAGGTGCAAAGACATGGGGTAGAGGTACAAAAATGAATAAGATGTGTACTCTGAAGAAGACTACAGTCTTATGGGGAAGAGGAGACACTGTTATCACTGCTATTTAAACACACACACAGTGCGATATGTGATCCAGGTTGTAACAGGTACAAATAGTGAGATAAGGTTTAGAAGGAGAAGGGAATGGGCATTAGACAGAGAGCTAATATTTTTTAAATTTCTTCTACAGTTAAGTTCTTGATATTTAATTTTTCATTTAAGCCTCGAGTAACCAGTAAGGTTGTTGGGGTTTGTTTTGTTTTGTTTTCTGTTTGTGTGTGGATCCCCCCACCACTCCCCCCACCCCCCCAGATAAAGAAGCCAAGACTCAGATGACAGTCCAGTGTTTTTCAGTTACTAAATGGTGGAGATGGAGTTCAAATTTAGGTCTGTCTGAAGAGGGAGAAAATACCTCAAATTATGGGATCAGGAAAGACTTCATAAAGCTGTAGATTTTCTGATTTTTTTTTCTCTTTTGTATTGGTAGTCTTTTTGGAATCTAAAAAAGTATGGACTCTTTCTTACAACACCATACATATGCACATAGACACACATACTTTCAAACAGTCTCAGAGTGTTTACAGATCCTCTTTCCAGCACCCCTTTTTCAATAAATTAGGTCATACTTATTTATTGGGAAAAGAAGCTAAACCAACAAAAAAACTCTACAGACCTTAAATTCTTGTAGCTCCAGTCTCCTATCATTAATCTCCTTCTCAAGTTGGGCTTTTTCTACTTGCATAGCACCAGCAGTTCGTCCGTGCTGGCCCACCAACTGCGTCATGTTTTCAATCTGTTGTCGCAAGATCTCGATCACCTTGTCCTTCTCGGCCATCTGTAGCTTGAGGGCCTCACATTCTGTCTGCACATTCTGAGGTGATCCCCTTCATTTTTCAAGTGCTGCAGCTCCTGCAATTTCAAGTCTACCCGGGAGCGGAGCTTTGTAATCTCTGCGTTGGTGGCCTCGATGGCTCTCTCTTTTTCCTGAAGGGAAGCTGTCAGGTCTGATACAGTCCTCTCTGAGCTCTCCAGCGTCATTTTCTTGGCTGTCAACTCTTCCACTACTTTGCGGAGCATCTCTTTGGTGGACTCAAGCTGAGCAGTCAAGGAGGACACTTTTTCCAGACTTTCATTCTTTCCCTGAATTGCTGCCATCTGATTGTTAAAGGAAAAAAGAATTTCATGGATTTGGGCAGACGTAAGGCAACCTCCAGAGACAGAACAAGTTAGTTCAAAAACATGAAATCATTCATTGGATAATATCTATTTAGACTAACTCAAATTGTTTTACTGCCGGAACTCCATATAGACCATAGACTGATAGGCGTTAATTAGACCAAGGTGGAGAGGCCCTAATTAAATAATTATGCTCCTCCAAAATGTTGTTCTAGTATGGGGACCTTAGGAAGATTCCTCTGAGGATGTTTTCTGTACCAATTTACAGGAGGCGAACACTGGCAATAGGGGGATGTGTGGTAGGATTAAAGGTAATCGCCCTTTCTATTTCCCTCCAATCTGCTTCTTAGTTCTACCTCTGAGGGAAAAGTGAATAATGGCTTTTATCCAACATATATTCACAGCCTCTGGTCCTCGTCAGCAAAAGAGTAAGATGTAACTTGCAATCGCTCCTTCCATCTTTCTTCCTTTCCAGGTCAAGCCAGAGAATAGAAAAATGGCTTTGCCTGGGTCTAAGCCAAGACTGGCTCCCTTGGTTTGCTTTCACATTTGGGAGGCTTTCTCTTTTGCGGGATGCTTTTCATGTCTCTGTGGCAATAAGTGGCAGTGGAACCACGTCCTTCCAGTGCTGAAGGCACACTGCTATTAATAGAACACCCACATTTCACCAATGGTGCACTGCAGTGGAATGAAGCCATCCTGTGTATAGATCAGTCTCAATCTTTTTTGGGGGAAAAACAAAAACAAAACCAAAGAAACATGTCTTGGAAACCTTCAACCCTGCTGTTCGTCCTATCTCCCTACGGTTTGATGCTTTTCTAAAATAAGCAATTGTTGGGTTACCAATTTCTAGGTGAAAATGAAAAGGCACTTAGATGGAATTTCATTACTCAATCGTGCAAAAAGGAGATAAAGCTTAGCATTTTTAATTTAATAAGTGGTCAAAAATACAGAAATAACAGGTTTTTATAATTTTCTCAGAGAATCCACAGCTCTACTTAAATGCTATTTTAGGCCCATACATGTTTTTTAAAAAACGTCCTACCAGTAAGACATAAAACACATCTCCCCCTTCAAGAAGCCATCCCGTGTCCTGCCTGACCTGCCGCTCCATCTGGCCCTGGCACTCGCTCTTCATGGCCTTGAGGAGGGCTTCTAGGCGCTGCACCTCCATGTTCCTGTCATCAAGCTCCCGCCGCAGGTGGTCAATGGTGATGCTGTTGCCAGTGTCCCGGTCCCACAGACGCTTATTCTGCTCCTTCTCCAGATTCAGCTCCTTCTCTCTTTTATGTAGATCAGCCTACAAGAAGTGAATTATGTTTTCCTCCCTAGTACTAAATAATTAAATCAAAACTTTATTTTCCTTATATTATCTTTAAAGTTTTTATGTGATTTGAGAAGCCTTCGATATTGGAATATGATTCTTTAATGGCTGGATTAAAAACAATTATTTCCTAGAAAAATAAGTTAACATTTGCTTACCTTGAATAATTTTCTAGCATTACAAGTAAATCTCAATGGACTAGACCTGAAATAATATATAATGAAAAGGAAATACAGTAGATTTTAAAAGTCATCTTATTTTAAATTTTGAATTTTCTAGCAAAGATATAATGTTTCACATCAAGTGTATCCCTATAATAAAGAAATGCTCAAAAGGCTGAAGGAACATTAATTCTGAAAAGTTTTTCACCAAAAAAATTTAGATTACTACTTCAGAAATGCAGAATAGTAGCCGGTACTGGGACTGCAGTAGCAGCTGGGCTGTGATGAGATTTATCTCCCTTTTCAGTTATTAAACAAAATACATGCTCTATTTATTGTCAGCAAAAATTTGACTGAGCAACAGACAGGTCCTCAAAGGACTTATCGCCCAAAGCAAGGACAAGACACAGACACAAATAATTGAAGTGGTTTTTCACCAAAGAGCTAAAGAACAGCGGAGAGAAATCATTAAGGAGACCAAAATGCTTCAAGAAGACATTTGTGTTGGACCCTAAGAACAGCTCGGAGATGCAGAGATTAGGAAGAAGGCACTGGAAAGGAGCACATATGGTTTGCTTGGAGCACTGGGAACATGTAGAGAAAGGACTGGAAAGATAAGCTGGGGTCGAATCATGAACAGTCTTAAAGTAAGGGAGTTCTGACTTTATGGGGAAAGTCATTTTTGAGTCGAAGGGTGATGCAATCACAGCTGTATTTTAGAAAGATGAACATGGCCGCACTTCAATGGGCTGGAATGAAGAGGGCAGTACGTATGTATGGCTTAGGGTGAGAAACCCTAGTGAGGCGACGTTGCCATGCTGCAGGTGTAATGAAGGGCTTGGACAAAAGGGTAGTGGTGATTAGAATTCATTAGGAAACATGCAATAGGAGGGAATGAAGTGAAGGATTATCCCTGGTTTGGAGCTTCTCACACAATTGCCAGCTCTACCTGTAACGCATGCACTTCAAGACGCTTGTCAGCCTAAGGATGGCGCTACCGGCAGAGGGCACTACGCCTAGAACGGGGTTTGGTAGTGAGAGAAATTTATTCTACCACAGCAGTAATGTCACACAAAGAGGCACTGAACGTTTCATTTTCCTAAAGTTCTCAGCCTATAGTACCTCCAACAGAGGACAGTGTTCTTGATGATCAGAATCCTGTTCCCTTTCTCTATTCAAAAAATTTTACCTAAACTTGCATTCAGATGTTCTATACACTTAATTTCTATGTGTTTCCAATGTTATTTTGCTTTGAAATGAACACTCGGCACTACTTCAATTTAGTGGAATACAGTATCTAATTGAAAGACTATGGCTCTGAAGATTAGCTTCACCTAACTTTTAAGCCATAACAGTTCTGCTTAAAAAAATAAAAAGTGAAGTATAGAATACTATATTTTATAGACAAACCTTGAATGTAGAATGTCTAGGATATTCTACTGTGTATGCATGCACAAATATTTTGTAAAATTTGTAATTTTATAAACAAAACTATTTTTGTGAAATATTTTGGTGAAAAACTTCTCAGAATTAATGTCATTCAAATTTTAGAACATAATCTTACCAACAGCTTTTGAAGTTGATCATCCAAATTTCCGGATTCCTGACTGAACTGATCACGTTCTGTCCGCGCTTCAGTTAGCTCCGAGTTGGCAAGGACTAACTGCTTCTCCAGCTCTTCTATCTAAAAGGAGAGCACAAATCAAACTAACTCTGCCATTGGGTCATATAAAGTAAATATAGCCTATGGAAAACAATATCATTTCGAGGGCAAAAATAAAACTTTATTGTGATGTGTTTTGCAAAGTTTTCTAAACTTACATGGTATATAGAATTTAGCCAAATTAAATATTTGGTACTGATAAATTTGGGCATTGTCTGTAATACATCTCTCTCATTTTTACACTGTTTAAGATTTATCTTCTCTGAACATGTATTCTATAATTTGGTATTTAAGGATGTGCTATATATACATTTCTTAGCCTACACAAATTAACTGTTTTATACTTAGATGAACTATTTATTTTCAAAATATCAGTTTCAATAACACTTTGAATATAAAAAAAGGTAATGTTTTGTTACTGTCATTATGTCAATATTTTAAAAAGATGAATGACTATGGTATTAAATATATTAATATATTTATATAAATATTATATATTCCAATCCTAATTTTTAACTATTAAATGGAATAAACACCAATTTTAAAGGACTGTTATAGGTGTATTTTTCTCTCACAAACAGCGCAGCTGTTTGATCTGTGTGACTGCATTTCTATGACATGTGCCAAAAGGCCCATCTCTGTTAATAGCATTCCGACAGCTCTTAACTTGTAGGTGCAATGTAAGCTGAGGTTAAGATCTCAGACAATGAAGACCCTGGGTTGTTTTTAGCTGAACTACACAAATTCATAATTTAGATACTGAGATAGTAAACTAATGAGAACATGTTGATACTTAGTGTTATGTAGTGATATCTGGTATCCACTTTCCAGTAATAAGAAATTTCACATCTGCTCTAATGCTACATATTCCTTCTTCTAAGGTATCTATTCAACAGGCTCCCAAAATTTCTATGAATAAAACTTATTCTTTAGTTTGGTTGATGAACTATGATTAAACTTTTTTAGAGAGCATATGAACAAGATTCTCTTGATGACTATTTTTACTTGGACTAGGTTCATTTAAGATCTTCATTTATTAATCCTATACATACTTATTAATCATATTCTTTACACAAACATACAATTATCTCTGATAAATAAGTATGAATACATAGAAGTTACATATCTCCATCTACACTTACATATATGACTTTACCTACAAGCAGTATCAGAGCCTACAGGGATGAAAATATAAACTTTAATATTTACACTGTATATATTTTAAACTTTTTTTTTCACTTTGTATGTTATCCATAAAAAAGTATTTCACAGTAATTAGATATACATAAATCATTGGGTTACGATAAAAATGTATTCATAGATTCTAATAATCCTATAAAGAACAACTTTCACTGTTGTGCTCCTTGAAGGGCATATATAGGAAAACAACAACAACAACAACAACAACCATAACCTCTGTAGCACAAGTAGCTTCCTAAGGAAAATGAATGAATAATATCAATTGACATAATCTCTTCAGCTCTATTTTTGGGAAAGACTAAATCAGCATCTAGTAAAGGCATTAGTAATACTTAGGGAAAACCCACAAACTTGTACTTTGGGTAGACAAATGTGATCAAAGAGGCAATATGATCAGGCTAAGAGTCAAACACCTTAGTTCTAATCCAGGTTCTGTATATACTCAGTCTCAGTTTTTTTTCATCTATAATTTAGAGTATTCTCAATGATCTTTCAAATTCCTTTCAATTTGGCTTCTAATACTTTTTCACAGGAGAGAACAATATTAACAAAGCTGAAAGTCTATACTTTCCGCCTGTCTTTGGAAACAAAATATGATCAAAGAAACCATATTTTGAGCTATAAATTTAACAAGAACACTTTCAATTAGAAAAGTTACTCATATGACTAAAACATTTTCTATTCCCAGGCTGGAATAAAACCATTTCCATCATTAAGAAAAGAATTTGATATGTGCTTTAAAAGTTTAAATTAAGACTTGCTATTTTATGTCTGTTTTCATGTTTAAAAAATTCTGGATGATCATTTGATAATATGAATCTTGATGGTAAAATCTATGTGACCAAAATGAAAGAGAAAAAAAAAAAAGAAGAAGAAAGAAAAAGAAAAAAGGAAAAGAAAAAGAAAAGAGCCAAGTCTTGTCTTTCCGTCTAAGTATCAGAAGTTCCTCCAGTCCCCTGCAGGACATTTGTTTTGTAGTTGTCAGTACTGACCCAACTGCTATAGCTCTGCTTTTACCTTTCACTTTTTAGAGTAAAAATATTGACGTTAATCAATCAATCAGAAAGATAAATGGAGAGTGAAAGGGAAAACCATTGAAGTAGCAGCTGAGCTAATACAAACAGCTGTAAAAAAACACTATAAAGAAAAGCCTTTTAAAATGTCCAGAATAAAATACTGACATCGGAGATATGGTAAAGGTTTTTTCTTTTTCTTTTCTTTTTAAATAGCAGCACTGGTTTTCCCTTTCACCATCTATGAATCTACTTTGTTTTGGATCACTGGACAAATATGTATTGGGATCTCATTCTGATCTTACAGTAATTTTAGAGATTTACCATCATGACGAATTGAATCTTTTTTTTCTGGTCTAAAAAAGACACAGATAGGGATAAGAACAGATGCTGTCAAGTCAGCATGAAGTGCATTGGCAAACTATGCACAGATTTGCACAGAATCTTCCTGCACAGTATATAGCTCCCGCCAGTGCTACTAAATCCTCATTTTTTGAGTACGAAACTCAGCTCTACATGCTTTTAAAGTAAAAAAAATCAACTTATAATTGAGATCATGAGATATTTTTGTTGTCAAAAAGCGAAAGTTAAGAGTAAAGCCAAATCTACAGAGCCAATAGTGACAGCTTCTACTGGTCCAAATTCGTAAAGGGGAATTCTGGAGGTTCTCCTAAAATGGAAAGAGAAGAATAGAAAAAAAAAGCATTACAGTAAAACACTTTTTAAAAGCCACAAAAGCTATGACTAAAAATTTTTTGAAACACAATCTGTTTTCATCAATATGAAAATACTTTTGATAATCTAAAGAGAAATACTGCCCTCCTAAGCTAGTTTTCTCTTAATTTATGCATTTTCATTGGAACAGTTTTATTCAGACCTGTCATGTCATCAATTTTTTAAAATAATAAATATTTTTTTCCAAAGGAATCTGACCTCAGGAGAAATTAACATTGCCTCTCATAAAATGTTGATTTGTAATAACTCACTCTTATACGTTTCTTTCTCCACAAATCTCACTTTTAATCACAGCTTTTATATATTATTATCTCTGATGCCTTTTTCCTTATTGTTATTTGGACAATATAACTAAAATGTGCATGAAACAGTGGAAAATAAAATAGATTTTAAAGTTTTAATAGACTAGCAATGTAAAGTCAAGGTACATGAAAATGCAAGCAATAGAAAAATCTGCCATTTTTAGATTCTATATACAATTCCTACAAGAACATTTCATAACAACAGAATTTTTATGACCCGAAAATGCAGTTCTATTGCTAACTTGGTTGATCTTCCTTGCTCAGTTTTACCATATATTAACGCCTTTCAGACCAGAATACATTCAAATCTATATTAACATGGCAGGATAATGTCTCAGTGTTCTCTAACTAAAGGGAGTTACTAAGAGAGCCTAGTTAACTATCAACTAGGTGCAAACTCAATTAGGTTCAATATGCTGTATAATAAATCTCAGAGATATGGATTAATTAATCAGATATGCCCCCTTCTTTCTATTAAATGTTGACTGTTTAAGACTGTCAAAAGTCTTAGTAATCTATTATTTACACTAGAGCAAAAATAAGACAATGATTCTAAAATTATGTTTGTATTTGTATGACCTCAAAACATTCATACAAAAAGTTTACAGTCATTCATCTCATGCTTATGCTTCTACAATGCCAAAGAAACAAATGTTTTAAAAGCTCAAAAACTATTTTTGTATTGTTTACATAGATACTTCAGTATTTGTTAAATTTCTCCACCATGCCCAAATTTAGAGTTGATCAACATGATGCTATATATCAGATCATATGCAAATTAGCAAACGGTGGGTGACAGCTAATGAAGGGATGATTTTTTCCAAGCAATATTACAACAGAAACTATAAAAATTTCAAATTATGCAAGACAAACAGGTGAACTGAGTATTATTTAGTACTTCATGGCTTTTCAAAAGGTTGAATTTGTCAATAAACAATGACTAATCTTTTCAAGATGGTTGAGTAATGATGAAAATCAGTTATTGCATTGGACCATAATACAACAGCTCTCCTATTTCTTCTCTTGCTGTCAGATTGTCAGTGCTCAGTTCTGCAAATGTGCCTACCTCCACTAGACCTGAGTAATAGAGCATCCTTCCGCCCCATGCCGCAATGAAACTACGACCCTCCTGCAGAGTGAGATCAAGACTTTTTGTGTACGCTTGGTCTGCCCAGAGTCGGGTGGCCATTCCTGCTATCAGTCTTCAGGAGAAAACTCGTCCTGAGAAAAGACATCAGAACACAAAAAGCAGGCCTCAGAGAATCAGAAAAGAATAAATGTTTCTTTCTGGGCTATCATTTCTTGGGTTTTGCCTTTAAGTTGTCTAAGGTTCTTTAAGGTTGCTTGTAGGTGGCAGTGTTGAAATGACCCTGACACACAGACTTAGGCTAACACTAAGAGTGAAACAAGATTTTGTAGGGCAGTGTTATTCACACTGCAACTCACTAGTGAAACAGAAAATCAATTTAGTGAGCATCAAATCTGCATTTGAAGAAGAACAGAAAAGAGCCAGCAGTATATGTAATATGGTAAATACTGTTTGTGAAATTTGCTTCAGTTGTATATGTGTAGTAGATCATAAGGTAAACTATATTTCTTACTGTGGAGTGATCAAAATATTTGAAATCTCATAACTAAGATTATGTAGTTTCATGTTACCCTTTATTGTTTAGACTTTAGTAAAGTCACGTCTAAATTTTCCATTCTTATTTTAGCTGTGCCACAGGGAATTAAGTTCAAGGTCTCACATTCCATGGCTGAACTAGAGAACCTAGAAGCTCCCTCCTGCGGCCAGCATAGGGGTGACAGTGGTAAAGGGTAAATAGCGGAGGAATTAAATGCTGCAATATTAAATTTTCTCTTCCCATATGGAGCTTTTCTTCTTATACTGTTACTCTGTAGAACTGGGTAATTTTGTAAAGGAAATCTGGCAGCTTCCTTATATTCTATTTCTTTCCAATAAGCTAGGGTGTGAGAAACTAGCTAAAAGTGATAGAACTGCAGGTTCTCTTATTGGTAGGATGATTATGTATAGAATTTATCTTCCAAACTGGGACACTTTGGAGAAAAAAGGTGGCATTCACAAAACAGGACACTGGGATGGCGGGTGTATGGGACTCTCCCAGGCAAACAGGCACATATTTGGTCACCCTTTTCATAGGGAAAAAGGAACACGAGCTCCTCTGAATGGTAGGCCTTTGCTTATTTTTTAGGGTCTCTACTATTTTATAAATGCTTAAAACTCTAACAAAGACCTAAGCTCTAGAAAAATGGTTGATAATGATAATGAATAGCATCTCTTTGGCTATGGAAAGTGAGAGAACAAAAATAACAAAATATGAAATATTAATAAATATCTGGTTTTAAGAGGAATTATGTGATGAGAGATAAAGATTTAGCTTCCTAATTATTTTTTTAATTTAGACTAATCTTAAAGTTAATTCAATTAGCTAGCTATACAGTGATTAATAAGTAGAAATTGAAGTAAGAGAGGAGGTAGGTAGCCTCTAAAGTATTGAGTGGTAGAAAGAAACTAGCTGGCACAAAGCTAAGCCTTGTGAAAGTAACTATGCTTTATTTTTTAAAACTTCAAGTACACAAGAAATCTTTTTTCTAAAAATGAATTAATTTGAGCAATTTAAAAATTATTTGGCATCTATCTAATAATGTGCTTTTAATTTGAAATGATTACTTTGATTCTTCATTTTCAAATAAATTATTAAAAACTATATAACTGATTCTGTGTACAATAGTCTCTAGAAACAGCGGCAAAATCTAAGCTCACCTTGTCTTCATACATCCTTTTGGCTTCCCTTA
The DNA here is from genome assembly GCA_003508835.1 of Eonycteris spelaea. Taxonomy (NCBI): domain Eukaryota; kingdom Metazoa; phylum Chordata; class Mammalia; order Chiroptera; family Pteropodidae; genus Eonycteris; species Eonycteris spelaea. The sequence continues at coordinate 3,636,060 of PUFA01000171.1, read as the reverse complement.
ATTCAGAACGTAGCTGAGAAACAGTGGATTCTAGTTCACTGAGCTGACGCATGTACATTGAATTTTGGTTTTTTGCTTGTTCTCTAAGGGTTTAAAGAGAGAATAAAAGCAAACAGAAAACTAAGAATAAGTGTGATGCCTAAGGGCACTCTAGCTTTTAGATACTCCCACTAGTTATTTTATATGGCATTATTCACCTAATAGTCTTTGTTTTTCTCCTCTTAATTCATCCCCACCCCCCACTTCCACCCGCCACTTCTAACCCGACCTATATGGATGTTGCCATTTCCCATTTTTTTTTTTTTAAGAACTGGATCTCTGAAGGTGGGGCATTTCCCCACTACACGCTCACTTCATGCACCCGGGGGTCCCGGCGTGCAGTGTGGGGGAGGCGGTGTGCACCCGGGGTATGGTCCATGGCTCCACCTGAGGTGTGACCTCATGACCTTCTACATGTAAAACTGATGTGCTAACCACTACACTATGGAGCCACCCCCAGTCTTTTATTTTCCAAAATTGCTTCTTAAAAGCTTCAGCTCAAAAATGTTAACTATTAAAGCTATTTCAGATATATATATATATGAGTTCATTATACTATTTTCTACTTTTGTGTATGATTGAAAACATCCATATGAGACAAGCTCAAACTATAAAATTACTGATAGCATATATATACACATGTTATTTATATATACCTATACACATATATACCTATACACACACATATATAGTGTGTCTTTTAGCCAATCAGTTGAAATATGAACAATATTTAAAATATCCAACCTCAAGAAGCACAAATTCTTGTAATAACACTCTGATAAGGTTATATAATAGTATTTATATGGTAAGTCATCTTTTCTATTCATTTGAATGTTAGAAAAATTTTATTTTTTGTAAAATTAATTTTTAAGCAATTTAAAAAAGATCTTAGAGCAGAAAATTAAAAAAAAAAAGAAGAACTAGCAATTTCAAACTACTAGGACACACATACTGAATGATTTCCAGCTGACTTTGGATACTATTGGCTTGGCTTCGAGCACTGCTAGCTTTCTCGGTAAGTCCAGTTATTTCAATTTCATGTTCACTTATTAACTGCTCAATCCTATACATAAAAAAGAAATGTGTTGACTGTTATTTGATACAGAATATTTTGCCTGACGATGAACTATTCTAAAAACTAATGATTTGCAACACTCTCAAATTTAGCATTTTGTTTTGGCTTTGAATACACTCCTCTTTACGACAAGTGTTTAAGTTAGGTCCAGAGTCCTTTATTCTAATACTTTGGGGCTGGCTAGGTTTTGGAATTCAAAATTTTTAAAAATTTTACAATAGTAAATAAATTATAAGTAGTATATATTATATGACACGCCCAGAGAGATCTAGAGAAGTGTTCTGTAAGCCAAACATATTATTAATGCAATAATAGACGAGGCCTTAACCTTGGTGTCCCTCCCTCCAGACCCCCTACTCCACCCCTTCGTAAGAGGCCTAGGCTTAACAGAATCTTGCTAAGTCAGTTCAGTGAGAACCCCCCACTTTTGATGTTTCCCTTAGTAATTTTCCATACGATGACCCCATCACCCTGCTCCTTGCTATGAATCCTGCCTTGTCCTTGTACAGGGAGTTAAGCCTGATCTCTAAAGAAAGCTCCTATTTCAACGTCTTGAATAAAGTCTTCCCTACTGTTTTAACAAGTGTCAGAATAATTTTTTTTCTTTAAGAATTTGTCACAAACCTATGAAAAAAACCAAACTTCTGTGTTTCAGAGCTTTTCAGATTTTGGAACGGCTGATGAGAGACTAGAGACTGTGATATTCTACACCTCAGTCAGAAACCTACCTATCCTGATGTTGTTGAAGAAGTAATTCTATTTTGTTCTGGGATTCGGATTTCAGTGCTTCAAGTTGATCCTCTACCTGGTTATAGAAACGAGACATTGATTTAGGAGCTAGGAAATCTAAAGCACTAGAAAGATGCAAATAGAAGTAATATTTAAATCGAATATATTCTATTGCTGGATTTTATTGGATCTTTTACTTTGGCTATATTCTCATGAAGCTATACAGGTCAACCAACTTAGTTCTCCTTATTAAGAGAGATTACTGTATAAATAACTTCTGTATTTTAGAGAATATGAGAACTTTTAGAAATCATACACCTAACACTATTGTCTTAATGAATTTTAATATAAAATTGAAGTAGTGTTCTCACCACTTACTGGAAATATCCTCCCTTTAAGATAAGAAATCTCTGTGTCTAATTCTCTTAGGATTTTACTAATAGCTGAGCCCATGTTGCGGAAGTGGATAGTAGATATGCTGTCGTGTTCATATATTTTCTTGCCTGAGGCTTCTTCAAAGTCAACTAGGATTGATCGGATTTCATGAAGCACTCCCTCGTGACTCAGCATCATCTTTCTTAGCTGCTCTATCTGTGTGTTGCTATCTTTCAGCATGTCCTCTTTAAGGCCTTTGGCAGCTTCAAGCTCATGAACTGTATTTTGAAGCTGATTCCTTAAATCTTCCTGGGACTGACTCTCCCTTCGTCTATGAAATAAATGAAAGAAAAAAATGTTGATAAATTCATATTCACACAAGTAGTTTCATACTACAAAAGTAAAGCTTTACCGTAATTTCAGGTAACAAATCCCAACCTGATGTCAGCCATGGCATCTCTCTCCATTTGCATCTCTTGAAGCTTTGTTTGCAAATCAATGACCGACTGCCTTAAATAAAACTTTTGTTTCTCATGTAATTCATTGCTCTGAAAAAAAAAAATGCCATGCAAATTAGTCTTCATTAGAGGTACATATTGCCTTACAGCTAATAATTTCGAAAACCTATATTATTTTTATGAAACTTCCTTCACCCGTCACCATTGTTCAGGGCCTAATTAATCATCATTTCTCACCTAGATGACTGTGATACCTTAAGTAGTCTCACTGGCTCAAGCTTGCCCCCTTTCAATCCATTCTCCACAACCAAAACACTGTTTCTAAAATAAATCTGAATTCTGACTCAAGCTAGAAAGGAATAAGTTTTATTCCTGAGAAAAGGATAATTGGTTGAAATTCTGTATGGAAAAGTCAACCCCCACCAACCCACTTAAAATATTTGGCAGCAGACAACCACCATCCAAAAATCAAGGTGTTCTGTTACAAAGATACTCAAAAGAATCTCTAAAATCAGGCGCTGAGGGATCTCCCAGCATGAGGGTCAATGCCCACCTAATGATCCCAAAGGCAGCCACCAGTTTTTTTTTTTATTATTGTTCATTCTTGAGTATGAACAAAAAGCCAAACCACCGAACACCTGAAGGAAGATCATGAGAGTCCAAGATTAAATAAGACAACACCCAGAAAAAACGAGCTAAAGAAACAAAGATAGAAAATGTAGCAATGAAAGAACACCTCCAAAAACCTGTATTATAGAGAACTTTGAGATTTTATAGTTGTAAAAGAACAAAATTTCTTTTTTCAGCACTTGTTAAAGTTGTAGGTTTTTTTCTAAAAATGCTCAAATTATATAATTGTATTAATCAATGTTACCCCAATAAACTTAATTTAAAAAAATAAAAAATAAAAATGTTCACACAGACTGATGAGGTCAATGTGCTAATAAATATAATAAAATGTACTAAATACTACAACAGACATGAGCACAAAGGGCGGTAACTGTACGGAGGAAGACACACCCACTACTGTCTAGAGGAAAGGCTTCAGAGAAGGAAATGCTTCAGCTGTCTTGATGATGATAATAATTCGCCAGGCAGACAAGGTAGAGGAGAAGAAATGACCTGGGCAAAGGCATTAAGGTTAGAATAGTATGATGCATACAGGGAAGAACAAATAGCTTGATGTTGCTGGAATGGAGGGTACATATGGGGAACAGGAAGCAGAAGAAACTAAAATGTACAGACAGAGAATAGATTACAAATGCCTTTGTATAAGATGGTAAGTTTGACTTCCAGGCTATAGACGACTGGAACCCAACATGCCATTGTAAAGCTGACTAAAACCAGCCTGATACTACATAAGGTCTACTTAAAGATTTTAGCAAATAACTTTTATACACTATTTAGCTATCATGTATATATATACGTCTAAAAACCTAACTCATCACTGCTTTGTAAAGAAAAATCAGATATCTTGATAGTCGAACAGCAGGCCGGAACCCATTATTAATTATAATTGTTGATCAATACTATACAAAGAATTCATAAAGCTCGATAGCAAAAATAAAAAATCCTATTAAAAAAATAAGCAAAGTATCTGAATAGAGATTTTTTCCAAAGAAGACATACAATGGCAAAAGGTACATGAAAAGATGCTCAAAAGATCATTAATCATTAGGGAAAAGCAAATCAAAACCACATCTGTTAGAATAGCTATCATCAAAAAGGCAAGAGTATAGGTTCTAGTTCAAGATGGCTAGGTAGAAAAATCCTGAACTCATCTTCTCCCAAGAACACACAGCTACATATGGAAAATGTTCCTCTTAAAAAAGAAAAAAAGAGCAAAGTGACAAGTACACATTAGGCAAATAAGAAAAATACATCACAGTGGGTAGGAGAGGCTGGCACATAGCCTCTTTGTAAACCTCACCCTCAGCATGGCGTCACATACTGAGAGGGAACTGAAAACCCAAAGCTTCTCCATGAGGAGGAGCAAAGGGTTCAAACTCCAGACTGGGCATCCCAACTTTTAAGACATACCTTTGAGAGATAAGTCCCCAAAACGTCCAACTTTGAAAACCATTGAGCTCACGTCCAGAAACCTACAAGCAGCATCTGAGAAACTGCTACTAAAGAGCTGGTGCACCCAAGCTCACGACCTGGAGCCCAGCTCAGGGGCCACCCATCATGCCCAGGCTAGAAATAAAGTTCACCTGCTTACATTAAAGCATCAGCCTGAGGGGCAGGCATCTAAGTTAGCATGCATCTAGGAGTCTCCTGGAACACTCTCCACAGGGAGTGGAAAAAAGGAACTCTCATTCACTGTTGGTGGGATTATAAACTGGTAGAGCCACTATAGAAACCAGTATGCCGGTTCCTCAAAAAATGAAAAACAGAACTACCATATGACCCAGCAATTACATTTCTGGCACTAAATCCAAAAGAAATGAAAACTCTATGTCAGAGGGATACCTGCGTTCCCATGTCCACAGCAGTGTTATTTACAATAGCCAAGACATGGAAACGACCTAACTGTCCATTGACAAATGACGAGTTTAAGAAGTTGGGGTATATATATGCAACGGAATATTTTTCAGCCATAAAAAGGGGGAAATCCTGACATTTGATCTTGAGGGCATGATGCTAAGTGACACAAGTCAGAGAAACATAAATACTATACGTCCCCACTTATATATGGAATCTAAAAAAAAAAAACCTCACAGAAAAAGAGACGAGATCTGCGGTTACCAGAGGCAAGGGTGGGGAGAGAAGGCACTGGAGGGAGGTGGTCAGAAGGAACAAATGCCCAGCTCTAAGATGAATGAGAACTAGAGATGGGATGTACACCATGACGGCTGCAGTTAGCTCTGCCATGTGGCGTGCAGGAACGTTGTTAAGAGGGTAAACCCTAAGAGTTCTCATTATGAGGGAGAAAATTACTCTTTTTCTTTTTTCTTTTCTATCTAAATGAGATGAGAGATGTTGACTAAACTAATTGCGGTAATCATTGCAGTAGTCAGATCAGTATGCTGTATACCTGATATGGAGCTGTAGTGTCAATTATATCTTAGTAATACTGGAAAACAAGTATACCACTAAAGCAAGGCATTATGAATGATTAACAAAAGAAAATAGGTGTGCAGACTTTTCTTCAGCCTAATTTTTAATACTGAACCAGAAGGCATAAGCTGAATTAACAAGTTTAACCAATAAATCCATTGTTAAATTTTTCTTCCAAAAAGTTTCGGTTCTATTTCCAAGCGCCTTGTGCCTTAACTGTCCTTCCCAAAACAGCATCTGGTACTAGAAGAAAAGAATGCAACTCACTTCATTTAGTCTTTTCTGCAAATCTTTGACTTGATGTGAATATTCTTCCAAAACACGTTCGATGTGTTCTTTTCCAGGGTAAGGGATGACTTTCCTGTGAGAATCAAGTTCTACTTCATACTTAGGGAAAAAAGGAATTTGTGTCAAAGTCCCAGCTGATGATGTGTTTTCAATTATTGTGCCACGAACAGATGACATAAAAAATGGACTTGAAGAACCTAAATATTAAAGAATTAATTTTATTAACTTATTAATTAACTTGCTAATAAAATCATTATGCGGCAAACATTATCCTAGGTGATTTCCTTACTGAACAGTGAAGGAGCTCAAGGTCTCATGGGGCAAATAAGACAAGTGAAAGTATCTCTGGGAGAGAGGAGCACATGGCAAAAAGGAGAAGCAGATGGAGGAGGAGGCAGGAATTTTATTTGATAGTGATCAAGTGATACTTGAGCTGAACGAGGCTTAAAGTCTCTATGATTAAGAATTAACTAGTCTGGAGGACAGAAGAGAGAGGGCATTCCAGGCAGTGGAACCACAGTTATTGGCGAGGAGGCTTAACACAACATGGTGAAAGCAAAGTGGTCGCTACATATAAGAATGGAAACATAGGATGGATCATGAAGGACCTTGTAGTCATGCCAAGGAGTTTGGATTTCATCTAGAAAGCTCCGGAGAATCATTAAAGATTTGAAATTAAGAGGACAGGGGTTATATAACTAGGTTTGTGTTTTGAAAAGGCTCTCTGTCTTTGGTATAGAGAATGCATTGATGGGGATAAAGCTGAAGGTAAATAATCCAAGTAGGAGAAGGCTTTCAACAATACAGGCAAAAAATGGCAAGGGTGTACCCTAAAGTAAAAGCAGTGGTGATACACACAGGACATGGACTTGAGAAATATATGTGGAAAGTAAGAGAGAGGAAGGTGCTAAGGATTTCTTTTGGGGTTTGGGCTTCAGCAACATTCAAGTAATGATGTTTGATTTGTGAACACAGTACATGGATTGAAGTTCAGAGATGTGTTTTGCTTCAGAGATCAGATTTAGGAATCAACAGCCTGTGATTCTAATGGATCTTTTGTCAGTCGATAGGATCATCAGGGCAAAGCATTAGAATGAAAAGGAGAGGTCAAGAAAGGTCCTTAAGGAAATATCAATATTTAAAGGAAAGACAAAGGATGTAAAACCCAGGAAGATTCACAGAAGTCTTACAAAGGTTTTAGAGCAGTATATTTGAGACATACACTGGCTTGGACTGAGAGATAGAGACAGTGTGAAATGAAAAGAGCCTTTCTGTCAGCAGACTGAGAAAACACTCAGCTGCATATGCTACTTTTATATGCTACCTTTCATACGAAAGAAAGACTCAAAGTCAGACCCAACAGTCAAGAGGATGAAGTCAAGAACCATGGTCAACCTATGCCCAGGTGGATTTCAGAATTGTGATGGACATAAGTGCTTCTTGTGTCCTCTTTTTTGATAAGATTGAGGATAATGGTTATGCTATGCTGCCTACCAATGAATATTAGGTATCACAGGTCTTTACATTAAAAGGAATTTAAGGAGCTTTATTTAAGTAATTAAAATTAAAGAATTTTATCCAAACTGAATCTCATTGAGATAAAGAGATTCTGGCCTTTGAGTGATGCTGTAATGGATCAGACTATTAAGGGCCTTCTTGAGAGCGAGTGAATATATTTTGCATGTGAGAGAAATGTAAATAATTTTTGATTTGGATACGATAATGTAGTTATGTAGGACACTTATTCTAAGGAGATACATGTTTGAGTTTTGAGGCAAGAATCATGACACAGTCAACTTTGGCAAATGAAATATAAAGTGTAGGTATAGAGATAAAGAAAATATAATAAAATTTTGACAACTAGTGCATCCAGGTAAATAGTATTCAGGTATTCAATGTACTATTTTTTCAATTTTTCTACCATTTTGAAAAATTTCAAAATAAAATGTGGGGGCAAAAGAGTTCACCGGATATAGCAAAATAAGGGAAGGAGAGGAAGGGAGGAGGAAGAGATCTAGTCACCTTAGCCAGAGTGATTTCATTGGAATACGGGGTTCAGACATACTAAGGCAATAGTTTGCAGAGTGAATGGATGGTAAAGATATGAAGATAGTGAATACAGACTTGTCTCTCAGAAGGTATAGCTATGAAGGAAAGAAGAGATAGGGAAAACATAGGTTGAAGGAAAGGTTTTGTTGTTTGAGTTTTTGTTATATTTATTTGTGAGTGTTTTTAGGTCAGGAGAGATTTAGCATGTTTATATTGATGGATATGTGCTACTGGAGAGGAGGAGACTGAAGCTATCGAAATGAGTGGGGTCAAAGATTTTGCAGAGATGCTGAAGCCAAATCTCTGAGGTGCTAGAGGTTTGGGGAAATGAAGCATGGGTAGCAAATGAAGAAGCTGCCCCCTCCACTGACGTATAAAGGAAAGAGGCATGGATTGTGAAAAGCAGTGGATCTTAGAGGCAAGCTATGAGAAGGTACAAGAATAACAGCCTAATTGTTTTATTATCACCAGCAATTAGGAAATGGTGTTATCTGAAAGTAAGGAAGAATGTGGTAGGGTAAAGGAATAGAGAATGGTATAATTTCAAAATAAGTATTGTGGGAAAATGGAAGAGAACTGGCTGAGATCAAGAGAAAGATTCCTCAGTGGCAAATCGGTGGAAAATTCACATTTGTGTCTTTTTTTCTAGCAGAATCTTCCGGCAGCCCAGTACAAAAATGGAGAAGACAGTCTGTCTGATAAGGACTGGGGTTTTCCTGTAAGAGAGCAACAGAAGAATAAGAGAAAAAGAAAGTTGAGGATATTGACAAGTGATTGGCTAGAATAATGAATGACACAAAAGAAAATGAAGATAGGAAGAGGTTGGTAATTTAGGAGAAAATGGAAGAATCTAGAGCCATTGTTCTTAACTTTTGTCATAAATCAAAATCACCTAAAGAGCTTTAAATAAAAACAGTGGTGCCTGAGCCCCATTCCAGACCTACCGAATCAGAATCTCCACATGCATCAGAGCCACTTCAACGTGCAAAAATATCAAACAGTGACTCTGAGATGGGGTCATGGTTGAGAACCACTCCCTGCATGAGGCAGAAAAAGTGCCAGAAGAGTGCCAGAAGGCAGGAGGCTGGATATCAATAGTCCAACAGTTTTTGGTAATAAGATCTGAGGAAGACAGGGGAGTAGGTAGCTAGCATAAAGGTCAAAATAAGAACTAGAAAGGCGAAGAAAATGCGTGTAACATTTTAAATGGATCATCCATGAGGACAGTGACTTCAAAGGGTGATGATGTCCCTGAGGAGGGAGGGATAGCCTGTGAACTAAGTGCCAGTGCGCATGCTGCATTATGAGGGACAGAGTGTAAATGGAGAGGTGAGCTGGTGGAAGCAGGCAGGACTGATGCATATAGTACAGTACAGGTGACAATGTCTTAGGATGGCATGAACACCCTAAGCAGTAGAAGCTTTTACGAAATAAGGGTGCTAAAATAAAGGTTTTTAAGTAGATCAGTAAGACAACAGATCTGTACAGGCATACTCAGAGATACTGCAGTTAAGTCACAGACCACCACAACAGAGTGAATATTGCAATAAAGCGAGTCACACAAATTTTTTGGTTTCCCAGTATATATAAAAGTTATGTTTATACCATACTGTAGTCTACTAAGTGAGCAATAGCATTATATCTAAAAAAGGTACATACCTTAAGTTAAAAATACTATATTGCTAAAAACACTAACCATCACCTGAATCTATTGATGGTGCTGGTAGACTTGCCTGATGCAGGATTCCCATAAATCTTCAATTTGTAAAAAAAAAAAAAAAAAAAAAAAGAAATAAGCAATATCCACAAACCACAATTAAATGAGCTATGCCTGTAATTGAGAATAAACTCTGGATGCATTCCTTTAGATGAGAGATAACACAGAGAAAGCAGTTGGGATTGTGCAGGTAGGCCATTTTCCTGACAGCCAGAAAATCCATTCTCTCTTGTTCTCCTTAGTATGCTGTGTGTTGTGTGATCTACTTTCCCAGGCTCCTTTCCCAACTCTTTTCCTGGTTAGGCTTACAGTGGGAGGTGCTGGTGGAAAGATCATAAGGCAGGAGGGGAGAAGCTAGGATATTGCTCCCCATCGCCTGCTTCTGACGGGCTTCACACGGGTGGCTTCAGCTCCCTGCAGGCCCCTCTGTGGTTCTAGCTCCTGCTACTATGCCCTGACAACAGTTCCTTTTCTCATGGTACTTCTAGCTCACTGCACTTGCTCATCTCTGGACTGTCTCATTCCGTTAGGCTTCTTCTCATCTCTTTAACATCCTTGTTACCTATTCTCTGTATTAAGTTTCACCCATTTCTGTTTTCCTGACTGCTATCTTTTGATTGAAATAATTTCAGTCAGAGGTGATAGGGACCCGAACTAGGACAAAAGTAATAGGAATGGAGAGGGAAAATGAATTCAAGAGACATTTCTGAGTAGAAGCAGCAATAGAAGCAGTACCTGATTTGAGGGTGGATAAGGGAAAAGAAGTCAGAAAGATAGGGAATTCTAGCTTAGAGTCATGGATTGTGTCAAAGTGCCTCAACAGGAAAACAATTTTTAAGCCAAAAAAAGTAATGTAAATATGTGCTAGAAAACAGGTATGCTATTTTTAAAAGACTAAACAGTTTCTCAAAAAGTAGAATTATAAACAATATGGTAAATATTCATGGCAAAGTCTGTGCCCGGCACAGTTAAAATCAAAACATACTAAAAACAGCAGCTTGAATATCAGGAAAACTCCTTAATTCTAAATTTTTTCTCATTTTGTTTTATAAAGGAAACATACCTCCATTGGATGTGATGCCACCACCTGATAAAAGATCTTCATTATTTGATTCACAAGGTTTTTGCTCCATTTTAAATACTGCTACCTCTTCTTAGAGATCTTGAAATATAAATGCTTCCCTATTTGTTCTTTTAGTTGTTATCTATAAAAGACAGAAATTCGATCTTTTAATAACAAGAGGTATTATGTGGAAAAAATTCATTAAAAAGGAACTGACTGTTCATATTTAAATTTTAATAATAAATTTTCACAGGAAAATATTAATACGGAAATATTTTATTATTATATACAGTTAATAAGTGAATAGAATCTTATTATAAAAATTGTTGACCTAATGGCCAGCTGATTTATTAAAGACAATCTGAAAATAAAAAGTAATATTTTATTTGTTATAATTAACCCTCTGATTTGGGGCAAAGTTTTTTTCTTTTCTTAAGTCTCTCTCATAAAGTTACATTGTCAAATAACAGAAGAAAATATCTCTTCAGTAAAAGAATGTCACAAATTAGTAAAAAAAAAAAAATCACAAATCAGCAAATTAAAAATTATTAATAAAAGTTGAAAAACTTCTTTGATATCAAATAGTGCTCATAATTTTAGATTAGGCCAAGAAAGGTATGTCTGGGTTTAGAGAACAATGATGATTACCTGATTCCAAAGCTCCCCTTCACCCTCTGAAAACAACCATAAAATCAATAAGGAAAACAAATAAATAAAACCACATGGATTCCACCCCTTTAGCATCCTTAGAAAATACTACAACCTTCAAATTATGTATAAGCAAGGGGGATATTTTTTCCAAAATGTCTCCCATAGTCTACCTACCATCAATGCAAGTCTGTGGGTATGGAGGATGTGAGAGGAGAGGCTGAAAAGGAGCAGAGCAGGGCAGAGGGCTAAGAGGAAAGACAGATTCACCCCAGAAAGTGGACAAAAAAGCCAAGATACTAAGCACAGGTTGGAACTTAATAGTCCATAGCCCTGGCTATGCATGAAGGACTTGAAAGTCTGTTCGGACCATAAGTAGCAGCCTCAGAGAAGCAGTGTTTCTGGGTGAGAATCAGATATGAGGAGAAGAGGTGATCTCCATTAGAGACATGGTAGTAAAGGGAAAGGAGGAAATGAGGCGAAAATTCATGAACCTGAAGAAACAAAATGAAGCAAGATAAGCCAACTCTCCTTCTACGCCTCCCACTCCAACGCCACCACCATCCATGAAAGAAACTGCCTGGACGAAGGCACTCTCAAACCATGAACCCTGATCATGAAATGAACAGGAATAGATAAAAGCAGATTACATCCATACAAAAATACTGCAAAATGTCCGAAAATGTGAATAAAATCTTTTCTGCTGATGAAAAGTTGTTCCAGCCCTGTACCCCCATGCTGCCCCACGGACAAACATGAATTCAAAGAAAATTGTTAACACAACACTCTAAACTTAACTAAATATTCTCAAACAAGCATTTGGGATATGAAAAAGATCACTCAAATCACAAATGTAATATCTAAGAACAGAAATGGAGAAGAAACAAGGAAAATAAGCCAACAAAAGGAAGAAATGAAATGAGAATTGGTTATGAAGTCAAGAAAAAAGGCAAAAAAAAAAAAAAGACAAAATTGTATCCGAAACGAAGACCAAATTACAAAGTACGTAAGGGAGGATAGACTGCAATGAAAACATAATAAAGTCATGAAGAAAATCAGAAAAAACCAAGACAATGAAAACTGAGATAAAGAAGAAATGGGTGAGTGAGGAAGTAAAATAAATGGAAGACTGGCAAAGGAGGTTGAATATAATTGGTGTCTCTGAAGAAAAAATCAAAACGATGAAACGGAACCATTATTTAAAACTATAATCCAAGATAGTTTCTTAGAAATGAAGAAAGACCTGAATCTACACATTTTTCATACTAGAGAAAATCAACCAAGAAAGATCAACTCTGAAACATATCCTAATAAAACAATATTAAGATTTTTAAAGATTATAAAAAAAAAATCCTCAGGACCTTCAGGCAAAAAAAAAAAAAAAAAAAAGATGAACTAATTTAACTAATTTACAAAGGCAAGAGGATTAGAATGGCATCAGATTATTTAAAAACGTACAAAGCAAAGCAACAGTACGGCAGCATTTTCAAGAAATATAAGGAAAGAAAGTACAAACCAAGGATAGTATATCCAGCCAAGATCTCCTTCAAAAGACTCAAAGCCATAGGAAAAAAAAAGTTTTGAATGCGCCAGGACACTGTACACATATGCCCCTTCTGAGGACTCTATTAGAGGGAGCAAAGCTTCATCCACTCAAAACATAACTGGCAAATGTGGCAAATTTACTGGTGAAAATTTTTTTGTTTTTTTCTATAGGTTTTAAATTTTTCCAAATAAAATTTGGGGGAAAGGTAAAGACAAATATATATTTTTTGAATGATTGGGAAAACTGTGCGAAAGGACTGATGGTGAACATTTAAATATTCAATTGTAGAGCTAAGACTAAAACATGGCTGGGGTAATGACACTGAAGAATGTGTGTGTGTGTGTGTGTGTGTGTGTGTGTGTGTGAGTGAGAGAGAGAGAGAGAGAGAGAGAGAGAGAGCGAGCAAGAGACAAAGGAGAAAAGATATAACTAAAAATGGGAAGAGGAGAAAAAAGGGGAAAGTAGAAGACCACTGGTTGTCAAAACATATGATTTAAAATTGACAAAAAGCAAAAGATTAAGTTAAAAGGGAGGGGGGTTATAAGTACACTATAAAAAGTATTAATGCTAAGGTAACTACTAGAATAAAAATACAAACTTTCTTAAGTGGCAAAAGAATTTTAAAAAGAAAAAGTAAGGAGGAAATACCAAACAAACACCATAAATATAATACACACAGTAATGCTACTACAAGATAACAATGTAATAATAATATGACAGAAGTAACTTGCATATTTAAAGAAAAGGATTTTCAAATTGACTCTTTAAAATATTCAACTCTATGCTGTACATAAGAGGACACTTAAAAGGTGATAGAAATAAAGTGATGGACAAAGATTTACCAGGCAAATGAAAATAAAAAGCACAGGTTAAAATTCTAATAGCAGCACAAAAACTCTTCGATCCAAAATATATTAAATAAAACAAAGGACACTTAAAAGCCACATTACACAATAATACTTCTAATTCTATGTACCATATAATATAGCAACCACTTAGATAATAAAACATAAATTGTGTAATTAAGAAAATATAAACAGAAATTAAAGAATTTCTGAAAAATGACATTTAAAACACTACACATAAGAATCTGAGATACATTAAAGCAGTGAACAGAGAAAAGTTCCTCGTCTTAAATACCTATTTCAATAAAAATAAAAGGATGAAAATAAGTGATTTAAATTTCAAACTCAAAAAGATAGAAAAAAGTAAAATGAAAGAAAGCACATGGTAGGAAACAATAAAGATAAAAGCAGAAATGAGGTAGAAAACAGAAAAATAGATCAAATTAATGAATCGGAATCCTAATTCTTTAAAATACACACACACACACGTACACAAACTATAACAGGCAAGAACTATCAAAGCAATGGAAAGAGGAACATCACATATAATATATGTGATGTTTCATGACTGTAACCATAGTGTTAAAAGTTTTTTTTTTTTTTTAATAAAAAAGCCTGTGAGCTAAAGAGAATTTTATTGGACAGAATTCCTTTTTATTTCACTCACAGTTTCTCTCTTTTGATTACTGAGGTGCCATCTGTTAAAACTACAATTAGATAAATTCTACCTTAATATGTTTCATGCTATTAATTTTAGAAAATAAGTAGTAGGTATGGAGACATTCCATAAAGAATTATAATAAATGGAATGTCAGTCAATATTGCTAGGCAATTTAAACATTCTAAATAGAAGAGATTGCTATTTGGGGCGGGAGGAGAGACTTATTTAAACAAGTTTCATCACAAATCTTTGCTATATAATTTACCTTACACCAAAATGATGCATTTGGGGATTCTTCGGGATGATGAAAAACACTAACAAAATTCAAATTACAGATAGATCAAAAGCATGAAAGAAGGAGCAGGTCAGGTAGAATCATAGCCCAGTGTTGGGCAATCATATACTAAACTACTCTGCTTACTCCCCAGGTTTTTAGTATCAAGCAGGAAACAAACAGAACCGATGAACAAGGTAAACAGAACTGGAGTTGGAGGAGAGAGAAAAGGTTTGACTTTAAAATATTCTGATATGAGAACCACATTTGTTTACTTTGATAAAAGATGATGAATGAAATAAACTCTTAATTTAGTAACCACTGACAAGTAAAAGGCCTTTAAAGAGTGGCAGTTTGGCAGTTCTTCAGAGAAAATTATTTTTTGTAGAAAATTAATAGTTTAAAAAAGACCGTACAAGTTTATTTACTTTAGAATTTTAAAACAATCATTTATTTGTAAAAAAAAAAAAAAAAAAGATGCTTAGTACTTCTACTTTATGAAATTTAGAGTAATAAAATGTCTTTTAAAAAGTATTTGAATTCAGATTTTCACTATTTTAGATTGACCATATCCTCAATTTGGTCAAATTACTCAGTGTTCCTCTACTTTCATGACACTTTAAGAATTAGAACATTATTCCCATTTTCATGCATTAAGCTTACTAAATTATTAAGGATTTCTGGTTAAAGAAACTTATTTTTCTGCAGTAAGTCATAAACCGTTAAAACCCTGTACTTTGTTGATATGGAGATCATAACATGAACTTAGATGTGTTTGATTCAAAGCTCTAAGTACAAAGATGAGATTCTGGTCTCTTCTGGTGTGCCCAGGATTTATTATGAGCACTTCTGCCTGGTTTAAAATTAAGAACAGGTTCATATCGAGAGAAGCCTTACATTTTCGACAAGTAATAGCTAGGTAAAGTTCTACTCTGGTTATTTAATTGGAACGTTGCAGAAAAGGCCCTAGAAACTACAGACAACAAAAAAGGACTTTTGGAGGAAAACACTTTGCAGGCTTGTTTTGCTTTGCAATTGAACTAAAAGGCTTTAAAGTGACTTCTGTGTTGTTCTCCCTTTTCCTTAGCTTCCAAAGGCCATGGTGGCTATGTGCCTATACTTTCCCTAATGTGAATAGTTCTCATCCTGATTTTTCTTATGGACACTTAAGGTGGATCTCCCTGCGACTGTCTCCATAGTAAGTCGATTTAGAATCTATTCTGTCTTTTGATTGGGTATAGATTACTTATAATATATGTTATATTTAAATTCCCGAATTCACCAACTAACGACTCAAGCCCCTAGAGTACTGAACCATTCTACCTTCCCCAAGCCTGAGATTGGGGATTTCATAAAACTAGACCATACTCTCATGGAACCAGTCTGCAGGTTTTCCTTATGAAATTCTAAGGCTCCCCAGATTGATCCCAATACAATATATCTGGTCTGGTACAGTCTCAGAAACACAATGAGAACAGTTAATGATGAACAAGCACTTCGCTGCCTGAGTTACTGTTGGTTAACTGCTAACTAACTTCACATCACTTCTAGTGTCTGCTTTCTCAATCATTCTTTCTCTCTAGATGTTGTTATGACTGTTAGGGTTCAAATCCTAGCTCTGTGATCTGCTAGCTATGTGACTTTGAGAACAATATTTAACCTCTATAAGACTAAGATAGAGATCAGGATTCTATACCTCAAAATAGTTAGAGTTCACTGAGATAACACATGAGCAGCCTTAATAAATAGTACTTGCCTCAATTTATATGTATATGGTACCACATAATAGGATAGTAAAACGTGAGCAATAATGTCTTTATAATTTAAGCAGTGTATACAGACTCACTTTTCCATTATAAATGGCTCTACCTTTCTACTTATCTAGAAAGATGAAAGTTGCATATATCCACTAGCATGAAGGAAAATGGGTGTAGATGGTATTGAGTAAACACAGAGATCTTATAATATAATATAAAATAAGCTATTTAAGATCATACTTGATCAGTACATGATACTGTCTTGTTTGTAGAATGGAAGAAGCACAGAACTTAGAATTGGGAAACTTAATTCTGTCATTACTCACTTGTGAGAGTATTTGCAAATCTTTTCATGTCTGAGGCTCAATTTCCACCATCACTAAATGAGATTACAGCTGTGTTTTCCAAAAAATTTTTTTAAGCAGTGGAAGCCTTTCTTTAAATGTTCAGAGCCCCAACTACACACCATCCTCTCTGCCCCTGAGATACCTTTATGGAATACAGAAGGCTCCACTGAGCATTGTTTGAAAACCACAGCTAAAGCCCTTGTAATTTTATTATCTTAGATATTCCAGCCTAGGCATTCAAGTTCAAGGCTTCAGTTTCTAAAATATATTAGCAATAGACAGAGGTATGAAAAATTAATGTATCAGTTGTACATGTTCATAATTCTTAAAATAACTCAAAGTAAAACAAGAAATACCTTAATATCTGGGTATTATTTTCACTTATCGTATTAACACCTGAAAAACAAAATATTTTAAAATCTGCTTATTAATATATAATGCTTTATTATCCACAATTTATTATTTTCAAAAAATTCAATTCACAAGTTCATTTTCATCACTTAAGATCTTAACAACACCTAAAACATCCTCATATACAACAACAGCATCAAAAACCTTTAATTTTTTTTTCTTTAGGCCTATCTTGTATATGAAAGTATATTTTTATGGCATTTATCTAGGCTATGTTTGTACAACAGAACATGTTCAATTACATGCTCCCTCTTGGTCCAATGCTAATTATGTTGAAATAGATCTTATTAGCATTATCGAGATAATGCAGCAAGTAAATCTATAGACACATGCCCCGTCCCTTCGCACATGTACATTCCTAGACTTGACCTTTCTCCAGGTACAATTCAAACTGACGTAAATAGATCACCTGTCTTCTGACCATTTAAACTGATTTTCATTGCTTAGCTAGGCTTTGACCAGGCAACAGCTCTTGTGCTTGGTTAGAAAAGTTACTGGGTAGAGGAACTTCTGCTGGTGGGTCAGAAATAGGTCTATACATTTTAAGCAGTGGAGCTCAGATGATAATCATCTAGGATTTTTGGAATATTTCAGTGGAATCTAAGTGAGCAGTTGCCGCATTGGGAAAATGAGTGACAATATTCTATGTGCAGAATTAGGTCTGACGAACAGAAGTAAAGGGAGGTAGATTCTAGTTCAGGGTGGAGAGGGGCTTTCTAAAAACTAGAGCACCGTGAATATAACATAGTGGGCCTCCTTGTGAGGTATTCAAGCTGAGGGTGGATGAGCATTTGTTAGGTTGACAATTGTTACTGGCTGTCCTCTCTTGGGTAGAGTATTGGACCAGAAGATCTCTAAAATCTTCTCCAACTTGGACATTCTATGATTTCCTATGGAAACATTTAGCAAAAGATGGCCAAAAATCTGATGACTTCTCATTGATGATTTCAGTCAACAACAAAGCTAGATAGAGACAATTCCACCATTTCTGCTAAGTTTCATGCTATTTTGTTTTTAAATTGTGGCTCTAGGTAAATTTTAAAGAATATATGTTCCTTTAATATCTCTACACGTATGTGTACAGTCATCTTAAATTCATCTTATCTTAAATTTGGTCTCTTCACATTACCACCTAACCTGCTTTCTAGGATGATCTTGGATGATGACATCATAAACCCAACTTTCCACATTAGATATTTCGGTATCTTTCTTCATCTAATCTTCATCTACTCAAACTCCATATCCAATTAGTTGCCACAGTCTGTTGAATCTATCTCTTTAATATCTTTTAACTCAGTGAAGAAACATTGTGTGTTCATAAGTCATAAGGAATCCTTGAATACATAATTTAGTTAATTTTGGTTCCATTGTATTCTTTCATTCTTTAATCAACTCTTGCCAGACTGACTATAAAATACCACAATATGATCTTCCTAGATTCAGATTCTTACAATCTGTAAGAGTTTCCTTTAAATAAGAGCCATTTTTTCATATCCTGCTTGAAGACTCAGGTTTGAACTAAGGCTAACACGCAAAGCCCTTTATGATCTGGCCTAACCAATCTCTCAGCTTCATCCTTATCTTCACTCTCCTGTCATATACTGTGACCCAGTAGAGGTCTACTTGCTGTATCCTCAGTGTGTTCTGCTGTTTTAGGACTCTGCTTGTATTTATACTCTTCTTTTAGCTCCTTCTTTCCTTCCTAGCCAAATGTCTACAGTTCAGTTTTTAGGAATATGGAGAAAGAGATTCAACACTATATTACTGGTGGCATTGTACACTGATCCAGTCTTTAAAATTAGTGTTCTGATAACAAAAGAAAACTGCCTAATGCCTCTGAAAAATGATTTCATGTAAGGGACTAGATTTAGAGAACATGCTCCCCTTCCTCTTCCCACATCAAAAGTAGTAAGCTTCAATTAAATCATTCATTCATATAAAGCACTTGGTACAGGGCCTGGCACTTGGTAAGCATTCAATGATTATTAATTAATTACAAAAGAAACAATCAAAAATATAATTTTGGGGAGTGGCTAAGTGCAATGATGAGAATAACGCAGGGCAGCAGTACAACAGAGAAAGTTGAGGCTACTTAGTTAAAGTCAGGAAGGACTTTCTGAGGAGGTAATACTTGAGCTGAATGACAAAAGGAGTCAGCCCCACAGCAGACTGGTGAAGATCCTAAGAGGAAATATCGCAAGCAAAGAAATGAGAGATGGGAAGGGCTCTGTGCTCACGGCCTAGGAAGGCAGCTAGAGAGGGTTCATGTAGATATGGGAGGATAGGGACAGCCAACTGTGTACTGTGCCCAAAGCATCACTGTGCTTATTAACACTTCCTTTCCTAAATTATCCTGAGAAGTTGTTGGTGAGGCTGGCAGCAGGTAGAGCTCACGAGGCCTTGGAAAGACCATAGTGAGGACTAATTGCAAAAAGCCATTGGAGGATTTTAATCAGGAGCATGTCATCTTCTAGGAGCTGGGTGGAAAATATACTGAGAAGAAGAGGCCAGTTATGAGGCCATTGGAGTAGCCCAGCAGAAGGACTAGAACCTGACTCTACAGTGGGCCAGTGATCCAAAGTGGATTGAAGCTGAGGTTGGGAATGGGGACTGACTGCAAATGGGTATGAGAGATTATTCTGGGTGATGGAATTCTAAAATTGCACAACTCTGTAAATTTACTAAAAATCATTAGATTTTATACTTTAAATTGGTGACTTTTATGGTATGTAAATTATACCTCAAAAAACCATGTCAAAAAGAAAGCAGATGGGCTACTTTTTATGTACATTTTTGTGACGTTTTGTGGGGTATGAGTAGGGGTGCAAATTAGTGGCCTAGGTCCCAGAAATCAATTAAACCTGAATACTTGTTTTTTTCCTGTACCCTGAAAACTCCAAAGTATCTCCTTTTAAAAATGACTAGGGGTTGCTTTCAGACAGATTCTAACATCTCCTCACATGGAAATACTTCAGCTTTGCCTGTTTTCCCCAGACCTAGAACTCAATCCCCAGTTGTCTGCAACTCTTATTTGATATACGTATATCTGATGTATAGCCAATAACATCTTAGCTATGGACCAAACCTAAGTCACTTTGAACCTTTATTCTCTTAACCAAACATATATGATATATTAATAGAAATACATTTGAAAGTTTAAAAATTACTTTAAGTGCTAGACTACCTAAGCACCTAATTTTTTCCTTCTTACCAAATTCCTTGCTCAAATCTTTTCCTTAGGATTTACAGGGTTCAGGAAAATATTTAGTGGTCCCACTACAATACCTGCCACTGCCTTAGCTGGAGAGCTTTAAAATATTCATCAATACAGGTTTGATTCTATGATTTATAAGCATGATCATATATATTATTTTCCTGTAGTTAAATTACCACAAGTTTGGTGGCTTAGAACAACAGCCATTTATTTTCTTATAGTTCTGGAGGCCAGAAGTCCAAAAGCAGCCTCATGGAGCTGAAATCAAGGTGCTGGCAAGGGTGCACTCCTTCTGGAGGCTCTAGGAAATACATCCTTGCCTCTTTCAGCTTCTGTTGGCCACTGGCATTACTTAACACGGGGTCTCATGACTCCAATCTCTGCCTCTGTGGTCACGCTTTATTCTTTTCTATCAAGTCTGCCTCTGCCCCTCTCTTATAAGGATATTTGTATTTGCATTTAAAGCTCACCCAGGTAATTCAAGATAATCTCATTTCAAGATCTTTGACTTAATCATACATGCAAACACCCTTTTTCCTATAACAGTTATAGATTCCAGGGTTTAGAACCTGATATTTTTGAGTGGTCCTTAGCCTACTATATGCCATCTATGAGGCCACTTAATTTGGGTACAGATTCACAAGAGGCCCTATTTAATAAATTGGGGAGTTTTAAAGTGAGTGGCCCTAACATACCAGACAACACTGAGTCCTCTTTGTAAAACACAGTATCAAGGGCTTTGCACATACAAAATAAACTGTTGTCAATTTCTGCCCTCATTTGATTTTGGGAGTATAATAATATCGCTATGGCATAAGAGCCATTTTATACACTATTATAAAACTGTATATGATTAAAAACATTAAGTGTGGTACAGAGGTGGCAGGACCAGCCCTCTCTTACCACTCCCCCATCCCCACCCCCATGACTTTACAGAGAAACAGTCCTGCCCGGCTTGACCCTGGAATATGTGGAAGCTTGCACTGGCCCTTTTCTTTCCTAAACAGGGCTGCTGAGAGAGGAAGCAAATAGCGGTTGCCAGTCAAAACCCTGAGAAATGTCTGACCTCACTCTTACTTTTCCCTGCCCGTAAGGTACACCAACAGCCCAAATGGGGGATTAGAGCAGAGTTTTGTGGAAAAGGACGGGCTTTTCTTTCTGAACTCATTTCTTATTAATGCTAATAATGGGGCCGAGCCAGACTCTTAATGTCACTTACAGGGAGGGCTCCAGCTAAAAGGGCCCTTGCACAGTATTTAATACAATCTCATTTTGGATAAGAGGTTGATGACTGTCCAAGGCTAGACTTTCCTCTTTAACTCCATCTCTCCCCTCTCCCTTTCCCCTGTCCGCCAGAAGCGGGGTAGGAACAGGAGTTAGCAGTAACTTTGGGACAGGATCCGCAGTGACTCACCCAAATCAAATACTCTGCACAGGGCCCTGTGATCCCAGAGTTACAGCTACCGTCCCCTGAGGGCTTGCGATCCCCGAAAACAACAGCAATCTTTCCGGTAAAGAAACAATTTATTGGGCATCTACCATGTGCAAAACAAACACAAAGGTCTGTGAGTTTCCAGAAATGACAACGCTGCTCCGGGTCCTCCGGAGGACGACCCACCCCTCACCCAGTCCCAGAGGCCGAGCCCCATCTCCGTACCTGCAACCAACACCTCACCTAAGAGACCGGCCGCATCCCCGCGGGGGCGCAGGCAGCCGGAGGCCGCGCTCGCGTCGACGGGCGGCCGCAGCGGCGGGGGCGGTGGCTCCTCGGCGGCGGCGGCGGCGCGGGACGCTGCCCCGCCCGCCCCCGCGCCACAGTTCGCGGCGCTGAGCTCAGGCACGGCTGGCTCCGCGAGTCGCGCGGGTGGCCGTTGGGCACGTCGGCCGGGCGTGGGAGGGCGGTGAGGGGGTTTGGGGACTCCGCCCACCGGGGGGTCGCGTCAGCCCCCGACTCCGCCCCCCAGACGCCGTCGCCGGGGCAACCGAGAGCCATGGCCGCCCCCACTCCCGACCCCAGGTGCTTCCTAAGGGGCTGCTTACACCCAGCCAGGAGTCAAATCCTGCCAGCCATAACCTAGAAACGACCCTGATTAGGGCCCCCGCTTGTAGTGGCTGCCGCTCAAGGCCTCCTAACCGGCCTGCCCACCCTACTCTCTCCTTCTCCCCGAATGCCCCAGGCCATTCTCGAAGTTGTCCCCCAACTGATCTTCCCAAAGTCTTTCTGAACTGCACCAGTCCTCTCTCTACCTGCTCCTTAAGAGTCAAACCCAATCTTGGTTTGCCCGTCAGGCCTTCACTCTGCCTCACATGTTGGCACTTCCTCCACCCCCACCCCTCAAATTCGCCCTTTGACCATTTCAAGTTAACAGAATTCACATTTTGCAGCTCTGCCTTTGATTATGCTGTTCCTCAGTCCGGATTTTTTTTCAAGGTTCAAATATGCTCTTCCAGGATAGCTGACACTCTTGCCTCCGGAGAGTTGTTTCCTCTGCTGTGCTTCAGTTGCTCTCTGTCGTCATCTCTGATATAGAATTTACCAGATTATGTGGTTACACACTCAGATCTCTCTGTGTTGCCCAAATTAGTGCTCGAACGGAAGGAATCCAGAAAGACCTGACTGTTTTAGATGCAACCAGTGGCATTAAAGTACTATTAGTAGTCACCTTATACAGACACCCAGCGAATCACCATTTATGTATTAAATTGATCAGAAATACTAATAAATCCTACATTATATAATGTAGTTATAAATTTTAATAAAAATAGTATTAAATGCCACTAAAGATTGCTTTTTATAATACCTATAATTTTAATTATTTCATTTACTGACTTGGAGAGATCTGAAATTGCCTACAGAATCAAGTATTTTAACAGGGAAGGAAACCATAAGTATTAAATGGAAAGGTAAATGGTTTAAATTTTGTGGCTAGATAGAAAGCAATTTCTAACTTCTGTCTTAATCTTTTATTCTATATGAGTATGGTCCTATGGCAAGAAAATATTTTAGTTACCTAATATGTGATTTCCATTGGTGTCATGTTTGTATTTGTACCCTGGAACTAAGAAAGTTCCTTTTTCTTTTCTTTTCGAAGTCTTTAATTAAAATAATGTGTTACTTAGAACAGTATAAAACTATTTAAACCCATATGCAAGTGATGTGCACCCACTTTTATTATAAAATTCTTTGCATTTTGAGTGTCCTGCCATTTTCATGGATTTTTTTTTATATTGAATTAAGAGCTTCTTTGCTTAATCTTAAAATAAATAATTTAGAGATAAGGAATTTAGAATTTAGGAAGTTCAGAATTACTTTACCTTCATTCAGTCATTTCACAAATATTCATAGGGCACCTGCCACATGCCATGTGTAGGTGCTGAAAATACAGGCATGCACCAAATAAAGTCCCTACCCTTGTGGAGCTGACATTCTTGTGGAGGAAGATGAGCAATGCACAAAGAAACAAGTTCAAATATGTTAGATAGGGAAGTATCATGGAGACAAGTAAAGGAGGTTAGTGAGTATGGAGTGCTGTTCCATAATGTGATCTGAGAAGGCCGCATTGATAAAGTGACATTGAGCACAGACCTGCAAGACCAGAGGGGGAGAGCCATAAGGATAAGTGGGGCAGAGCTTCCCAAGTGAGTGCTTAGTATGTCACAGAATCCACCAAGAGGCCAGTGAGAACAGAGCAGAATGGACCAAAAAAAGAAGGTTGGGGGCCCAAGTCAATAAGGACTCTTTAATAAGAGTCTATATCTAGATCCAGGGTTGTTATTTGTCTCCCTTCATTGGGATCCTACTATGGACCAGGCTCAGTGCTAAGCATTGGGGGAAATACAAAGAAGTTAGTTTCTGCCCTCAAGATCAAAACGGAAAAGAACATTTGATCATTCCCAAAAGATTTGAATTGACTATGGTTTGACAGTTTGGGAAGAACCTTTATGAAGCAGATACTGTAAATTACATATGCAACGTCATTTCCCGTTCCTCCTCTCTCACAGAACCCTGGTTTTATTTGAAGATTCAACACAATACTCTACAGAGCCATGACATTGCATCAGAGGAAGTTCTAGCTGGTGGATCCTGGTTATTTTAAACTAATCTGTGTGCTTTCATTCCTCTTTCAAGTGACTGTTTTCAGGGAGGCTTCTTGGCATTTAGACCTGAGGGAAGGTCTGCTGGGAAAGTTCTTCTCAGTCTTAAGAAAGAGACACATAAAAAGATTATTATTTTTTTGCCTATGAAACATCACCTAGAGCAGGGGGCCCCAGCCCCCATGCCACGGACTGGTACTGGTCTGTAGCCTGTTAGGAACCAAGCTGCACAGCAGGAGATGAGCCGCGTCCAGGCATCAGATTCTCAGAGGAGCATTGGTCCCGAGTGGCAAAAAGGTTGGGGACTGCCGGCTCTAGAGAGATTGTGAAAACTTTAAATAAGGTTGATTTTTGTCTATTTGAGATGCTTCTGAGATTTTCTTTCGAAAAGTTTCAAACATAATTTAATAATTTATTGTCTACAATTACTTTAATGATTATTTAGTAAGCCAAAAGAGCCACTAGATGTCACTCTGACTTTATTTTCAAAGATAATCTAGTAATGAAATATTAAATTCAGAGGCATTTTAAAAATCTGGTAAGTTAAAAATCATATTTAAAGTGCTGGCAAAAATAAAGAGAAATAAGTTAGGGATTACTATTAAAAATTTTAAATCAAGGAGCAATCACTTTGAAAGGAACAAATTGATTTTTTCTTAAGTGATATTAACAAATAGAGTGATGCATGATTTCTAAGAAGTCAAAACAGCAATTAGATAAATGACATTTAAAAGAGTGGTATAGGCATGCCTGATGAATGGGAGAGTCAAGATGATTGAAATATTTTTCTGCTCTGGAGCCATATTCAAAGTGACCGAGAACATGGACTCAATTATCAACAGTGAGAATTTTTCATATGGAGACACAAAGTTGTGAGCTGTGTTGGATCTATTTGCCATGAAGGAAAGAATTTGATTAAGAAAGTGGAAGTAATTCTAAGTTAGAGGCAAACACAAAGTCGTATCTGTGAGACAGCACTAAGCTTCCCTAAACTTTCTCTTAAACCTAGAAGAACCATGAAAGGTTTCATTGTGTATTACTCAGAACTCTTTCAGTTTCCAGTGGCAGAACTCCAATTCCAGCTGTTTAAAGGAAAAAAAACAAGTATTTGTGGGCTTATAAAACTGAGATAGCCTTAGGTATGGCTGTATCTGGTGAGGCCTAAGGATCTTGGAGAGGCCCTGAGACAATTTTGGGTCTGCAAAGTCAAAGTCATTTTCATAATAATATTAAGACACAGTTTGCTTTTTCTACTTGTTCTCTCATGAGTGTATAGTGGAGATTTCTAGGAGCTATATGACATGTGATTATCAAACAGATGTAGATAGTAGGACCCACCTATCTTCTATTCGACTAACCATTAAGGAGATGCAAAAATGTAAAATGATGCCACGTTTCTCGGTCTTTTTTAAAAATTTTTTTTTGAGAAAATATAATTATTTTTCATAAAAATGTTAGTTATTTTAATATACAATGAATTTATTGTTATTTTAAATGTTTTTTTGTTATAATTTTCTAATACAGCAAATATTGACAGATATAACACATAAACATTTCTTTGGAGATCTCAGTAATTTTTAAGAGTGTAAAGGAGTCCTGAAATGAAAAAGTTTGAGAATTGCTGGCTTAAATAAGGTACCGTGGGCCCAAGGCTCAAATGATATTACCAGAACACTGTGTCCATATCTTGGACTAATTTCTTAGGGGTTGGCTTCCTTCTTGGGTTTGTAATGTCAGTGGTGACCTACAGCAACTCCAGGATTGTACTAACTACCTTAGGAACACCATAATAGAGAATGACCCGTTTTCATTGCTCCAGTAAAATTTCTACTGGCCAAGCTCAGGTCACATGCCCATCCCTATCCTAATCATTTGAGCCAAGGGGCAGTTGACACCAGGATCACACGGCTACCCCTGGAGCTAGGGGTTGGCCCTGCAGCACCATAGGATAGGTGACTAAGTGGTTCTTCAGAGAGAGACTGAGCAGGTGAAAAAACAAATCCTGCACCAGAAACCCTGAATTTTAAGCCAAGGATTTAGAAAAACAACTACTCTGTTCTCAGATTCATTTCTCCTCTACTGTCAGCATCTCGAGATAATAGTGTTGTTTTTCTCTCCCCGAGGAAGAGAGAGGGTCTAATTTCATTCTCTAATTAGAGTTTGGGTCCAAATCACATGCCCTAAACAGACATTCTCTTTATGAATTAGTAATGCTGGCCACTTAGAAAGTTGTCTTTGTGCTATAAATTATGCAAAAGACTACCTTAAGCTGAGAGTTCATTGCAAGATGTCTGAAGATCTTAATTTTACGCCCACCTATCCTACTTGCAGGGTGACTCTGGTCAGATCATTTAACCTTTTCTGGCCTCTGTGTCATAACCTCTAAAACCAAGTGGAGGGGAGGGACCTGAAGGGGGGTGGAAGTTGTTCGTTGCAGCTTTAGCATTCTTTGAATCTGAGCAATGGAAGATGGGGAAAAAGTTATTCTAACCCTAATCTAACAGTCGTTAATCTGAATATCCACCAAAGGAAGTTTTACATATTTTTTTCAGTTTATATATCAATTTCATTAAATATTTATATCTTAAATATTTTTGGTGATAATATAAAATAGAGGTTTCATCAGTCTACAAGCACCAAGTTCTATTTAGTGCATACCTTTTACTTGCCTTTTTTTCAGTTTTATTACTTTTAATGATAAATGTTGATTCTGTAAAATTCCATTTTTTTTACCAAGTGAATCAGGAGCGAGATCATAAATACCACAAAAAATAATTTTCAGAAAAAATTTTGTTTGCTTTGGATTTTTATTTAAACATATAATATATTTGCATTTGGTACACTTTATGTTTCCACTGAAATACTATCATTACATAAAAATGAGATTTTACCTTTCTTTTAATTTTTGAAGCTACTGTAAAATAACACTGTCATGTGTCTTACGTTAAATATCTTCGAGATTTATTTGCATATTATGTCTGCTTCTCTAGTATATTAACTTTTCATTATAAGTACAAACATCAAATCAAACCCATTGAAGCTTTTAACCCATTTCCAACATAATTTACATTAACACTTACTTTTAAACAGAAAAAAATTTAGCAAACATATTCTTTGAAAATAATCCAAATTTTCCCCAATAACTTAATAGGTGAGGCTTCTGAGTAAAAGATGTAGTTATCTTGTACTGTTCAAATGTTTAATAAAAAGTGGTAACATTAAATTTTATATAACATTATTATGAAATTCCACTAATAACCTGGAATCAGAACAACATTCAGCCTTGAGTGCCTATTACTTCCCAGGCACTAAGCATTTCTTTTCATTTAAGGAATGAATGACATTCTTGGAGTAGATAGTTAAAATATAGAAGAAAACCTGCCTCCTCTGTAGTGAGTCAAGCAAGCAGAAATTTGGAGAGTCTTATTTCAAAATGAGAGGCTACTCATATATTATATTGGTATTTTCTTCTAATGAAAAAAATATAGCCCTTATGCTACCACCTTGACACACAAATGTTTACCAAAAACACGTAGGGCCCCTCCTCTTCTCAAACTGGGCTGCATAGCAGAATTGGCCAGAGTTTAAAAAATGCCAAAGCCTATGTCTCGCCCCCAGGGATTCTGCTTTAATTGGTACAAGGTGGGGCTATTCTATCAACTACTTTCTACTCCCTGGTAATGAGCCATCTGTATGGTATTTTACCAACTGTGAGACTGTTTTGATTGGTCATGTCTTTGTGTCGAGCTGAATTCTGCATTGCAGTGCTTACTGTGCAGAAAGGTTGCGGTGCCTCTATTTGCCTTAATCCGTTTTCCTCTCACTTCCTTACTCGTTTTCTCAGTGGAGACAAGTGGCTGCCACAGCAGCAGCAGCCCGGACTGATCATCACTGAAAATACCAAAGAAAGAACTGGGCTGCCTCCTGAATACGTTTTTCTACTGAGGGTTAATTTATGAGGCTTTTTTTTTTTTTAAATAACTTTCTCTACATCTTGAAAAAACTTTTCCCTCCCGAGAAACAAACTATTACCTTATTGGTGAAAAACTATAAGTAAAAAGTTCTCTGTCTCTTTGGGACAAGTTAGAAAATTCTGAAGCGAGCAGAAGCATAGTAAGTGCTTTCTTTCTTTTAAAGCTACTTCTGGGGAGAGGGGAGGCTTTTGTAATGGTAAATTTTACTCTGAGAGGAAGAAAGGGTTGATAATCAATCAAAAATGAAGTATTCAGCTGAGTTTTTACAATTTTCTTACTATATTGTAAGACTATTTAAATTTTCTCTGTAAAATACACAGAAAAGTTTTTGATGTGTATATGTGTGAAATAAAAGCAGTCTTGAGAATGACAGTGTAAGAAGTTTTCGCGAATAGAGTGAAGAGATATATACCACTCGGGGCTTCAGTGAGAACCCGGAATTCCACGAGGACTTTACAGAGTGCTGAAGTGAAAAACCTCCCTGCTTCAGCATCTTGGAGTTAAGCTCGGAAGATTTTACATCTAAAAGAATTCGTTTCTCAAAATCTCTCTTTTGACCAGCGTGTAAACATGAAGGATGGGATAACATGCTATAGAAGCACTACTTTCCTGAATGGGCTTCAAGCATTTACAATATAACTCGTGGATTATGTGTTTGGCATGATGAGGACCACAGAGAACTTCGAGGAGACTCGTGCCACACTAAACCCTCACACGAGCCCCACGGGAAGGTACATTTATCTGGAAGCATTCCTACAGGGAGGAGCTCCCTGGGGTTTTACTTTGAAAGGTGGCTTGGAGCACGGAGAACCATTAATCATCTCTAAGGTATGTTTCTTTTCCAATATTGTCTTTATTCATATTGCTTTTTCCACTTTTAAACTCTTATCAGATCTATCAAAAATGCAAAAATAATGCCGAGGATGGTGAATATTGCTTAATTTGCTGTTTTATACCTTGCTGATTATGTCTGGAAATATTTTGTGTAGCTTGGTGATTGAAAAAAAAAAATTGTCTAGCTCATTTACTCTGTAAAATCTGAGAGAAAATGCTTGCTTGATGGATAATCTTTTTTTGTGTGTGTGAATGAAATAGGATAAAAACTGCTACCACATGACCCTTTCAGTTATAAATCAGTCTAAAGATTAACATGGTTAAGGTTGTGGCATGATGTATGCTTTTGTATGTGCACCTTTATTTAGCATATGGCTAGGAAAATATCTAGCATTTCAAATAATTTTAGAATTTGTTTGTAATTCTGGATAATTGATTGCATCAATATCATTTATTACTTTTTGGCACACTCAGAGAGGAGAATTAAATCATCTTTCAGTATAATTCAAGAGCAAAACACCATTTCTCTTCTATTTATCTATGTATTTAAAGCAATTTTTAAACTTTTGTCATCCTGTAACACGCCTCAGTTCTTCATTTGTCTTTGGTGTGAATAGGTATACATGCTTAATGAATTATTTTTATGCATTAGGCTTAGTATTTCTGCTTTTCTCTTAAACTACAGAATTAAGAAAGATTACAGAGATTTCTTTTAAAATTTCAGAATATTAACAGTCTAAAGCAGCTTATAAGTGCTTTTCAAGAAAAGTATTGCTCAAGAAAAACTTGTAATTGAGGGGAAATTTTTTTAGTGTGAAGAGTGGGAAAAAGATAAATAAGCATTTAACCTGAGCTCATTTTAAGCATTTAAAGGTTAGTTTTCATATCCCCCAAGATGTGTTTTGAGAGAGACTGAAATGATTTTTACTATTGACGAGTCAGTAGAAGTTGCTTTCTAGCAGTCAGCCAAGAGTGTGAAGGATACCACTATAAGCGGTGTGACTTTTCCTTATCTTTCATAAGAAAACAGAAAGTATGTGTGCATGTGTATCAGTCAGGAAGGCTTCCAGCTGTAGGTAACTAACAACCTGATTTATAGTGTCCTCAGTAAATAGGGGCTTGTTTTTCTCATATTACAAGAAGTGTGCAGGTAGGCTGTCCAGGCAAGGAGCACAACTCAGTAATATCAACAGGGCCTTCATTTATCTCTTTCATTTTTATGGCGTTGGCTTTTGTCTTCATGGTTGCATGATGGATGCCACACCTCCGGCATTGTATCTTCATTCTGGGCAGGGTTTTGGCTCTTTGTTTGGAAAGGGACACCCTCCCTATCAGACTTTCACCTACACCTCGTTGACCAGAACTGTGCCACATACCTATCCTCAGACCAATTACTGGCCAAGGGGAATGAGATTCCCATGACTAGTTTAGACCAGTCAGGATTTCTCTTGGGTTCTGTAATAAGACCCTACACTTCCTGATGTCGAAGCATCTCTGCCCACTATTTGAACAAACTGGGGTTCTGTTTTCAAGAAGAAGGAGGTAATGGATGCTGGGTAGACAACAGAGAATATCTGCCACAAACATAAATATCATCTCTGCATTTAAAAACTCTGATTGTACACTCAATTTGCCTAGCCTTTGATAATAAGGTATTAAGTGCCCATATAATAGAGTACAGTTTGCTGTCAGGCCCAGTTCTACCACTAATGAGCCAGTCTTCTAGGACTCCATTTTATCTGCAAAGTGGGGGTATATTATTATCTCCTTTATTAGAATGTGTGGAGATTAAATGAGACCGTACAGTAGAGGAGTTGGCATAGGGCCTTAGTGCACAGAAGGAGCTCAAAGAAATCTTAGCAAAGATTGTGATTATTGCTTTTCATCATTATAGCAGACATTTGTATTAGTATACAGATTTGGCTGCTGTGCAAAGATCCAAAATAACAATAGCTTAAACAATATAAGTATTTGTATCTCTCTCATACAACCATCTGGGCATAAACAAAACTGAAAGTTGGCTGCATGGTGTCAAGGACCCATGTTCCTTCTACTTTCTTACTTCCATCCTTGGGGTGATGCCCCATCTGCAAGTTCCTAGGTGACTTGCCACAACATCTGTCTCCCTCTTCCAATTTTAAGGACCGTTGGGATTGGGCCTACCAGGATACTCTCCCTATTTTAAGATCGGTTGCGTAAACTCAATTCCATCTGCAACTTTAATTCTCCTTTGACATGTAACCTACCACATTCACAGGTTCCAGGGATTAGAATGTGGATATCTTTGTGGGGAGAGGGCATTATTTTGCTAACCAGCAGGGTATTTGAACACTGGTAAACGTCCATATAATTAAGACACTACCAGGGATGAGATTAAAGTGAAATTTAGTGGCTGATCATGCATATTCCAGATCTTCTTTCTAGGGCAATGAAATAAGTGCACATTAGCTCATACAATGCTACTCAAATGCTCGCTGTTCCCCCAATATATCGTGACCCACGTTATAAGTGATGGGATGGGACAGTACACATTGAGTCATACATTTGAAAGTCATGTACATAAAAAAACAGTTATAAGCTGCCAGGTATGGATGACAATATAATGAATGAAGTATCATTTTTCTTTAGGTACAAATGAGGCAGGAGAATGAATGGGGGAAAGGGAACTACAAAAGAGTGGCAATAAATTGTTTTCAAATCACTTTCTTTGAGATTTAATGTCCTTGAAAAGGAAAGGTGTGGTTTAGGAAAGAGCCTCTGTAATCCGTGAACTTCAAAAAGAAAGGATAACAAAAAAAATGGTGATTATATGTGGACGCTCAAGTAATCTGATAGTTCAGGAAGTTGGCAGTATGATTTTATTATGACTCACTTTTCATTGTGGCTGAGAAAAGCAGTTCCACCTGCAGTGAGGATGCACCTGCCCCCAGGGTTCATAAATCAAGTAAAACTATGACAAAAACTACTGTTGGCGCTTACTCAGGGCTCACTATGTGCGAAACTGTATTCCAAGAGATCCATATTTATTAACTCCTCTGCTTTTCACAACTCCACAAGCAAAGTAATGTTATTATGCCAATTTTATACGTTAGAAATTGAGACACAGAATTTCGATAGTTGAATGTGAAGCTCTCAGAGCTGGTAAGTGACAGAGTTGGAATCTGAATCCAAACATTTTAGTTCCCCAGGGTCCATGCACTTAACACACTATGCCATTCAGTCATTGTCGCCTACCAAATATTTGGCTCTGTCTAGATTCTAGTATCTGGTTAAAATATGGGATGAATCATTTGTTGCATGTGTTTTAAAATTTATTAGAGGAAAACAATTTTTAAAAACTTCGTCCCATCAGGTCCCATAAAATAGGTATGACTGCCGCTCAAGCAAACCCTGTAAGTAGTTCAAGATACTAAGTATCTTTGTGGTGTCCTCACCCTAAAAGTCACCTTTTTTGTATAGTTTAAAGGATTAAAACTTCCACATGTACTTCATTTGCTTCCATGGCCTAAGATTCCTTAAGAAGAAGACTGTAATTTATAATGAAGTATGAACTCAGCCTTTCAGAAGAAGAGGAAGAAGAAGTTGGCCTATTTCAGTTACATGGGGGGAAATCCTAAGCAAACCCACCAGACTCAGTGGATGCTCTGGGTCTTGGATGCACATGACTCTGGAGGGTTGGCCACTGGAATAAGTTAGCCTGGAGGCACTCAAACTGTCCCATAACAACAGCAGAGCTGTCACCAGCAGAGAGATCCTTGAAATGGTCAAATAGAGATTCCCTGGAAAAGCTTTTGAATAAATGAAGTAGTTCTGAATGGCCCTGTTGTTGAAACGATTGTACTTGTGAAAAAAATTGGCTATATCAGAGGGCTGAGTTTGAAGACAAGGTAACTCAGAAGTACCTGCTGCAACAGGATTCTTGGTGCTATATACCTAGTCTCTATGTCCTATGCGTTTAGCCCCTGCAGTAATTTGTATAAAAAAGTAAAGACATTTTCTCTTGTGTGTATTAAAAAAAAATTCTAGGCTTCAGGATTTAGGGCTAACCATTGCCCCAGTTTCCTGTATCTCTTACATCATTTGACACTCAGAGCACATAGTCCTGATTCTGACTCCCAGGTGGTATTTTTGTTCTGGCATTTTTGCTCCAGCGGGACTCTCTCCTGCACCATCTCATGTATAAATCCTGTTGGTTCTATCTTCCACACCATCACCCCTCCTTCTCTGAAACTCCTTCTTCCACCTATAAATCATCATTCTCTTCCTCTCAATCCGAGTCACAGTGTTCCCGTTGTCTACCACAGCTTGGCTCACTAACCCTATCCCATCTTTATCTTTCCATTCTTTGTCTATAGGGGTGTATGTTTGTTATGTGAAATCGGAGGCACCCTTAAACATATGTCCCCTGGCTTCCTGTTGGCTGACACTACTCATATTTTATTTTATTTCCCCTCTTTAATCTCCCCACCCCGCCCCTTCCACCCCTGACCTATGATGTTGCCATTTCCTCTTAAGAGCTGGATCTCTGAAGGCAGGGCATCTCTTCCCACTTGCTCCTTGCGTGCTCCTGGGGCCTGGCCCTGGAGGCCCCCAGGGGGCCTGGCACACCTAAGGTATAGTAGGTAGCTCCACCTGGGGTGCAAACCCAGGACCTTCTGCATGTAAAGCAGACATGCTAACCACTACACTATGGAGCACCCCCGACACTACTCATTTTAAAATGGATTCTCTCATCGGGTTCTTCTAGCCTCAGCAATATAATTTGATTCCTTGAGTCCTTTTCACTATTCTCTGGGGAGAATCATCCAAACATCCTAGTCAACCTGCCATTTTAAAGTGAAACGGACTCCTTTACTGTATGTACTGTAAGGAGTCTTGGTAATATAAACAGTCCATAGGGTAGGAAATTAGGTTTGAAGTATACTTAAATTAGATGACAATGTTGAGATTTCCTCATTTCTGGATTTTCTATATTCATCTGTCCAGATTCAGCACTTTATAAACTTCTAGCTTCCTTGTTTTTTTTAAGTTTTTTTCAATCATCAGTATCAGCCTATGTGTCTCTCTTGCCCACTTCTTCTGCACTGAAACAAGGCTTATTTTCAACTCTTCAGCTATGGTTCCTGAGTTCAATGTGAAATTGACTTTTAGGCAGTTTCCCAAGATGCTGGGCTGGTTGATTTAGTTCACTCCAAGTATCAAGCTAGATCAGCTTGTTACTGACTTTTCAAACTACCCAGTTCCCCCCCCCCCCTGAGGTTCTTTCTTTACCTCTCTTGTTCTTTCCTTTAACATTCTTTGCCCTTCATACCACGCTAGCCTCATCTCTCTGCTGTCCTTGGGCTAATTTGTTTGTTCCCTCATTGTTCTATCCCCTTCTGCTCTGAATTTGCATTAATTCCTCCTTCCTCTCACCTCCCTAGCACCTTTATTCATTCCACCTTCTAATTCAAGTAGTTGTTTGCATTTGGCATCCTAGCAATACATTATAATCTCTTCAAAGCCAAACGAATTTCACTCAGGCTGTATATCCTGCTTCTTCTAGCAAAATACTTCTCATTTCACACACAACAAATAATAAGTGTTAAATGCCTTATAGGGTTTTAGAGCCATAAAGAATCTCAGCAATCATCTAATCCAGCTTCCTCACTGCACAGAGAGAAAATGAGACAATAAATTCATTTATTTGCTAAAATGGTTTCTGCTTAGCAAACAAATTGTGTGTATGTATAAAGCTCAACTAGTGAGGGAATAATTGCTTTCTGGTTGTTCCATTCATAGTTTTGTATGAATCCGAGCTTCCCTGTTAGGCTGTTAACTTCTAGAAGGATTTTTCTTTCCTCCTTCCATTCCTCCCTCCCTCCCTCTCTACCTTTCTTCTTCCTTCCTTCCTCCTATTCTCCTTTTCTTTGTTATCCATAGTGCTTAAACTATGAATAATAATGACAAAAATAAAAATGTGTCAGTAAAGATGAAGATAAATTAATATTAAAGAGGATCTTCTTTAAAATCTTTGTTAGAAAGATGTCAAGGGCTCTGTGAAACAGGATACTAATAAAACCCATTTAAAAAATAAGGCAGGGAAGTTGAGTTTGACTCTGAATTTAATGATATCTTGCACATACTTAATGTTCAGTAAATGTCTATTGAATTGAATTAGATTGGTACCATGCTGAGGTTGTATGCCATATGGATCATAGCATCAATAAGGATTCTGCTTTTTTTTTAAGCTAATAGATACCCAAGTCACTGCCTCCTATGAGGAGAACGCGATTTAAGAAATATTTGTCTCATTTTAGTGAACCCACAATGTGATTGGAGACACATAATGAGAGACTTTCTATCAATTTCTGGGGAAAAAAAAACACCCCAAAGGACATTATGAACGAACCCACAGACAGATTTGTCCACATCTCTTCCTTTGATGTCCTTCCAAACAGCAAACATCTTGATCTAAAGAGCTACCGAGTCAGTGTTTTCTCCTGCTTGGTCCATTCCAGGAGTCCATCCATCTATCACACTCTGACATCACAGGCCCTTGTCAATGAAACAAAATGAGGCAAAGCTTCTCTGCTAAATCTAAGCATTGTTTCTTCCCCTTTCCTAATGACTTTCCCCATACAAGAGAACTTGTATATCTTGATCTGTAGAATGGAAGTGACAGTTCTTTCCTGCCTTCACAGGAGGCTTTTCTAACTTGGCAGACCGATGTGTAGAACATTCTGTCCTGGGCAATCTGAGCCTAAATTTGTACTTGAGTCAACCGCATTTTTTCATTCCTCAGCCATCTATTTATTGTATCCTCCATTTTGAACTGCATTTTATCTTAGAAATTTATGAGATTTGTCTAAAGTCTTTATTTTTAAGTGCTCTTTGGTATGTTTGTATTGATTTAGGGTTGTAATTTCTACGTTATCTTTTTTTCTCTCCATTTTAGGCAAAGCTGTCCAGTATAGCAAAATACAGAGCTTGGAGTGAAAATAAACAAGTTTCATTTCAACCATAGTCTTTACTGGCTATGTGACCATGGGCAAGTAATTTAGCTTTCCTGAACCTCAATTTCTTCATCTTTAAAAATGGGACATTTTCACCTAATGAAGTTGTTATAAGTGTCCAATGGTGCTTTTAAATGACAAAGTGCTTTAAAAAAAAAAACACAATTTAGAGTTTAGTTATGATATGATGATATGGACTGATGGGAGAATATTAGGTACTAAACGGAAGTTAGCAACTCATGTAACAAAGGTGATACTTGGCTGAATTTCTGTATTATGACCAACAGTTGCTACCTCACATTGAAACCCTGAACAGATAATTCCCTGCTCTCATGGAGCTTATATTCCAGTAGAAAGAGACTGGCAAAAAACATATATATATATATATATATATATATATATATATATATATATATATAGTATGTTTGGACATAATTTCAGGGTTGGTGTTATTAAGAAAAAAACAAAAAACAAAAAAAAACAAACAAAACAAATCAAAATGATGGCATTCAGAATGATAGTGTTGGTGGGGTAGAGGTATGGGGATCAGGGTTTACTTTAAATAGGATGATAGAGAAGTCTTCTGATTAGATCACATCTGAACTAAGACCTGATGGGTGAGAAATAAGACCTCAGACATACAAACAGTTTTGTAAGTTGGGCTGAGACAGGAAATGCTTGGAATATTTCAGAAACAAGAAAAAAGTCAGGGTTATTGGAGTAAAGTATCTTAGTCTGTTCAGACTGCTATAACAGAATACCATACACTAGGTGGCTTATAAACAACAGACATTTATTTCTTATAGTTCTGGGGGATAGAAAGTCCAAGGTCAAGGCAAAGGCAGATTTGACATCTGGTGAGGGCTCACTTCACTTCCTGGTCCAAAGATGATATCTTCTCACTGTGTTTTCACATCTCAGAAGGGGCAAGGAAGTTT
Organism: Eonycteris spelaea; assembly: GCA_003508835.1. Lineage (NCBI taxonomy): Eukaryota > Metazoa > Chordata > Mammalia > Chiroptera > Pteropodidae > Eonycteris > Eonycteris spelaea. Next base: position 3,598,668 of record PUFA01000171.1, on the reverse strand, counting down.
GCTGGAGTTTCTTTTATGAGGGCATGAATCCCATTTATAAGGGCTCCATCCTCATGACTGAATCACCTCCAAATACCATCACATTGGGGAAGTAGGTTTCAATATATGAATTTTGGGGGAACACATTTCAAGGTATTGCAATAAGCAATAGAGAGAGTGGTATGATATAAAAATGGAAAAGTTGGCAGGGCTCAGATCATAAGGGACTTTGTAAGGCCGTGGGAAGGACCTTGAACTGGACTTAAGTGCTGGATGTGAGGGTCTATCACACCATGAGTAATTCTCTACTTATGATGGATGTGCCAATTGATTCCATGTATTTAAACTCTGGGAGATTTTTTTTAGCTCTGACTATTAAAGCCACCTTCTCTTCCCTCCCTCATATGTTTCTAAGGCACTTCCTGGGTCTGCAACAGAACAGGGCCTTCCAAAAGACAACTGTCAAAATTTATTGTGATTTATGGAATGATACATAAGCAAACAGTAAATATTCTTTGTTTTATTAGTTGGGAGAAGGTTCTCCTCTTCTATTCCATAACTATTGATTCTTAGTTTATTTTTCATTTCAAGCCAACAAGATTTCCTGGGGTTACTTTTGTCATAGTAACGCGATTAACTTTTCTGGGGCCCTGCTCTGTAACCAGCTTGCTAACTCACATAAACTTTACAAAATCCTTGAGGTATAGGTCCTATTATTATTTCCATTTTATAGATGAAGATACTGGAATCTTGCTTAAGGTCATAAAAGTAGGTAGAGGCTGATCTAAGATCTTTTAAACTTGAAGCCTGAAAAACACCTTTTACGGTAAAAAAAAAAAAATGCATTGTCATTTTATCCTTCTAAAGAATTCTGACATCTGCTTTGTCCCATGTCACAATAAACTGGTGGAAAGTGGGATGTGTGAAAAACTCAGGCAGCCCCATGGCATTTTGAACGTAGCTCGCACCATGGAATGAGGTGTGTGCCTGCGACATCAGCCTTAGGAATTGGGCTTCCCATATCGTCCCAGGCCCTGCTTCCTGCCACTTTTTCCTTCTGCAAGGTTCTGACCTTGGTTTCGGTTCACCTCTCTGATTGTTGTTTTTCAACTGAGATCTTGTGTTTTCGTCTTCACACACAGTCTCATCTTTGCCTTTGTTTTTCTATCATGTCCTTGACTTTTCAGTTGACTTAAATTTTCCCCTCCCCATCAGCCTAAACCCTATGGCTTACCTCTTGAGCTGTATACATTCCATCTCATGATTAAGCCATGATAAAACCTTAACCCTCAAATCTGGGCTATTACCCAAGGAGAAACGGCAATTGGCTGAATCTAATTAAATGGTTTAAAGCTAACAAGGGCTAGATATAGTTAATATAGAAAATCAGATTTGGGCTTCAAACAGAGCACTGATTTTCTGTGTTACCTCAAGTTCATGCCCCTCAATGTGGTGAAGAGACTTAGATAGGAGATCAGTAGCACAGCACATGCGCCTTCATGTAGGAGTGTCCATTGTATTAAATTTTGTGTTAATTTGTTTCTTTCTAGCTCTTGCTGAGTTCATAATACAGCACATCTCTCTGTTCTGCTCTTCCAGCTTGTCTCTTGCTTAGGTAACTATCTCCACACTCAGCTGTCTGCTCTGGTTCCTTGACTCTCAGCAGCTCCCACCGTCCCAACAGATATACTTTCTACCCCTTCTAATGGTACATTCAGTTGGCATAATCCTGGGGTGTCAGCACATAGTCCTTGCCCTCAAAGCCACTGCTGCTTGGTGATATCTGTCATCCAATCTTGGTTCCTGGAAAACTGGTTCAGACAGACCCTAAAATTCTAAATATCTCAAATTTAAAAAACGCCTGACATGAATTTGGAATCAAAACACAGACAACCTAAGTGAAATAAGCGTTCTTCAGATTAGTGGGACAAAGTGCCTAATGCTCTGGGTATTAAATTAGATCCTGAGCCACACATTTGCTAGAAGGAAGGAAAAAAGATTAGACTTCCAGAACTAATTGCCGTATTCTGTTCTTTTGAAATGTTAACATTTTTAAAGGAGGAAAACTTATGTGTATAATTCAAGCGTTTATCATCTTGTGTCTAGTCCTTGAGAAGGTCACATTTTTTAGGCTTGTCTCATGGAAACCGGGAAATGAGCTGCTGGAATTCAGGCCCAGGGTTTGGCTGGGTTCCAGAAAGAAATACATATGTTGGGTGTTGAGATAGAAGATTAAAAAACTAGAGTAAGTAAACTTCAGGAATGAGAGGCAGAAAATACCTGACACTTTTCTGTCATTTCTTGATTTTTGCTTTTTGGTATTCTCACTTTTGAATAATTGCTAATGAGCAGGAGGTCAAAAGCAAGGCAGCCATGGACCTAAGTATAAGCAGCAGAAAGGTTACAAGAATTTGTTTTGTTCTTCAGGATTGCATTTACAGTTGTATAGTGCTGCTCTTGGATCAGTGCTTACAATTAAATAAGTTGTTTGGTTCTCTCTTGAAAGAATTACGGTCACAGTTTCCCTTATATATGTAGGTCAATAAATTTGACCTTTAAGAAGTTATTGGTGTGGATTCTTTCAGTGAACCAAGATGTACTGTGAATTTCTGAACTTGGGCACTGTGAAGCACTGTAGCTACCTTTCCTCTTAATGAGCAAGGGCAACATAAAGAAGGGAAAACTGTATGGTACTAAGAAGGAAATGGATATATATAATAACAATATGTACATTTACTTCTTTTTCCTCTGTAGGTCAGGCACTGTATTAGGCTCTTTGACTTATTATTTCGTATAATGAGATTTGTTTTTTAAATATGAGAAAGGAGTTTCCCATATTTAAAAATGATGGAGCCAGGATTTAAAGCTAAGTTATTTCATGCATTCACCAAACATTCAATCAACATGTCATGCATTGACTGCCTGAAACATGACAGCATGGTGGAAACAACAGCAAACGAGGTCTCTGCACCTCAAAGGGCATGTGTTCTGGTGTTTGTTTGTTTTTTTATATATTGCACTTGAAGCTGACCCAGTTGTTGCCACACCCAAGTCCCCTTGCCTTTCACTGCTGTGCACATTGGCTTGACTTCCAACTCAAGCGTCTGCATTTTTTCTCTTAAGGACTTCATTTTGCCTTTTTTGCCACCTGCTTAATGACTCTGGAGCAGCCCTCTCAACCCATGACTAAGTAGAGTTGGTAGGGAAACAGCTCAGCTCTCTCATCCCTCAGATGGGATAACTCTGAGGAGTGTGTTTTCCACCAGCTCTTAGGGTCGCCCCGGCAGAATTAAGCTTCTTTTCCCACCGCCTTGGTGCAGTTCCCTCTGTTTTCTTTACTTCCCAGAGAAAACTTGGATCCGAAGGCTTGTCTCAGAGTCTGCTCCTGGGGAAACCCAAACCAAGATAACCACCATTTAGGGAATGCTTACTAAGTGAAAGCCAGAACCTGAAGCCTGATGCAGATTATAACCACAATGTAGGAATCGCATTGTATCTTAGACCTAATATTTTTTTGGTTGCCGAGAAAAGGCGAAGTTCATTCCCAGGGGTGATGTTTTGTACTTCTCTCTTTCATCTTCTACCCTCTCACACAGATGAACATGCCTTTCTCTTTTTCTCCACTGAATGGCTTTGATGAGCTACTCTCTGTTTTTTATCATCCCTTCTTATTTCTGTATCAATCAGGCATCAAGAGAGTTTCCCCTCCTATCTGAGAGGAGGACCTGGTCTCTTGTGCTACAGGTTCTGTTATTCTGTAGTTTGTAGGTTAGTGGCTATGGAAAATGTGGCCCCCGAGCAGAAGAGACAGAGAAAATATATCTGATTTTTCTGGAGCTCTCTGAACATAGTTTCTTTTCTAGACTTTTACTTATGTTGCTTCTTTTCTTTCTCAGTTCTTAATATAAACAGAGCACAAGAACAGTAAACAACACATTGTTTTTTAGTCCAGAATATTTGACAGCATAACATGGAAATAGTATGAAGTTTGGCACCTAAACAAGTAATAAAATATAACATAATTCCCAACTCATGCCAACCCCAAAATAACAGAATAACTTTTCAACAGTAAAATGTGGTTTCCTTGTATAACTTGTCCCTCTGCCAGATTCAATACAAGAAGCTTCTTTTCTTTTGGAGCTGTTTCCTCACAGTATGATGATTCTTTGACTCACTATGTTTTCCTTTTCCAATGTCCTTGTTTTTTCTTGAATTCACCGAAGACTGACAAACAGTAGTTTCATGTGACAGCCATTATTCTTCCTTAAACCTCAACTTGATCTTGAATGGCTAGAATAATGAACAGATTTTATGTAATATAATCAATTTATGTAATATATGAAATTGTCAGTTCAAGAGAAACTAAACACGCTTCCAGTCCCTCTTTTCTAAATTCACATTTCAATATAATAATGCAAAAGGCATTGCTCTTTCTTTTAGTTAAAGCACTTTTATAGCAGTCTGAACTCTGAATAATGGAGCAATAAACATATACTCTATTTAAAAAGAGAAGGCAAGGAAGATAAGTATTTGCTTCTTTCTATTAGTGGGAATTAACAAGCATTTTTAAAAATTGTGTTTGTGTGTGTAAGCACAGGGAAGGGCATTTCATCATAATGAGGGAGGTCTTGGCAAGTCAGTGTTCATTTTAACCTCATGGCATTGATTGCTGAACACATTTATGCCTACTCTAGCTCCAGGGAGCCCGTGGAATAGAAAGTCATTCAGAAAGTAATACAGAAGGAAATCATCACCTATCCTCCCATTGCTTAAGCAGGGAAACGATGCATTCTTCTTAGTCGAAACTTCTTGGTTTGTCCTATTTATGCTGTCATTTCACAGAGATTAAAAATATTCCTTTCTATACATTGCTGGTGGGAATACAAATTGGTGCAGCCACTTTGGAAAAACAGATGGCAATTTCTTAAATAAAATGTTAAACACAGAGTACCATATCACCAACAATTATACTTATAAGTTTATACCAAGGAGAAATGAAAGTATATGTCTGTACAAAGACATACTCAAATGTTCATGTCCACATTGTTTACGATAGCCACAAGTGGAAAAAAATCTAAATGCTTATCAACTGGATAAAAAAATATGGTACAGCCATATAATGGAATACTATTTGGCAATAAAAAGGAACAGAATACTGACACATGATATAACATGGATAACCCTCAAATATGCTCAGTTAAAGAAGGCAGACACAACCCACCCCACCCCACCCCACACCACATACTATGTAATTCCATTTATCGGAGATGTCCAGAAGAGACAAATCTACATACAGAAAGTAAATTAGGGGCTGCTGAAGGCTGTGGTTGGGAATGTAGAGTAACTATAAGTGGGTACGAAGTTTCTGTTGAGGTGATGGAAGTGTTCTGAAAGTAGATCACAGTGATGGGTGCAACAGCTCTGACTGTTTTTCTTTACATTTAATTGTTAAGAAAAAGACCACTTTGGTTTTGATAACAAAAATTAGAAGGAACAGAAAGACAGAAAATAAATAAGAATCACAAAGTAGATTATTATTCACCATGTTAAGCATTCAGTATTGATTTAATTAGTTGAAATTTAAAGCAGTAGAGGAAGATGACCAAACTGAAGCTTTAAAAATCATTGCAGAGTCCTAATTATTTAAGGAATCAAGACACTCCGAAAAGTTGTTCATAAGGCAAGTTAGGGAATGAGACATACTATCAGAAGATGTAGGCAGAGGAATTCCAGGATTTTCTCTAAAGCAAGAGTGTCTTCCTCGCTGTCAGATATCAGAATCTTAAATCTCTATGTTTAATTCTACCCATATTTTGTGTACCATATGTCTTTGGAGAATTAAGGTGTAGGGTCCTGGGAAAACAAAATAATGTAAAATACAAAACATTTGCCAAATTACTAAGGATAGAATTTCATCCTTTAGTGGAGCTTGAGGATGCAAAGGCATTTAACATTGTACCAGAAAAAAAATGGTAGCAATGCAGAAAAGTAGGGGTGCTTGGAGTTTGAGAAATTTTTGTTCATTATTATGTCAATTTAGTGGAGTCTTACCACTTTAGGGGTTATGAAGGTGATAAACTGCTAAACTGCTTAGATTATAAAGAAGGTAAAGAAGCGTTTCAGAGGAGGGGCGAGGAAACATTTCACAAGGGCCATTGTATACTTTGTAAAGCTATGTGGGGCTCATGGGCCACCTGAGAACAGGAATCCCTTGACCACGGATGATAGATACCACATTGCTCCCCTGCCCCATGGTCTCTGTCTTGGCTGTCCACTCCTACTTCTAATGGGGACTCTTGACCTGTGGGAGAAGAGGTGGTGATTAGGGAAAGAGCCTGTCAAGTGACTACCAATTTTCTTGTCATCCTCCAGTCTCGTATCTGCTGATCCAACTTAATCAGATCCAAGGAAGCTACAGCGAATGTGTATACATTTGATTGCTAAGGTGTAGTGGAAAGAGGTGATGGACACCTGTTGTGCAGTGAGCTATTCAATAACATCCGCTTTTCTCTGTTATAGTCTGTAGCTCTCACATGCACTAGACTTAGAGTGTGTTTTTGAATGGTATAAATCACATTTTCCACGTGACAGTTTACTTTTGATTTCTCTAAAGTTTTAGAATTGACACCAAAGAAAGGAAATGCTGGTTGGGGTTGTTGGTAGGACAAATCACTAATTATAAGGGAGTGTGAGAATGAAAGCAGAATTGGAGAGCCATCTATCAAGGCTTTAGAAAAAATGTAATTGGCTTGACATTTTCTTCTGGGAAAAAAAATCCTCCACAGAGTAAGTGTTTAAAATAGTTCATACACAGTAACTAGAAAAATAATACAGTGAGGTGACTAGACAATTGATGATGATGATGATGATGACGACGACGATGATAATAATAATAATGATAATAATAATAATATATATAATAATAATAATAAAATAAAAAGCCAGGCTCTTACCTATGGAGAAGTAATAATAGCAAGAAAAAATATTTCGAGTCGTGGGTAGTACCGATTTTCAGTGGTTAAAAATAAATAAAAACTACCCAGGAATTAATTTAGAAATGTGCGAACTCTTTTCACAAAGATGGCTGGAAAGCGAAGAAGGAAGCGCCTGCCCCTGCCAAAGCCGAAGCCAAACAAAGGCTTTGCAGGCAGAGAAAGCAATGCCGAAAGGCAAAAGCGCCCGCAACCGCGAAATTAAAAAAGGAAGGCAGGCTATGAAGGCAACCCAAACACCCTCGCAAGAGCGCACCACCCCACTCCCGCAGTGGCCAGGCACAAGCTTGACCACTATGCTATATCATCAGGTTCCCCCAACTACGGATCGACCATGAAGACGATAGAAGACAACAATACACCTGTGTTCAATGATGTCAAGGCCAGAACCAGACCAAACAGGCTGTGAAGAGGCTCTATGACATTGACTGGCCAAAGACAACATCCTGATCAGGCCTGATGGAGAGAAGCAGGCATAAGTTCGACTGGCTCTCGACTTTGATGCTTTGGATGTTGCCAGCAAAATTGAGATCATTTAAACTGAGTCCAGCTGGCTAATTCTAAATATAAAAATTTTTCATTGTAAAAAAAAAAAAATGGAAAAAGAATGTGCAGTACATTTTGACAAAAACTAAAAGCTTTATTGAAGGACATTAAAGGAGACCTGACCAAATGGAAAAATATAACATGTTTTGAGATGGGAAGACTAAATATTGTAAAGAGGTTAGTTTTTCTCAAATTAATCTATCTCATTCCAGAAATTCCCAAGGGCATGTTTTGGCAGAATCATGTAAACATAGTCAATTTTTGGAGAAAAATATAAAAATAATGAATGAAAAATTCTCTAGTAAATATGAATGTTTATTATAAAACTTCAGTAATAAAAAATATGGTTCTTCAAGGGATACAGAAATACATATTCACAAAAAGATTTGTGCAAGAATGTAGCAGTTACAGCCATAATAGCTTTGAACTAGAAACAGGGTAATGTCTGACAATGGGAAGGGTAAAGAGATTGTGGCAAATCCACACAGGGGAGTACCACTCAACCATAAAAAAGAATCAACTACTGGTACATGCAACAACATGGATAAACTGCATAAGCACGGTACTGAGTGAAAGAAGGGAGAACACAAGATAGTACCTACTGAATTATTCCATTTATTATAAATTTTTAGAACAGGAAAAACTAATCATTGGTGAAATAAGTCAGAACAATGGTTACTCTGTAGTGTGCCTCTGTGACTGAGGCACAGGGCATCTTTCTGGGTGATGGAAATATTTCATATCTTAGTAGTGGTATAAGCTCTCTGAATGTATGCTTTTGTCAAAACTCACTGAATCGTACCCTTAAGATATGTGCATTTTACTCCACATAAATTACATTTAAATAAAGTATGATACCTTAAAGTGTGGGGCAGGAACAAAATGACTAGTTAATGGCACCATGGGACAAAATAGAAAATTTAGAAATGGATCCACTATATAAATAAGAATTTAGTATATGATGAAAGAGGAATTTTAAATCAGGAAGTTAGAGGTATCTGTGTGTGTGTGTGTGGAGAGGAGCATTATTTAATAATAATATTGGGACCAGGAAAGATAAAAGCTGAATCCACTTCATTCGTCACATCACAATAAACATTTACATATAAAAATGTGAAATAAATTTACTTCATATATTTTGTATTGTTTACATTCTTTTAGGAAGCATACTTTTCAAATTTTTTTTGAATTTTGGTAATATATACATAACATATAGTAATTTATGATAATATATACATAACATAATATAAAAGAGCTCTTACATATAAATAAGAAAAGAATCCATATGCAAAAACTAAATTGGCAAAGGACATGAACATGCAATTCACAAGAAAAACATAACAAGGAGTTAAGAAATAGTCTAAGAAAATCTAGGAAGAGTGTTTATCCTCCCCAGTAATTAAACAAAAATTGCAATGAGATATAACTTTTAATTTTTAAATATTTTAAATCCTTTTTTACAACCTATAAAAGTGACAAAGATGAAGTAGAATGATAACATGCACTTGGTGATAGTAACTTCATTCATTTTCCATGGGACTACGAATTGGTTTAGTCTTTTCTATATGGCACCAAGTATTAAATCTTAAAAATGTATATACTCAAAATTATATAACTTTGGGTTTATCCTAAAGAAAAAATCATGCAATATGTATGTACAAGGATGATCATTAATATGTTATCTAAAAGAATAAAAAGTTGGAAAAACTCTAACAACTATGGGGCCACTGAACATAGTGATGTATACATACATACATATATATAAATGTATATATGGGTACCTCTTATATAAGCATGGAAATATATATGTATATATTTTTGAGTGAGAAACAATATGCTAAATAATATGCCTAGCACAACCCCAATTTTATTTACTTCCATGTTTTTGACAAAATTTGGAAGGATATATACAAAACATTAAAACTGATTGTGTCTTGGTAGTAGGATTTTAAGTGACATATATTTTTCTCTTTTTTCATTTTTTCCCTAAGGTTTCAACAACGAACATGTAATCATGTTCTAGTAATGGTTTTTGTTAAATAATAGTGATGACTTTTTTATTGTTTTAAAATATATAACACATAGTATTTACCATTTTAACCATTTTTAAGTGTACAATTCAGTAGCATTAAGTACATTTGTATTGTTGTACACTATTACCACTATCCATCTCCTGAATTTTTTCATCTTCCCAAACTGAAACTTTGTACCCACTAAGCAACACATTTCCATTATGTCCCCCCTAGCGATGACTTTTTTAAATTAGGAAAATTCTATATTTAATCATGTTTATCCATTCTTTCCCCTTTCTAGCTACACATATACTTTAAAAATAATTTTATTGAGATACAATTCACACACCATACAAATCTCCCATCACACATACACTTTTGAAGTTCTTTAGTCTTCTCTGTATTTTTTTTTAATGAGAAACATAATAACCATGCATGAAGTACAATGTTGAAGATGAACACTCTTGAATTCCTTTGGGAGATATTATAGGGGAATAATTATAAGTGAATTTTACCTGCCAGAAACCTGTGTTCACTGTAAGGAAAGGAGCTCTGGGTACCTTCAAAAACTGTTCAAACTGGTTTTAGGTCTGGCTCCCTTCTGAAAGTTGAGTTAAGCTCAAGAGCAGGAATCCATTAATAGGTCAACAGCAGGAGAGGAAGGGGGGATTGGAAGGGGCCTTAGAGCAGCTGCAGTTCATTTGCTAGTTTAAAATTGGCTTTTCTTTTCTCTTATTCCTGCTACCCCCATAGAATCCAAGAAGAATAGAGATGTTTTCTCCTACACATTTGATTATAATAACAGGCCAAGATCTCTTTGAACATAACTAGTAAAAAAAAGAAGCATCCGTGGCCATCAAACTGGGTAAAATAGTAACGTAATCTCTAGTTTGTAGTTTGAATCCTATTAATTATAATTGTGTAGAATTGTACAGTGAGAATGCTTTGAGAGTTTTTAAAGCTAGATTTTTCAAAGACTGCATTCCTCATTAGACCTTCCCCATTAAGGCATGCTTGAATGATGCTACACAGCCGAATAGTTGGGATTTTTTTCCACTCTTGTCATAGTTTGAAGACAAAGGATTCTTCCGCTTGCCAAAGTTCCCCGGAGCCTAGGTTGAGCGGCTGTGACAGCACTTCAGCAGGGAGCTTTTTATTCAGGCTTTGGTTTGCCATCAGGCTTCATTCACTAAACAGGATCAAGTTGAAGCAATATATGGCAAAAAAAAAAAAAAAAAAAAAAAAAAAAATCAATGGAGGAAAGATCCGACACAGCCAGATATGGTGCTACGGCCCACTTTTTCCTTTCACTGGTGCTGAGTTACGATGCAGTCTAGGCTAAGGCACAGAACATTATACAATTCTTTTACTCACTGCGTAGCATATTCTTCATGCTTTGGCTGAAATAATGTCACAGCGGTTGAGCAAATGCTAGCATTACTATTGCGGCTTACTTGACTTCTTCTCTGAGAAGCAGCAAGAGCAGTGTAAAAGCGCCGGGGGCCCTGCAGTTGCCACCGAAGTACCTCCGCGCAGCCTTGCAGTCTTGCTTATTATCACTCTCACCTAGCCTCGATGTCCTCGTCTGTAAAGTATGGATAATGTACCGCTCTTTCTGACTCACAAGGTTCTTGTGAAGATCACATCGGGCTAATTCATGTGTTCATTACACTACCAAGGCATCCTTCTTATTCATTATCATTAGAAGTATATTTGAATTTAGATGTTGTGTGTATATAATTCTTCTGTATTATGTGTGTATGTACTTCAGTCATTACCAAGAGAGACAACTTTTTAATATTACTTACCCAAGGAAAAATGTTGAGGGCTCTGTAAGCTTAAAATTGACTTTAACTTCGGTAAAGACATAAAATGCTCTCTCCAGTGGCCTTCAGTTCAATAAAAACAGCATATTTGTGAGTGGACACGTTCATATGCATCTTTCTCTCTTTTATGTAAAATCTAGTATAGCATACTGATTAACAGCACCAGCTCTAAGGCCAGAATTTTGGGGCTCAAATCTGAGCTCTATCACCTGGTAATAATTTGCTTTGGACAGGTTATTTAACCACTCCGTGCCTCTATTTCCCCATTTATAAAACTGGGATAAAAGGTGGTAATTACTTCATAAGATCATTACGAGGTTTTAAAGAGTTAATAAAAGTAAAGCTCTTAGAACAGTGGTTAATGCATAATAAATCTCATTGGAATTATCTAGTTAATTGGAAGAGAGTTTGGGGAAGGAAGGAGAAAGAAAGTATCAAATAAATTACACTTCCTGCAAAAAAAAAAAATGAAAATGCACAAACACACCAAAACACTTTCATCCTTGTCTTGTGACCTTTAGTCTCTTACTACTAAAGGTTTTAGAAGCCATAGTACATTTTTACACCATAAGCTATGTATTAGTTTGCTAGGGCTACCAAACAAAATACCACACCAAGACCGGGTGGCTCAAGCAACAGAAGTTTTTCTTACAGTTTTGGAAGCTAGAAATCCAAGATCAAGGTATTAGCAGGTTTGGTTTCTTATGAGGTCTCCCTTTGGTTTACAGATGGCATTTTGTCAGTATGTCCTCACATGGCCTTCCCTCTGTGTGCGTACATCCCTGATGTCTCTTTGTGTGTCCAAATGTCCTCTTCCCATAAGACACCAGTCCTATAGAATTAGGGCCCAATCTAACAGCCTCATTTTAACTTAATCACCCGTTGAAAGGCCCCATTTTCAAATACAGTCCTACTCTGAGGCTGCAGGTTGGGGCTTCAACATATGAATTGGAAAGGAAGATATAATTCAGCTCACAACAGGCTTTTTGCTTCAGAGACAGTGAGGAATTAGCCAAAGCAGCAGAATTTACTCCAGTATCACATAAAGGAGTCAAAGACAATTTTGAGTCCAGTAATGAAATTCATTTGAATATTTCATGTGGTACTTATAGCAATCATACAAAAGATAATCTTACTTTTTTAGAGAAACTCAGACTTTCATAGAAAAATAATGGGAATTTTGCAATAATTTTTGGTTTGGTTTAGACACTTGGTCCATAATTTTTGGTTTCGAAAGTGGGATTTGGAGTTGCGTCATAGAGGAAAATATAATCTATGCTAGTTATCTTGGCAGAAGAAATTAAATATAGGAAGTAAGCATAAAGATATTTACAGCTCATGAAGAGCAATTTAGCATGATATCAGTGAAGTAGATACGTGTGATGTTCTGTGCGATGTCAGGCTGAACAAGATCTCTAGGACTAGACTGTGACAGAGAAGAGGAGAGTGGACATAGCCCTGAGATGAAACAGTGAGGTGTACTGGTGTTTCTGTTAGCAGAAAGCAAAAGGCTTGTGATCCTTGAGAACCATTTGAAGGGAAAAGCTGTGTACCAATGCAAGACATTTATGTTAATTCGCTTAAGAAAAGTCATCATATCAGGAACAGCAGCTACAATCGTCATTGTCTGATTAAGTTTACAGTAATCCATAATCATTATCCAAGCTGAATACATCTTTCGCACAGGTAAATAAAATGGGAATGTTAGGAATTGCCACACCTGTGTCTTTGAAGTCTTTGGGCACCATTAATCTTGGCAGTTCTGCTAGGGATGTGGTATTATTCTGTTTACTGTCTAGAGTGGGGCAGAGGGAGCTCCGAGAGCTTCCACTTGGCCCTCCTACAGTATTAGCCCTTTTGCCGCATTCCAGTGTGGAGATTAGACCACTTTCAAACCTATCTACATCAATTATACACTCAAGAACTAAGGGGATAACCATAGGATGGGTTCTAGAGAGACTTGAGCCCAAACCTCATGTTGCCTGAACACCATAATTCTTCTCTTTGACGACTAATCTCCAGTGGTGTTTTTGGATTTCCAGGAATCGGCATCCATTCAAAACTAGTATCTAGAAATTTGCAACGATCTATGGACTCTTTAATTTCCCTCAATAAAAAGGTCAAGACTTCACTTGAATCATATTAGCAAAGTCGATCCACGTTATTTGTTTATCCAAGCTACCAGAGGGGTATATTCCAGCTGATGCCTGCTAGAGGCAGCCTTTGCTCTGGGGATCCCCATCAGCCTAGCCAAGACTTTCTCAGAATTGCACTGCAGACTAAAGCGCTGCCTATTCAGTCTTCCTTCTTCTCCTCCCTCCTTTCACAGTTGTCAGACCCGCATCACGGTCAAAAGGCTCCCCTCCTTCCTGATCCCTTGCCTCTTTATCTTCCACAGGTGTTTCCCCCAATACGTGTCTTGCACACCTTGTTACACTTTGGCATTTGTTTCTCACAGGACCTGAGCTAACACAGAAATCAACTAATCATGCAAAAAAAGGCCAAAGTCCATTGAATATTAGACTGTTGACTAATGTAAAATTTCTGGGCCTTGGAGATCATAATTTTACATTTTCCTAATAACTGAAAGTTTTTTGAAAAATTAATCAAATATGCAATACATAAAAGGTCTGAATAGAGTTAATTTTTTTCCCCCTAGAAAAACACCCATGCCCTAAGTAGGAAAGTGTTGCTTTTGGAAATAAAATTTTTAAGTGGATCCAGAGAAGAGATTAAATTCCTGGGATTGCAATCAGAAACTGGGAACCCGGATAGCATTTACATATTTGCCTCTGCTCTCTTTATTTTACTCTTCATTTTGCTTTCCATTTTGTCATAAAATGTTAATATAATATCTAACATGTCAAAAAATGAAAAATGCAGGGTTCATGTGGTGCTCTCAGCAGGTTTCTTGAAAAACATTTTTTCCTTCTTTCAAGGATCAGCTAAAATTGAATTTGGCATTGTTTGCCCGGTGTCGCCTAGGCAGTTGGGTCAGACTCTTGCCTGACCTAAGTGAGTCTGTGATGGACAGTTCTGTAGAGGGCATTATCACAGCCTAATCAGATAAACCGAAAACAAAATTGTTTTCTCTTCTCCCACGACATCTGCTCCTTCATGTTCTTCCTCTTTTATGTTCTCTTCTAACTTGCCTTGTGACTTTTCAAGACATACTACAACTTCTTGTTATTCGTGAGACAGAGATTTTGGATGCAGAAGCAGCTGTGCGAATCCAGTGTCTTCTGCCTTATAGACAGACTTTCTCAGGATCTGCAAGCCGTGGGCACTGAGGCACGGCTAAATCCATAATACTGTTGCCTAACGCAGAAAGGGTGGCACTGCTGTTTCCTGGATGCTTTAGGCTTTTGTTCAATAATAATGCATTCAATCATGTGGGAATTTAAAACATCCACCTTGCACTAGTAACGATAAATCTAACTCCAGAATCAGCATGAACCATGCAAAAAATCATCAAACTAAAAAAAAAAAAAAAAAAAAAAAAAATGGCATCAAAAATGAAGAATCTTTTTTGTTTGTTTAATTTTACATTTTAGCAAGAATATGAGACAAAGAAGGGATATGCTTGGGTTTAGGGTGGAAGATGCAATGACAACGAGGCTTAAGAGAAAGTGTAATACTGCTAAAATAGCATTTTGCTATTCTCTGCCAAAGAAGTAATAGAAGGAATTTATTATTCATTGCATGTGTGCTTTGTGCCAATGCTATGCTGGATGACTTATATGTGTATTATCTTGGTCCTTCCCAGAACCCAGAAATGGAAGTATGTCATCTCCATTTTATAGATGATTAAACTGAGGCTTAGAGAAGTTAAATTAACACACGCTCTTATGGCCCGTATGTGGTTCCCCCCTGTCTGACTAAATTATGGACGAAGAGGAACGATCATGGAACTATGTAGGATAGAACGAATACTGGTAAGAGGGATGAACACCTGAGGCAGCTAAGTAATAGATCCATCTAGAGCAAGCAAAGACCAAGGCACTTGGTGATCACCTCACAGGCTTTGCTAATCCTCACCAGGGTCTGAGAGACCTTACAAATGGAGACACGGAAACTACAGTTGGTGATTTCAAGGAACTGAGGAGAAAGGGAAAGCATAGGAAGACTCGAAATGAAATATATAGTCCCAGCTTTTGTAAACCCAGTCAGAATTTGAATAACTTTGATTAGCTTTCAGGCATGCTGGACCCTCATTTGCACTGGCTCGAGGAAATTACAATCAGACCTTAGAGAAATGACTTGGTTACAAGGCTGATTTCCAAGGAGTCACTCTACTTTCCAATACCTAGTTTAAAAAGTGGGAATGAGGAAATGAAGAGTTTAGGTTTGATTGGGCTGACTCCACTTTTCTAGAAGGTGGAACATGAGGAAATACAGACAAAAAACAACATTTGAATTAGCATAAAGGAGCACAAACAGACGCCTTTAACAGCTTAGAGGACAAGATGCAGCCCCTTGGAAAAATGAGCTCCCAACTACAAGATAGAGTGATAGGGCCACATCAAGAAGGGCTGGGATTAATTTTTAGTTATCCTATTGGCAAAGATTGGGCAAGAGTGGAGGAAACCTTCTACATATAGGGAGTATTCCTATACATTGCTAGTGGAAATGTAAATTGATACAACATCCACAGAGAGCACTTGACAGCATTGTTAGAATTTCAAATTCACATTCTCTTTAACCCAGCACTACCACTTCTATGGTTTGAACTTATAGAAATACTCTGCACATAGTATGCACAAGGCCATTCACTGTAGCATTCTTGGAAAGAACAAATAGTATAATTTCTTGTCTCTTGACTAGGATTTTTTGTAGTTTTTATGATTCCCTCTTAGGGCTTTCAGTAGCTATCACCTTGATGTTATTTTCTATAATGAACTTGTGTTTATTTAAAAGTTAATTCATAATTATTATGATAATTAAAGCCAAAACAAAAAAATCTACATATGTGATATATATATGTATATATATGTATAACACACACATATAAAATTTATACATTTGATTAACCAAGATTACGTTGTTAAAGTTATTTCTAATTTAAGGTGGTACAATATTTTGTTTGTTATAGTGATTCAATGTAGGGATATAGCCATAAAAAGCATTTCAGTATTTAATAAAAGAAATTTTGGTTGTGACTATAGGTCATGGTCCACTCCTTCCTGAACTTAAAATGTCAACCCCTATAGAATAAGGTGGATGTTGGAGGTGGGGAGAGAGGGAAGGGCTGTTGATTGGAGAGCGTGTAATAAACTTTTAAGGACAAGGCTACCCAGGTCTCCCATTTAAGTTCTCAGTCATCTCTTTTCCCTCTTTTCTCTAACCTCTTAACTTAGTACTCTACATGGGTGAGAGGATTGGGGTCAGGAGATATGTCAGTAGGTCAAAGAACGTAGCCTGGTTTAATTTGAAGAGACAAGACAATGGGCAGTTGAAGATATGCAGTTTATAGGAAGGAAGATTGAGATTTAAGATGAAAAATGTCAGGAATAGGTCAACTAAGTTCTACCTGATAAAATTCTGAAACAATCTTATTTAAAGTTTCACTCTTCAATGACACACATATTTAAAAACATTTTAAAAAACAAAAATTATAGCTAACTCTTAATTAGTACTTAACATGTGTGGAAAAACCACTCTATATGCATTAATTCATTTATTCTTTACAACACATCTATGAAAGAGGTTCTATTATAAACCCTATTTTACAGTTGAGGAAAGAGACTTAAGGACTGAGCATTTTGACCCCAAACTTATTGTACTGTGTATCTCTGTCTACCTTTTAAGGTTTATGTGAGAATCAAGTGAGTTTTTGTGTGTAAAAGTACTTTGAAAACCACTAAGCACTCGATACTTGAAAACCAGTTCTCAAGAGATAGAAAACATTATCCACTGTGCTCTGTGGAATAACCCTTTTCATGCAGTACTTGGAAAACAATTACAGTCGAAGCTAAAATAAAATTAACCATAGATTAGAGGAACACTTTTGGGATGGCAAGATAAGTATTAAGAAGAACACAAGGATAAAAAGAAAAAAACGACATATAATCACAATATGTCGTAATGGCCTTTTTTTATGGTGTGAAAGTCTCACAGAGCTGAAAACTGTGATTGCATGGCCAGTTTGTATAGAGCAGTCTCTGCAACAGGATTGACCTAGCCCTAAAAGGATAATTGTGGGGCGTAATAG
Organism: Eonycteris spelaea; assembly: GCA_003508835.1. NCBI lineage: Eukaryota > Metazoa > Chordata > Mammalia > Chiroptera > Pteropodidae > Eonycteris > Eonycteris spelaea. The sequence continues at coordinate 3,581,102 of PUFA01000171.1, read as the reverse complement.
ATTGTTCCCACCCTCAACTGCTAATGAAACTCTTGGAAAATGTATCCCTACTTAACGAATAAGGCTGAAAACTCCAAAAAGCCTTTTGCCAAGGACGTGTTCTTTGGGCTCAGACTGAATTCATTATTTTGTTAGAGTACTGCCACCAAGCCAACCATGCGCAATTTAGCATGCCACATTTAAGCAGAATTTAATTCATCTAATACATTCACTTTTCTGTGCCATAAATGAGACAAATACCCTACATCAGGTGATGGCCTGTCATTAATGCCATAGACAGAGAGTAGTGGTGTTAATGGAGAGTTCTTCAGTCAGATCTTGGTTATACTCCCATCAAAAGCTGGTCCAAAAATTTGCGAAGGATATCAAGTTCCTATCTTGTGCTGTGTCTGTGTCTTTTTAAGTAGAAGACATATAATACCCAACTCCACTTTTGTTATGAAATTTCACTTTCTTCATAACAAAAAGAATAGTAAATGTCTTAACCAAAGAAAGCATCTCTGAGTGACCCTTAATCTGCTATGAGTACATTTTAATGGAGTCACATAGCCCTAAGGTTACCTGAAGATAGTTATCTCTTATAAGTACTAGTTCCTTCTTTTTTTTATGGATACATGCTTTCCCTTCTGTAGCAAATCTAAAGGCAGGGACAGTTGGAATGTTACCCAAAGGGGGAGGAGACTTCTCAGTACTAACCCATAGAGCCTGCTGTCCTGGTCAGAAAGTGACACATGAATGCATCAAGAGTAGGTCCAACATCCAACAATCAGAAAGAGTTATAATAAACACCATTTACTGACTACTTCCTGTACCAAGGCTAGGTACATCTGAGAAAGACACAAGGGATCCAGTGAACATCTTTTTTCCTAAACAAATTTAAAGGCAGCTCTTGGGTACTTTGGGTGTCAGAATTATCTGGGAAGAGTTGAGAGTTGTCTCTTGTAGGCTCTGGAGTCAGGTGGTCTGGTGTTGCATCCTATCTCTGCATTTGTTAGTTGTATGGCTTGGGGCATGTAGGTAAAAATTAAAAGAATTGGGGTAGTGCTTTGTGGTAAAAATTAAAGAATGGGGTTTTGAGGGAGATGGGAAGGAGAGAAGGGGAGAAATAAAAATAGACATCTCTGTCTACATTAAGGGTGTTGTAGAGATTGACATAATGCTTCACACAGTTTCAGGCATATGGTAAGCATGCAATAAATAACTATTATCTGTTTGATTATGAATATTATTATTTTCCGTCACCAACCAACGTCAGCCTTTAACTGATTAAAATGTGTCATGTACCTAATGTGTCATGTGTATTGGTACAAAACGAACAAAAAACAAAAATGGATTAAGAAGGAACACGGCTTTGTGCAATAATGTAAACTTTTTCACAAATCAAAAATTTAGAGATGCTATTAGATAGTAAAATTAATCAACTTTCCATTATTTATGTCTTTCAAGTACTGTAATAAATGCTGTTCAAACACAAAGATGTATCTAATTTGGGACTTGCCTTTGAGAACCACAATCCTGTCATGGAGATGACAGGGTGTTATGATTGGGAAACAATGATGGGACACTGGAAGGAGCCTCCTGGGGATCTGGCAATGTTCTATTTCTTGACCTGGGTGATAGTTCTATAATAATTAAGTTGTGCATTTATGTTGTGTGTACTTCTTGGAGTATGTATTATATTCACAATTTTAAAAGTATTTAGGAATGGCATGTGAATTCTATCTCAATAAAAAAAAAAGGGATATTACTGAACTTGGATTAAGAAGTGGTTTCTTAGTTACGCCACCCAAAGCACAAACAACCAAAGGGTATTGAAAAAGGATAAATTGGCTTTATCAAAATTAAAACTTTTGCTTCAAAGGACACTCAAAAAACTGAAAAAGACAACCCACAGGATAGGAGAAATATTTGCAAATCATATATCTGATAAGGGTCTAGTATCTAGAATATATAAAAACTATTACATTTGTCAATTATACCTCAATAAAGCTGAAATAAAAATAAAAAGAAAAAACTATTAAAACTCAACAATGAAAAAGATAAATAATCCCATTATAAATGAGCACAAGATTTGACTAGACATTTCTCCCAAAAAGGAAGACAAATGGCCAAGAAGCACACGAAAAAATGCTCAATATCATTAATTATCAGAGCATTGCAAACCAAAACCACAATAAGATACCACATCCACTAGGATGGCTATAATGAAAAAGACAATAACAAGTGTTGACAAGGGTGTGGAGAAACTGGACTCCTCATCTGTTGCCAGTGGGAACATAAAATGGTGTAGCCATTTTGAAAAACATAATTAACAAAAAGTTAAACATAGAGTTACATGACCCAGAAATTTCACTCCTAAGTGAATACCCAAGAGAAATGAAGCCATATGTTCACACAAAATCTTGTACATGAATGTGTATAGCAGCACTGTTTAGAAGGATCAAAAAGTGAGGGAAAAATCCAAATGTTCATTAACTGATGGATAAATAAAAAGAGGTATATCTATACAGTCGATTATTATTCAATTATGCAAAAGATTGAAGTACTGATTCCTGCTACAACATGGATGAACTTTGAAAACATTTTGCTTAGTGAAAGAAGCCAGTCATAGAAGACCACATATTATATGATTCCATTTGTATGAAATGTCCAGAATAGGCAAGTCCGTAAAACAGAAAGTAGATTAGTGGTTGCCAGGGGCTGCAGGGAGGCAGGGCTTAGGGAGTGACTACTAATGAGTACAGAATATCTTTTGGGGGTAATAAAAAATGTTATGGAATTTGTGGCAGTGGTTGCAAAACACTGCGAATGTACTAAAAAAAACACACTGACTTGTATACTCTAATAAGCTGAATATCATGACAGATTAATTATATCTCAATAAAATAAATAAAATGAGACAGTTTCATGCTTTATAATGGTTGTATTTGACTGAATTATAGAGTGTATGACTAGAAAACAAATTTGGAAGTATAAATTTGATCTGGGATCGAATTATACGGGGTTCCATCGCTGGGAAGTTGTCATTGAGAACTATTAGAAGTTATTGAGAAAGTAATATGGCTAGGGTGTGGTTCAGGATTTTAGTCCAGCATCATTTTCATCTTCATCTCTACATTTCTCATAGGCTTTGTACTAGAGGGTACCATTGATTTTGTACTCGGTAGTTTAGTTTTGTGTTAGGGAATATATATAATTTTAGAAAATTTTCCCAAAGAACTTGATCTATACTAGCCTGGTAAATTGGATTATGGATATATAGAAGCATGGCTTTCTTTTAAAGAAAAGGAATGATAGAAGATGAAAGTGAGATTTTTGTTAAGTCCACTAATACACACTCCCGATTTGGAGAACAGAAAGGGGAAAATATATTAGTGTACAGTCCAGGTCTCAACGAGACACTTATACTAATTTGATGAGAGCTGTCAAAACTGTGGAGGATCAGAGAACTTACCCTGCTAGCAAGCTAATATGTTTGCCTGCCACAGTTTCATAGATGCTGGTAGAAGAAACAAGACCCCTGCGTCACAGACAGAGGACTTTTTTTACTCTGTGTTTTACCATTGTTTATTTCTATATTAGAGAAAGAGATAACTATTTATTTAAAGAAATTTCAGAAATATGATCAAATTAGTATTTGGAAGCTCTAATAAATGTATTATAAAATAAAATCTTAAGTCAGAGATGTATAAAATCTGTGTCCTACATTGCTTTTCGAGTATATGCTTATTGGACATTGTGACAGCTTATAAGGCAAATGTTGGCTTTTAGTACTGAACACTATAAGGTGAAATAGAAGGTTAAAAAATTCAAAGCAAATCACTTGAACTTCTACACTGCATTTAACTTTCTCAACACAGTTCTTTAAAAAAAATTTTTTTTAATTAAAATTATTGGGGTGACGATTGACAAAATCAAATAAGTTTCAAGTATACAATTCAACAGTATATCATATATATATATATATATACTGTTACAGTATATCATATATATACTGTTCTAAAGAAATCCCTTCATTCTAGAAATCACATGAAACTATCTTGCCTGTATGATAATTAATTTTTTTTTAAACCTGATGAAGTGCATGAACAAACAAAATAATATTAGAGCAGCCATGTGTGCAGAGTATTTCTACGAGTCAGGCAGTGTGCTGAGTACTAGCATATGGGGGGAAATGAAACTTTGGGGACTCTGGAGTCTGAATCTGGAGGTGCCAATTTTTTAGAGTAATTTGAAAATTCTTTGTTTTGAAAGAGTCAGTTACCTAATTAGGTTGGAGAATACGTGTGTTTCATATACAAGGAGAGAGAATCTCTCGATCTAGACTCCTGAAGCCATTTGCTTCAATTATATGACTTCTACTAAACACTGAAGGTCTGCCCTAGGATCTGTTTTCTCTAGTTTTCTAAATGTTGATCCCTCCATTATTAAAGAGACTTGGCCTCCGAGCATCAGATTACTGCCTTCCTTGTAAACCAGCTTAGTGGCAACAAAATCCCATTCCTCTCTAGAAAAATTTTTTTTTTATCTGAGTCCATCTATTTTTCTGTTTCTTGGTTAAAGAAGAGCTGCAAATAAGTCCATGGGCCTATTTGGTTATCAGCTTTACTTTTAAAAGATCTGATCATGTACCCTTTTGTCCTGTCTTAGATATTTGCTCTGTGTATTTTTTTTGCCTTTGGTCGACTGAAATGTCTTTCTTTTCTTAAGCAGAAATAGCAGAAGATTAAGAATTAGGATGTGTAGCCTCTCCTTTCATCTCTTAATCCCCCATGTATAACCTATTGCATTAAGATAATGCATCTGAGAACGCGTTATGGGTTTCTGTGACGAGTGTGACTGCCAACGAGGTGAGATAGGCTCTACTACTATTTCTATGAGTTTGGAGAAATAAGTAAGGATTTAAAGATATAAGAGAATGTTCATGAAATGTATCTTCATTAGTTCATATGGCTGAAATAAGAGAGGATGAAAGCAACCTTTCTTAAAGTAAATAAGATTTCATTTAATTTGATGTGTGGCAAGAAAAAAAGGACAGCCTCTCTTAGGGAAACTCAGATCATTGCCCCTTGCTGTAAGACTGTACATAATTTATCCATTTTCTGTTTTTGCCTGAATTGTTTGGAGACTCAATATCATTCTTATGCTCAGTTACAGTGATGATATTAATTTTAAACTTTTAATTATTCATAACTTTTCTTTCTACTTTATCACATATTTGTATATATGATTTGTATGATTGATATACATGTGAATGTATATATGTGTAAATATATATATATTTCTTATAAAGTCAACTATAATTGTCTTTAGAAAGAACTAAGATATGAATACGTGGTAAAGAACACATGAGGTGTGAAGGATGGTTCTTTTTTGTCCATAATCTTTAGTTAGCATTTTCTTTTATCTTGAGGGAACGCTAAAGCTCATTGTGAACAGGGAATATAGAAAGATGACATCAAACAAAAAGCAAATTGAAAAATAGGTCTTAAGAGAGTTGATTACAGTTCGGCAGGAACAGCCTTTCAACTTTCCTTTCTTTCTAATACCAGGGATTTTACTCGGATTGCAAAAATGTGGTTGAGATGTAGAGACTTGGAGACCCAACATCTGTTAGCAGAAAGTAAGAGGGCTGTGATTACAATCTAAGTTTCAGAACCTAGGCGGTGGCCTGACATTTGAGAAACTGGCCAGGGCCAGCCCTTTTGTCTCCTTCCCTGCCCCCCTCTTCCCCACTTCCGTCTCCTGGACCCCAGCTCTCATGCTCCCAGCCAGACCAGTCAAATCGAGAAAAAACGGAAGCCCTCAACCCTTTTTTCTCTACTCTGCTGACCACAGTATAACCTTCTTATGTCTATTCCCTCAAGTCTCTGCTAGGAGGTGGAATCCAATGCGATTTAAAAAAAAAATTCACAGTAAATATTAAATACTAGAAGAACTGATTTCCTTCTCAGATCATATAACTCTATTGTAGTTACCTTTCCACATTGTTTCAATGTCTTGTGTATTCTCTGGATTCAGGAGTTGAGAAGTCAGATTAGCAGTCAACTATCTTTTGCCCCTCTGCTTTATGTCCACACCTTTCTGTCCCTAACTGATACCAGCCTCCTGCCAATTGTGTGGACTCTGGCCTTTTTTTCCTCCTTTCCTTGTGAAAAAGAGGATATAAAGCTCCCTTTGGCTCAAATTGGTAAGAAGGGTTGGAAAGTAATTGAGTGTTTTTTTCCTAATATAAATATTAAAATTGATAAAACATTTATGAGAGAAGAGTTACATATTTATTTGTTTAGCACATTTTGTTTCAGAAATAAGTTTCCAGAGCTATACTGTTTTTATGAACCAATCCACCTGATATAAATGGGTAAGTTATATTTGTTTACCTCTGTATGGAGGCTTTGATGCTTTAGCATAAAAGAGGAACTAGGAGTGAGTGTTTGAAACATTCTGGCAGAATGAATTGGGGGGAGTGGAGTTAGTTTTGGTCAGGCAATCCCTTTAGATCAGACTATAAAAGGCAGCAGTATCTCTACAGAATGTTGGCTTGGCTGCGACCCATGTTTTGCCCAACAGTTCCTGAAAGGGCTTTGTCATCACCTTTCTGTACTTCCCCAAGTCATTTGAAAATATATAGAGGAGAGAATAATGTGATCAGGGGCTCAAGTTGTATTTATTGCTTAGGTACAGTGGTAGTAGGCACAGGGATGTTTCATTATTTTATGCCTTATATGTCTGAAATGTATCATAATAATTAAATGTTTGTTAAAACACAAATAGAACAAATAGTTTTAGGGAATTAGTCCTACACAGTCATAAGATTCATTTGCACAGATACTAATATGATGTGATGTTAGTTTGGTCATTTCCTTTTTTTTTTTTTTTTTTTTTTTTTTTTTTTGCTTTCTTACCCCTTAAACAAACACATATGAGATTTTATAGATATGACTAGTTGCTTCCCACTCTCTCTGACATAAAGAAGAAAAAGTGTGTGCACTGCCCCTTGCTTAAAGATCAGCAGCTTTCATTTCTGTTGGTTGGGATGGAAATGAACACAAATGTGTTTGTTTGATCAATAGGCATAAGTATTTGTATTGTTAACTATATTTACTTCAAAAGCACAGAAAGTTGTGTATTTAATTGGCAGTTCAAAAAAGCCAGAGCAGATATTGGATGGCAATCAGTATATTTTGAAAGGATTTTTAAAATATTCAGAGAAAGATTATTTGCCTATAATAAAATTGGTAATTTATAACCACATTATGGATTCAAACCTCTTTTCTAAATATTTGTATTAGATGGGGTCAAGACAGTTGGGTTAATCATGGAATTTTCCTTGTAGAGCCTCATGAGTGTTGTCCATGCCTACTGGGGATAAGCCATATAGTCTGGCTGACCAACCACTATAAGCATTCCAAGCCATTGGAACATATTTAATAATTCTTGTTTTAAAAAAATTTAGTTTTTTGGCAATGATGGGGAGGGGGAATTCCAGGAAAGAAAACCACATGCTAGGATCTTAGTAGTAGCCAAGACTACCCTGTATGGCCATGAGATTTTGCTCTGGATGACTCCTGGGGACACCATTCACGTAGATTCCAAAATGAATGACACTGTCCGTGGTTGTGCAATGTCTCAGTCCTAGTGGTAATCATTTATTTGGCGATGTGGAAATGCTTCCAGAAGTATTCCCTTGTATAGGACAAAGGTCTACTGTGTGTCTTATATACTTCACTATTAGCCCTGTAACTTATACTGAGTAACTACTGAATAAGTATCTATTTGGTGAAGAAATGAGAGAAAGGTAACTTTAAAAAAATAGCTTTATTGAAATATAATTCACATATAAAATTCATCCATTTAAAGTGTACAATTCAATGATTTTTTTGTATATTTATAGAGTAACGCAAGCATCACCACAATCAACTTTAATCATTTCATCACTCTCCCCCAAAAGCTCATACCTATTAGCAGGTTCTTTTCCTTAGCTCCTTGCAACCTAATGTACATTCTGTCCCTTCTATATTTGCCTACTCTGGACATTTCATGTAAATGGAATCATACATTGTGTGGCCTTTTGTGACTGACTTTTCACTTCGCATGTTTTTAAGGTTTATCCATAGTTCAGCATGTATCAGTACTTCGTTTCTTTTTATTGCCAAATTGTATTCATTATATGAATATGCCACATTTTATTTACCCATTTATTCATTAGAGGATATTTGAGTTATTTCTACTTTTTGGCTGTTATGAATAATGCTGTTATGAACATTCACATATAGATTGTATAGACATATATCTTCAATTATCTTAGTTATAACTTCAGAGTAGAATTGCTGGAGAGAAAGGCAATTTTTAAGTTAGAAATCTCCATTATTTACTATTATGTTAAAAGTCATTAATGGTGTGTTTCTGGTTTGACTGGTAATTCTTGGTCTTGCACCAATCTCCCCCCCCCCCCCAGCTATGGTGTGAGTCAATAGGTGAACCACAGAAAACTGAATTGTACTAAACATTTAGTCTCTTTGAATGGGGTCATACTTACATTGAATTCATCCTGATTTATTATTTTGCTACTGCACTTGGAACAGAGACAGTATTCAGTGAGAATTGGAACTATAGAGTAGAAAACAGAGTTCCCTGTTTCCATTAGTCAACTCTCAAAGGATGGTTGGAGCCAATTTCAGATTATTCTAGGGACTTTGCTTTCTTAGTTCCTTGCCATCTTTCTTTCTTTTGGCTTTTTTCGCTTTTCATTAGTGCCACTTACTGCTAATAGACCTGAAAACAGATAATTCAGCCAAAGTATTTTTATAGTCTTTAGGTGAAAAGAACTTTTAATATGTATGTCATCATGGTTTTTATGTGCCTTGTAAAATGTGTTGTTTATCCTGAAACTATGAAGAAGTTTCAGTCTGCTTCTTTCAACCTGTTCTTAGCTTCTGGTATTGTGCTATTAGAGGTATTAAAGATGGTACAAAGAACTTCCAGTATTGGAGACAAATTGTTTAAGTGTATAAATTATATCATTTAGTTTTTAAAAAGGAAGCCACGAACTGAGAATAAGGACCACCAGAAAGGTTTTAAAAAAAGACTAGATTTTTTTATCATAGGAGTGACTTTATGCATTTAGGTGCTCTGGTTATAACGTTGCAAAGTAAACATTACCTCAGAATTGAGATCCCAGGATTAATGGACTTGTCAAAAGTCTGATTTTTTAATGAGTCAAAGTTATTTGAACTGTGCAGACATCAACAATTTTCTTAGAGGTATGTATATTTCAGTAGAAAGTTACAAAGCGTAGGCAGTGAGAAGGGTGCTATTTGGCTTTTAAGAACATTATTTCATTGAAGAGGAATAAAATATGGACTCCCCTTTAAGCAAAGCAGTTTGCATTTCTATTGTCCAGGTTTCTTAAAACCCCGATAAAGCATTAGCCCTACAGTATCCAGCATTCCCCATTTATTCTTCTTGGGCTCTTTTCTACAGAATGAAATGGGTTGATTTATAGGCTGGCCTGAGGTTTTGAATAGAGAGCTTTGGGAAAATGTTTAGGATGTGTTCCAGCAAGACTGTTGACAGGTGGCCAAGCCAAGGGAAAGTGTTTTAGTAATAACAGCTCACACTTACATAGCTCTTAATCACATGTGAGGCAGTGCCCTAAGCACGTCGCATGTATCAACTAACTTGATTCTCGTGGCAATCTTATGAGGTCATTCCGTTTTTAGCCTTAATTTAGCTGAAGGAACTCAGGCACAAATAAGTTAAGGAACTTGCCCAAAGTCACACAGCCATGATTTGAACCCAGGTGGTCTAGTTCCATAGTGAGCACCCCTAACCACTAAGTGTTCTTGCACAGATTGGAAGCATGGAGAAACTCTCACGCCTGCCTCTGACCAGAGCTTGGAGGAAGGAGGGCTCAGCTCCCTGCCAGCACGTTGCCAAAATGAACAGTTGAACTTAGGCATTATCACTGTGGATAATTTCAGAAGGCAAAAGAAGCATTCGTTGTATGTAAATTCTTTTGTAGCAGAAGGTACCTACAGGGTACAGGTCTTGCTTATCTTTAAGATACATACACCTTTTATTATTATTTGTCAAACAGAGAATGAGCGCCATAGGATATGTCTTTTATTATAGCTGGTTTGTTTTAACTGGCAGAAGAGTCAAATTAAGAGAAATCACAATTTAAAGATGAAAAATCTAAGTCACAAGACCATAGCAAAGTGAGAAGAACATAATTCATGTGTCCATTTAATCCCTGATGTACTTTAAGGTCCAGTACTTAAATTTATAAAAACCATCTAACTGTGGAAACAAAGAGCCACCATGTCTTCATTTCTGCTTTTTGAAGTTGCACAGATGAAGATGAAGATGAAGGTCAGATGAAGATAAAAAATATATATATACTGTTAACAGCTTCTAGAAGCATAGCGTGTTTGAAAGAGTGAGTCAAGACATGAGCCAGGGTTAATGGCCTCAGAGCAAATAAAGGCCTTCTTGAGGACAAAATGAGGTTTCAGAATTTTGGACAAAGCTTTCTTGAAGAATGAGCATAGCCTAAAATGTTTCTGCCCTTGGGTCTCTCCTTAGTCAAGTAGAGAAAGACAGATAATCAGTTTATAAAATGGATATCCAATGGTGGATTAGAGGTGCAATCGGCCAAAGGAATAGTTGAATTTTATTCCACCAACTGAAATCAGCTCATTGAGGGCAGGCACCATGTATATATTACCCACTAATACATTTTAATACATAGCAGAGTGCCTGCTACTTAACAATGAGGATAACAGAAAAAAATAATAATTGCCACTTGCTAGCACTTACCATGTGTGCTATGTATAATCATCCCCTCCATTTTATGAATGAATAAGCTGAGCCTTGGAGAGGTAAGTCAGTAGCCAAGTATCACACATGTCATTTAACTACAAGTCCTCTCTCTTACCTACTGCAACTCACTGCGGCTGACCTTAAGAATTAGGCTAAAGGTTTTGAAATATCTTCCATGGTTCATGGGAGAATCCTTGAAAGTTTTCTGAACAGGAAGCATGACAAAGTAATATCTAGCATGAGGGCAGAATGATTTGATGGCTTTTGTACTTTAGTCCAGCCGTGAAGGGAGGGGTAGGGTCTGAATTAATATTCTAGGTTAAAACCCAAAGAAGAGGAGAGATAGAAGACTCTTAGAAGGGATGGATGACCTTGAGACATAGGGACTGACTGGTTATAGGAATGAAGGGAAAGGAGGAGTCTGAGGTAAATTGAGGTCTCTGGAATAGTGAAGAAGGATTGCTGGCATCATGAATAGAAATAGGGAAATCAAGAGAAAAAGCCAGCTTAGAAAGACTGTGAGGCCTGTGGTGATGTTTTGGGCCTGTGGTGATAGCAGGGCACTGATGTGCAGCGCATACCAGTTAGTGGGAAGTGTGGTTTTTTCCTTCCTGTCAGAGCCTTTGTCTCACTCCGTAGAAACTAAAAAATCTGGATTCTTGCTTTCCTTGATCTCATTGCATGTGACCCAGCTCTGGTCATAAGACACAAGTGGATACCTGCTGGAGGTTTCTAGGAAAGATTTTTTTCTCTCTGATGATAAAAGGTGTAGTAAGAAACATTCTTTCTATTTGCTTTCAAATGCAAGTTTATCAGACAGGGAGCTGCTGCAGCCATCTTGTAATCTTGAGGTGTAGGCCAAGAAAACAGGTGAGAGGTTGACTTTCAGTCCTGATACCGCTCTGAAACAACACTGAAACCATCCATCTCTTGACTTGTGATGTGAAAAACAAACAAACCCTGTTCTTCAAGCTATTTTTGGATGGGTGTTCTCTTATTTGTAGCGAGAGCATCCAAATTAATGTAGACTTTATGCAAGTCTGGCATCACCTCAAGATCCAAACCTGGCTGTATTTTCTCTTTTAGATATTAGTTTGGGAAAAACACACATGGGGAGTGATCATCAGAATTGTCCACTGAAGTCTGTGGAGTTTCTAAAAAGGAGAGTGCACTTTGGATGCCATTTCTAGAAAACGAGGGCTCTTTAACAGAAGTATCTAAAAGTCAAACAGCCTGGCACAGATCTGAGACCCAATTTGCTGCTAGTGAGATCCCCTGGTAGGAGGCAGTGTTGAAGTGTGCTTCTCAAATGACAACAGTTCTTATTGGTAAATTGCAGCATTCCCACAGCCCCTAGATACCAACTAGGCACGGGAAGCATTTTCTTCTTTCAGAACTGCTGTTCTTTTCATCTGCTTCCTCCCACCTTCCTTGCTGGAGTCTGCTGCTGGCACGGAGGCTGTTGAGCCCAGTGATGGATGTGTACGAAACGAGAATTGGCCTGCTTTGTGGCTCTTTTGAATTGCGGTGGGTATGCATTCTGAAGGTCTGAATGACTGATTGATTGAAAAGTAATTAATTGCAAAATTTCAAAATGTGGTTCAAAAGGTACAAGTTAGATTTCCCAAAAGTCAACACTTTCTTTATACGCTCTTCTCCTTATTCATTTTATACGTTTTAGGTTTACAAAATTATTTTAGAATTTAGTATCCACTTCACCATCTGGCTCTTGAGGTTGGCGTGTTTATATATAAAGTTTATGACAAGAAAATTCTTGTGAGAGAGGAAGGGGATAAAAATATGTCCTGACTCTGCATCAATAACTACCGCCCAGGGAGACCATTTAATCTTTTGGAGTTACCATATTTATCAATAAAAACGTTTGCCTAAATGATGTGTAAGCTCCTGTCCACATGAGCTTAGAGTTTCTACTACTGCAGGCACAGATTCTTGTGTTCTACATGAAGGATGGAGCCAGGTTTGGGTTCATCCTACACTCATCTCTGAGAGAATGCACCTGAAGACAAATAAGAATTTTGCTAGAGGTATAATTTCAACAAAAATTGGTCTGGTGGTAGGATTCTGGGTGGAGATGCCAGATAAAATACAGGACACCCAATTATATCTGAATTTCAGCTAAAGAAGAGTTTTATTTTATTTTACTTTTTTTTTTTTTTTAGCATACATATGTACCAAATATTGCATGGGGTCTACTTTTACTAAAAAAAACTATTCATTATCTATTTGAAATTCAAGTTTGCCTAGGAGTCCTGTATTTGTATTTGCTAAATCTGGCAACTCTAATTCTGGGAGGAGTAATTGATGATAATGGCATCAGCCTAAGTTGCTTAAGAAAGGGTAAAGGAAGAGCTGCTGGAGGGTTCTGCAGGCTTGACAGGTCTGATGTCTCGGCTGGGGGCTGAGTGGGTTCAGCCAGAGGTGAGGGGAGTGAAAAAACTGAGGTATAGACCAGAAATTGGATGAGAAGAGAGCCCTCCTTCTCCTTTCTTGTTCTTTGCTTAACCTTGAACATCACTACTACTCCCTTTTCCTTTTCACCCTTAATTGGCTTTAACATAAAATGAGAATATTAATTTAGTATTATCAGCTGTAGTTATAACATCCTTTTCTATGGTCCTGTTCTGAATTTTGAAATGAGTAGGTTGGCCCTTGTTTATTTTTCTCATTCTCCATGCTCACTGCCCCCTCCCTAATTAAATTGATTTTTGCGGCTGTGTGCCCTGGATTGATTTTTCCTCCTCTGAACTAGCTATTTCTCAATAGAAAAATGATTGCCAAATTTCTCAAACTGTTTTCTAAATTTCTGGGCCTTTTTAGATTTTATTTATGTTCATCATTCAGTTGCCTGTACATTCTTTACACACGTAGCAAGAGTCTTTCCAACCAAGAGGGACAAAATTGCATTTAGATTTTCACTTAGTGTGTAGCTAGCTGCCTGTAGCACTTGAGGCAGAATCAACATTGTGCACTACTAGCTTTGTTCCAGTTTGTCAAACAAGATCACTTGGGGTGGGCAACTGAGCTTTCCCATGAAGTAAGAGGACTGTGGAGCTGGAGGAATGGAGGAGTCCTCTCCCAGATGGTAAGCATTTCAGGGCACAAGGCCTTTATGTCAAAAGTCGCAAGGAATAATGAGAAAAAGAACATGCTGATTCTGACACACACGTGATACAAGGTATGGCAGAGGTAGGTGTCTAATGATAAGGGGATGTCCTCCTACCCCCCAAAATGTGGGTAACTGGAGAGTGACTACAAACCCTGGCTTTTTTTATTTATCCCAAGATTGAGTGGGGAGGGGCTGACTGTGGCGCCTTCTGTGTGGTGCTCTGAGTGGTCCTTGTGTTGTAACCTTTGGGACCCAACATGCCAGGTGTGGAATTTGGCAAATAGAAGTCATTGGTCAAGGTCAGTTCTAAAGGTGTTGCTTAAATTTGTCACCTATGCAACCCGTTCAAATGATGAAAGGCTCTTCCTCTTTTTAAAAAACTCTTATCTACCTGACTTGAAATGCCTGCCGGTGAGCCACTAATGAGCCCAAAACATTTATTCAGAAAAGCTTTCTTCTATGTGGCAGGCACCAGGGATACTGAGAAGAATGAATGGTCCCCACCATCGGGAGCTTTAAAATAAATTAAGCTGATGGTTAAATAAAAATGTAATGAGCACTGTCGTTCACTCTGGGTTAGGAGGGTGTTAGGGGAGGGGTGAAACTGAGGTGTTCAGCAATGAGAGGAAGACAATAGATGTAGGTAAGGTTGTGGGCTTGGTGGTTGTAAGAGCTGTTGTTGGTGCCATAACGAGTTCCCCTTAATTGCACTGGTGTCCCCAACCCTGTGCTGCTGTATTGGCTGGAAGGCTCCCAGATGCACTCTTCAATGGAAAATTTCCCTCTGCTTAAAGAGTATGAACCCTTCCCCAGGGATGGCTTTTAGCCAATGACTGATAAGAGAGTCCGAAAATCTGGCCTCCTTGCCTCAAAGTAGACAACTCTGTGATACTACTTATGCTCCAGAGACCCTGTAGGATCAGGCTGACCATAGACTTCAGCTGGAACCACATTTTGCCTTCTGTGCCATCCTGCCTCCCTCACTTCCTTACAGAGTTCTCCTGAGAACGCCTCTCCATCAATCACTTGCACATGTGTCCCTGTCTCTGGCTCTCCTTCTCTGAAACTTCATCTGATGGGAGAGGAGCAGGAAGTTGATGTGGTTCTGTGGGCTCTTATTTTCTCTGATGTGGGCGACATAGTAGACAAGGTTGCTGCGAAGATTGGCGAATGTCTGATGTGGGGAGTATGTGGCTAATCTGGGGAATAAGAGCAGCGTTGATTATAAATGTACGTGAGAGACCATGACATGTTCATGGCGCCAATCTGTACTGTGGTTTCATCTTATGAAAACAGATGGAGATGGCATAGAGGTATAGTTCTGACAGATGGATGCCCTAGGAAGATACAGAACAGGCATGATAAGAAAGGACTTGAAGGCAGGAAGGAACAGTTTGGGAGATAATGGAGATGTCAGTGAACCAAAGATATTGTTAGGATCAAAGAATATGTGTGATGAGCACAACACAGAACATGTGGCAAGATTAGGAGGCTAGAAGGATTGTTCAGAGTTTGGAAGATAAGAATTTAAGATTTGCGGGTTAGGCATTTCTACCTAAGGACAGGTCGAGGATATGCCATAAGTATGGGTGTCTGAATCAAGTGGAGGGAAGTTTCTGGGGTAAGGAGGTCAAAACACACTGCGGTGTTAGAGAGTTGGATGGGCCACCCTCGTGGATGCTGTCGGCATTGATGAGTGGTGAAGAGCAGAGAAACTCACACTGTACATGCAGCTCTCACCTGCCCCAAGCCTCAGAGATGCCGTCACTTCTTGTATCTAAGACTTTGTGCAGTGTTCCTAATGAGGGCACCCGGCACAGACAGATCTTGCGAGCTATAGGATTTCCTAGTGAGACTTTTTCTTGGTGGTATATAACCCAAGTCATCTGTTAACAGCTGAATTTCCATCTTTCAGTTTTCATGGCATCACAGATTCTCTTGGACTAGTTGATCTTCCTATTAAATCTGTGAATCTGTCAAGAGAAATTCCACTTTTATTTAATCTCTCTCTCTCTTCTCTCTCTCTCTCTCTCTCTCTCTCTCTCATGTGTGCGTGCTCTCTTGCTCTCTCTTCTTTCCTATGTATTTCTACTTGCTATTCTAATCTCCTAATTACTTGCTAACCCAGTCATTGAAGAATAAGGAACACCAGGACATTAGATGAGAGGCAGTTGAGTAGTGGAAAGGATAAGTGCCTTTACTCTTGCCTGGAACGTTCCTTATTTCTTCTTCGTTCAATTAATTCTTACTCAACTTTTAGGTTCAGTTTAACTGTCACTTTTTCTCCCCAGACTATTTCAGAACCCTTCTCCCCTTTATATATTCTAAAAGCACCCTCATCCCCCTTTTGACTCATCACAGTTGTAATTATACAAACAAAAAAACTCATTGCTTAAGGTCTATCTCATCTGATAGAATGTAAACTTTCTAGGGACAAGGACCATCTCTGTATCTCTAGCTCCTGGCATAGTGCCTTACATAAACATAGTGCTCAATAAATATTTGTGGAACAAATAAATGAATGTATAGTGAACTGAGAGTTAAAAATCTATTTCTAGATCTGTTTTTATTTAGCGGTGTGATCTTAGACAAGTCACTTCAGCTCTCTGAGCAAAATACGTTTTTACTCATTTTAAATTGTATGACTTCTTATTTCTCAGCATATAAGGCAAACACCTTAATAACGCTTAACCCAAAAAGTGTATCTGGGCGATCTAAAACTTCTGGAACTTCTTAGGGTCGCTTATTTGTAGAGAAACTATTCTCCTTTCTGTTTTAGTAATCTATTGCTAAGTAACAAATAATTTCCACATTTAGTGGCTTAAATAGTAATTTATTATCTTAAAGTAAGCAGGAAAAAGGTAATAATAAAGAGTGAAAACCAATGAAATAGAAATAGAAAAACAAGGAGGTAAGGCAGTGGACAGTGGGGACGTTTGAAGAAAGAATATTCAAGGCAGAGGGCGTTGCTAGTCCATGGGCCCTGAGCAGGGCATGCCTGACACACTAGAAGGTCAAGAAAGACGCCCCAAGTGGCTGAGCAGAGCAAGCAAGGAGGACAGGAGTGGCAGCCAGATCGTGTAGGGCACTTGACCAACTCAAGGACTTTGGCTTATCTCTGAGTGAGATGGAGAACCACTGAGGGGCTTGAGCCCAGTGGCTTGATTTGAAGTGTTTGGTCCTTTCCTTTTGTGTGAATTTTAGTTGGTTCTCTTGATTATAATTGTGCAGTTTGTATTTCCTGGGTCATGAGACAGAGCAATATACATTTAGATGATCAGAGATAGGCTGCCTCTTCAGGCAGGTTTTTATTTCATGTTTGTAAATTGAGAGTTTGCACTTTTGGTTCTTAGGGAGTTCACACAGAGGGGTAACCACTGTGTCCTAATGACAATTTAGCTGCTGTATGCCTACCTTACTTGAGATGGATTGAGGCTCGAAAAGATAGATGGCTCAAGGAAGATAGATAGATGGGTAGATAGATAGATGTAGAACTAGATGGATGAATGGATAGATAGATAGATAGATAGATAGATAGATAGATAGAGGTGGAGATGTATGAACAGATGGATGGACAGATGATGATAGATAGATAGATAGATAGATAGATAGATAGATAGATAGATAATAAAAAAGGGAGAGGACAAGGGAGGGCTCTTTCTTAGGCACTATATAAAGAGGACTGGTTGACTCTTTCTTTGTGAATTACATAGAGTTCATAAGCAGCATGGTTGAATTAATGTGACCTTAATTCTACCCTTTAATCATTAAATATATTCTAGTTTAACAAAATAGTAAGTGTTTCTGCTTATCTCCAAAGGCAGGGAACACTATGGAGATTTGGTGCTGGGATTCACCAGTGGATGGGAGGCATGTTTGCTGAATAACAAGAGTTGCTAACAAAACTGAACTTTGCCCTTTCAATATGGGAATACTCAATAATACCCTGGATCTTTTCTTTTGTGTTCTGCTTTTATGCAAACACAAAGTACACTCTTTCTGACTTCGCTGTAACCCATGAAACTGAAGAAGGAGAAATTTGAGTCTCATAGAAAGCAGTTTCACCAAACCTGCCTCTTGCATTTGTGTGATAGAAACTGAAAACCCCAGTATTTTCTAACCAATTTTATGAAGGAAGAAACGTCCTCAGCAGTAATTAGCATAGGCCTATGATATGAACAGAAAAAGCTACTTCTTTAAAATCATACATTTAGAACTAGAAGCAAACTAAGAAAGCATCCCGCACTCCTTCATTGTACAAATGAAGAAAGTAAGCGAAGTCCGGAAGTGCTTATTCACACCTGACATTATTCTATACTAATTGTCGGAAGCCATGTGGCTCTTTGGAGGTCAAAGTGGGACTCATAGCTCTGCCACTTTAGCTGCTATGGCCTTGGGCAAATCACATTATCTCTTTGAGCTTTACTTCTCTCATCTGTCTCTACCTCGTGGGCTGGCTGAGAGAATTTCAAAACATAATTTGTAAAGTCCTGGCACAGAGTAGATGCTCAGTAACTAATAATTATAATTAGCTCCCTTTCACTGTCAGTGATGATACAAAAAGCCATCTCCACAAACACTCAGTTAATTACAGGATTTAAAGATGTCATCCAATGGCAAACTCGTTTCAAGCAATATTCAATATACTAAAATTCCAACATAATTCAAGATAACAAACATCTCTATATAAGGTGTAATGTCAGCTACTATATATTTAGCTCAAAAATAAATAAGAATGAGATATGGTTCCTGATTTTAAGGAAATGAGAATAGACATATATCACAGAGCTGTATTTGGTTAAGTGCTACGGGAGAGGAGTGACACAGGTCTCTGGATGCACAGAAGAGGCGCCTTCTGGATGAGGCACTCAGGAAAGTCTTCTTGGAGAAAATCATATTTGAGAGGTTTCTTGGAAGGTTCTAGAAAAGAGGTTAGGGAACATTCCTATTGGAAGGGGCTTCTTGAGCATAGGCACAATACAGGATATATTTAGATTTAATAAACTTATATGTTTAAATGACCATAGAGCATGTAAAGGAACACTTAAAATAACAATAGCAGTATCACTTATGGAACACTTGTTACCTGCTAGATACTTCTCATGTATCCATTCTTTGCTTATTATACAACTCTATTAGGTAGATTATTATTATTATCTTTGTTTTACAGGTGAGAAAACTGAGGCATAGAAGTTAGATGTATGTGGCAAGCCAAACTTGGGGCCAGGTTGTCTGACTCGAGTCATACTTAAGATTTGACATTAGTGTGTCCAATTTTCTCCTTTTGCTCCACACCCATGCTCTGCCCTTCTCCTTGCTCTGGGCCCCAGGAGGCTGAGCTGCATAGACTCTATCAGCCAGCTTCCTTGCCCTGTGGTTTCCAGTGCAAATAATGGAAGAAAATTGGAGAGTGGGCCTCAGGTTTGCTGGGCTTGCATTGCTCTAGAGAGGGCCACCTCCTTTGGCAGCCCTCTCCTGCAGCTATAGACCTCACAGTGTTTCAAAACTATTCCCTCTCTTTGTGTCTGGGCAGCTGTTGCTGACTCCAGGATACTTCACCTTCCTTTCTTAGTTCCTTGAACTCTGTCCCTATCTTTGTGAGAGTGCAATTTTGGGGTCATAGGACAATCATATGTTTGGCTTTACAGATACTGCCAAATAGTTTCCCAAGGCGGTTTTACCCATTTATATTCCCAGTAGCAGTACATGAGCATTCCAGTTGCTCTACATACTCACCAACCCTTTCATTTTAGCCATTCTGTGGGTATACAGTGGTATCTCATTCCCCCCCTTTAATCCCCCACCCCAATTTTCACCCCTGACCTACGGAGTTGCTGTCTCCCCTTTAGAAATGGATCTCTGAAGGCGGGCGTCTCCTCCCACACGTTTGTTCCTGGTGCCTGACCCACCCGGGGTATGATCTGTGGCTCCGCCTGGGGCGTAAACCCAGGACCTTCTGCATGTAAAGCAGACATGCTAACCACTACACTATGGAGCCACCCCCATCATTTTGGTTTTAATTTGCATTTTCTGATGACTATGAAAATTGGACACCTTTTTATGTGTTTATTGGACATTTGGATATCTTCTTTGGTGAAGCATCCCAGTCATTTGTCCATTTTAAAATCAAGTTGCCTGTATTTTTTAAAAATTGATTTGTGAATATTATTTATATATTATGGGTACAAGTCTTTTGTCAAAGATATGTATTGCAAATATCTTCTCTCACCCCGAGACTTGTTTTGAATTCTCTTAATGACAACTTTTGATAAACAGATGTTATTATTTTTAATGTACTTTAATTATAACTTTCCATTCTTTATGCTTACTACTTTTCATAGTTTTTTAAAGATATATTTGCTACTCCAACATGATAAGGATGTTTCCCTATGCTTTCTTCTAAATGTTTTATAGTTTTATCTTTCATATTTGGATCTGCAATTTATCTGGAATTGATTTTTGAATGTGATCTGAGATTAGAATCCTGATATGTTTTTTCTTATATGGCTATCCAGTGAACATTAATTTTTGTCCCTTAGTTTATTGCAATGTTATCCTTTTCATAATGTGAGTGACTGTATATCTGTGGTTTTATTTTTGGACTCTATATTTTATTCCATTGGTCAGCTTCCTTCTGCCAATATTGCACAATCTTGATTATTATAGCTTTTAATGAGTCTTGACATCTGGAAGTGGAAGTCTTTCAATTTTGTTCTTTTTAAAGAGTGTCTCAGCTATTCTTAGTCCTTCTTATCTTCATTTATATTCTAGGAGCAGCTCGTCAGTTTCCACAGAAAAAGTGCTTAAACTTTGATTAAGATTATGATGAATCTATACATTAATTCATGAAAAATGAACATTCTAGCATTACGGAGTCTTTCAATCCATGCACATGATATAACTCTCCATTTATTTATGTTTTCTTTAATTTTGCCCAATAATATTTTGTAGTAATCAGTGTAGAGGTCTTATACATATTTTATTAAATCTATTCCTGGGTGTTGCATTTGCTATAGTAAATAGTATGTTTCTTAAAAGTTATCTTCTATTTGTTTGTTGCCAATATATAGACATATAACTGATTTTTGTATATTGACTTTTTATCTAGTGATCTTGTAAATTCAATAAAGTATAATATTTATAGAAGGCTTGTTGTATATATTCTTTATTATTCCTAGTTTCCTTAGATTTTGTTTAAATTCAAGAGCTTTTATCAAAAATTTTTTCTGCATCTCTTAAGATGTTCACTTCTGTTTTGACTCGACTCTAGAACCCAATATTATAGCCCTTTCCCTGGGCTTGGCTCTACCCTCCACATTCACAAAACTACATGAGCAGAAACTGGACAAAGAAAGAGTTGAACCAGGGGAAGTGGCAGTAGACATGGAAAAGAAGAAATGAATGTGAGAGATCTTAATGCTCTGTATTGTAAATTATTTTGTATGGTCACCTATTAGTATAAATGAAATAGAATCAGACTTCCCAATTTTTAAAATTTCTTCCTCTTTTTGATAAACATTATTAAAACCTCACACCTTTGTTTAATATTTATGTTATAGAAACAATAAGTAATTTTCCAAATATAAAATTTAATAGTGATTACTTTTTTTTTTAATTTCACACCCAATATTTCCCCTATACTCAAAGCCTAATACATGATCCCTAGAAGAGTACGCTTTCTTACCACTTTCTCCTAGTTGGAAATCATTGAACTATCATCCATGAAACACCACTACATGGGTGCCAGTCAGCTAGCTGGTTATGCAGTCCATCCTCAGTATGGCCCGAGTGTCCCTGGACCATTGGTATAGGGAAAAGTATATGAGGACAGTATTGACAATGGGCTTTTATTATTGAAAGGTACAGAGCTGGTCAATTTCAACACAGTTGCAGGTGGACTTTGTAGAATACACACTTATGAATTTCCAATTTTACTAATATTTAAACAGTTTGATATTACACAGTTACTTCATTGTTTGCACTTTAGACTTGAATTTAAATGAGCCCTGGTGCCCTCTTGTGAACGTGAGAGAATGCACGAGGAGTATAACGGTTTTCTTTTCATTCTAAGGACTACATTGTGTACTTGTGTCCCTCTGATCTAAGGTGAACCTAACTGTAGAAAGACCTCAAGTCATGGAGCCAGGCGGAGCGCTGCAACTTACTAGCCCTGTAAACTTAAGATTCTTTATCTGATAAATGGCAATAATAATAGTACCCACTTAACAAGGTTCTCAACAATATTAAAGGAGGTTTAAGGAAGTTCTATTCCTAGTTTCCTAAGATTTTGTTTGAAAGTATGAATGGATATTGAATTTTATGAATGCTTTATCTGGACTTTTAAGATGACCACTTCTATTTTAACTCTAGGACCTAATACCACAGCCTGTTCCCAAAGCGTGGCTTTACCCCACTTGATATGCATATAATACCTAGGCCTGCACATAGTAGGTTCTTAATGAATGGCATCTGTAAATATTATCAGTAATATTTATAGTGAATCCAGAGGGCAAGGAAATATATGTAGAATACAGTATCCTAAAACTGTTTGGCTACAGATACTTGTACCTTCCCCTCCCCTAGTCCCATTCTACCTCATTCCTGATTCTTGAGGCAACCACTCAACTCTTAACTATTTCTTTTTATATTTGCAAATATAGTTTTACTAACGTCTATATGGCTTTTTCTTGATTTTTTTTTCAGATATAGGCACTGTCTATGGACTTTTTATTATGAAAGATGAAAATCTAGCTCTGTTATATTACTCCTTCCGTACTCCCCTACACACACACACACACACACACACACACACACACACCTCATCCTCATTTATGATCCTATTTATGTTAAAAATAATTTAATTATAGATTTGTATATTTTGCCTTCTCCACAATAACTAAAAGGATGAACAAAGGCAGAACAGGTGAATGCTTACAAAAGAAACTTGGATTCACATTGTTAATGTTGTACTTAGTCTTAAATGAGTCAGAGAAATTTGTAAAGAAAAAGATTACAATTTACAATAACAATAGGGTTTTCATATAACTTTATGCAACAATGGTCAGTAAGGATAAAAGAAAATTAGTCATATCTGATCCAACAGGAAGGCTAAGAAGGATATGAAAGATCTAAATGATGTGACAGAGATAAATTCGAATGTGCCTCCAAATAGATTCATGTGAACAAGAATGGGTAACACACACAAAAATTGACCTTAAATTAGATTACCAAACAATTTCTAAAGCAGCTGCACTATATCCCATTCCCCCAGCAGGATATGAAGGCTCTAATTTCTCCACATTTCAGCAGCACTTGTTATTACCCGTCTTTTGATTATAGCCGTCCTAGTGGGTATGAAGTGTTATGTCATTGTTTTGATTTGCATCTTCCTGATGGTTAATGATGTTATGCATCTAATCATGTGTTTATTGGCCATTTATATATCTTCTTCAGAGAAATGTCTATATAAATTATTTTCCCATTAAAAGATTGGGTTATTTGTCTTTTTATTATTGAGTTCTAAGAGTTTTTTGTATACCTAAATACAAGTCCCTTATTAGATATACGACCTACAAAAATGTTCTTCCATTCTTAGGGTTGTCTTTGCACTTTCTTGATAGTGTCACTTGAAACTTAAAAGTTCTAAATTTTGATAATGTCCAATTTATTAATTTTTCTCTTGTATTGTGCTTTTGCTATCATATCCAAGAAACTATTGTCTAACTCAGAGCCATGAAGATTTATGTCTATGTTTTCTTCTAAAAGCTTTATAGTTTTAAATCTTCCATTTAGGCCTTTGATATTTTGAGTTAATTTTTAAATATGCTATGAGGTAAGGGTCCAATTTCTTTTTTTGCATGTGGATATCTAGTTGTACTAACACTATTTGTTGAAACCATTATTCTTTTCCCCATTTAATTATCTTGTGACTTTGTCAAAATTTAGTCGACCATAAGTGTGAGCATTTATTTCTGGACTCTCAATTCTATTCCATTTTATTTATGTCTGTCTTTCTGCTAGTACTATATTGTTTTGATGACTTCATGGAGAGTTTTAAATTAGGAAGTGTTAGTTCTTCAACTTCGTTCTTCTTTTTTTAGTTATATGGATATTCTGGGTTCCTTTACATATAAATTTTAGAATTGGCTTCTCAGTTTCTGCAAAGACGCCAAATGGGATTTTGATAGGAATTGCACTGAATCTGTAGATCAATTTTGGAAATATTGCCATCTCAACAATATCAAGTCTTCTAATCTATGAACATGGGCTGTCCTTCCATTTATTTAGGGTTTCTTTAATTTTTTTTTCAAAAGTGTTTTATAATTTTCAGAGTACAGTTGACCCTTGAACAAAATGGGGGTTAGGGCTCTGATCCCACCCCCAAACAGTTGAAAATCCACATATAACTTTTGACTCACCAAAAACTTAACTACAGTTGTCTCTCAGTATCCACAGGGATTGGTTCCAGGACCTATCATTAATACCAAAATCCATGGATGCTCAAGTTCCTTATGTAAAATGGCATAGATCAATGCATATAGTCAGCCCTTCATCATCTGAAGATTCCCAACTGCAAATTGAAAATAGTGTTTTTGATCCATGGTTGGTTCAATTTTGGAATGCCAAACCTGTGATATGAAGGGCAGACTGTATATTTATTTTTAAAAAATCTGTGTATAAATGGACCAGTTCAGTTAAATCCCATGTTGTTCAGGGGTCAACTGTATATGTGTTGTACTTCTTTAATTAAATTTTTCCTAAGTATTTTCTTCTTTTTGATGCCATTATTAATGAATTATTTTGTTCATTTTATTTTCAGATCACTTGTTGCAAGTATATACAGACTGTTTTTAAAATACAAATATGAATGCCTTTCCTCTGGTATTCAGTCTATATTTACTGCAAACTGCTGCCTGTTTTATTTATCTGGTCTGTTTCACTAATTTATTACTGCCTAACTCCTGAGAACATTTGAGTTTTTGAACCTAGATTTAAAGCATTTAAAAGTGATTTTTTAATATAGATGGGTTAATAAGGATAATTAACAGATAATTCTTAGGTTTTTCGAATGCTTCATTGAGAATTTCTGTCTATTTACCTAGTTTTTTTCCGTATACAGCTTAATATATCAAAAGTGAACTTGTTCTTATCTGATCATTTAGGTTACCCTAAGTCTGAATTCTCAGATGGAGAAGGGTGATGGGATATACATTGTTTTTGAATATTTCCAAAATTCAGGTTATTCTCAACAGTGTTCAGAGAAAATCTGAACACTTCCAATGTTGATGAAGAAGGGCAAAAATTGGTACTTTCATTGATGATACTATAAAATTGTACATGATTTTTGGAAATCAGTTCACTTATAACAAAAACCTCAATAAAGATTGTAACCTTAGTCCTGTAATTTCCCTTCTAGAAATCTATCATTAAAATTCTAGTAAAGACTTATACATAAAGACCTCATCAGTATTATTATATAGTACAAAAATGTTGAAATCAATTTAAATGTGCCATAAAAAGTTTATCTTTGCTTAGGAAAAGCTGACAAGAAACGTACCAAATTGTAATAATGTTATCACTCAAGAATGGGTGATTTTAATTTTCTTTATAGTTTACTTATTCTTTTAATGCTTTAGGATTAATAACAATGATTACTTTTATCACTAGAAAAGCATGTTATTAAAAAGTGTTTTGAGAATTTTAGAACATTCTTCAATAAGCCAGAGAGCTTTACTGATATCGCAATTAGCCAGTGTCCTAAACCTCCCAAGTAGGGGCCTTATAATGGTGCCACTGAGTGTCAGCCTGAGGGTTGGGGCAGGGGGGTAGAGAGGGGGGTTCAGCTCCTCTTCTGTTGGTTCCACCTGTGCCCAGACAGAGCACTTCCTTTTCTGCTTCTCTTGTTGGGCAGCTGACCCTTATCTCAAGCCAAAAGGTATGAGGTCAAGGGAGATTGGAAGAAACTGCAAAAAATTCCAGGAGCCTTTTTCCTCCAGCTAAGTAAGAGTGGAGTTTGGCCTCTCTTAAATTAAATACGTTCTCTCTGTTTTCTGCATTTAGACAGATGCCTAAATTATTGTGTCCATTCTTTCTTTACTTCAAATTATTGTTGAAATGCCTAGATGTTCTATAGCATTGGATCTCCAACTTGAGAGGCATCAGAATCCTTGAGAGCTTGTTAAAGCTCAGATTGGCAGACCCCACAGCTAGAGTTCCTGACTCAGTAGTGCTGGGGTGCCAGTTGACAATTTGCATTTCTATCATGTTTATGAGTGACGGTGAAGCTGCTGATCTGAGGAGCAAAAAAAAGGGCAACCACAGAACATACACAAAGACACTAAGTGAACAGGACCTTAGGGAATCTCTCCTAGTTTCAATGTGAAGTGAAGCTAGATGGGGTAAAGTTGATGCGATGAGTTATGATAGAGTTAGGAGCACAGACTTTGTACTGTACAGACCAAGTTTGAATCCTTTCTCTGCCAGATGTGACTGCGGTGCTTTGGGCAAGTTACTTAACCACTCCTAAGCCTTAGTTTCCTAAAGGGTAAGATGAGGATAATAATAGTTACTGCTTCATAGGGACTGGAAGAATTAAATGAGATAATAGGCACAGTGCTTAACATAGTACCTGTTCCATAGTGAGTGCTCTGCGTTAGCTCTCATTATTGCTTACTTGGCCCTATCACACACGATACAGTCTTTTGGAAATGTTTTCACCAGATGAGGTATGTGTAGATGTGGACACACTGGCGTTTGCTGCCATGTACATCGGTGTCCTGAGTTGTCGAGGACTCAACCAAGTACACACAGTGAGTGTGATTTTCCAGAGAAGTCGTTGGCACAGGAGAGGGAGCAGGGGTTCTTGTTCCAGTCTGGATCTCAGTTTCCTTATCTGTGCATCGAAGGGAGTCGGACTAGAGAATTTTTAAGATCTCTTCCAGCTCTAAAATGCTGGTTTCTCACTGCCAGAGTAACAATATGAATTTAAACGTTCTTGCCTTAAACACAAGGTGGCAGCAGAAGACAACACTCTTGGCTGCCATTTGCTAACAACCAGGAAGACACGCTGCGATTCCCCAATTTATACTGTTATAAAGGATGCAAATGGCTTAAGATCACTGCCTGCTCTGAGTGGTTTCCATGAGATCAAGGTTTAATATCTCTCAAATGTTGCTTATACCACGATAATCAGGATTTTCCTGCTCTTCCAATATATCCATAGAAGGTATGTAGCCACCATTCAGCACCGCCACCGCCCCCCTCCCCCCACCCTCACCCCCCCCCCACACACATACACCTCACCCTTCCTCAAAGGCCAGTTTTCCTCCTGGCTACTGCTTTTCAGAAAAATACCTGCCAAGTTCTCACCCGTGATAAGCTGGGAGCTGCACAGTAGGGTAGCAGCTGTGTGCTTTTTTTATTTTTAATTTAATTTTATTATTAGTTTCAAGTACATTGGTTAGACATTTACAAAGTTTATGAAATGATTCCTCAATTACTCTATTACCCCTCTGGCATAACCATTACATTACTGCTGACTGCATTCCCTATGTTGTGCTCCCCATCCCTGTGACCATCCATCTAATTTGTACTTCTTTAACCCTTCACTGCTTTCTCCCAGCCCCCAGTAGCTGCGTGCTTTAAATGGTAAAAACAACAACTTCTTTCTTCTAAGATCTGGGAGGATTTGAGGTGTAGTGGCCTGGTAGTGCTCATCCAGGGAAATAAATTTCAAATAAAACACCATTGTGTTGTGGTTACAAATGGTGGTAGGAGAGGCAGAGCTGTGGGTTGGGACGTTGTGATCTTAGTCAGAAGATGGCCCTGGCCAAGAGGGCTGGGAGTGGGTGGGGAAAGGCTGGAGGCAGACCATGAAGTGAGATGGGCAACCTTGTTTTCAGAATCTAGATCCCTGCTTCTGAGGATTCCTAAGGGCAGAGGCCAGGGGCCCAATTCTGGTGCAGTTTGGGTAACCTTTAGGAGAGGATTTCAATCTGAGGACACAGGGAGAGGGCGTGAGGCCAAGAGAAAAAGTTCACCTTTCTCCGAGGACTTAGAGGACTTCAAGACAAAAGTTGGCCTAAGCATGCAGGTGCAGGTAGAATGAAAAGATTGGGTCAAGGGTCTAGTTAAAGGGTTTGCATGGAGGCCAGAAGGAACCTGACACCCAAATACTAGGAAGAAGTTGTTTAATGGTTTCACCATAAGCTAGCCGTATGACTCTTGCAACCTGAGACTGCTCATAATCCCCTAAATAGCATTCAGCTCACTTCATGGGATTTGCTTTTCTGATGGTAAAGAATGGTTGGTTGTGAACTTAAACAGATTCTTGGAATGTTCCACATCTGACTGAGGAGGGCATCTCCAGATGAAAGAAAGAAGGGCAAGCCCTGAACTTAGTCTTGGTTTCAGAGAAAATCCTTTTTCTTCTTTCTTTTTCTTTCTGCTAGGTGGTAAAAACCGAATAATCAAGGGAAGTGGCAGCCGGAAACCAGTAGATTTGGAATGTGAACCATTTTCTCAAAATTCCCTTGCCCTCAACCCTCTCGTGCTTGTTTAGAGATCACACCCTTTGCAGAGTGCGTGGGGACTCAGGGACAAAGAGGGAAAATGCTTAACTTTTGAATCTAGTGGACTTTTGGGGAGCTGCTTTCCAAATTGCCTCCAAAATGAGTTGGGGGTGGGTGGTGAGAGGAAAGAAAACATAGCATGGCCCTAATGGGCTGGGGATTAGGGGAAGAACTGCAATGGGCACTGGATCATCCATTTCTCTTGCAACTTGATGGCGCATTTCCTGAGAGAGAAAATTAACAGAAAATTCGGTAAAGGCCTTATCACAGACCTCGGTTACTACTAACAGGGGAGAAATTTATGGAAGCACTAAGGTGGAAAATGGTTAAAATTTTGCTAAAATGAGAGAAAGAAAGAAGGTGGATTGGGTCATAATCAACTTCCTTGGCAATTTCATAGAAGTACCCCAAACCATCTGCGTGAACCCATGAAATGCTTGGGTGCTTGACAGTGTGCCACCCACCTCAGGTCAGACCTCTGCTAAGTTACCTTAGTTGTGCTGGGCTCCCGCCCCAGTCTGGGGAGCTGGAGTAGTTGTTTGTCTCTGTGTCAAAGACTCATCCTGGATTGACATTGACTTCAGAGGATCCGCCAGAGGTGTCATACTGCTGGACCTTTCATAATTCCCTAACACAGTGGTCCTTAACACTTAGGCCACACCTGTTAGGAACTGGGCCACACAGCAGGAGATGAAAGGCAGGCTAGAGAGCCAAGCTTCACCTGTGTTTGAAGCTGCTCCCCAGCGTGAGCATCACTGCTTCAGCTCCACCCCCAGATCATCAAGCATTAGATTCTCATAGGAGCACCGGTCCCTGGTGCTGAAAGGTTGGGAACCACTGCCCTAATAGACAGTTTACATGTGTGCTTAGCCTCTGAATGAGAGAGAACCCTAGGTAAACATAAGAAAAAGCTATTCAAGCTGCCCATGGGAGAAGGGGAAGCTAGTTGCTGATTACAATTCTAACCTTTGGGGGAAAAATAACACTTTTATCTCATTGATCACATTTACAGGTAGTTGCTTCAAGGGAATGAAGGAGAGCTGGGTAATGGCTGAAGTAAAGCCTGTAAAAGAAAACACCCACAGAAACAAATCTCTGTCCTCACCTGGTAGGCACTGAAAACAATGCTGAAAATAAGGCAGAAATTTGGAGGACTTGGGACTTCACTTTTTTTATCCAGGTCAAACATCGGTCTTTAAAAAAAAATGATATACTATTTATAGTCATTAACTAATCATTTAAAATGTTCTGCTGCTATGGTTTCTGGAGTAGGTGCAGAACCCTTGAGTTTATTGAGGACCAATGACCCACATTAAAAATCAATCAAAAGCCGATGGGAAGCAAGAGACAAAAATTGACTTTTTGAAAAAATTTCTAGAAGCCATTCATAGGCTAAATATTTGAGTGAAGAAATATAAAGCATAGTAACATTTTGCATCCACTTTGGAAGTTCCTCAAAAATTAAGCATAGAGTTACCATATGACCAGGAATTCCACTCTTAACACATGCATTCAAGAGAAACAAAGACATATATCCACACAGATGTTTATATGAATGATCATAACAGCATTATAATACCCAAAAAGTGGGGAAACCCAGATGTCTATTGACCGACAAGGGATAAAATAAATGTACTACATTCATACAGTGAAATATTATTCAGCCATAAAAAAGAATTATACATGCTACGACATAAAGAAATCTTGAGAACATAATTCCGAGTGAAAAAAGCTAGATGCAAAAAGTCACATATTGTATGACTTCATTCATACAAAATGTCCAGAATAGGCAAATCCATAGAGATTGAAAGTACTATGGTAGTGGTTACCCGGGGCTAGGTGTAGGGAAGAATGGGGTGTGACTGCTAATGGATGTGGGCAGGGGGAGGTGGTCTCTTTTGGGTGATGAAAATGTTCTGAAATTAATACTGGTGATGGTTGCACAACAATGTGGATATACTAAAATCTATTGAATTGTAGTGTTAAAAAGGGTGAATTTTATGGCATGTGAATGTATCACAATAAAATATGAAGCATAAAATTTTATTCAAGAAATACATTAAACATTTAAAATATAACCCAATTATAATTAACAGTGAAATATTAGACGGAGAAAAAGACAATGGGAAAGATGAAGGAAAACAGATTTGGCTCAAGGAAGAAATTAAGAACAAAGATGAAAAATGAAGGCCAATTCCATGATTTTTGATACAATAGAAAATTTTTCTCATTGTTCTCTGGTCATTTGGGCTGTGGTCTTCAGATTGTTATTATCTATTATTGCCTTTCAAACTTCTAATTTAAAAGTTGACTATTATTTCAAGTCCTTCTGATTGTCCTTTGTCCTTAAATTCTTTAGTGGCTTGGTTTTTATTTCAATGGAATTAATGAACAGAGGATGTGATATTTGTCTTGGTTTGTAATATCAGTCAGAGACCAGAGTTGGATATCTAAAAAATGTGTGAACTCAAGCTGAGACTTGTCTGGATAAAGGTTCTCCTTTGCCAAATTTAATTCCATTATTTAAGGTCATATTAGGAAGACCATAGCTGGTCTTTATTCTGACCTAAGATAGACTTATCACTCTCACCCACTGTTACAATTTTGTGAGGTGAAAAATTAATTCAAGGCCTTGGACATAAATTAGTCTTAACCTGTTTCTTTTCAAATACCAGATTGGTAGAAAGTTCAGCTTATTGACATAGGGCCTGGCATGGAATATGATTACATGTAAGTTACTTTTAATAATCAGAAATAATACTTCATAATGAAAGAAAGACAATGAGAGAGGTTGTGAAAGTCGTGTTAGTGGAAAATTATGGAAACTAGCAGTAGACTAAGGTGGGATGTGAGTTCTGGTCTTTCATAGAAGCCATCACAGAGTTTTCCCTCTTCTTCACCCTTTATGGTCATCAACCACCAAGGCTCCTGGGTTTGCCTCCTACTTTTACTTAGATTTATTCCTTTTTCTCTATTTTTTCTCTCAGTCTCTCTTCATTTCTAGCCTGGTCAATTGCAATGGCTTCATAATAAATTTTCTAGTTTCTAATCTTGCCCTCCCCATCCATCCTACAGATTATGAAACTGATATTTCAAAAGTCCTAATCATATCACGTCCCTCCCCCATTAATTCCCTGTGTTGAGAGCAGATGACGTATAAGGAGAGATGCTTATGATGTAAGGACTGAGGTTCCCTTGCAAGGCCATCAGACTTTACCTTACCTGAGCTTAAACCTAGGAGCCTGGAGAAATTCCTGAACTGAATGACGTGTCAGCTGACACTCTCCAGTAACAGCACTCTGCTCATGATATAGGAAAAAAGGAGTATGATTTTTTTTTAAAGGAAACCAAAACTGTCAGCTAATAGATATTATGCAATAAGAATATCACAGAAATACAAAGTTCCCATGTACATTCCCAGTGCCGGTCCTTGGGAAAGTCCAGTCAATAAGCACATTTGAGTGTGTCTCCACTCCTGGTTCTCTAAGTTTCTGGTCCTGAGTTCTTTAATAAACTACAGCTGATACTTTCAATTTCAGCCCTAGTTCCACAAATACAGGGGAAATCTGTGAAATAAGTTTTATAGGAGGCTAGCCAACACAGAGAATTTGTTTCCAGCCAAACTTTCAACATACCCAGAATTCAACGATGAGTTTTTTATGTTCACATTTGGAGAGATCCTTTCCTACCTTGTGAAACTTCTGTTCATTTCATTATCATTAAAAATCTTCAAATAGGTTCCCAGGTGCTGCACAACAGGCTTGGTGACTTTCTTACCTCTAAACTTACAAAGGGATTAGACACTTGGTGCCCAAAGGACCATTCCAAGGGTAGCAATAAGGTTTCTTCCAAGTGACAAATGCCTGGTCTGCTCTGTTATAAACAGAGTCTGAGCTTTGATAAGTGGAATTCCTGCCATGGCCACAGGTGGGGAAGAGTTTGTGTATTTGTCCATCCTGGACTACACCCTTATTGTCCAGGAATGGGCAAGTCACCCCAGTTTACTCTCAGTGGGCATTGAATGGGTGTAGGCAAATTACCTGGACAATTAAAGACAGAATGTCCAGACATCCCCACTAGTACGGCTGCATTCCAAGAACAGAACATTCCTAACTGCAGGATGGGTGAACTGTTCTCAGCTCTGTTAGTCTAAGCTCTGCCTAGGTGACTTCTCAGAATTTCTGTCTGGCTAACTTGTCATTTTTTGTTTTTTTTTTTCAGATGATGTGCTAGATAGAGAGATATTTAGTGTTCTAATCCATGCAAATGAAATTTAAAGAATTTCTCTTGGACTTACTGGAGAATTCTTAGATTTTTTTTTTCTTTTCTTGTATATTAAGTCTTCAGTTAGTAGCTGAGGTCATCTTGGAGATTTCTTAAACATTTCTGTTTTGAGAATTCACAGATCCATGCAGGCTTATATTTGCTAGCAGAGGGAGGAAAAGACCTGGTGACTGCGGAATAGGACCCTGGGCCAGACCTTATCATCATTGGACCACCCATTGAACCAAGGCCTCCTAGCTGCATCATTCTGTAAAAGAATGCGGGTTGAATGATCTACTAGTTGCCTCTCTGGAGCATTGTGGCTACAACAGGACAATGGTGCATGGAAGAATGACACACAAAGCCTTTTTCCTTTCAAAGTAAATGCTATGAATTGTTTGTGGTAAATTTCCTTAATTCCGTTTTTCTTTTTTAATTCAGGGACAGCTTTTAAAATGAGAGATTAAGAAACTGGCTACTCAAGTAATTCTCAGAAATTACAAGATGATTATTTTGATTCTGTATGTGTGTTTCTAGTGAGAGCTAGACTCTTAAGAATCTTATAAAATATCAAATTATTGCAATTTCTGATAAACCTGGGGGAAAAGAACCAATGAACCTATCCAAGGTATTTTGGCTCAAACCTCAAAAGTCCTGTAGGTGCTAAGCCCCCTGAGAGCAGGGACTACATGTATCCATGTGTATGGTCTCCTCCACCCCACGTCAGCATCTGGCACATAACAGGCACTCAGTCAGTGTTTGCAGTTAAATGAGAGCCTTTTCAGATGACTTTGAAAGACAGGCAAAGGAAAAGTGAGTTTTCATTAGGGCACAAGGTTTTCATTCATATCCACTCTCCCTCCCTTCCCTTTTCTCTTCTTGCCTTCCTGCCTTCCTTCTCAATCTCTCTCTCTCTCTCTCTCTCTCTCTCTCTCTCTCTCTCTCTCTCTCTCTCTCGTTACATAACCTGAATGATTTGAAAGAATTTATTCTTCACAGTTGGTAGGCCTCTATGGAGCCTGCCTGAAAATGAGCTGTAACGAGGTGGGCCCAGGCATCAAGCCTATTCCTGTACTCTCTCATTTGCCTAGAGAATATTGAGATTGGTACAAGTCAGAGAAGCAAACTCTTGAAGGCTGTATTAAAATTCCTTTTATTGGAGTGACATAAACCCAATGAAGCCAAAGAAGAACATTTATTGGATCACCACGGGGGCAGGGCAGTGGCACATCGGACCCTAGAGATTAATAGAATGGAGACAAGAATGCAGCCAGGAACCCTATCTCCATCTCTCAACACCACCTTCCTTTGTTTGTTGTTTTCCTTCAACCCACAGGCTTAGAACTACTCTCTGGTTGTAAGTGAAGAAATACCAGGGGAGGCTTCTGATTGGCCCTGCTTATGTCACATGCCTGCCCATGCGGTCAGTGAGGCACTATGGTTGGTGACACCCTGGAATCACTGACTGCAGTGGGAAAGGGGCAGTTCCCTCAAAGAAGAGGTGCCTTTCCTGATGGAAAGGAGGGTGCTGGATAAACAATCAAGTGCGTCTCCAGGGGCCAGGGAGTAGTCATAGAAACCGTGGACTGAAAGAGAGCGATTGTTGACTGATAAGCCCTGGTTTGCTCCTAAATGTTCAGAGGAGTGCATTTAACATGCATTTAGATAAATCAAAAAGAAAAAAGAAAAGAAATAAAGAAAATAGAAAACTAGTAAATTAAATGGTGCAGTCAATTCAGCTTGACATTTCACTCACGAAGTACATCCTAAAGAATGAGGGGCTGACATTAATCTCAGTGGCCTCATCTCCCTTACAGAACATATATCTCTTCCCTTGACTTAAGTATACTGTTCAAACATATTTACTTTTCATAGAACTTGGCACTTAAATTCAAGCCAACTCCTTGATTTAGTGCTGGACCAGAAAAAGCAGAGATCAGTTCCAACACTGGAGAGAAATCCCGCTGGGCCCACGAAGACGCAATGGCTAAGGTGGTGCCTTCCTAGATTTTTCAGCGCAATTTTGACTAGATGTGATTTTTACCGTATAAACTGACTGATTTTGGAAATTAAGCTCCTAGAAGATAAGGTGCTTCTTATATTTTTCTATGTGTATCTGAGTTTAGTATCCAAAAGAAATCTCTTTGTTGTACCTCTTTCCTATTTGTGTGGGTATTGGGTAGAAATGGGAAGGATGGCTAATGAGTAGATTTGAGAGGTGTGTGGTGTGACAGTATTACACCATAGGAGTTTTTATTTGTAGAGAGCTTCTTATATGTTAATCATTCTTAAATTTGTGTATTTGTTTATAGACACTAGGCTAGGTTCTTTTGGATCATTTAATTCAGTCTTCCAGCTATTTTTTTTTCAATATTCAATTTTTTAAATTAGTTTCAGGAGTATAGCATAGTGGTTAGACATTTTATAATTTACAAAGTGATATCCCCAGTTAGTCTAGTACCCACCTGTCACTATACATAGTTATTATAATATTATCGACTATATTCTCTATGTTGTTCTTTACATCCTCATGACTATTTTGTAACTGCCAATTTATACTCCTTAATCCTTCACCTTTTTTACCCAGTTCCCCAAACCCCCTCCTAGCTAATTCTTAAATCTCAAAGGATCATCCAGGGTGGGATTGAATGTCCTAGTTTCCTAAGACACCTCTCATTTAGAGCAAGCCTCTCATTCAGATAACTCTGACCATTAAAATTGTGGATCCTACATATTGAGACCAGTGCTGAATTCCCGTAACTTACACCCTTTGATAGCCATGTGCTCCCAGAGTCACATAGAAATCATCTAATTCCCTTCTTCTTGGCAGAATTTCAAGCCTTCGAAGAGACCTGTCATGTCCCTATAAGTCTCCTTTTTATCTTCCCTTGTTCCTGATGATGATGGTGATAGTGATGATGACACTAGTAATAACAGTGAACATTTTTTGGTTACGTATTATATGCTAGGTGTTGTGCTAATATATATATGTGTGTATATATGTGTGTGTGTGTGTGTGTGTGTGTGTGTGTGTGTGTATCAACTCTATGAGGTAAGTAGTATCCTTATTTTATGGATGGGGATAACAACTTCTGTTATAAAAATCAGGGTCCATTATTTTTGTCTTTGAATCTGGGGTCACTTCCTGTAGCTGCTGCTACACTTAGGAAAGTTGGCTAAATAACATGGCTTCATTAGCCTTTGGTTCTCTAACAAGAGCCTTATGTTATTGTTTATATTATTCATGGTATAACATCCCCTTTATAAATTCGATTAAAATTGAGTATTTTTGTAAAAATATTGACCAGTGATTAAAATATAGTGGGCAGATACTGATTTGCAGGCAATAAGCTCTGGGTTGTAAGTGATCTGAAGGCTGTGTTTGTGTTGAAAGATAAAAAACAATTTTCAGAATTCGTATTTTATAATGTTGCTATTACAAACATATTTGCTAACTCTGGAGACTGGCCTAAACTACTGAGACCTAAATTCAATATCTTGGATAAAAATAATGACATTCAAGTCACTAAGATATAATTTGCTTCTTTTTGAGTGTTACATACATTCACCCAGATAGCTTTGTTCCAAAGCCTCTTAAACTCACGGTTGAAGTTATCTAAGCAGTAACACTCTTCTTGTGCAATAGATTTCACATTTTAGTGCAGAACTTCATCATTGTAGAAGTGGGAATAGCAAAGTCACTGTGCCCATTGATGTCCATGATCAATAAGAGGTGATGCAGGTCATTAATACAAAGTTGCACATGTTACCAAATTTTCAATTTTTTTGGTTGTAGTATAAACCACTGTACTTCATAAGTCTCTTTCATTCATTCATCATTGAATGAATGATTAAAGGCTCACAGGCCTATTGATAAGTATTGGGATTACAGTAAGACACAATTGTCCACTTTAACCATGTGATCAAATTTAGTATTACCAATAATAGGTATTAGTATTCAAATCAAATGTCATAATGTGCCTCTTGAGGAGATGCACTAAGGACTCAATATCACCTTTATAGTTTCTTGCCAAACTTGTTTAACCTGAATCTAATAATGAGGAAACAATCAGACAAATCCAAATTTGGGGCAATGGTCTGGACTCTGAAAATGTCAAGGTCAAGAAAAGGAAAAATAAAAGGCAAGAAATTGTTGTAGGGTAAGAAGATTATAGAAACACGATTAATTAAATATGATAAATGAAATGATTGGATCATGGATTTTTTTAAAAAGCTATAAGGGTCATTGTTAAGGCCAGTGAAACATTTGAAAATCTACTCTGTATTATTTCATTATATATCATATTATATATACTCTGTATTAAGTATATTATATTATTGTGTTAATGGTAGATGTTGGAGTATAACAATAATATTGTCATTACATAAGACAATGTCTTTATTTTTAGAAGATACATACTGGAGTATTGAGAGGTAAATGTCATGATGCCTAAAGCTTAGTTTCAAATAGTTTAGTAAGAGAAAATTATATCTATATTAATAAATATATTAATATCTATTTTATATTTTATTAACCTACTTTAATAGATATGTTAATATCTACATTGTAATATATATATGTATAGGTGATTATTTTATTTGTTTCCTAGGACTGCTATAAAAAATTACAGAAACCGGGTGGCTTGAAACAACAAAAATTTATTTTCTCACCATTTAGAGACTAAAGTCTGAAATAAGGGTGGTGGCAGGGTCACACTCCCTCTGATGCCTGTAGAGAGGGCCTTCCTTACCTCTTTCAGCTTCAGGTGGTTGCCAGCAATCCTTGGCATTCTCTGATTTGCAGCTTCATCACTCCAATCTCCATCCAAATTTCCCTCTTCTTATAAGGATACCAGTCATTGAATTAGGGCCCATCCTAATCCAGGGCTCCGTGAGATGACCTGAAGCACAGGAAATGGACCTGGCCTGGTGACTCATGTGTATATTGACGTTGCGTGAAATCATGCATTTTGAGATCTTCCCGTTAGAGTGTAGAGAGAAAAAGTATGTATGACAGTAGAAGGCCAAGCATGGAACCTGAAAAGCAGGGTGCAAGGAGAAGGCCAAGCAAAGGACACCAATGAGAGGTAGACAGAGAGGGCAAGACCTTGAAAAATCGGACATCTTAAAGACAGTGGCCCCCTCTGTACATTGTCGATCTGCAGCCACAGGAAGAAATAAAAGAATGTGGGCACGAAGGCCTCCAGGAGGAAGTCTTGGGTACACTGTACAGCACGCAGGATAATGGCCTTCCCTGACATACTTGGAGTCTGTGGCAGGGTTTTTTTAAATGTCATCTTGTAAAGTCAATGTTTGCCTTTTGATAATTGTCCTGTCCAATGGCTTCTCCTAAACTCTGGCCTGGGCCGTAACTGTAAGAGCCTAGGTGTGGTGCGTGAGAGAGAAACTGGGTGAGTGAAATATAACCATCCCGTAGCCGCCAGCCTTGATATCCATGACAGATCAAACAATCGAAGGCATTGTGTTCCGCTGCTTGCATCACCTGGTCATGAGTTATCAATGGAATCTGTGGAATGGATTGTTCTCTTGGAGTCACCCAATATCCCTGAACAATGGAAGCACACATTCTTCGTTTTATATAAGCTCTAATAAGGAATGCGCCATCCACTCGATCAGAAGCAGGGAGCCGTCCCTGAGGCCTGCCTGCCTGCTTGCCTCCTTTCCATTTCTCTTTATCCTCTCTGTCTTCCTCATTGTCCCACTCTCCTCTTTTTAAAAA
This sequence comes from Eonycteris spelaea, assembly GCA_003508835.1. Taxonomy (NCBI): domain Eukaryota; kingdom Metazoa; phylum Chordata; class Mammalia; order Chiroptera; family Pteropodidae; genus Eonycteris; species Eonycteris spelaea. Next base: position 3,542,578 of record PUFA01000171.1, on the reverse strand, counting down.
AGAAACAACCAGGGAAGGAGGGAAGGGAAAGAAAGATAGATCCACTGTGCAGAGGTCACTAGAAGAATGACACCACTGCTTGGAGGGAAGATAAATATGAAATAAGGAAAATAAGGATATTCTGGGTTTTACACTTCATAGAATTTGTTCTTATTTCTTTGTTGGTCTTTATTAAATACTCTTCTAGAAAGAAGGCATTAAATGTGAGCCTCCTTAAACATTGAGGTTTATTTAGGAGCTGAGAAAGTCCCTTCTCCAACTGCAATATTTTAGGGTGTTTTTGGTTGCATGTAACACGAACCCCAACTTAAAATGAGTTACATGATAAAAGATGCTGATTAACTTAGCGCTGGAAAGTTCAGAAGCAGTGGTTTCAGTGTCCTTTTGATTTAGTAACTTGCCAGATGTCTTTACCTTCTGTGGTGTCAGTTTCGAACAAAGGCTGGCTCCCTGTTTCAGTGTTCATCTCTGGAGACAGGAGGCCTGGCCTTAGCGCGGGGCCGGATTGCCCATGACTAAACCCTCTGGCCTGGGAAATGTCACGTGCTGATTGGCTAAGCCTCGGCTTTCCTGAACCAGTCCGTGCAGCAGCACAGGTGGGCTCACCCTAGAGACAGGGTCATCATGTGCACAACGAAGGAAGGGTGGAGTGGCTAGAGGGACGAAAACCACAGTGCCCACTGCTGTAGCTCCTAAATTCCTTCGCATTCCTGCACTGAGGATTACAACTTTATTTACACAGGACTTTAAGACTCTCATTCTGAAATTTGAGACACAATTGAAATAGTAACAATACATTTATACTCAAATGTGTTGAGGGAGTACATTTTTACTATTACAAATGTCAGGTGAGCTAAGAAGTCATTTTGGTTCTCTACAATTGAATTAAATTAACTCATGAGCCCCCAATTTCTACTTATTAATAGAAAACTCAATCTCTCTAATCAAGATAAATTCAATTATTCCCATTTAAAACCCAGTTTCTTCTTTCTTTGTTTTAATTTTTGAAAAGCGCTGGTTAGCATTTAATGAACCTCCATCCATGTAACTTCGAGTCACCAGGACGCAAGCCCCCTCCCCCCACACATACCCTTAATCCTCCTCTCTGCCTTTCTGCTAAAGCAGCGGTCCTCAACCTTTCTGGCACCAGGGACCGTGCTCCTATGAGAATCTAATGCCCTATGATCTGCGGTGGAGCTGAGGCCATGATGCTCGCGCCGGGGAGTGGCTGCGAATATAGACAAAACTTCTTTCCTAGCTCACTTGCCTGTCACTCACCTCTTGCTGTGCGGCCCAGCTCCTAATAGGCCACATACCTGCACCCGTCTGCAGACTGGGGTTGGGGACCCCTGTGCTAAAGAACTTGGCCTTCACCATGACAATCTGCTTTGGGAGCTTTTCCTTTCCCAGAACTCTGTAGTAGCCCTAGGAGAAGAGAGAAACAATTTATCCCACGCCATGGTGGGTACCAACTCCCTGGTGGGTGTGAGGAAAGACGCCTGCTGACCCACTCCATCTAGGAGCCGGGGAGGGTCTGTTTCTGGTCTGGGCACTACTAGGGGTCTGCCAGTGAATCAAGATGAGCAGATTCTCCCCAAGGACTCTAGCACACCAGGATGAGAGCTGTACCAGGAGTGACTCTAGTCTTGCAAAACCCAATCCTTCTTGAGTAAATTTTATCCAATTCAAAATTCTCCTCCTTGCACATTTTTTTTTAACCATTTCCCTAAGGATGATCTTCATTCCTAGCATTCTTATGTACGTTCTTGACATTTAAGGCGTGGGCAACTGTGAACTCCTCCTTGTAAGGAGGCCTCATCTGAGCTGGCTTTGGCTTTTGGCATCCGTCCGTACTGCCATCTGCGGGTGATGTCCATAGGCTGCCCCTGCCCTTTGGCTTCCAGGTCCCCACACTCAGAGGGCAATCCCAGCCCATCCGCTTTCTCTCAGCCGAGCGCTTGCCTGGACTCATTAGGGAAATGTGCGGGAAGCCACGGGAAAAGGTCTGCTGTTCTTCTGTGCTGCTCTGATGCTGCAGAACTTGGAGGTGGAGGTAGAGGGTCTATCTCAGATGGTCTCTTCAGCTTAACCTGCCGGTGGCCATTACCCCTCATGCTGGCATAGGGGTCTCAGTGAAAACATCTCCTGGCAGAATTCTGGAGGGAGAGTGGAGGCATAAGTCCTCCTGCTCTGAAGCTACCAAACCCTTCTGAGGGTTTCCATCTTCCCCAGCCCTGGGGTTTGTACTCTCCATCAGCCATCCTGACCCAGTGACTTACTCTCTTGCTCTCTTTTTTGCTTTTTTCCCAGATTTTTTAAAAAATATCTCTCTGTCTAGTTTGAAGCACAGTGGGTAGGTTAGTTTTACATGATTTTCTTTTTTTTTTTTTTTTTTTGAATCTCCAGTTTATGTCATAAACCCTACTGCTTAGTAATTTGGCTCTAGGTCTGGACATTGACTGCAGTCATGTGATTTGGAACTATTTTCTCTGCTTTAACAATACACTAGAACTTTCTCACAATTGAATAGTATGCTATGCTCAAGCTTTTTTTCTTATTGATTTTGTTTCTGGAAACACATTTAGTACAATGTTCCCTTTGCTGGGGCTCTGGGTCCAAGTCTCTTGAGGTGAGTAGTGATATAGAGAGATCTGATACTCACTTTTTTCTACAGAGTTCTCATTTTTAACATTGAAAAAAATGGTCTTGTATAAAAAAAATGATTGCTTGCAAGGCAAAAGGGAAGGCATTTAGGAGCAAATGACAGCTGTTTCTGCCGTTTTAGTAGTGGGCTCGTTTAATAAGGCATAGATTAGCAAAGCATTAGATAAACATTGGTAAAGTCTGGTCGAATACTTCTAGTATGGGGTATTGAAACTTCATGTCCATTTCCTTTTTCTGTGAGAAATCTGCTTCATGAAGAGGCACCCACAAGTTCCAGGCACCTAGAACAAGGCTTAGGTCAGCTGCTGTGATGGCCTGCTCACAGCGCAGCTTGCCTTTTCATCCTCCAGGGTCTTGTTAATAGATATACACCTCTTTTCTTTTAATGCTTAACTGAGAGTAAATACCACCAAATGGCAGAGTTAAAATTGTGTGTAGTTCTGTTATCTTTAGTATATTTAGTTGCTTTCCTCTTTTCTCAGTCGACATTGAATCTAACATTCTAGCTGAGTGAGCGATAAACACTCACAAGGTGAAAAAGACAACTTGGCGGGGAAAAAACTTAGAGAAAGGTTTTCTTTCTGGGTAGAAGGACAGGGCATATGAGCTCTCTAACTCTCACACCCATACAAGCTTTGAACAAACAGAACGTGGAGCAGAGAGGACCAGATTAACAAGTGACACTCAGATGAGAAGCCCCACTCACTCTGCTCTGGCACCCTTGGATAGGCAAGGTCACACATGGAAGCTGATACTGACTCACTGGTCTTTGGGGGAGGATCCTCCTAACCAACTTCTCAGTGTACTCAGATGCATACAAAGGAAAAATTGCCAAAGATGTACTTGCTTTCCCAGGTTGCCCGGGGCACATTAAATTAGCCTGAAATGTGACTTCTAGGTTCGATGTGTGGTGGGGAGTCCTCCATGAGAGGGCTGATCGTATGCCTTGTTCTTTGCCATTTTATATAAAAACATGAAGCATCTGTGGATTTTGGTATTTGTGATGGGTCCTGGAACTAATCCTCTGAGGATATCGAGACATGACTGTGTTTAAGTTTTTTGGGGGGGGTCAAAAATTATATGTGGATTTTTGACTGTGCAAGGGTCGGCAACACTAACCCCTGAGGTGAGTAGTGAAATAGAGAGATCTGATGTTCACTTTTTTCTTCAGAGATTCTTATTCAACTGTATAGAAATAGTTGTGCTGTTTGCTTGGGTTTTGCAATTTCCACCTCCAGTACCCTCCTACTCAGAGCCTACACAGAATAGAATCTTTTTATAATGTAACCAATGAGATGACAGGATTTCCATTAAAGCATTAGGCAAATGGTAGCCCTAAAAGCCCTGAACATTGAAAATACAATCTAATAGGATAACGCAATAAAGTGAAGGTTTAGCCTATGTCCCAACGCCAGCATCATGGAGGGACTCAGCTATATTCACTCTTCAATTAAAGACAAACATAATTCAAATATAATATTTGTGAGACTTTCACAATACAATGCAAATAATTTGTACAAATAAGTATAGAGGTGGTTAAGAGCACAGTTTTTGCGAGTGATAGTTTTGGGTTGATCTCAACTCAGCCACTCTCTTAATCTCAGCAAGGTGCTTAACCCTGTCCAAACTCGAGCTTCTTCTCCAGTATACTATGAATGGTGTACATGTGTGTCAAGACCAGTCCTCTCAGCCCTCGAGGAGATGCTATAATGGGAAAAGATCACCATAATCTGAGCTTCTGCATCTATCAATCATAACTATGTTTTCCTTCTGGACTTGGTTTGAGGATTAAATGCAGATCCCCTCCCCCTGCCCCAAATATTCGGACAGCACTTAGTAAGAGATTACCAAATGACAGTGTGCCTTGTCCTTACAGCCCTTGGCCAGCCATCCAGTTTAGCCAGCACTTGGAAAACAACTAAAAGATAATTACCTCTCACTTCTTTGCACAAAGAAAATCCTGAAAGCCAGGAACAAGTCCATCAAACAGATGATTCCTTTCCAGGAAGGCCGATGGTGATGGCCATTGGAACCAATCCTGCTCTCTTTGATAGCTTGCTCTTGAAGACTTCTTTCTTTTACAATAAGTAGCTGGAAAGTATAAACACTCAAACTCCTCTTCTCCTGGGAATAAAGTTATTTCCTCAAATTTAAGAATCTGGGGCAGTTCATTTTCAATACACAGGAGGAATCAGGGCCAGAATTTATTTTTCCTCTTGATGAGCTATCGTCTTGTTTCATTTTCCTTGTGGACACCTTGTAATAATTTACTTCACTATACTGTGCTTACTGTAGGGACATATATGTTAGGATCAGAGAGGTGGCCAGAGTATCTATAAAAAGCAGAAGCATAGTTAAACTGAAATGGACACTTAGAAAAAACCTAAGTGAGATTTGGTGATTTCGCAGAGAAACTCAATGGCCAAAGTCACTGGAGTCAGAAACTGTTTTCTCATCACTCTAAACTGTGTTTCCAGGCTGTTCCCATTTGTCTCCAAGGAACTGACTGCTTCAGTAATTCAGGAGATGAATGACTCTGGGCAGAAGACAGACACGAAGAGTCTCTGGGCACATCTTAGAGAACACTGTTATGGAAAAGCTGAGGTTGAGCTCATACTGCTGCAAAAATGTTTAAAAGCAACACAGTGTGCAGAGGTTTTGTATTTAAAAACAACAACAACAAAGTGATAAGCATATAAAACTGCCACTCTCTCTTCTTGACCCAATTAGCTGTTTGGATGTGAAAAATAATAACTGATATTACATGCACTTAATTTTTTAAAGGACTTTGCACACAATTGGAAAGTGGGCAATAAGTGAAAATAAGAGAGTTATGCTCTTTAGCTGAGTTTTATTTTTGCAACTGTAGAACACAGCCCCGTGTCTAGGGTAGTTAGTGTCATAGAGCAGAGATGGGAATCTGGAGACTGAAATTCCAATATCTATGCTATAACTATTTAGCTCTATGACCCTGGGGCCAGACAAAGAAAATCTTGCACATTTTACACCTTTAAAATTATTATTTATAAGGTTCAAGTGTCCATGGAATGAAATTCAGAGACACAGGAGATTCAATAAATGAGGTTATGCATGAAAGACCTGGCCCAGGGTGTGGTATGCAACAGGTGTACCATAAGGTAGCCTCTGGTGTGTGCACAGAACACAGAGGCTTAGGACTTTAGAGCTGGGTGGAGACTTAGAGGTTATCCCATCTCCTTTATTTGTCTTTGTTTGTCTCCACTGTAACCCAATGTACATTGATGTTACAGATTAAATTCTCATAAAACAATTTTATTTCCTGCACTTCCAAGCTATTGGGGAAGCTATCAGGGGTGGGTGCAACCCTTATTGCAGTTCCCAAGTTCAAACACATGTGCTTACTGTGGTCAATTACAACATGGAAGATAAATTATCTGTTTAGTTGTCCGTTTCCTCTTGACTGAGAATTCCTTGATATACAGGGCCTCTCGCTTTTTGAGCTCTATAATCCCAGAACCTAGCACCATGTCTGATGCAAAGCAAATGCTCAATAAGTGTTTATTGTCGTCATTGTTAGCTGAAACATAAAAGAAGATGTAGCCCAATCCAATGAGCTTTAGATTCATCTGAAGACATGATAAGTTAGCAGATGAGTGATATCTCATGGAGCCTGGACAATGATGGGACATCAAAGGATAAGCACTTGTTACTGCTATCTGGCACAGCATCATTAGCCAGTAGTTTCTCATGATGGTGACAAGAGAAGCATAATCTCTGATGGGTGCTCGGACTGTTGTCCTGGTCTTTTATTCCCTTAAAGCTAAAGTTAGTACTGGCTTCTCCCCAAGGAGGCTAACCCATTCAGGCTACACTTCTCAGTCTCCCAAGTCAACTGGCTTCTGACAGTGTTTGACCAATGGGAAATGGATGATTGGAGGGTGAGAGAAAGACAGAGCCAGGGTATTTCTCCTGTCTTTTGATCTCAGATGGTGTCTGTGGCAGTGGTTTTGTCTTCTCCACAATACTAAGTCTTTTCTGCGCCACCAGGCAGACTTCCTGGGTGGCAGGTAGTGGCTTTTTGCTGTGGCTTGGGGGTTCAGCTACTATCCATCTAACTAATTTTTTCGTTACATCCCCTCTGTTCTAAATATTTATAGTAATTTCTGTTTTCCTGGATCAACTCTAAAACATGCACCGTTCTAGCTTCCCACAACTGACAAGACATTAATCCAGCAGTATGCATGGAACACTTATTTTATGCTGCCTACTATTTTAGGAACCGAGGATGCAAAAATAAATAAGGTGTTGTCCCTGCCTGGGAGGAGCTTTCAGTCTGATTGAGGAGACACACATATAAACAAAGAATCTATGAGGCAGTGAAACAAATTTGTTAGTGAAGTTTATTTACTAAGTTCAGTGGTACATGAGCCTGGAGGAGAAATGGCTACTTGGGGGAGGGGAGGGTTTTAAAGAGGAGGTAGTTTAGCAGAGTGTTAAGACACTATTCAGGTCATGGCAACTGCTAGGTTCAAATCCTTCCTGCAATATTTATAGCTGTATGACTGGAAATAACTGGGGTTGTTTTGTTAGTTTGTTACTTTAACCTCATTCTGTCAGTGTTCTTATTGGTCAAATGTGAATAATAATAGTAACTACATCATAGTGTGTAAACATTCAATGACTTAATGGATATAAGGCATTTAAAATAGTGCCTAGCTCACAACAAGCCCTAAAAACTATTTGATATTATCATAATAATTGTTGTTTGAACAGTGAGGAAAGTATAGGCATTCAACTCTTAATACAGTACCTGGCACATAGTAGGTGCTCAGATATTGGCTGACTCAGTGAATGAATTGGCTAAATAAATAAATGAATAAATGAGTTTATCAAGCAAATGATGAGGCATGGGAAGAAGGGTATGCCAGGTACTGGGCAAAAGCATGGTGATCTGTAGCACCACAAATCTGATTGGTTTGGATATGTGTTTCAATCTCTTATGAGTTTGATCGATGTGAAGTGTCCCCCACCCCCACCCAAACTTACCTCTGGCTAGTATGATCAAATCAAGCTCTGGCCTGCAAAGTTGAACTACCATCTCCTTCCTTTTTCTAAAAGCTCTTTTTTTCAGAGTCAGTAAAGAACATTCAAGGAAAGCAGTCCTGAGTGGGATGTGGTGGTGACAGTAGGGTTGCCAGACTGAGCAAATAAAAATACTGTACATTGAGTTATATAATGGATAATTTTAAGTAAAGAATGAATAATACCTAGATATCAAGACAGTTGTTTTAAAGTTCGTGCCATGCACACAGAGCTTATGACCCAACAGCATTTTTTTTCTAAAAGGATAAATTGGGCCTTAATATGACATATGCTCTGTTGTCCTTGTTTCAATTTCCTCTTTGGGGACCACAGAAATGATTTACTCTCTGGGTCAAGTTTTACATAATTCAAGAGCCCTGATAGCAAATGGCCTGTGAGCTTTCCAGGTCCAGGTCAATAGCCCTTCTCTCTAAAAGACCCTCCTCATCCTGTATGACTGCAGCAGGTATGCTCTGGTCTGAACAGAGACACAGCATTTCCTGTTTCTAATTATGTTTGAAGCTTGGTATGCTACCTTGCATTGTAGTTGTCTTTCTTTTTTATAGACCTTTCATTTCCAAATAGATTGCAAAGGAGGAAAAACCAAATGTTCTTGTATCTTCTGAGCCCAGCACACAGCAGTGCTCAGTATCTTGGTTTACTTATAAACTGGTAAAATGAACATTTGCACTGGATGTTGCCAGCCATTGGGACATGTGTTGCCCAATGGACTTTGTAGGTAAACTGTGTCTGAATTCTAATTCCTCTTTATATTTAATATTGGACTTTGGGGGCAAGTTACCTCACATTCTTCCTTTGTAAATGGGTGCAATCGTAATTGACATCTCAGGATTGTCATTCAGATTAGATTGATTAACTTTAGACTAATGAGCAACTGGAAACATTTCCAGCTGGAAGTTATAGTTATCCTGATGATAATTCTAATAAAATTTAACAGACTGCTTCATAAGATCCTGACCACCATTCATTCCCAAACTTCAATGGTAGGAAGTAGAACTAGATTTGGTAAGACATTTTAAACTAGCTATGTTATTGAGCTGACTTAATATTTATAGAAAACCAACCTGCAATAGAAACCAGGCTCTCACTGATGGTGCATGATCATTTAATGAATAACTCATCACCATAAAATAGGTGGAGAGGCAGGCTGCAAACAATTCCACATGGGTCACTCGGTTGTGGCTGCTCCTCCACAACCATCCCCCTCCTCACAGCACAGTTTTTGAGTGATGAAGTTAGTTTGGGCAAGGATTCCAGACAGGGAAAAGCAAATACATAAGTCAGAGGTCAGGGGAGAAGAATAAACTAGAGTCAGGGAAGAAATGCTGAGCTGCTAATTGAAAGATAATGGATGTGGGGTAAGTTTCAGAGGCATAAAAACAGGGAGAGCCAGACACCCGAGCTTTCTCAGGCCCAGGGTTACAACTCATCTTTAAAAAAGGTCTATGGAGCATGAGTTTCTAAATATTTGGGCCACCCAGCATGGAATTTTGGGAAATGGCACTGTTGAGTAAAGCCATTAACAGATTGCTTTCCTTTCATTTCCTTCACTGGCAGGAGCTTCTGTTTATGTCTCTTCAGTAGCAACTGGAAGAAGTAAATTTGCTGACAAGCATCTGTGTGCAGTGGGCCACTGGATGGAATTTTTATCATGCAAAAACGATCCTAGATGATTAGTTGAAAGATTGCCAGGAATCTCTGGAATCTCATTAAACCTCAGCTGAGCACATAGAAGTTTTATTTTAGGGTAGAGTCAAGATGAAGCACTTGTAAAAAATAAGCTGTATTGATTTCTTGACTTTTGCAAATAAAAGGCATCCATTCCCAGCTTGTTCTCAACTAAACAGGAAGCTGGAAATCTGGGATGGAGTGGGCCAAGGATAGGTTTTGAGGTTAGATTTCAATTGAACACCTAGCTCCACTGTTTACTAGAGATTGTAACTTAACCCTGCCATGCCTTGGTTATTTTATCTGCAAAATGGATATATAATCTTCCTCATCCCACAGATCGTGTGGATTAAACCAATAATAAAGCCCTAGACCCTGGAGAGCATCAGAAATTAAATATCCTTTTTCTTTTCTCTTCTCTCTTATTGCAATCTCCCTCCAACACTGCCCCAGCAAGTTTTCGATTTGGGACAACCGTTTGCTAACTTATGAATAATGCAGGAGACCTGCGGGAAGAGAGGGAGTGAGCCATGTGACCACCTGGAGAAAGGTATTCCAGACCAAAAAAAGAAAAAAAAAAAACATCAAGTGCAAAGACCATGCTGTAGATGTGTACTTGAACTGTTCAGGGAGTCTCAGGGAAGCCAGGGTGGCTACAGAAGAATAATCCCAAGGGAGAGTGACAGGAGGAAAGGTCAAGGAGATACAGAGGGGAGACCGTGTGATTGTATAGGGCCTTGGAGGCCACTAAGAGGACTTGAGTTGTTACTCTCAGTGGATTGGGAAGCCATTAGATAGTTGTAGGCTGAGGACTGACCTGTTTGACTTAGTTTTAAGATGATCTCTCTGGCTGCTGTGCTGAAAATACATTATGAGATGTGTATTAAATCATCATGTTATACAACTGAAATTAATGTATGTGTATGTCAATAATATCTCATTAAAGCTGGAGGAAGTTAGAAAGAAAGAAGAAAAAAATACATTATGGGGTAGGGATGTGGAGTGAGTGGAAGGAGCATGTGGGAAAAGCAGGAACTCTAGTTAAGATTCTGCTAGAAAATGCAGGTGAGTAATGGTAGCGGGTCAGAGCAGGTCAGTGTAGGTGGTGGGAAGTAGTCAGATTGTGACAAATTTTGAAGGTAACAATTAGGCTTTGCCAATGAATTCAATGTGTCATATGAGAGAGACTTCTTTAAAGTTCTTGGTCTGAGAAATTGGAAAATAGTGATGCTATTTGCCATAAAAGAGCAGGTTCAGTGGGAGAACACCAGAAGTTTCATTTTTGCCTTGTAAACTCTGAGATGCCAAATAAATATCCAACAGCAGGCAACTGAATATATGATCTTGGAGTTCAGATGAGATACATTCTATACAGAGAAAAGGGAATATAGCCGGATGAGGATAAAAGATTGGAAGGTTTGGGTTTTTTTTTCAAGATGGGAGAAATAATTGAATGTTTTTAGTGATGAGAATAATTCAATAGAATGAGAAAATGTGATAATGCCTGAGGGGACAATTGCTGGAGTAGTGTAGGTGATAAAGGATGGGATCTTGTTGACAAATGGGAACATCGCTATAGCTGACCCATCCCTAGTAACAGGAAGCATGACAAAGTACATGTAGATCAAGAAGTCCATGTAGCGGTACAAGTTTGAGGAGTTGTATTCTCATTGCATCTGTTTTCTTGGTGAAATAAGAAGCAAAGTCAGTGTGAAGATGGTGATGAAGTGTTGCAAGTTTCAGGAGAGTGACAAAGCTATGAAATTGACAAGGGGAGTGAAAGAATGGATGGCTTTGGGATTGCCAAGTGAATAAATTTAGAATTGCTAGGTAACATTAAAGGCTGACTTGAGGTTGAAGGTCAGAAATTTAAACTGAGGCCAGCCTCTTTCATCTGTGTAGATATAAGTGCGGAGTGGGTAGAGAGCACAATTCAACCAAGACTGGGGTTTTGCCCGTTGAGTATGAGGAGGAAGAAAAGAGCGAAAGAGCCAAAGGTTTATGCAAATAGCTGATTATAGTCCATGGACTTTAAGAGGAGTAAGGAAAGAAGTGAGCACATGAAATGGGTGAGAAGCAGTGAAAGAGCCGTAGGACCAGTGAATGTTAGGTCTTTATGGGATCAACAATTATCCGAGTCAGAATATTGGGAAAAAATGAACTGAAAAGAGAGGAGGGGAAAATGCAAATTGAAACCACAATGAGATATCACTTCATACCAACCAGGATGACTATAATAAAGAGACAAATAACAAGTGTTAGGGAGGATATAGAGAATTTAGAACCCTCATTCACAGCTGGTGGGATTATATCGATGCGGTGACTTCGGAAAACAGTCTGGCAATTTGTCAAAATGTTAAACATAGAGTTATCACATGAGCCAGAAATTCAACTCCTTGGTATACACCCTAAAGAAATGAAAGCACACATCGCTTAAAAAGTTGTATGCAAATGTTTATTGCAGCATTACTCATAATAGCCAGAAAGCAAAAACAACCCAAATGTCCATCAACTGATGAGTGGATAATAAATCTATACGGTAGAATATTATTTGGCAATAAAAAGGAATGAAGTTCTAATATATGCTACAATTTGGATAAACCTTGAAAACATTATTTTTAGTGAAAGGAACCAGTCACGAAAAAAGCCACATATTGCATGATATGAGATATTGAGAATAGACAAATACAGAGAGACAGAAGGTAGATTGGTGGTCGCCTCGGGCTGGGAGCAATGAGAGGACAGGAAGGAGTGGTGCAGGCACATATGTTAAGGTGAATTTTGTGGGGAGGAAGAGGTGATCCAAATATATTAAAAGTCGATTATGGCCATGGTTGTACAACTCTGTGAATACACTAAAACCATTGAATTGTACGCTTTAAAGGGACAGCTTTTATAGTATAAAACTGTTGCCACCAACCAAACAAAAACAAGATGGCGGTCAGAGACTGGGATGCTCGAAATTGAGATTATGGAGGGTTTGCGCATTGGCCATGACAAGAATTCGGGTTTGACCATGGAAGCAATGCTCGAAGGAGGGAGTCAGGGAAGACAGAGGCTCACGTACTGGGGATAATCTCTGAATTTATGAGTATCCAGTGTGGTGGCAGGCGTAATGTTGGTGAGAGGTCTGACAGTGAGTCAGGGGTAAAATTCTGCAGGGAATGAGGAGTGACCTAAGGACTTGCAGATGACTACAACTAGGAAGCATCATAGCAGGTGGGAATCTGGTAGCAGGCAGTGTAAAGCTTGGGAGGGGTTAGAGAGACTGTTCTGGAATTTGGGTATTTGTGAAGACAAAATATCTTTAAGAGTTAAGAGCCTATTGTACTTTTCCCTTATTCATTTATTCATTCATGCAACACACATTTACTCTTTTTCTGGTACCATGATCCACTCATTTGGTTATCTCTGAGAATGCGGCCAAGTGTGGTAGAACTGACTCTTAGGATGGCTGCAGTGTCCCAGATGCTATATGATGATCTCCTTCTATGAGGTTCCCCACTAGTAAAGGGCTATACTGATAAGTATGTAGCCTTTCCTCGATTGTTGTCATCATGTTGGCATCTCTGTTGTTTAGTTACACTAACAGTATTTTTTCGAAGGGGTGGTGTGCTACTTGTTTTATGATTGGGCAAGAGAATGTGTGACGTGCTTTGGATTTGAATAGATCTGGGTTTGGATTTTGGCCCTGCTATTTATAACTTTGTGATGCTGGGCAACTTACTTAATCTTCTGAGTCTTAGTTTGGTTGTCACAAAACATGTAACTCATAAGTGTTGGTGAGAATTAAAAGATATGCATGTCAAGCTCCTACGAGATTGTAGGCACACCAGAGATGTTCTTTTCTCTCTATTTTTTTTCCTTTGCCTTTATGCTGATGTTGCTTCTACTGTTTTATTTTCAGTTTTTAGTAATTCCAGCATCTGGCTTCTAATCAGAAACCTTCTAGGGATGGTTAAAATTATCAAACTAACTTCCAGATTGGTGTAGAGTCACTCTAATAGTATACTTGAGAGTACCATATTATACTTCTCAATGTGTTTTATGAAATTTTTCTAATCTCAATCTTTAAAATAACCTGTGAGGTTCATAAAAGAGATATTGTATTCCTAATTTATGGAAGAGAATATAAGGTACTGAGAGTAATTTACTGAGTATTTACAAGTGGCATTTTTCTAAACACTTTATAGGTATTAACTTAATCCTCACAATAATCCTATAAAGGGTGTTATTATCCTTATCTCACAGAAAGGGAGATAGGCACAGAGAGGTCAAATAACTTGAAGGTCACATAACTTCCAAGCATAAGGACAGAATTTGAATCCAGGCAATTTAATTCCAAAGCTTACCCACCTTGTGGCTCTGATGGAAGGAAAGTAAACAAATCATTGTTCAAAACTCCTGAGTGAAGAAATCCTTTTCCCAGTTACTGCTTAGGTAGCTTTCTGGCCTCTGGAATGTCATTTAGCTTGAAACGTTGATAGTCACAGTGATGACTAATAAAATATTATTGTTATCTTGTACAAGAGGGGAGCCTGTGTGACTTTTCTTGCCCAGTTTCCTTCTAGCTCAGCCACACTGAAGATTCTTCTGCAATGACAAAAAAGGCAGTTTCTCTAAGATAATAGCAATAAGAATAGCCACCCTTGTTAATTATAGTTCTACTTGTTGCAAGCCAAAGCTTTCTCAATATCATAAATCTAAAAACCTAGGGAAACTTGGAAAACTTTAGGAAACAAATACAGTTGACCCTTGAACAATGTGGGGGTTAGAGACGCTGGCCCCTGTGCAGTTGAAAATTCGTGTATTTTAACTTTTGACTCCCCCAAAACTTAAGTTGTCTCTCAGTATCCATGGAGGATTGATTCCAGTACGCCTCCCTCTCCCCAGCGGATACTAAAATCTGTGGATGCTCAAGTCCCTTATAAAAAGTGGACACATATCAATACATACAGTCAGCTCTCCACATCCTCGGACTCCCAACTGTAGATCAAGAACAGTACAGGTATTTATTGAAAAAACCCTCCTGTATATAAGTGGACCTGTCTTATTCCAGGATCAACAATAGTTTGTGAGGTTAAAATGAATTTCCTAATGATTCGCTGGCTCAAGTGGACTTTTCCTTAGGAAGCAGAAGTATATCTGGCCTAAGACTGAGCCATTAGGTGTTCATGAAACTCTGAAAAATAGAGCTAGTGTGTCTATACTAAGTGCTAGAAATCTGAGAGCTAAGGCCTTTTTCTTAGGAGTGGATGATCAAACATTCAAAACATCTAGAGATGTGTCATCTTTCTTCTTGCTTCCACTGATTTTAGTTTTTGATCATTAGAATTTCTCCCAGATCAGAAGGGGTGGGGGAGATGAAACTAAAGCCTGATTATTTTAGTATGTCAGAAATTTTGATAAAAATCTGATAAAAGAAGAGTTGGAAATTATTATCTAAAATGAAATTAATTGTATGTTTTATGTGTGTGTGCCTGTATACATTCAACTATTGTTCTATGATCCCCATTGCTATTTGATTGGTAATAAACAGTGGACTTATTCTATATACTTATGAAATACATATGTTGATTTTATTTATTTTCCAAAGATCAAGTGCTCCATTGAAGAGATTAAAAAGAAAAAGTTCCTTCTCTTAGTTATAAAATAGTTCATACATACATTCTCTCTATATGTACTTTTTATTTGATTTTTATACATATATGTATGTTATACATAATTTCATGAATAAATACAGCAGAATCAGTCTAATGAATGAAAACATTATGACTTAAACATAAACAAATGGGCAATTAAAAGGACCTTTCTTAGGAACATAGAATAACCATGTTAACCTAGATGCCTAAAATTATTTGAGAAATGGAGTAAAATAAATAAAGGCATTTAATTTAAAGAAAGTACTTGCCCAAGTCTTTGATCTGAATGGAGCAAAAAGAGGGAATTGAGGCTAACTGTGGTTTAGCTAGATTTGTCCTTTTATCCTTTGAACTAGACCAGCCCCTCCCCTCTTTGAAGTTCAGTGGCATTCACTGGGGTACAACACATAATGACTGCAAGGTCTCAGGGAATTCACTGAGAGGGAAAACAATACCAGTGCATTTTCTGAGGAAGCCAGGATTCACACACGTGGGCACATATGGAGGCATATGGGATATACATTTCAGGAACTGGAGAATTTTGCCCTTGTCACACAGCCCAGGAGCTCTTCCATGTACTGGAGACTGAGAAACTGCTTTGGGGTTATAACTACCTCATGAGCCTCTTTCTAAGACATTAGAGCCCAGTGGTCAGCTTAGAAAGTTCAAATACCAGAAGCTCATAGAACTCAACTTGGAGGGTAGTGGTCCCTTGTCTGTCAATGTGTTTGCTGGACTTTCTCCTCTTTCAGTATCCTAAAATAGAGCTGAGGCAAAGGAAGGATGGGAGAAAAGGAAGGAGGCGTCTACAATGATGCTCATTCTACTTCATTCAATGAAGGGTCAAAGATATTAAGTGTATATAACCTCTTTATCTACTTCTCTCTATAAAGGATGATGATGATGATAAAGACTAATTTGCATTGGTTATTTACTCTCTATTAGGTATTGCACTAAGCTTTCCATTCATTATCATAATTTACTTTCATTCTTGCCATAATCTCCAGGGGTAGGTACTCTTATTATCACCTTCCCTGTTTTTCAGGAAAACAAACTGAGGCTTAAGGGAAAAGAATAACTTGTGTAAGGTCACACAGCTAGTAACTGTCTACATTTTAATCCCTAGAAGCTGTAACTTTATTACACGGCAAAAGAGAATTAAGGTTGCACATGAAATTGTTGCTAATTGGCAAACTTGAGATTGGGGAGATTCTTCTAGGTTATCTGAGTGGGTCCAAGGTAATCATGGCATCCTCATAAATGAAAGAGAGAGGCAGGAGAGTGTTGGTGTCAAAGTGATGCAATGTGAGAAAGATGTGACTGACTATTGCTGGCTTTGAAAATGGAAAGGGGCCTCTAGAAGCTAGAAAAGGCAAGAAAATGGATTCTCCATTAAAGCTTTCAGAAAGAAGGCAGGCCTGATTATACCTGGTATTAGCGCAATGAGACACATTTTGGACTTCTGACCTCCAAAACTGCTAGAGAATAATTTGTGTTGCTTTAAGCTTCTAAGTTTGCAAAAAATTGTTACACCAGCAATAGGAAACTAAGACAGTGGTAAAGCTGAGGGCTGAAGTCTGGCTCTGGAGCCAGGGTCCTTAGCATCAGCCTTATAGTGCAGAGCTATAAGGAGTCATAGAAACAGAGAATAGCATAGGCCTTGGTAGAAGAGAATAGACCACTGTGCTTAGCAGGTCCACCAAATGACCTGGGCCTTAACAGCCTGGGGAAATGCCCAACAGGCCATGAACACCCCAGAATGGCAGACTTTCTGTCCATCAAATAAGGGAATGGTGGAGTGGGATAGGAGCAGGGCAAGGAAGTTCTTATCCAAAAATCGAACCCTTGTAACTATGGCATTTCATTGTCTACCATGTTTATTCTTCAACACATCTTGGACATCTGCTGTGAGTCAGGCACTGTGTCAGGCACAAAGGATACAAAAAGAAGTAAGTGTCTGGTCCTTCAAAGAGGTGACACCCTAGAGGGAACCAGTCAAGTAAACAATTACTTTTCAGTGGGGTAGTGCTGTGATAGAGTAAATGGGAAAGCATTGGAAAGGCCTGTGACCAGTTTCAGGGATTCAGAGATGGCTCTCTAGAGAAGGCGATTGCCAAACTAAGTCCTAAAAGATGAGTTTGAGGGTCATGGGGGCCTGAGAGGAGGTAGCTACATGTGGAATGTTCTGGAGGCATATGGAACATGGCTTACCCCAAAGATAAGGCCAAAGAGGGGAGAATGGTCAAAAATGAGTCAGGAAAGGCAGGCCGGGTCTAGAAAGTGAAGAGCTTGGATGCCAAGCTCAGGAATTTGGACCATCCTATGGAAAACAAAGCACTGTAGAAGGGTTTTACATCTGGAACTGCTATTGTCAGACTTGCTACAGTTAGGCCTCTCTGGTGGCCTGTGGAGACCAACAATGGGGCTAGTGGTGGGGCAGGGACTAGACGATTGTCAGGAAGAGCAGCCAGGAAGTTGTTGCAACACCTCACGCCATCCTCTTTGGTTCCCCAACAGGCAGCTGCATATGATGCAAAAGGGACCTCACTGAATATTGACCCAGAATTCTTCACTTAAATGAACCTAAGGAAGTATAAATAATAATACTCTTTAAAAGCTGGAAACTCCTAATCTTTTCCAGAGTTGGCTTCCTTTCCTACCCCTGATCCCCATAATGGCACCTGCCCAGGGCCTGGCCAGAACTCCTCCTCCTCAGCATCCTTGGCTACGTGGAAACCCTCTGAATATAGAGTTCTAATCCCAGGTTCATCCCTCAGTTCCGAATTGAGTGACTCTCATGTGGCCTCAGAAATCCTCTGTCCACATCTTGTCTTTTGTAATCAGAGTACAGACTTGTCTTCATGTATGTGGTTACCCACTTTTTTGCTTTCAATGTGATATACGTTTTTCTAGTGTCCATGTTTTGCAGACATTCTTACTTTTATTTGTTGTAGTTTCTCCAAAACAGGCCCTCTTTCTTTTGTCTCTATTTCTGTGTTCCCTTTTATGATTAATAAACTTCCCCTAACATTCTCCATCCACTTGTTAATAATCTTTCAGTACGTCCCAGTGCAAGAGGAATAATCCCATTTCTAAAGCTCAATCTACATTAAAATTATTCACTACGATATACAAGAAGTAGGGATTCCCAGGTCCACATATATTTAGGTAAGATTCATGTGCCAGTAAATGAAGGGAGAAAAATAGGCTGAGGCACATGCATCAGAGATCCAGGCTTGTTCCTGGATCTGTTTTTTGCCTAAATTGTCCAGAATGTTATTGTCGTTAACTGAGATCTTTATTTAGGGATCTGAGCAGCATATGCAACTTGTCTCTACACAACTCACTTGTTTTATGTTTTCTGTCACTGGGAAGAAGATATTTGTGTCAGTCAGAAGAGACTGTGTTATGCTGCAGTTACGAATACCCGCCAAATCTTAGTGACTTAAGCCATAGGCTTATTTCTTGCTCATTCTACACACTCTGTAGGGTGGCAATTTAGGGAACTAGGTGACAGAAGAGTCACCATCTCAAACATCAGGAATCACGATGCAAAAGGGAAAGGAAACTCTACACAGCCTCTGCTTGGATGTGACATGTTTCTTCTGCTCAAAGAATATTAACCAGAAATAGTTTCAAACTTCACTCAACTGCAAGAGTCCCAGCCCAGGACTCAGAGAGAGAGGAGCGTTTCCTCTCTCTGTGGCCAAGGTGGAGAGCCAGGGACTCTTGCTGAACAGCATGAAGTGCCACCACTATGTTCATTAGGCATTTAGCGCGTGACAATGTTTTAAGTCAAACACAGAGCAGTTTAGAAAGACTGGTCTCTACATTCTTAGACTTCTTACTAGCTAGCCACCAAGGGTCTTAAAACTTCTCCAATAATACATTTCAATACTAACATCTCAAAGCTTTATAATGATTTTCTACTTTTCTATATTATGTCCCTATGACTTTTCTAACTATGCATGTTTTCTTTTTGCTTTTGCCATCAAGAAGCTGAGAGCCAAAACTAGTGTACTACATTACAGGTAGCTCCTATTGTCTGCAAACAATCGTATGAGAAGGTCTGCCTAAGGGAATCCACTTTAATACAGGGACCAAGGGCACTGAACACACAATGCAATATATATATATATATATGCCTTACTGATAAATTGTGCACCTGAAACTGTATTAATTATAAATAAATAAATAAGCAAACAAACAAATAAATATAAAACAGAGACCAAAATATTATTTTAGATTATATGTAGTTGAAAAACAAAATGAAAATCTATGAAAATAAGTTTATTTAACCTTGCTTTTATTAAAAAAAAAACCCCGACAATTGCGACCATGTGCTAATAATCCTCAAAAGAAAGACTTAATTATGTTTACAGTTTTGGTCTTAATTTTCTCACAGAACTTGAAGATAGCTTAATGTTCTATCCTTTATATTCTGCCTCTTTTGAAAAATATTCAAGTCAACTATACAATTGATTTGCATTTTATTTTATATCCTTACTCTTTTCAAACATAGGCAAGTCAACTATGCAGTTGATTTACATTGTATTTGTTTGTCAAATTGGTTTTTTGCAACCCCGCGTCCAAGCTGACTGGGGAAGACTTGATGTAATACCATTAGGTAGGGCTAGTGTCGGACTGCAAGGGCTGTTTGAGTGAGGCCTTATTTAAAGCTGTCTCTTCACTAGTGAACATTTCGAATTATGAAGACTTTGCCTCCCTATGAAACCTTGTAATGTGGAGACCTGGAAAATGAGAATCCCCATGTATAGAATGCATTTCTTGCAGTTAATCTTATCATTGGCTTTTATTTTATTACTTTTGTCCTTTTGCTCAAATTTCCTCAACTCTTTCCTTTATCCTTTCGAATTACAAGGAATTATCTCAAATCTTTTGTAAAACGAGGCAGGGTATATATAAACAAATGAAAAGAAATACTGAATACTTAACTTTTTAATTATCCTCAGACTTTTTTTCTCAGAATCACATGTCTTGTGGGAGATGGGATCTGTAAACTTTTCTTCAGGCAGTGAGGAAGGGTGAGTGTGACTGAGGTGGCTTCAGTGAAACTTCACTGTTATCCTACCTTTGAGATCAGTTCCAGATCAAGAACTGCAGGCATGTCTTGGTTTTCTGGGGCTGCAGCTCATTTGTGTGGATCATAGGATGTCACTGGGTAACTTCCTGCCCTGGGACTGTTCTCTGAAATAAAAACTTTCCTCCAAAGAAGAGACTGTCTCTTGTTTCATTTATCAATCTAGTTAATTCCTGTTTTGCACTTTAAGAAAATGACCTCTCTCCACTTCCTAGCAAATTTCTTCCCCTTGGTCTCTGCAGTAGCTAACATATGTATTCTTGTGTTCTTCAAAAAAAAAAAAAAAAAACCCACAATTAATGAAACACACCTTTAAGGAGCCCTTACTATGTGTAAGGAAACTTCTGTGTTCTTGCAATCCTCACTCCAACTCTGTGTGGTTAGCCTTCTTGTTCCCAGACTTAGACTAAAGAAATGGGTGTTCATAGAGGATGCATATTTTGCCCAAGATCACCTAGTATTAGAAGTGAGATTCATACACATGTTGGCCATGAGGCATAATTCATAAACATCCCAGTCTTTACACACCACACTGCTTCAACCTCTGTCCTTAGGTTTTCCATCCAGGTTATGAATCTTGGAAATAAAATAACATATCTCCTATTCAGAAAATAACAAAAGAAAGTGGTTATATAATTTTTAATAGTAACTGTTGTATATGTATTCCAATTTAAAACAAAACTATGCAATTTTCCATGTTGGTTATTTTAAGTATGAGAAACGATATTTCTGTTTTTAAGGCATTGTCTCATCATAATACACAACAAATGATATTACTCATATTGTACAGATAAGCGGCTCGTCAGGGGGCCCTAGAGATACAAAGGTATAAAGGCCAGAGTTGGGAGTAGTGCACAGGATTCCTGATTCCTAACCCAGTATTCTTTCTTCTAGTACAATATACATCATTTTCTGACCCTAAAGTAGAAATTTTCAACAGTATAAACCCAATGATTTGGGGTTAGATAAGAAGCAGGTGGAGAGAATGGGGACATCATAACTGTACTCTCGTGTTACTCTGTGTGACTCAGTTAGTCCTGGGTTCCAAAAAATGTTTATTAATTTAATAGGACCTGAGAGCCAGATATAGTGCCTGGGGAGGAACTTTTATTTGTTCTACTTTTTTTTGTGCCCATTTTATATAGTTTAAAACCAAGTATCCCCGTGAGGTTGTGAGCAATGATAATCCCCAGTGAATAAAAAGCAACTTTCAAAAGCTTTTTTTGAGAGAGATTCTTAATATATTCCTTATCTAATTATCGTTCCATCTTTATGTATTTTGCTTATTGCTTTAGTACAGTTTTTGCACTATGGAGAACATATTTCTCCTCAAATCACTAACTGAACAATACAGCACACAAATTCCTCGTTACATTACATTGACTGTGAGTTATTGAATTACCCCCACCTTGCTATACTCCTAGCTGTCATCATCCAGGAATGGAAGTAGCAGGAAAGGTGGGGAGGGATCACTAAAGAATTTAGACACTGGAATGCAGGTGAAATTCAGTTTAGGTGGAGTTTTGCAGGACAAGTTCAATTTTAATCAAAACTCCAGAGAATTGCACATAAATGGAAGTCACCGCATATTCAGTTTTACAGGACAAGGCCATCTTCCAGCCTCAGTGGCAATACATGTGTAAGCTTCGAGTCTTGTTGAACCTGTGAGCTCATATAATAGCTTCAGAGCTCTTAGGATCTCTGAAAGAAGGGTCAGAACACAGAAGTATTGGGTGTCAGGTGTCTTGGGCCCTTGAAAGTCAGGCAGACAAGTGAAGAAGTTAATTTGAGGACAAAGTTCTAGGGATTCTTCGATGCAGCGGGCTAGGGAGCATGGGCTTGAAGTCAGTGTCTTGAATTCCAGACCCAGCTCTGTTGTTTTACTAATGTTGCAACCTTGAGCAAGTCACTGGATCCTCTGAGCCTTGGTATTTGCATTTATATAAAAAATAAATTTTAATATCTAATAGCACTTTTGTGACTTTCAAGATACTACAGTAATTGTAGCACAGAAAGCACTCACCTGGTAGCAACGATGATTGAGGATTTGTTCACTCACAATAAATATGGAGCACCTCTATGTGCCTATGCTGTCCTGGGCACTGGGGATACAGCTGTGACAGACCCAAGTCCCTAGCCTCCTGGGGCTGACATTCTAGTGGGGAGACAGACAATAGACAATAAACAAGATATGTAAGTGAAAAATACACTGAGTTAGATCATAATTAATTTAAGTACTAAAGAAAAAAATGAAGACAGGAAGAAATGAGTGGTATTAGGGGAGGCTGAGATCTTCGAGGAGGGATCAGGAAAGGCCTCCTCCAGAAGCTGAATCTGTGTGAAGACCTGAAGGAGGTAAGGGAGAAAGGCAAACGACTGCCTGAGGGAGCCGCAGGCAGGAGGACGGGACAGGAGTGTCTGGCAAACCCGCACATAGGGAGGACTTTGGTTTCTCCTCTGAGAGTGATGAGGTGGGTCATGGGAAGGGGAGCAAACTGATCTAATCAAAGTCCTAACAGGGTCACTAGGTTGCTGCCAATGACATGCTTATGATCATGGTAATGCTGCAGCTGATGACATAAATGAAGAACAGGAAGGCAGAGAGGTGAAGCGTTTGAGTCTGGAGGGCACAAATCCTGGAGAAGCAGAACATAGGACTAATCCCCAAACGGCAGTTTCACTCTTCCTCTTTTAAATTGGTCTATAAACTAAGAAAGAGAGGAGATGGACCTGGCTCCCTGCCCCTCCACACACCACAGCCGGCTGCTGACATGGACACACACACACACACACACACACACACACACACACACACACACACACCCTTTGTGCCTATACTTAATTTGAACGTATTTCTATCACAGCATGTATTGCCCAGTACTGTACTTATTTCTTCAAAGTCAGCTTTCTAGATTCGTTCAACAACTGCTTATCAATCACTATTCTGTGCACGCATTGTTAGGTGCTAAATTTGCAGCAATGTAAAAGACTGTAAACGATTCAAAAACCAACCCCTGAGATGGTCATCAAAGTAAAATCAATTTAGTCCCATAGGTGTGGATATTTAGAGTTTGAGAAGGGAAGAAGCATGCTAATGTGCCAGGTGTACACCCACCCAGTGTGTTGGCTCAGGAATTTCCCACACGCTGGTAGCTGGTGTATTATCTGAAGTCATTTAACCTGTTGACAATCACATTCTTGAAATAAGTAAATCTATGCAGGTGAAATTGGACAAACAATGCCAGTGACCTCTTTAGCTGCTCAAGTATTGGTCCAAAGGTTTAAAATAATAAGCTTCATTTTTCACTGAGTCTTGTTGACAGACAGTATCAGAGGGGCTTAGGGTTAGAAGAAGTATAATCCTCTTTGATGAATAGTCCAGGAAAACCATTGTTAAACCTTTCGTAAATATTTTTTAAGTCATAATCAGGATTTTAGATAAACTGTGTGAATAATTGACATCGACTAAAGATTTATGCATTTAGTTAACCTCAGTACATTGAAATCAATTGTTACCAGTGCATCAGCAAAGAACCTCAGTTTCTCAATTTATTATTCATGATAATTAATGCAGACAGCAATATGGTGTAAGGTAATTCACAGCCTTGTTTAAGACAGTAGCTTCAACTTTCTTGGCACTCAAATTTATTACCTGAGTGGACGACAAAGAAATATCCACTGATGCCGATGCTACCAAATAAAAAAGCAGAGACAGGGCCAGCAGCAGCAAGGGAGGAGGGGAACGTGGGGTCCTAAGTGTCCACAACTGATACAGCAGCCTTCAGTCTGGTTAACCGAAATGCTGTAGACCAGGGGTCTGTCTACACTTTGGGACTACCTGGCTCAACTCAAGGCCTCGTGAGAATCTCCCTTTTGGAGTAGAGCCCTTAGATGAACCCTAGCACAGAGAAAACCTCCTAGGGCTCTTTTGATTTGCTAGAAATTGCTGACCTCCCAGAGAGTTATTTATATGGATGAATTTAAGCATGAAAGAACAGAAGGAATCCTGCCTTGTTTTTATCACTGTAGGCTCTTTGACCTGCCTCAGGGAACATGCTTTTTTAAAAAATAAAAAAATATATGAAATGTATGAAAAATATACTAGGATGTAAACTCCAGAAAGGAGATAATACAGTTTGTTTCCTTCATGATGTTTTCCCCGGCCTAGAACAGTGCCTGACACATGGTAGGCTCTTGAAAAAATACTTGTGAATGAAAGAAAGAATGAGTGTGTTCATCAAGAGTCTGACCTCAGGGAGTTTGAAATCTAGAAGTGCGAATAGGGCATGATCAGAAATCACAGGGGTACTAGACTTATTGGGGTGATCACTTCATAAGGTATATAAGGTATATGTATGATCACTATGTTGCACACCTAAAACTAATATAATATTGTCTGTCAACTGTAATTTAAAAATTAACAATTAAGAAAATTAAATTAAAGAAAATTAAAAAAAATATCTATGACAAAGGCAATATTGTGGCTTGTTTCAAAACAGGTAGAGATCATTTAGAGGAAAAAGAGAGATTCTGTCTGGGTTAATAAGGAGAAGTTTCATAATGAAGGACTAGTATTTGGAGGAAAAAGGGAGAAGAGAAAAAAAGAAACTGAAAACATAGATAGTGGCTTATGCAAAAGATCAGTGTGAGAGAAAAGGTCTAAAAGCCATCTCCAGTAATAATTAAAACCTCATATAAATACTATTTCAAAAAATCATTCCAGCCCCCAGTTTTTAAATTTTATAAGCAATTATATTAATTGACTTTTTAAAAGTATTTCAACCTAAAAGTTCTATGCAAAGTGAAAAGATTATGAGAAACTCTGTAAATACAGAGTTTTGAGAACAGCAAACAACAATAAAATCTATTTGATATTTCTCCTTATGATGTTTGCTTTCCCATTAAATCAGTCATGAGAAAGACATAATACAAGGTATACAAATGAGCCTTCTTAACTTCCTTTTTTATATCTAAAAAAAAAATTGTTCATTTCCTAAGTCTCATTCTCGTTGTATAGAAAATGTTGGCAAAGGATGCAGAAGGGATTCAATTCCACAAACTGCACTTGAGCAGGACTGTATCTGTAGTGTTCATCATTGTACCCCCAACTTTTTGCTCCATAAATGGCACACAGTATATGCTCAGTAAATATTTGTCGAATGAATGAACCAATATTTTCTAAGGGGTCCTTTGTGCAAAGCTCTGGGGAGGCATTCTGGGGTCATGGTTCCTCAAAGAGTTCAAAGAGTTCACAGCCCAAGCTGGGGATGGGCTGGGACTGTGGGCAGAGAACAGGCACAGGTAGCTCTCCTCAGACAGGGTGTGATCACCACAAGCAGCACGTCAAAGTAGTATAAAAATAATAAACTGCTTAGATGTCGTTCACGGTTTATGTATTATTTTATTCAATTGATTCTCTGAACATGGAGGTAAGAGGGGTTACTTCTTAAAGAACAGATTGCAAAGGTGAGAGGGTAAGATGGGTATTAATGAGAGGCCTAGAAAGCCTTATAGGAGACAAAATTTGAACTTGGCCTCAAAGAATGGGTAGTAACCAGAGCTAACTTTTGTTAAATATGTCCTATGTGCCAGGCACTGTTTAAGCACTTGCATGAGCTCACTTAATCCTCACAACAATCTCTGTGGTAAGTACTATCATCTTGCAAAAGAGGAAACTGAGACACATTAAAGTTAAATAACCTGGTCAAAGTCACCCAGCTAGTAAGCAACAGAGCCATATTGTCTGGTTCCAGATCACCAGCTCATAAATATCATGGCATATTGCAGTTTTTATAGGTGGCTCAAGGGTGTCACAGGTGGTGGAGAGCAACCCAAGTAGAAAGAAAACCTGAGCAACCTTGAAGTTAGAGTGTGCTCAGTGTGTTGAGGAAAAAGTAAACTTAGAGATGGTTGGCAGGGAAGTTTAGTAGGACGAAAAAGGTAGAAAGGCAGGAGGAGGAAATAACCATCAATAGAAAATAGGTAAATACACTGTGTTACATTCATATCAAGATGTTATAGTAGACTGTTTTATGAATGGAAATATCTTCATGATACGTGATTTATGAAAACAGTAGCTACCACTTTTGGAATCTGCTATAAGTCAGGAATTGTTTCCCCATTCATATGACTAGTCGGTCTCATTACTCCTCACTGCAGCTCTGTGAGATGAGAGTGATTTTTATCCCCATTTTACGGATGGGGAGTCTGCAACTTAGAGAAATTCATAAGTGAAACTGTAAACAGTGGTTACCTTTAGAGAGTAACATGGAGGGAGCAGGGGTAAGACTCACTCTCTTATTACACAATTTCTAGTTACTTTCATGCTGTATAAGAAATTAATGACCATATAATGATTTCTTAACAAATTAATAAACATCGAATAAATTAATTAAAATATTGACTTTAGCATATATTAATTATTAAGAATAAAATAAAAGCTAACAAGGGTCAAACTTACAAATTCCTTATAGGAAGTTGGTCCATTTTAAACATGTTAAGATCTATTGGAAGTTTTTGAACATGTGGGCAATTCTGGAGAGTAATTATTGAAAAAAGAGAAAATATGGGTCATGTTTTATTTACTTGCTTTTTTCCCCCCTTTGTATTCCCTTTCATCATTTTTGACATCCCACAGCATCCACTGGCATATGGCACTGGATCTAGTATTGCTTTGTTCTATTGGTTTCCAAAGCACATCAGCTTCTAGCATCCCACATCAGTCACTTGTTTATTATGATTAGTGTTTGCTTCTCTGCCTCTGCCCCAATCACCAGAAGAGCAAGGGTTTCTGCCTGTTTTGCCCACTGTTACACCTTAGTAGCACCTGGAACAATTTCGGAGATAAAGCAAGTTTAAATCATTTTGTCGAATGAATTATAATTTTTAACAGACTTTTTTTTTACAGCAGTTTTTGGTTCACAGCAAAATTGAGTGGAAAATAGAGAGTTCCCATATACATTGCTCCTGTTCCCCATCCCCTGTACAGCCTCCCCCATTACCTACGCCCCCACCCCCACCACCAGGGTGGTGTGCTCATTACACTAAGGAACCTACATGTGCATCATTCTCACCATGGTTTACACAGCCCCCCCCCGTGGTGTGCATGCTGTGGTGCAAGATCAGGTGTCTACCCTGGTAGTGTCGCAGGGAGCAGTGTCACGTCCCTGGACATCTGGTTTTCTGCCTATTCATCCTTCCCTCCCAACCCTGGCAACTCCTGATATTTCTACTCGTTTTGCCTTTTCCAGAATGTCATGTAGTTGGAATTATACAGTGTGTAACTTTTTGGGATTGGCTTCTTTTCGCTTAGTAACGGGCATTTAAGTTTCCTCCACGTTTTCATGCCCTGGTAGTTCGTTTCTTTTTAGCGCAGAGTAATATTCTATTGTCTGGATGTACCACAGTTTATTTATCCAATGAATTATAATTTAGAGCAAAAATGAAATAAAAACTCAGCTTCTAAAGGAATGAAAAAGTAGCTTTGAGCAGATTTTAGGAGTTGACAGTATGAAGAAGTGGGGGTCATCGGTGCCATGGGAGAGTGGCTTTGGGATGGAAACCGAGTTCTTCCATCCCTTCCACTAACGTTTCTGAGGTTTCTTTGCCCACAGACAGGGCGGTGGGTGTGGAGGACGTGGGAACAGGAGACACGCCCTGCCCGCTTGCAGCTTGCCTTCAGGTTGGCTGCGTGCCGCCTGGTTGCTCCTGTTGTGTGGAGCTCTGTGGAGTCTGCGCAGTACCCAGAGCAGCTCATGTGTGGCTCTGTCGTCTCTCCGAGCAGATCGAAGAAGGCGGCAAAGCGGACGTGGTGAGCTGCAGGCTGAGGGCCGGGGATGAGGTGGTGCACATCAACGAGGTTGCGCTCAGCAGTTCCAGAAGGGAGGCCGTTTCCTTGGTGAAAGGATCCTACAAGACCCTCCGGCTGGTGGTCCGCAGGTAGGCTCCGCCGCCTTCGCCCTGTACCTCCTGCCCCGCCTCTGGTAGCTGGCTCTCTAAACCTCACCCTGGGGATCATCATGCCTTCCCTCAACCCCCATTTTTCCTGTTTTTTCTTGCCTATCTTGTGGCATATAAGGAGGAAGGGGTTGAAGACATTTCAGACACCTCTCCACTTTTAAAACACTAGCTTTCCCAGCAGGTATTGGCTAGGCAGAGTTTCCCTCACTGCGCCTCCTAAATTTCTGAGCTAAATTAAAAGTGACCCGGATCTCAGGTATGGTCTGAGCTCTATAAAGCGTGGTCTCAGTGTGGGACTAGAGAAAGCGATTGGCTTGGAGCTTTGTGTGACATTGCACTAGTCTCACTACACCACAGCAGTCATCAAAAACAAGCCAGCTTTCTTTTGTTTTTCCGGTTTGGGTAGTGGTGGCTTCTTCGTTGGAAAAGGTTTGGACTGTGACTGGTTTGTAATGCCTAAAGTAAGAAGTTCCCTACTCCTAGAAAGCCAACTCTTGGTGGGAGTTGGTTATAGGATGGGAAAGGGAGTTAATTTTTTTTATCACTATAAACCAAACACTCGAGGTGATTGACATGTTAGCTCATTTAACCTGCACAAGAACCCAGTGAGACAGCTATCACTATCCCCATCTTAGAGGCAAGAGGTTGCTGAAGGTAGCAGAGCTGATAAGTGGACGAGTCAGAGAAGACTCTAGACGCCTTTGGTTGTGCTTTGCCATGCCACTTGAATGTCATTACCTTGACCTACTCAGCCCTAGATCTATGTATTTTGCTTTTTTTGATATCTCTTCATTAATCAGGTTTTGGCTGCCTCACATGGCAACTAGATGTTATACTTTAGAATGTTCAAGTTGGCCAAAACTTTAGGAGCCATTAATCAAGAAGGCACACCATTTTCAAGATGTGAAAAGTAAGCTGGTCTTCTCATCACGCCACAGGTAGTGTCTTATGGGATGCTTCGCTCCTGCATTCATTCATTCCTCACACTTGACTGAGTGAACCTTTGCTTAGGGGAGCAGCAGCTCCTCCCAACCACAAAAATACAGCTGTGGTGTGGTGCCACCATGTCCCCGCCTCTGGTGCCTCTCCTCAGTGTGCTGGGCTGTGTCTAGTTTCTCTTCAGGGCCATCTAACCAGATACTGCTTTTCTGGTAGCCCGTAATTCAGAGTGCCTCAGAGCCAGAGTCAGATCAGATATGGGTTCAAATTCCAGGGTTGTCATCCTCTAGCTGTGTGACCTTGGACAAAATACTTAACCTCGTTGAAGATTCAGTTTCCTCATCTTTAAATGGGGATTCAAATACTGACTCTACAAGGTGACTGGAAAAATTAAATGAAATACTCTATATGGTAAGAACAGATGCTACTGCTATTATTTACTGTATTATTATTGTCCAACTCTAGGCATAGGCTCATTTTCTGTGGGCCAATTTGAGTAAAGCAAGCAGTCTTTACTCAAACACAGTGGCCAATTTCTCAAACAGATGGGTAGGAAGGCTCAGAACCATTAGGCCTGTTCCATGTGTCTAGAAGAGTGTTGAAGGTTTGGAACTCACTTTGGCATTGGAACACAAAGCTGAACTTTAGAACACTGACATTTGTCTGTTGAGGACTGACAGAGAAATCCACACCCCCAATGTGTTTTGACGGGACTCTGGTGTTAAATTAACCTCTAGAGAGAGCTGCCCTGTTTCCTGCTATGAAAAGTGGCAATGCTGGCTTCTAGTTATGCCTTCTGGTTGATGGTGACACAAGATTTATATTACTTCTTTTAGCAGAACAGGAGACAGTCCTGGGGTTGAAATCTGGCCTTGTCATTTGCAACCTGTATGACCTTGGGCCTCCCTAAGCCTCACTTTCCTCATTTATAAATGGAAATAATAATTCCTTTCTCAAAAAAGCATTATGAGGATTTAATGAATAAAGTACAAGTATGTATTAAATGTGCAATATTCGATCATTATTGTTTATTCTGGATTAGGTTAGAGAGGCATATGATAAAATGAAGGAGTACTGCCATATTACCAAATATGCTGGCTGCATAATTATTGAGAAGCCCTCCCTCCCCTCCTCCCCCTGTATACCCCCTTAATGAATTGACCACTATAAAGGGGCTGGTCCCCAGCCTAATAGATACAGAACTGGTCATGACAGTGCCCAGGAGCTCATGGAATTTAGGGATGTTAATTCACATTATCCAAACTCACAAGAAATTGAAGGATATACACCAGAATGTCAATGCGTTAACTCATTTTGAAAAAGACAACTCTAAGTGGGATAAGTGTCGGTATACTTTATCTCCACAGAAAGCTAACTGAGAAGTCTGACTGTAATTGCATGGTGATCTCAGACTCAGTGAAGAGAGTGGGTCTCAGGCGCCAGAGTGTGCTGGCATCTGCTCTGGAGGCCAGATGGCCCGTCTTCCCATTAGGGACATGTCTGCCAGGCGGCCCACATGCTCGCACTGATGAGTCAGGGCCCTTAACCCTCTGGACTGCAGGGAATCATGCTGCCAAGCGCTCCTCTCCAATCTTGCTTCTTCTCTGCCTGTCCACACCAAATCCTTTTCTGACTGACACATTCTTTCTTTAGACATGCTAATATGATCGATAAGGTTACTGAAGAGTCCTTGCACTCTCTGCTTCTGGTGTGGGAAACATTTTGTCTCTAAGATGCCTGTTGAATATGTCTTATCTCATCTATTATGTATTGATTTTTATAGTTGAACGCTCAGGGTTTGGGGAAAGGAGGCTGTCTTTACTTCTCACACATACCTAGAGTTAGGGATTACGAGCTTGTCTTGGCAGACATGGGTGGATGCTCCTCCCTGACCTTTCAGAAAACTGGAGAGAAGCGCCTTTGCTCTGGATTAATCTGACTTTGTATTTAGTAGAGCTGTCACTTTCTTGAGAAGTCCTGCTTTGTACCTTGGCGCATGTCATGTCTTGAGAGTTTCATTTCCCTCTCTTTATTCGTGACAGGGTGACTTGTAACATTTCATTTGCTAGTTTTTCTTCTTTTCTTAAGCATCCCCATACTTTTTAAAAAAAAGATTAAGGTGGCTTCCTGGAAACATAATTGGTGGTTCTGTTTCCTAGTGAAATCTTCTTCTGCAGTGAAAATTATATATCAGCAGCTTCTTCTTCTCTTAAAGTTAGTTTGGGGTCTGTTTCCACATCCATCATAAAAATGCCAAGAATGCAGAGCAGAGTGGTGGTGTTTAGTAAGTTTTGAGGGTGTTTTACCCAGTGACCAAAAACAATCAAAAGTAGAAACACGTCTTAAAAGGCAACAATGACAAGAGAAATGCAAAGTTTCAATGAGTTGTGGGTCAGAGAGCATACAAGGTCTGCTGACCCACACAGAAGGCAGGGTTTGGTTCTGGGCTAGGAGGAGGGAGAGCCAATGCTGCAGGAACAAAGAATGTGTCTGCTGCTGGGTACAGAGGGGGGGTCTGCAGCTAGGGGTGGATAAACGGAGAAGAAATAGTGAAATAAGAAGTGAAAATACCTTCCCAAAGGAAAACACATCTCCCAGTGAAGGAAAAATGAAGAAGGAAAACCTTCGTGGACTGCAAGGACAGTACAAAGGATGAAAATTAGGAAAGAAGACATGCACATAAATAAGAGTTAATAATGCACACCAAACTCCAACATCAACACTTTATTTGGCAGATATGTGTAAAATGTATATTTTAGAACCAGGTAACATTTAAAATGGAAACTAACCAAGGCAAGGCTCTTCAGGTTTGATTTCACATCCCTGTGGGTGACGCAAAGTATGTTTAGTACAGGGAATACTCAGTGCTATTCATCGATAGCCCAGAATTTAAATTTAAAACATAGGAGGCTACAATTCCCCTTCAGAATAGACTGTTGGGGTTAATTGCTAGGTATTCATCTAAACTCATGTTCTTACCTAGAGCTGGGACTCAGATTCCTGTCCTGGAATTGGATAATCAGAATAGCATTGTAACCGATGTAATCCCAATTCTGATGCCCGCCCCCAGCAGCCCCCTCCCATTTTTCTTGGCAAAGCCAACCTCCCAACCTTCTGCCTCAAGGTGCTATTTTTGCCAAATAGTATCCTACTCCTAACTTTGGTGTCAACAGTTTGTTGGTTTGTGTGGCAAAGAAAAGTTTTGGGACATATTTCATGGTAATTGTTCTGTATTTGTTTGCAAGGCTCATGTAAGCCATGGGAAGTCAGAATTCATTCTCATAGGAGAGAGGACAGGACATGTTAATGGTGATGCAGGTTCGACCCTGCCGAGATTTGAAGCCTAATGGCATTAGGCACTAGCTCTGTGACCCTGGGCGAGTCGTTTAGTTCCAGTTCTTGCCTCACCAGATTGTTAAGGTTAAATGAGAAATATGTTATGTACAGTACATAGCTCATAGCTTTGTGATTAAAGCATGAAGTCTACTGAAAATGAAATGCATATTTGTTAAGTAAATTACCTCCTTCGAGAAGTCTATTTTAATCTCTAGAACACAAACTGATTGGGGGTCCCAGTTAATGGGATGACTGTGTTGAGGAAACGGTCTTTCTGGTTGTTTCGGTACTCGCTAGTACCAAAATGAGGATCTCAGGACCTGAGAACATAGGACTTGGGGACTCTTGGCACCTCAAGCAGTGAACCAATGCTTTCTGAAACCCTATTGCCTCCTCCATTTAGAAATATTTGTGATGTTAAAAAACATACGAAAAGGAAAAACAAAACAAAACCCAATAAATTGACTTTTAACTCATCTAGGAAAAACTGTTAAATGAAGAGGTGATTCCCACCACCTTGAACTTCCTGCAGGAGTTCAGAGGCAATGAATGCACTTCCATGGTTTGAACACCCAACTAACTTGAAGTTCTCCTTCAGCTTGGAAATAAAACTATATATTGCTTTACAGCTGCTTTTCCCTTCTAACAAAAATGGTGATGAAATTAAGTTCACCACAGCACTTGAGCCTATGCTCCCCCCCCCACCATTTCCCCAAAAAACCATCCCATTTCTGAGAGTTAGCAGAACAGTTCCTTTTATAAACTGGTGAGATGACGTTATCGGAGTGGAATGGGATGGGTGGCTCACACACTTGCTACCTCTGTGTCAGATTTCTGTGATTTTTTTGTGTCTAGATTGAGCTGTGAGACTGTAACACACCCAGGATTTGCAAGTCAGTGATTTTGAAAGAGGTCTCTGGTAATGAACAGAATGCTTTTTAAGTCCCTCTTAAAGAATCCAAAATTAATTCTATTAACTACTACTAAAAAAAAAAAAGGGATTTTACAAATCACTTCCTTTTCCAACTCATGGTTACAGTTTATAATAGAAAAGAATTCCTTGGAATATTATCATTGTTTCCTCCTCACATCCTTCCCACTATTTTGCCACCCCTCATCCCCTACCTGCACCTGCCTGACTCTACTCCCTTTAAAAAGCATCTATATAGTCTTAAAGCAACGTAAACTGATTAACCACATAACACCTCTTTTTACTATTTTGAAGCAGTTTAAAGAAACCATTCATTAATAGCAATTCATTAAAAAGTAAATTGAACAGAACTCCCTGTTTTTAAAGCAACGAAGTTCGAAGAGAGGGTTGAACTTTTTAGAATGTAAACAAATCTGCTTTTTCCTTATAAACTGACAGTCTCTAAGCCAGATTGTGCCAGCACCAAGTTGCCAGTTCTCAGATATGAAATGGCAAACAGTGAGCGGAAGAGGAGTGCGGAATCGTTTGGATTCCGACTCAGCTCTGTTTCCTTCTGGCGATGGTGTCAGGGGCACGAATCAATCTCTCTGAAACAGAGTGTTTTCTTAAAATGGAGAAGAGTGCTTATATCTCCTCTACTAAGTCACTGTGAGGATGAAATAAGGTAGTGTATATGAAAATGCTTCATCGTAATAAAATATTAAATACTCATTCCATGAGGAGCATCCATTGTACAATCTCAGCCCATGAGAATTCACCTGAATGAATTGTTTTATGATTGTTCTTGTGAAGGCATTGATTTGACTTATTTGTGCAAATGAGAACATATGGGTTTTTAAGTTACTGACTGTAACCTTTTTGCTAAGGGGAAATGTAGTTTTAAAGGACAGTACCGAGTAGGCCCAGGTTCAGAATGGGGACTTAAAAAAAAAGGCCATCTTCTCTAGAGAACTTAAGTAGGAAGAGCTCTGATTCTGAAACAAGTTGAAGCTCATTGGCGGGAGGCCGAGCTGCGGAAGAAGGCCCTCAGACTCAGAAGGGGGCTCTTGAGGTACGTGTCTTTCATCTCTTGGGGCATCTTCATTCTATGGAATTAAATGTTTAGATTATATAGGCACATGTGGTGCAGACTGAGCAATTTGAGAATGTAATGTTCTTTAGACGACACAGTATGTGGCCTTTGAGAGAATTATGATATCAAAATATAACTCTCAAGTGGGCTGGCATTAGGAGTTGAACACAAATAGAAAAGGAGTCATCTTTTCACAGGCGATTGCGAGACTTTGAAGCTCCTGGTACTCACCTAACACACATGGCCTTCTCTCCCTCATGTGGACACAGAAAGCAAATAAGAAAGATTTTCTTCCACGTTAAGCTCTAAGAATTGCCTGTCGATATAAGAAAGGGCCTCATGCTGTGCTCTAGGCTAAGTCCTCCATGTGGGCGGGGAAAGAGTGTGTTAACCAGCACCCTCTGAGGAGAGCTCGGGGCTGTCGTGGCAGTGGAATTTTTGTGACTTCTGTGTTGGGAGCTTTCCATGTCTCGTATGACAGCACCCACCTCCACATGCCTCCCTAATACCTGTGATGACCCTCTCATCCCCACCTCAGCTTCCCACCATCACTTCATCTGTTCTTTTTTCTTCTGTTCTTTGCAAGTCTTAATTTGAGCAAAGGACTGGCAACTACCTGGGGCATGAATATAGATCCGAACTTCAGCACAGTTTGCATCACATCTTAGGACCCAGGATTAGGCTTCCCCAGAGGGGAAAGCAGTATAACTGAGAACTGTGGTAACTTACTCTTTAAACATTTTTTCCACTTGAGCAAGTGGTTGAGGGGAGGGGAAGGAGGCAGCTGCAGTGGCCTTTGACCCCCAGAAACTTTTC
Source organism: Eonycteris spelaea (assembly GCA_003508835.1). Classification (NCBI taxonomy): domain Eukaryota; kingdom Metazoa; phylum Chordata; class Mammalia; order Chiroptera; family Pteropodidae; genus Eonycteris; species Eonycteris spelaea. The sequence goes on along the minus strand of PUFA01000171.1, from coordinate 3,507,368 downwards.
CAAGAGCCCTGGCATCATGGGAATTTGCTCAGTATGCTTTGAGGAGGTATTTCAATCCTGCTGGGACCATACTCGGAGCAGTTTTTGGCTTGTCTGGAGTCCTAGGTTTGAATGTCACTGTCTAGGAGTATAGTATTTGATTTCCTAACCAGTTGTTCCTTCCCATGGAAAATTCATGTAACACATTATTAGGTTTCCTGAGAGGTATGCAATAAGACTCCCTTACTGTAATGAGAAAAGGGACATTTTTTTCCTGTAGTACATAATGATAACCACTATTTTTATTCACTGGGTTACATATGCTCACTGGCTATGCACTGAACACTAACCACACACAAAGGAATGCTGTATTGTTTCCCAGTGAAGGAGATTTGATGATTAAAGGCCTGGTTTCATTCCTGGGATAACATGGTTTTACCTCAGACAAATGTATTCCAAGTGGGAGTCACCACCCCATTCAACCATGAAAGAATGGCACTCAAGTATCTGTCCGACCACTTAGGACATGAAGTCCGAGTTCTGAGATCACACAAATGTTACTGGGGAACCCTTTCCCCAACTCTAGTGTGAGCGCATCAGCTAGAACAAATAAGCTTGGATGATTCTGATTTAGAACATGAACCAAACATTTGTACTTCTGCATCCTTGAATCAATATGACTGAAAGCTTCTCCCCAAACTGGGCTACACATTGGAATTACATAGGGAGTTAATAAAACAAACAACTAACGAATGCCTGGGTCATACCCCCTCCCCAAATTATAATTTAACTGGTATATGATGTAGCCTGGCATTGGACATTTTAAAAGCTATTCTAACATGCATTGAACTTTGAAAACCACTGGTTTAGCTGTAAGGTCAAACGATAGAGAAACAGCAAGTAGGTAGAAAGAAACTAGGAGGCAGAAGAAAGGCACACAGAGGGGAAGGGGATTTAAGGATAGTCGCAGGAGGAGAATCAAGAAGGCAAGCAGAGAGGCAGGGAATAGAACAAAGCCTGTAATGGTGAGGATTAGGTGCAGAAACAGAGACTCCTGCTGCTGAGCTTCAGACCCTGGGATCAGAGAGGGCCGCCCCACCAGTGGCCCCTGCCCTTGCATTTCTATGAGCTCTGTTTCTCATTACTGATATAGGGAGGCGTAAGTTTTTCTAAAGCTCATTAAGTGATATTACTACTGGCAGGTAGGAGTGGGCAGGGGAGGGGTTGTCGGTGGGCAGCACTTGTGGCCCTCCCTCAGAACATCTGTGACTGAGCCTTGTTATCACACTTTGCTCTAGGAGTTCGTTTTTACCAGTAGGTTTTGGGGCCGTCTAGCCATTTTGAGCGGGTAAAACCATACCCGTCATACTGCAGTTGCCATGTTCACTCTACATGTCATTTCTGAGTGGTACCCCCATGAAATAAATCATGAAAGAAAGATGGCTTGGTGCCATTGAACGTATCCAATCTAACGGGACATACTACATGAAGACAATGTCAGAGGTACTAATGGAATAAGCATGTGAGCATCTGTCTATCCTTATGGAATATTCATTTGCAATTTAAAAAATCACACTTCATATAGCCTTAGCACAAGTGCCTTATTCTTGGGAGTGAGTGGTAGAGAAATAGTTTCCAGAATCCTTAATAGGAAATCAGAGCTTTGAAGGTCCTGGCAGTTTTGTCCTGTTCTGGATAATTCCAATGTTTTACTTTCCTTCTGAATTATATATATTTTATGTCTCATTTAATTATGACTGCTCCAAGATCACAGGTATCCTAATAGGTTCCTAGGGAAAAGGTTAAAGTATAGGTTTGAGAGCATTAAGAACCCTACAGGTACTTAGCCTTCAAAAGACAGAGACACCCTTGGGTCCTTCTGACTTCATATGATCCCTAAGGTTCTTTTTCTTTTGACCATTGCTAATTAAAGTGTCAGCCTCCAATTTGTGTCTGTCTCCTCATGGTTCTGTCCCTGCTGGTGCTATAGCATCTAGCAGTTTTCAGTCTAGTCAGTCCTTGGTTAAATTATACCTCTGTGCCTTTGCCTCTGTCACTAAAATGTTTGTTCAACTGCTTCTCTGGTCTCCAGACCCACGTCACTCTCTCTCCACTAGCAGCTAGATTGCTTATTGCAGTTTGTCGGTGCATTTGAAAAATGCGATTTTCCCACTCTCCCCTTAATCTGCTGTCAAACTCTTGTCTGATGCTGTCTTTGTGTAGTGGTGGGAGGTGTAAAATTATCCTCGGCGAATGGCTGCTTGGTTAGTATGTTTCTGTTTACGTGGGAAGGTAGCTATGTTGTTTTCATGAAGACAGTGATTCTAAGGAAAAATTCGAAAGGATTCTTTGGAATGTTTCTTTACAGGTGTCACTTAGGAATTGGGCATTGTTATATCTATTGGTTGTAAATAAGCAGGGCTTGTGAGCCCTGGACTCCTAAGATAGTCTCATAGGATTGTCACATTGAGACATTTTCATGACCACTTGTCCTTCACTTTCATTATTAAAGGAGCAACCGATGAAAGAGAACCATTGTTTTTTTCACTGGTGGCTGCATGTTATTTAAGTTTTTTAAAAAAAGAAATTGAAATTTCTATCAATGAACGCTTTTGATTTTCTCCCTCACTTCGCTTATTTGCTCAAATGTCAGCCTTCCCTCAGATGTACAGCCAGTTAAAAATCACAGCCCCTTGCTATCATATTTCCAACACTCCTTGCCTCTTATTTTTTACCTGTGATACATGCACTCACAGATTTATTCATTCTGTTTTCTCTCATTAGAGTATCAACGCCTTGATTTTGTTCAGTGTAGTATTTCCAGGGCCTGGCATGGAATGAGCATCTAATATGCACTCAGTGAATATTTGTGAAATGAAAGCAAGAAAATATAGCCAATAGCTGCTGTGCGGCGTGGTGGTTAGAAGCACAGGCTCTGAGCCAGGTTGCCTGACCGAATCCCAGATTTACCATCTGCTAGGCGACTGCCTTAACCTCTCCCATAGTCTTATCACTTGGGAAATGGGTATATTAACTATCTCCCTCACTGGTGTAGTAAGTTGCTATGTAAATGTTGGCTGTTACGAATTATGTCATTAGACAGAGTCCTTCTTCCGGCATTGAGTTCATTGGGACCAGCAGGCTGGGCTCGTCCTCACTTCTTTCTCTGTTCCCTTATGGTCAAGAGTCTCATCACTAAACTGACCACACTGTGCAACTGTATATCCCTCACCAAAGGAAAATCGCATTTGAAGGCCTTTCTCCCCACCATGAACGGGATCGACCTAACTCCCTTGCACCTTTCTGCCTGTGCCTCTCCTCGCCAGCCTTTGCTTGGGGTTAGGTGCTGGGAGCCTGACCTTCAGGATGCTTCCTGTGGCAGGGCCCACCCTTCTCTGTGCCCCCAGCTTCTATAAGCCTCACTGGAAGAAGGCCTTTGCAGTCACCTCAGCACATGGCAGTTTGGGTTTGTTTCCAATATTGTTCCCTCCCCTCCAGTGCCATGCAATGGTTAGGAGCACTGGCTTTGAAGCTGAGAGAACTGGGTTTGCAGCCCTGCCCCTGACTGTGAGGTCTGGGTTGACTGGCTTTGCCACTCACTTTTCTTTTTTTCCTCTGGGAAGTGAAGACAATCATCCCTATGTTGTGTGAAGGTTGCGACAGTACAGGTGATGCGTGTCAAGAAAACACCTCGACCCTGGGTTTGGTGCCCTTTCTTTCAATCAGTGACTGGTTACTGAGCAGCTGCGGTACCAGGACTCTGCACATACTTGTCAAGTGGAGGCATCTCCATCCTTTACTAAAAGAAGTTTCTTCCCTACTTTTAGCCTGGTTTAACTGCAAGAAAGCCTAAAAGATGTGGGTGAGACGGCAAGATTCAAGGTGGATGGGGGCTGATGTTTCCTGCCAGTGAAAGTCAAACCCAAACTGGACAGAAATCAAATTTGTCAGAAAAAAATAAGCAGTGGGAAAAGGTGACGTGCTGATGACTGTAGATGTAAAAGAACTTTTGTATGGGAGTAGGGGGACCAGAGGTCACTGGCAAAGCCTCTCCTCTGACCCGGAGAGGGGTCATTCTGGAGAAACTGCTGCCTGCTTTGTGAAAGTTGAAGCACCCAGAAATGGAAGGGCTCAGCCTTAGGCTACAAAATTAGAAACATAACATAGGAAGAGGAGCCAGGTTTTCTAATAGCAAGTGGGCTGTCAGGGCATCCACAACGATTCTGAGGCCAGTGCTCTTCTTTGCTTTAATCTTGTGGCTTTCCTTTCTTGATGATGGCTGGGACTGGTAATTTGGTGTGAACGTGTTTTATTTGACGATTCTCCCTTCTCTCTTTTCAGCATCTTCCATGTTTTCTTTTTCTGAAAAGTTTTTCCTCAAAATGTGAAATTCAGACTATCAAAATCAGCTGTGGTACCTGTTTTACATGCAAATCCCTGTTCCCCTTCCTAAATCAGACTCTCTGGGGGCAGGAAACCAGCGTTGTACAGACTTAGCCAGTAACTCTAACACCCGCTGAAGCAGGCAGCCTGCAGCACTAAACATGCTCCTTCCTCGGGCTGGGTGAGGTCATCCCTCTGGGTCTTTCCTTGCCTCATTGGCCCACTTAAGACCCAGAGGAATGGGAGCCCTGTCAGTCTGAGCAACACCACGATTATTCCTTGAAGTAAGTGAAAGACTAGCTTCATGCTTCTTGGCCATGATGTGTAAGTAAAATTCAGATTTTTCAACTTTATGTAGAGATCAGAGATGGTTCTCACCTTCTCTGAATTCCTTCCCAAACATGTTAGAACACGACCAAATGCACAAAAGTGTTCAAAAATAGCATTAGCGTGTGGCCTGCCTGCTTTCCAAGGGCATAGCAGTTTGCGGCAGTTTCTAAAAATAGACCGTTCTGGTACAGGTCACGAAGCAGGAATGGCCTCTGTGTCACTCTGTTTACACCGTTTTACATCTGACGCCTTCCTAACAGCAACGCAGATTTGATGAGCGTGAGGGCCTGAGTTGGCCTGTGGGAAACTCCTGGGAACGAGCAACCTGGGCTGCGGCTGGTGAAGGTGAATGCGTAGCAGCACCCCGGCCCAGAGACTCGCGGTGTTTGGATTAAGAGCCCTTTCACCTTTTCTTCATGATTCCTAATCCCCTTTCCATCACTGTGTCAAAGTCAGGGGCAGAGGTTAACACTCCAAGTCACTCCATGAGATACTAACGGACAGAAAAATGAGCTTAGTTTTAGGAATTTAGGACCCACGGTGTTTTGTTTTATTTCATCTATCTTGTATTTCTCCTCTTTGCAAACTTGTGAGTTTACAAGGCATCTCACAGTTGCAAATTTAATTTTGAGAACTTCCAATAGAATGTCCAGAGAAAGATTCATTTATCATTGATATTTTGGGAACAGCCCTACAATAGTGAGAGGGCTTTTCTTCTTGTGTAATAATTTGTAGACACCCCTGTCCTGGCCCCTAAATGCAGACGATGTGGATGGTATTCGAATTAAGATTTCTTGAGATTAACATTCTAAAATTAAGGAACGGGGGTAAAAGAGTGGGGGCACTTGGCATTGAATATGCATGAGCTGACTGAACTGGAACACTGGGCATTCACATTCATAAGATTCGTGGTAGCTTCTGAAGAGGTAGATTCTTCTCGGTCAAATGTAAAATCTTATCTCTAGGAATCAATTTTGATGTACGAGTCAGCCTGCCACTTTTAAATAAATAATATGAGAGCTCTCACTTGTCAGTTCTGGGGTGCGCTAAGCATTTCTTCCTCTCATTTAATTCTCACAACCCCATAAAGTTGATGTGATTATCACTCCATTTTACAGAAAAGGAAACAGACTTTCAGTAGGGCAGCCTGGCCAAGGGGACACCTCTATGAAGCGCAGATTTGAATTCCAGTCTATCTGACACAGAAGCCCCAGCTTTTAAGCCAATAGATGTTCAGATGAGCTGGTTTTCTGGGGGTGGGTTCTTCAGCTTCTGGGCAAGCACAGTTTGGTTTCCACCAACGCTTTTATTTGTTTTGCTTTTATTTTGCTTTCAAGACAGTACACACTGGTGCCTTTTGTTTCCCTAACAGTGTTGATTCACCTTCCCTTAAATAAATTAACCTTCCCATCTTGTCTAACTCATTTGATGGGAGCATGTTCATAAGCCAATGAAAATAGAAAGGGGAGAAACAATGCAGAAAGAAATGGGAGAAGTGACAAAGGATTTTATGGTTATTAAGATGTGAGTACAAGCTCATCATTTTCTACTCCCCTCCACCAAAAAAACAAAACTAAAAAGCCCCACAGCTTGATTCTAATCATAGTTTGTTCTGTAATTTTTAAATGGTTGAAATACCTGATTAATACGAAAATGTTGGAAGATTCATTGTTTTGTAAGAGTACATTTGAGATGTTATCACTTATCTTTCAAATAGTTGATGCTTGATAAATGATGTTGAATTTAAGTGCTCGACTTGTGAATACTTACCCATTGCAGGATGGGTTCAGTGGAGGGTCGAATCCAGCTTCCGACGAAGATGAAAGGCATCTTTGGTGCTCCGTTCTTGCCAGGACCCTAATAAAACCCCTGGCTCCTCCCCATTTCAGTACCCACTGCTCGCTGCACACCCCACCTCTTCTCCCTCAAATTGTTCCTCTTTTAGGAATTGTTCTTCCACACCTTCTCTTTCCTGGTTCCTCATTCAAACTTGTCTCTCGATTTCTGCTCCCTCCCAACCTCACAGGAGAATGACTTTCTAAGCTCCAGAGACATAGCTAAGAATAGCTGAAGTCCTTTGAGAACATTACATTATTACATCGATAAAAAATGGCAGTAGTAAAGCTATTCATATTTTTTAAAGTGCTTTTGCAGGTTATCAATACCTTAACATAAAAAAAAATACATTCCTGATGGTGTTATCTCTGTGAAAAATTGTTTGGAGCTACCTGTGGATTGATGGATAGATAGATAGATAGATAGATAGATAGATAGATAGATAGATACATACATACATACATACATACATACATACATACATAAATGCATACATATGTCTTGCCATTAGAAGCCTTCAGGTCATGAACAGAAAGTGATCTCAACTTCATAAGGCTGAACTTGGCCATGACAGTATGAGTGGCTGACCCAGCTCCTGTGAGGGCTTCTCCCAGTACGGTCAGCAGGGAGTTTTTGTGGCTGGTGATGGTAGACCCTGGAGATGAGGATTAGGTGGTACAACAGATGTCCCGAAAGTACAGTTAAAATGCTCATATCATGCTTTTGGAAATCATCTTACAGGCATATTGGGATAATTCAAATCTGACAATCCTTGTCTTGAATATAGTGAAAAGCAAGTGTTTCAGGTATGGATTTGCCGCTTTATAGACTGTCTGCAGGGAGGGTTTATCCCAAGCTAGTTTTCTTCGGCCACCAGACTATTTCTGAAATAACACAAGTTTGAAACCCAGTATACATGAACTGGGGTTTATGACAGTTGTTCTCAATTGGCACAATGAGACTGTATAATGATTGAGATTGATGGGCTAAATAGGCAATACAATGAAGGCACACTCTAATAACTCTATGACCACACGTACACGTGCCATGTAGAGTTGTCAAACTTAGCAAATCAAAATACAGGATGCCCAATTATATTTGAATTTCAGATAAACAAGTAATTTTTTAGTAAAAGTATGTCCTTGATTTTATATAATAACCCTAGTCACATGGCAACTTAGATGTACAGGAAAAAAAGGTAGATTCTTTATGCTGTCTAAACTTAATCTGTTCTTCCTCACAAACCCACACTTGATGGTTATCAAGGAAACAAACTTTTAGTCCTAACAGAGTTAAAACTAGCCTGGTCTAATTGTTTGACTAGCCCCTGGAGATGATGCTTAGTCTCTGACATAAAATGCTCCCTTCACACATGTCATCTTCAATCTCTACTGCCCAGCTGCTTTGCAAAATAGTATCTGCAGGTTTGGAGCAGTAGTGACTGCATGTCTTAGAACACAGTGTCCCCTGGTCTCTAAGCTCTACCTGTGGTCTTCCTGTCATTGTTGACTTCCAGTGTTGAATTCTGATGAATCCATGATCAGTTCTGGCTGGGGCGATCCCCCTGGGAATCCTTGCCAACCTCCCACTGATAGACTCAGCCTCTGCTCAGCTCCCACTAACTTCAGACGCTTTAGCATCTGCCAAGTTCTTTATTCCAGCAACCCTGACCCACGGCTTCACCCTAGAATCATCTCACCCCATCATGGTTACCTCATTCCAAGTCCACTGGCTGACCTCTGACATCTGTCTAAATTGAGCTGTGCCAGGCCCTCCCCACAGCCATCTTCTCTTAGAGTTTCAGTGGAGCAATGGAGCCAAGATTCCCTGATGCCCTGGACATTCCCCTCACCTACCTTACATGTTTGCATTCTTCTCCCTGAGGCCAGAGAGGTGAAATCAGAACTTGGTTCTGACAGTGTGACTTACCACCACTCTCTCCCTTATTCCCACAATACCCTTGTATCACAAGGGCTGGGCTGCCTTGCTATTTCTTAGGCTGCTCTATGCTTCCTTCCTTCTATAACTGCAAGACTCCTGTCTTAGGTGAGGGGATGTTTTCTTTGCACTATGGAAAGAAATTTGTGATTGGCATCCTCTAGGCTTAACCCTGGATATGTTACAATGGTTCTCAAAACTGTGGTCACTGACCAGGAACTCATATGAAATGCAAATTCTTAGGCCATCCTTTGGTCCTGCTGAATCAAAAACTCTGGGGGTTTGGCCTGGCAGTCAGTGGTTTACCAAGCTTTCCAGGTGATTCTGATGCATCCTAAAGAACCCGGGCATTAAAGATTTCAGCAAATTCTCTTACTTCCTCTCTTAAGGGTTCCAAGCTTAAAGTCTTATTGAACAGATCCAATATTCCTCCTCAATCTACTTGATTGATTTTACTTGCTAGATAAACTGGAAACATTTTTGGTTTAAAAAAAAAGGAATTTGCAGCCTTCAAAAAAGAAAGAAAATTCTGATGCATGCTATAACATGGATAAAACGTTATGCTAAGTGAAATAAGCCAGTCACAAAAAACAAATAACTATAAATTCACTTATGTGAGGTACCTAAAGTAGTCAAATTCATGGAAATGGAAAGTGGAATGGTGGTGGCCAAGGCCTGGGACAGGGTGGGGACAGGCGACTGGGGAGTTATTGTTACATGGGTACAGAGTTTTGGCTTCGTGGAGTTCTGCAGATGGTGGTGGTGATGGCTGCACAGCAGTGTGAACGTACTCCATGCCACTGAACTGTACACTCGAAATGGTTAAGATGGTACATTTTATGTTCTGTGTATTTCACCATGATTAAAAAAATTTTTTTTTAATTAAAAAAAAATAAGGAATTTGATGACTAAGCAAAGATTAGAGTTGTGAGTTAAAAATGGCTTCACTTAAGCAATAGGTTTTGATCTGAGGAAAGGCCGCATGGCTAACTTGACAGGTTATCTGTGGAACATAACCCTGACTGTTAGAGTTCAGATCTAAATTCTGAAACAGATGCTCTTGGTGAATTTGGGTATCTCACCAGATCTTAGTTGAGTTTCTGAGCTATCTAAAGTATAAAAAGAAGCTGGTCAATAGATCTGACTGTAGGATTCAAATAAGACAGTGTCTGTGGCTATTGAGATAAAAGGTAATATAGACTCAGAATTTTTGCATATCTCAGGCAAAAAAGGCCTTGGGCATAAATGAACTCCTAGTGGTCTATATCCTTCTACATAAGTATTATCAAGCCACCAGCTTCTCTCTATCTGCCAAAAGGAAGAGCCACCAGAGAGGGCCTGGCATTGTATTCTGTCCATTGGCTTGAATAGGAGGTCTTCCAGGTCCCTTTCTCTTTCTACTCTGTGAATCATCTGGCATTAGGTGTTTAGAGATAGCAATGAGGAGTGGTGGGATTTTAGACCCCTGCTCTGCCTCCAATAGTATGTGCTAGTTGCCCACCCAGTAAAATAATATCCTTAATATAAATGATTCACATTTTCTTAAGTCATTGAGGAATGAATGAAAGGGTCTTTAGAAAATGGTTTTAAGTCTAAGGAAAAACAGTGAACTTACCATGCAGAACACAGCTTCAAGACAAGTTCCCTGCAATACCCTCATAATCCATTTGCCACCAGGAAGCTACTCTTATAGGAAATTCTGTAGCCACCACTGTTCTAATCCCACTTCTGTGATGCACAAATTTCCTGAGAGAGAGAAAATCTTAGACACCCAAATCTGCTTCCTGTCTCAAACTCTATCTGTATAAGACAACATTCTCATATGCCCAGAAAATAAAGATAGGGTAGGACCTATGCTAATAATAGTGATATATGCTATTTTTTACTGTGTTTATTGTTTTAAAAACAAAAGTACCTAGATAATAAACATCAGCTTTCAATGCTTTTCAACACCACTTCAGTCCTTATAATGTGAATCCTAGTCAGATTCTAAACTGAATTAGATTTATTATGCTCCAGGTTAAGAATTAAAGTTTATCATATTCTCGAAAAGTACCTGGGCTTTGTAATAGCCCTGCCTTTGAGCCTAGACTTCAAGTTTGGGCTATGTGGATCTAGCTGCATAAACTACCACAGGTCCAGTTTTCTTTAGCCATAGAGCTGGAATAAATTTTATCTAAATTTGCATCTCAGAGAGTTTTTTTACTGCTTAACTGAGATAGGCTATGCATTGACAAGTACATACTTGGCTTATGGGAAATGGTAGTTAACTGAAAGACTAGGTGTGTCAAAGTAACAAGCATCAGAACATGAAGAAGCACTTGGCTAAGTTCGTGGGCTCCATCGTTTTGTTGGGTTTACGATGACTCTTTTCAGTTGTACTTTATTTATTTAAACCCAGTTTTATTTCTTTCAGACTTGAAGGAACTAAATCCATTATCAATTTCTTATGATTAAGATTTAGGCAACAGCAGACAAAGTCAATTTATGTAGAGGTAAAAAGTCGAGGTGGGGAGTCTGGAATAGGCTGGAAACATCTAGAAGGTACCTTAGGCGGATGCTGAAAATATTCTATATCATTTTTGCTGTTTACATAAGATTAGTGCACTTTACACACTCTGTGTGTAACACCTTAATAAAAATTTAAAATGATTTTAACTAGGTGTACATAAGGATCAGCTCTCCACATATCAAGGCTACTATTAAAGCTAGTCAATTTTATTTTTAAAAAGCCAACCCAGTGAATTTAATCAAGTTCCTGGATTGGCAGAAATTGAAAACCATATCTTACAGAAGCATTTGGCCAGCAGACATTTGTTTGATCTGGAAATATTTGGCCAGCAAACATTTGTTTAATCCACATTAAAAATCTGGAAGTTTTACATAAGAATCTTGCTTTCTGGCTTGTGGAAAACTCAGATGATCTGGCAGCACTGGCTTGGAACATGTGTACCCATGTCAGGTGAGGCGTCTCCTCTCCAGTTTGCTTTGGGACCCCCGCTGCTTCCTATGATCTCACATCTGCCACTTTTTTCATCTCCAGCCAATTGTCCAGATTGAGTCTTTTCCAGTGGCAGGATGGTTGACAGTTTCTAATGCTAAACTAGGGCTGGGAATCAGTGTGTCTTCTTCTCTTTGATCTCTCCAATATCCACCATGGCAAGCACTCATCAAGTATTTGCCAAGTGAGTGGAAAACCCCACATAATGTGCTGACTGCCTGCTTGTGACATCTCCTGTCACTTGTCACTTATCAAGCATGTGAGTTTGCTAACCTGCTGTGATTCAAACTGCCTTTTTGTACTAGAGTACAAAATGGAGGCTTACAAAAGCGAAAGGAAGAATGTTCTCTACACTGTCCATTTAAATTATGACCTGAAGCAGGTTTTATTATACCAAATTATCATCAGGCTAATTACTTGACAGCCTCTCTCATTACTGCTGGCTGGCGCCATTCAACTGATCTCCTCTGCTGATATCTGGCTGGGGGCGGCGAGGCATATTCTCCCTCAAGAGAAATCTGCTAGCCAGAAAAATACTCAAACTCCTAAACATTGTACATTCCACACACATCCCATTTGTAAGTCACAACAAATCTAACACATACTGTAGTGTTTAAGAGCATGTACTTTGAAATTGGGCTGCTAGTTTTGTAATCTTGGGTGAGTTTTTCACCCCTCTGAGCCTGAGATTTTTCAGCCATAAAGTGGGTATAATAATAGTGGTTTCCTAGTAGGGCTGTTGGAAAGGTTTAAATAAATATTTAAGGTACTCAGTATCCTTCCTGATACATAGTAAACACCTTGCTTAGTAATAAGTATGTATATTAGTAAATGAATGTAACTGACATTTGCTGTTACCTTTACACCTTATTCGTTATTTATATTAGCTGTGTAATTTTCCTAGATTGAAATGAGTCATTAATATTGCTGTAATTTGTGTTCCACACGCTCTTTCTCCAGAGTTTTTGTTTCACCCCTAAGAGTAAAATGTGAACCCAAGTGTAATTTCACTATACCTGCTATTCTTAGCGCCCAGTGATAACTCGGGTTCCCTGGTGGGAATGTTGGAACTTGGAAGGGATGACCGAGCTCAATGTGTTTATTTGCTCCCATCTGGCCAGTAACATTCTTGTGAAGAAATACCTTGGTTTCCCCAAAGAATTAGAGGATGTGAAGAAAGAAAAGAAGAAGAGGGATGATGTGATTACTTTAGGACTATTAGCCTCAGACAGCACAATAGAAGCATAATTTAAATCGAAAAATGTGACTTTTAGCAGGAATACCAGCAATCACGACCTCTGATTTCTGTATCATAAGTGGTTTATGTCCTATAATTATTATACAGGCAAAGGTATAATAATACTTTGGACTTACTGACATCATTTACAATGCTAAGAGGCCTGCTGGCATTATCTCATCAATCTTGAGGTCAGCTTATGGTCAAATTGGGATAAAAAAATGTTCACTCAAGTACAAAGTGAGCCTGGCTCAGCTGCTTTGTGTCCACTTTTCTTAGAGTGTCCTCAAGGATCTGAGTCTTTTAGACACACTCGGAATTCTCCAACAAATACAACAAATACAGTATTTCCCATAAAATTAAACAAAATGGACTAGAAAAGAGAAACTAGGCCTATTAAGTTTGTCTCTAGGCTCACTGCCCAGTTATGTTTTGTTTTGTTTTGTTTTCCAGCCTGGAATCTCCATGTGAAAATTGACAGAATTGGGCTAAACTAATTCTGAACCCCACAAAACTTTATTTGCTTTTTTTTGCCTTATACCTCGTCATCACCTTGATCCTCACCAGGGCGATGATTTTAGATCGTCTCTTTCTTCTGTAGCAGTGTGGTTTCTAAAAAGCGCAATGTACAGGATAACAGTTCTACCCGAATTGTTCACATGATTTGATGAAGTTGAGTTTACTTATTGAGCATCTAATAGATACCAGCCATTGCTCCAGATGCTTGGTACTCAGCCATGATCAAAACACACATCTCTGTCCTCATGAAGCTGACATTGTTCTGAGCAGAGGCATGATTAATAAACATGCAGTAAGTTAGAAGGTGGTGAGCGCGCGATGAAAAGAAAGCAGTCCCGAGGCCAGCAGGCCATCTTTATCTCCTCCGCTCATAAAAGTCTCTCAGTTTTTCCCGGGACTACCGAGGACAAACGGATTTTTAAAAATATACTCTGTGAAAGTACCTTGAGCTTTTGGAGCATACCATAAAAATACAAGACCTGGCAAGCAAGTGCCATCTGGGCATCATTCAAATCTACCTTACCGAGTGGATGACTCTACCTTATAACTGCTAGAGAACAGTATAATTGTTATGCACAAACACAGATGCAAGGAAATGGAAAATGAGTAAGGAAACCACATTTTCCTCATTATTTTGTGAGGCTTTCCCTCCGTAGACCACCCCCCATTCCAGTCTCTAACTACCAAGCACCCTACAAGGACATGTGCAAATCATTAAGGAAAAATGCCAGTGGAAATCTGGTGCTCCGAAATCAAGGCCATCTATCTTGGTCTGCAGTTTATCAGCAGAGTAACATAAACCTCTCTTGCCTGTGGGGTTGTTTTTTAAAAGGTAATCAGAAGAAAACAGGATGTGCCCAAATGAATGAGCTACTAGCTTTTAGAGAAAAAAATAAAACCTTCGTATGTTTTTAGAACTCACCATATTAGTACCAGGAGATACTTAGTGATGTTCTGGATTAGAGTAAGGACTAGGGTCCAGAGATGATAAGTATCTTGCTCAAGGTCACTTAGGTCAGTGGCAGAACCAGAAGCCAAAGCCCCACATCCTGGTTGAGGGCCTTGTGGGTTCCATAGCACTGCTTCCAGGTTAGATCATCAATGCTTCTTTAAGCATGGGTTGCATAATACTGTACAGTTGATTGCCAAAGGAGCGAGTCAGGTAATAAGCCTAAGTTGTTTGTGAAAGCTTCCTAGATTCTCATAGAAATATAAAGTAGCTCTGAAGCAAGAAATAGAAGACGAGGCTGAGGGCAGGGTTAAGGAGGTGGAGCATGGTTGGGGCGACAGTATGGCATGGATGGTCTGTCTTCTAGATGAGGGAGCTGGTGCATGTACCAGTGTGAAGACCCTCCTATGCACCAAAGTCACATGCACGGACTGTGAAGGGTGCCACTTCCAGACTTGAGAACTCCAGACCCCACCGTCCTCCTGTCTGTGAGCGGCTGCCGGACCACCAAAGGGTGATGGGGACACACCATGTGCTGTTTCACTTCAGGTCTTGGGGAAGGTGGGAGAGACTGTCCTGCCCACACCCTGCGATTAGGAAACATTTGAGCCCTCTCTGTGGGCCAGGCTCTGGGCTAAGTGCTCTACTTATGTTGTCACATTCTGTCCTCACATCAGATAGGGTCTATATGGTCAGTCCCAATTCAGAGGGGGAAAAAACCTGAGACATAGAGAAGTTTAATAATTGGCCCAGGTTCACAAAGCTGGTGAATGCCAAAGTCAGATTCCAGATACTCTTTTGTAGAGGGTGGTGGTTCAAAGCGGGCTCTGGAGTCAGATTACCAGGTGTGAATCCCACCTCCACTGCTTGCTAACTGTGAAGTGTTCAGCACATTCCCTAAACTCCCCAAGCCTCCCTTTCCTCCTCTGTAACGTTGTAACAATAATTATAGTAAAATTGTGTTGATGATTAGAGAATGTAACGTAGTAACTACTGATAACATAGTTAATTACCAGTAGTGTTATAGTGAACTCTAGTTCAACTGCAGGTTGAATCAAATGAAATTGCTATTGTAGTAGACCAAAAATTGTCAAATATTGACAATTTAATATGATCAGTCTAATACTAGGTAGATTTCCATACTTCAAAATAACAATGGTTCCCTTATTCATCTCATAATTTATGTAAGGACAGGTAATTTAATTGCTTCAATATGTTTTTTCCCTTTACTTGCCTGCATGTTATAGCTTCTCTAAAAGATCACATAGAGACAGTCTCTCTTCTAATGTAACATAGCACCCATAAGTATCTACATAATAAACACAGTACCCGCATCCACCAATCTGTTGAGGCCATAGTTACAGGGAACTTGGAGGAGAATAGATTCGAAGTGAACTTAAGACTGGACAGAGCTGAGCTATGAGGCCATTACTGGTGAAATGCAGAAGGAGCAGAGTCCTGGCTCCTTTAAACCCCTGTGAACGTTCCGCCGTTCGTGGGAATGGCATCCTCATTCTAAATGGCGAATTGTGCTAAACAGATGTCGAGCATAACCAGTTGTCATTTGCACGGTGGGGATGAACTCCTGGTCAACAGTGGGAGCTTAAATTTGACACCTTCAAAATTAATTTTGTAGCCCGGCCGCTCTTGAACTCTGGCGTGGTGAGAGCAGCCTGCAACGAAAGACATGCAACTCAGTTGTGGTGTTTGGGAGGTTGCGGGGTGGGGGAGGAGCACATAAAACTGAGATGAGAATGTCACCTACAACAAAGGGAAAGAAGGCCACTTTTGAAAAAACGCATGGGGCAAGATCTCATGGGAGGTGTCTCTCCTGAACGATGATTCTCTGTCCCACCCTGACCATAGCTCCCATCCCACACTTGCCTCAGTCCTATTTCCTTAGATTTCACATTATAGGAATATAAATAGCTCCAGAATTCAAGTGGAGCATCCCGGAGAAACAGGTTTTGAAGTTAATACAGGAATGCTCTTTCAAGAAAATTAGTCTCACCTTTGAAATATAATGACATCTTCGAGGATGCTGTCAACTTTCTTGATGAATGGAGATCGCTGCTGTGTTTAGAGTATAATGTTTTCTTTGATTTCCGAATTCTGCCACTGTATGCTTGTGTTCCTTTTCCCTCTTCTTTCCACATCTAAAAAATAATCTGCAGTCTTTGAAAGAGTCTTTAGCAAGGAGGTTTACAAATTATCTGTGGAGCCTATGACTTGTTTTTTCCCACCATAGCAGCTGCAAAATAATGAAAATGCATGTACATAGCCACGAACTCAGACACACTCGGAGCCCTGTTTTCTTTCCGTGTGCGCTATTCCTTTTCTCTCTCTTTGTGTCTATGGTTACTGTTAAGCTGACCCCTACAGTCTGGGGCAAATACCAAAACTTGAATCAAGCACTACTTATCCATACAGCTGCAAAGGGATGCAGTTTCAGGGGCTCGAATGGTAGATATAAGGAAATTCCTGTACGTGATGGCAGTTTAGGAAAACTTTTATAATTCCATCTACAAAGGTGAGCCGCCTGGCACTTCACTGTGCTGAATTTTAAAAGGCAGTGTTTTGTTGTTGTTGTTGTTGTTTTACAAATGCTGTCTTTATAAATTTTTGTGTCTGAGATGATTTTTACAAGATTGAATTCTATTGTTGGAAACAATGACTATAGAAAGATTTTTCTTTTTATTTGATTCTCCCTCCCTTCTCCTGGTTTATGTGAAAAACTATTGCTTGTTAAAAACAAACAAAACAACACAAAACAAAAAAACCATAGCTAATTAAAAATTGAACTTATTCAG
Source organism: Eonycteris spelaea (assembly GCA_003508835.1). Lineage (NCBI taxonomy): Eukaryota > Metazoa > Chordata > Mammalia > Chiroptera > Pteropodidae > Eonycteris > Eonycteris spelaea. The sequence goes on along the minus strand of PUFA01000171.1, from coordinate 3,490,386 downwards.
CTGCAAAACAGACCAATGGAGACTGGAGGGGGCGGGGAGAAGGGCAGACAGGCCACTGAGCAGTTACAGCTGCCAACGTGGTTCATTCTTCCTTACCTTCACTTTAATTGTCATCTCAGTGTATCATGCTGTTTATGAGTCAAAAAACCTAGAGCTACGTTCTTTGGAGAAGGGCAGGAGATGGCTTACCCGTTACCAGAGTGTGGGGCGGGCGTGTGCGGGACCGGTGTGCCAGCAGCCACTGTAGAAACCGGTTCTCAGGTTCTGGCCGCGTGTACTTCCCCTTCCATCAGGGGCCTGCTGCTGTCAGGCAAGCTGGCTGGTGATTGGCTGGGAGGAAGGCAGTAATCCGACCTGCCCTTTGTACTTGGCTAATCAGGGCAGCCGTTTGATTGCAGGTTCCAAGCAGAGGTGCCTTGGTGGTGTCAGACACCTGTGTCTTAGCTCTTTCCTGGCGCTGGCTCCTGTGGATTCCTTCTGGGCAGGAATTGTGCCACCTCCCCCAAGCCACTGAGCCCCCTTGGTGGGTCAGCTGGGCTCAGTGTCACGCTGGACCGAGATGTCCAACAGACAACTGAGGACAATGGAAATGCCGGCTTAGGACTTCCTAAAGGTAAGTTTCTTTTAAATCAGACATTTCTCAACATTATTTCTATTTAGCTTGGCAGAAAGGCCAGTGTTGGGAAGGTAAACTAAAGAGAGACAGGGAAGTGGTTTAGTTTAGGCCTTTATCATAAAATCACTTGCCTATTGGTTGTGCTGTCAAAATGATACCAAGGCACAAATAAAGATGTAGGGTCGGGGGCGAGAGGGACTTGGCAAACTACTGTAACCCTTTCAGGCACTTGACACCTCATCGTGTGTTCCTTCCTATTTGGTGAGGCACTCAAGTGATGATAAAATAAAGTAACTTTTAATTAAGCCTAGCAAATACACTATGTGCTAGCTTGTACAGTGACATGAAGGCAGGCTCAATATCCTGGCTCCTTCCAGTCATGCCACTCCAGGATTTCTAGTCTCATTTTAATTACTGCTTATTTTTAAAGCGTCTTTAACTTTTTTCTCATGCGATATTAAAGCAGTTTTTGTTTTAAAGGTTTGTTCAACATCGGGAATTAGTAAGTTTTACTTCTGCATGGGGTTTGATTGTATTGCTTGGCTCACTTCACTCATCCTTATGTTTGAAAGAAAGACAGAGTCTTAATGCAAGCACCCAAATTTGAGTGACAGATGCCAAAGAGTATTAAGCCATGATTCTGATTTAGACTTAAGCTCTACTGTGCTTTGGTTTTACTTGTAAGTTGATTGACACATACATCAAGGTCCATCCACCCGTTCTTCCCTCTTGGATTGCTGTCAGCATACTTGCAGGTTCTAGGGTTCAGTAATCCAAGGTTGGTTAAAAAAAAAAAAAAACTAGTGGTTTGGGACTAGTGCTTACACCCCTGCCTGTTTTGCTCTGATAGAAAGAAAGTAATTGTCCCTTCGATTTTTATTTTTTAAATGAAAACTTTCTATAAGTGGATAAAGGTCCATTTATAAATCGAAAGAGGTTCTGAGACTACTTTTCCCATCTTTTTAATTCCAAAGATAAGTCATCTTTGTATGGGGAAGGATAAATACCATCTTAGCCTTAATTGCTATCTTGAAAAATGAAACAAAACGCACTATCTATCAAAAAGCCTGTGTCCTGAAAAGATATGGAAAGGAAGAGAGAGCTGGTTGGAAGTCCTCTTTCTCTCCAGTTCTGAATGATTCTGTTCAAGTAGTAAACAGCAATAGAGAGAGCAGACAGAAGTGGTGAAAAGAGGCAACAAGCATGCAGAAACCATTCACTTGTACTCTATGTTAATTATCCTAAAATACATCTTTTTCTTTTAATATTTATAGCCAGTTGGAAATTTCCATCTTTCTCAGCTGTTAGCTAACTTGTCTTTATAAAAACATTTTCCTATAATAAGATCAACATGTTACTAATACTAAATATAAATACTAAAAATTACTGTTTTGATAAATAAAAGCATCAGAAATGACATTACCCATGTGATAAAATATGGTCATCACAAAAGTCTACGGCAATGGTTTTCAACATAATGTACATGCAAATAGTACAGGTGATATTACTAGTACAGGTGATGATGACTAAAAAACACACTGGTTGGTAAGTATATAGGTACATACTACATGAATTTATAGCATTGAGGGAGTTCAAGGAAAAATGGACATGGAAAAGCTAAACAAATGTATATTTAGCATCAATTTAAATTTCAAAATTTGACTTCCACTTATGAATTACAACTTTGAGTGTGTATAAATCCAAGTGATTTACTGGGTTCAGGATAAGTCAGTTTTGTATGCAGAAGGATAAATACCACCTTAACCTTAATCACTATCTTAAAAAATGAAACAAACCACTATTCATCAAAAACCCTGTGTCTTGAAAAGGTACAGAAAAGAAAAGAGAGGTAGTTGGTAAAGTTCTTTTATATCTAGTTAAACAAAAAATAAAGTCACCAAAAAAACCCATGGTTCATATTAAGAGTATAGAAAACCTTTGTGCATATCTGCAGAGAACCATCGCACCGCCCAAAATGTAATTTAACACAATTGTTGGTAACTAAGACACACATATATTTCATTCTAAGAACATTATCATTAGAGAGTTAGATTGGGATAGAGGATTAAACATCTTAAATTCATTTTTCCCCAGCGACAATTTTTTTTAAGTCTCCTTTCTGGAGCTGTGGAATGTCTGCCAGGCTCTTCGTCTGCCTGCGACGTGGTGAGGGTCCCCTCTGGTGTCATGATAGCACACAATGGGGTACAATAGAGTGCACCGGGCCTCCCCCTTCCAGACACACAGTGTGTGTCCCATTCAGCTATGCAAATGGAAGCTGCCTACGTCAGACACTTCCCTCCCCCATCGCTCCCTCTCTCCCTTGCCCTCCCTCAAAAAACCCCAGATCTCAGCCTTTGCCCTAACTTTTCTGAGCTAGAAAGGCCTTTGAACTCAGAGGCTGAACAGCTATGTGAAACCTTTGCTTTATGTGTTACGGGCATGAGGACCCAACGAGCAAGCTGGGGAACTTTAGCCCTACACATATGGGAAGAGAAGCCGTCTCCTCCATGCCACTCCTCTACAGATGGCTTCATTAAAATGTCACAGGGAACTAGGAACGAGTTGGCACTCTTTGTTGGGCCAAACTTCTAAAAGGCATATTTAAAAAAATAACAAATAGTAAAACTTCCAGCAATCCTAATGTTCATATTTTGGAGACAAGAAGGAAGCTATACCTCAGGACAAGTGGATGGTTTTGGAAGGCAGGAACCTAAGCAGTCTCAACTCAATGTGCCTCTTAGTTGGAAAGATCAGATTAAAAAATGAACGTCAAATGACGGTGACAGCGCAGCATTTGTGGCACATTATCTGATATCACTGGAAGAAAAGCTCTTAACGAACTCTGTGAACTAAAACTGGTCAGATTGCTCTGATGTCCTGTCAAGTGATCAAGTGAGCACTGGCGTCACACATTTAAGCAGGACTTTGCTTGTACACTCCAGGCCTGGTTTTAAAGTCACAGCTCTGGGGATGGAATTTAAATGAGCCCCACCCTAAAAAGCTATGGCTGTTTAGAATTACTTGGGTTTCCCCAACCCCCCCAAGTACCAAAGTTCCTTAGTGACCAATAAAGCTACCGGTAGACATTTTTCTCCAAAAACAGTAGTGAGTATTCCAGGCCAGCCCTTCTGGGGCGGTGGTCCCAGCAATTAGACCCCTGAGGTTCAGGCTTCCAAGTTTCTCCCTTCTTTTTCTCCTGGAGCAGTGGAGGCTGGTTTCACCGACCTGATATTTACGCAATAATTTCACAGTTGTTTATTAATCATGGTTCATTAATTCCTCTCTCAGATGCATGTAGGTCGGTGTCATTACCCCAGTTTGGAAGACAGAGAAAGGTGCTGAAATGGAATGGGTTGCGCCAAGTTAGTGAGAAAGCAGAACTTGAATGCCATGTAGTCCTCCTTCCCTTTATGTCTTTCTGTCAAAAGAGGAATCAAGAATCCTTTAAACCTCTCCCTCAGCAATCCTGTCTGGGCACTGAAAATGCTACAGTTCAAAAGAATGCTGCTCTCTTCACTGGATCGCTCTGTAACTGAGAGGGGCTCAGAGGCTTACAAATAATGAAATGAACGGGGCGTGGAGTGTGGTGTGCATTCATGTGTGTGTATGTGTGTGCATGTGCGCATGTATTCATGCATGTGTGTGTGCCTGCATACACATTTGCACCCATATGCCCTTCTGAAGAACTCAGAACCCCAGGGGTGTGTTGGTAAAGCTTGTCTAGAGCCTAAACTGAGATGGACAGCAACCCCTCTGCTATGGCTTTTTCCTAGAGAGGCCTGATCATTCATTTATAACAAATTTCAACCCAGGCCCCTTGACACAGGAGGCCGGCTGAAGAGCTGCGGGTGAGCTAGTCAGAAGGCGGCCAGCCTGCATCGCCCCTGAAGGTATTCCAGGAATGTTAATGGTATGCCTGAGTGGAGGGCTTCAGAGCCCAGAGCTCGGGCTGAGAACTGCTCTGTGGCCATCTGTTGAGGCCCAGAAGTCTCATAGCAACAGCTCCTCAAGAATGGTGCTTTTTTTTTTTTTTTTTTTTTAATTAAAATTAACACAAAACCAAAAACTGCTCCAGTGCTCAAGAAGAATCGGGACAGGATTCAGATTCTTTCTACAGAATGATGAGCTTTTAAGGAAGAAAAGCCCCCACATCTTTCATTCCCATTCTTTAAATGAGCAATTTGTACTTGGTTTTGAGGTCTTCATTTTTTTTTCTCCCCAGGGGTAAAATTCTTTTTTTTTTTTTTTTTTTTCTTTTTTTCTTTCTTTTTTTTTTTTTTTTTGGAAAAAGGTGGAGGTGAAACAAGTTTTTAAAGCTGTGGAAAAATAATTGGCAAAAATATGGTTAAGAAACAAGCAGGCAAAGTTTTGAGATTTTCCTGGTGTTTGTTGCTCTTAGTGATCTGGTCAGCAGCTGCATTTTTTCCTCTGTAATAATGTGATTTTTATAAGCCTGATGTTTAATTAGTGACGAGAACTTCAGACGAAGGCACTGATTTTACTAGGATGATGTATAGGCTCCTATAATATGAATCTCTTGAGTCTTTATAATAGTTGACCTTAGAAAAAGAGTGAGGGGAAGTGATACTGGTAGTTTTTTAATTTTTTTAATTGATGAGACATTAAGTTAGCTATTAACAAAAACTGCATTTGTTCTCCAGGATAGAAGACCCTATAAAATAATCAGCACCTGAAGCCTAACTAGCAGCTGTGCATACAGGGGTAGGCACGCTAGCCAGAGACAAAAGGAGTGTATTCTATTCTAAATTCTACCCCTTACTGGGCTATTTTAGGAAGGTACACAACCTCTTAGAGCATAGTTCCTCATCTGCAAATTGGATTTCTACATTGTTAGGATGGAAGGTTAAATATAATCACATAAAAGGAACTCTGGGAAACGTTTCTTGAATCTGAATGGCATCTATAAAGGAGTGTTATATGCTGTCATTCTTGCCATTGTTCAACCCTGGGAAAATATTTTCATGAGAACTTTTATATTCTCTTCATTTTTTAGTTTGGCATTTTTTAGTTTCCCTCAAGTCTTATCAAATAAAATTTCCCAGTAGAGTCACAAAATATTCCAAGTGATTTTGCCTACACATGTGTAATTCTTGAATATAGCACACACATGGAATGTTTCTTAATATTCTTGATTGCTGTTGTGTACTTCTACTCATGAAGTTTTATTCAGATCTAATGTATTGCCCCTCATGGTCCAGGGCGAAGCCACTACCCTCAGGAAAAGGATATGACTCTGAATGCAGGTTCCTAACAGAGTCTTTCTAGGAAAAGGAAAAGCATGCCCACTTACCCTCTCTGTACCAGATGCCTGTTTAACCAATAGGTGTTTATGGAGTGCCTATCACATGCCAGCTGTTTTTCTGGGTGCTGGGTTTAAGGTCATGAACAAAAATAGACAAAAATAGACGTTTCTAGTCAAGGGAGACAGGTAACAAACCCCAAATAAGTCAGTTGCGTTGTAGCTTATAAAATGATAACTGCAATGGAAAAACATAAAGCGGGGGAATATGGTACACAGTAACGGGGGGGGCATCATAATTTTCTAGAAGGTGGTTGGAGCAGGCCCCGCTAAGAAGGCGATATTTGAAGGAAGGCTTGAAGGAGGTGAAAGCCTGAGCCTTGAGGTGAGCTGGCAAGTGAACTCCAAGCGGAGCTAGCAAAGGCAAGCGGAGCTAAGTGCAAAGGCCCTGGGGGAAAGCGTACATGACACCTGTGGTGAGGAAGAACCAAGAGGCAGTGCCGAGGGGTGAGGTCAGAGAGGCTACTGGAAGGCGTTTGGCTTTTACTCTGAATGACTGCTGTGAGAACTTACTTCGTAGAGCTTATTGCAATGTTTAAATAAAATAACTTGTGTAAAGCCTTCAGCACGGCGCCTGCCACATGGAAATCTTCCCTAATTGTTTAGCTATTGTCCATTGGTTTATATTACCACTACCTAAGATTTAAAGATAGAGCTATGTGAGCACACAGAAGAGAGCTTAGTTCTCATCAAAGCTGATTGTTCTTATGAGAATTCAATTCCCAGCCTTGGCCTCTTAAGTATTCAATTCTATCACCTAAGAAGGTCCCCATTCTATAATCTTCACACATACAGAGAGAAAAACTTAGTTTTTAAAAACTTGCCTTGTTTAAGCTGAACCATTATTTCTATTATGAAAGTACTAAGTCCATATTCTCTAGGGACAGGTGTATTTTGATACATTTGGGTTAAATTTCAGCTAAAAAGTCCTGTTGGATTCCTCTGAATTCACCTGGTATTGCAATGTACTCATGTTCGAGTTTTGATATCGATTACCCTTCTGGCCACAGGATTCCAGGTGGGGCGGAGCCTATTGCAGATAAAATGAAAATAAGGAACCAAGGTCTTTTCCAGTAAGTCAATCTTGCTTCAAGAACCCACTCTCACAATGATCTTCCTAGATACCCCTCTGAGTGTCTAGATTCTATTCATCTCCTTTGAACTTAAAAGGTTTGGGTCATAACTCATGTCAAGTTATGACTTGCTCAGAAACTAGAAGAGAGGGAATCCTTTTCTCCAAGAATTTGAAGAATGACAGAACTGGGGTTATCCTTGCTCCAGAACCAGGATAAGTGGTTTGGAAACAATAAAAGGAAGTACTTTATCATAATTAGAGATGATCAGTAAAGGAAAAGGCTGTCTAAGAATGTACACCCTCATCAGTGAGGCTGGGTAACCAACAGGCAGAGAGTTTATCAAACATTTGGATGACAGCTTAACGTCTAAGATGTCTTTCAAGTTTGTGGTTCTGCTTATTGAAAGCTAAGTTCTTCAGGAAAAGTCACCTAAATTCTCCTTAACCAACCTCTTGGTTTAGGGATTCTGAGAGCAAAAAAAGTGATTGTGGAGGCTCTATTTTACTTAGTGTGGGTGATCCGGGGAGTCATCCTCCAATAGTGGTTGACCCTAGCCCTCATGCCTGGAGCCTCAGTGCTCCCCAGTACTGATAATGCTGCACCCCTGTTTGCAGATTTCAAGGTTAGCATGTTGTATGTAATAATACCATTGCTTGCTGCAAAGTTGCTTGGGTTATGATCAGTGGGTACAATGGACTATAGCTCACTTTTTCTTTTGAATAAATACTTATATTATACCTACCGTATTCTGCATGATTTATAAAAATGCTCTCAACAACCCTGTGACAAAGCTATAATTTTAATTCTCATTTAACAGGTTCAACAATTGAGATACCAGTTCAATAACTAATCCAAGGTCACACAGTGACAGCTGGGATTTAAACCCAGGCCAGTATCTACTCTCTTAACTCCTACAGTGGATATGCCCACAAAATACTTCGTGTAGTCTCATGCACCTTTTTCATTTGTTGTAGCTTTCCTGTTGATTTAGAGAAAAAAGTGATCTGGCAGATCATTACACTTTATTGCCCTCCATGAGGGCAGAGAATGTAATCTATTGATACCCAGTGCCTAGCATAGTGCCTGGGGCATGGCAGATACTCAAATATTTGTTGAATGAGTGAAAGAGTAAGGGCGTGACATGAACAAACAGTAATAAGGCCATAGAAATGCCTCCCTGATCTCACAGAGACACAGAGACATATGTGATTGCAGGATGTCACTTAATGCAAAAAACTTTGCCTTTGAAAAGTTAAAAAATAGAATAATTAGAGATGAGGATATAATGGGACAATTATTTGAACTAGTATCAATAATTTCATCCTTTATTAGGTGTTCATTGATATTTTAATTAATAACTCACTTCACACTGAAAATAGTGCCTGCCAAAAACCCCATACTAACCGTTGCCATGTGACAATTGGGGAAGGAGCAAACCAGGGAACCATGAATTCCACTAAATCAGGCTTGTAATGTGGGGTTTGGACTCAGTGCATTTCACGAATGGGTAGTGAGACTCACAGATTTAGGACAGGGTGGAGAAAGAAAGCCTGAGTCTGGCCAATGCCATTGCCTGAAGGAACATTTGAGTGTAGTAAACGTAAGCCCATGGAGACCAGCTCAAATAAAAAGAGGATTCTTTAAAAAGATATGAGGGAAGCTTGTGAAATCCAGCTGCAGGAAGCCAGGAACACTTAAAAGTTTAACCTAATAAAGTCAGAAGGAGTCAGAAGCCTGACTGTTAGTTCTCACCTTGGCATTGCTGAGTTTGTGACCTTGGAAAAATTATTCAGTGTTTCTGGACCTTGTTTACCCATCTGAAAAGTAAGGAACAATAAAAATATCTGCCTTATTGGATCGTTGTGTACATTAGATGAAGCAATACCTGTAAAGCACTTGGACTACTATCTGACACACAATAGGAGGTCAATAAAATTAGCCTTTATTATGATTTGGAAAGTAGGCACCAATCACTTTCTCACTGGACTGCATAGTCCCTCATTTCAGTTGACTTTGAACATGAGTTTCATTAATCTCCCTATAGACTGGCTTCCCAGAAGCATAATTCTAGTGTTAATTGAATCACGTAGTGATGTCCTCGAGGTTCCAGGTTTATCTCTTTCCGTTCTACCAATCCTAGCATGATGATTTTCATCCCCAGGTTGGCCTCTCATGATTGCAAGATGGCTGCTGCAGCTCGAGGCACCGCCTCCTCACACAACTTTGTCTAAAAGCAGGAAGGAGTCCAATTTTGTGTATTTGATCAAGAATGAGCAATATTTTTCCAAAAACCCTCCTGCAAAATTCCCTTTGAGTCAGATATCATTAGCTAGGATTGTGTCCTATACCCATGCCTAGACTAGTAACTGGCAGGGAAATCAGAGCATCATGATGGATGTAGATCACGAATCATTTATCTCTTGGGGCTCTGGACCCACCTTCCTGAGCACATAATCATCTGGTACTGCATTGGAATCATAATTATGTTTGTGAGGAGAAGGGGAGAGTGATCATTGGTTAAACAATCATCAGGGCCTCTCTTAGATGAGCACATGTCTAAGGCAGGCAAGTCAGAGTACTCCCCTCAGGTTTCATATACAGACTAAGAAAAGTCAGAGCTTTCTTTCTTTTGAAGTGGCTAATAAGGGATGAAATAAACCTGAGGTTCTCTGCTCTGTGGTTGGTTTTCTGTATTACTTGCCCACCCCCCCCCCCACACACACATACACTGAAGGAGAATCCTATTTGCTGTAGCCAATAGAGAGAGGGTGGAGGAAAAAAGAGGGGAAGAGAGGGAGAGAAAGATAGAGACAGAGACAGAGACCAAGACACACATGCGCGTGCATGCGAACACGCACACACATACACACACACTTGTGCATGTGTGCAAAGATATGGTGCCTGATGCGGTGAGGGTGAGGGAGAACCTGACAGTATTGTTCAATCCTTGAGGCCATCTTCATTCTTAGTCTTCCCAAGAGGTTCCCATTTGTGCTTAAATTTCTTTGTTGGTTCAGTGTCACTTGTATCATTTGTAATAGCAACAACAAAATCCTGTCTAGTGCATTTTCCAAAATTTCTGGGTTTCTGACCTCCTCCCTCTAAGTGTGTATGTCCCTGGCTCTCCACAGGGCCATCTTTGGGTTCTACTCCATGTATTGTCAGAGCTCTGGAGCGTTCATCACTTGACTAACTTAGCCTGTGGGCCCCGGTTCCAAGTTCCATGGGCAGCCATCCGAATGGCTCTGCTAGTAGCCGAGGAAGAGCTGGTCCAGCCTCATTACTTTAGCAGGGGCTTGGTGAGGTCTCCAAGAACAGTTGTGAACAAGGAGACAATAACATCTATCTCTGATTTAAAATGGCTGATATCTGCTCAGTCCTTCCTAAAATGGCTCTGCACCCAATTGAAAAGTACATTTTTCCTAAGTATAATGCCTATATTTCCATATAGGTGCCTTTGATGGGGGGGGGGGGGGTTAAAGTCTGGCAGCTCTACCTTTGGCCTCACTTACATAGAAGAGAATTCTGGGCTCATGTCATGGAATTAATGAAGGGTTTCAGGAGGGAGTGACTAGAAGTTATAAATCAGTGTGGCTATCAGGAGAGTCAAGTAGGACTAATGAGGAAAATCCCATGGAAGGCAGAAATATAAGTGGAGCTTGTGGTTCAGTAAGAATGGATAACTTTTTTTAATATTTATTTTTACCTTTTAATTATGAAAATGTCCAAACATTCATGAAAGTAGAGAACTACCACAAATTCCCAAGCACCCATCACTCAGCTCTTGTTAAGTAGAACAAGTCTGGGAGGAAAAGAAGCTGAAAGAATGCAGGATCCAGTGAAGGACAAAATAGTCGATGGCAGGTGTATTAGTGAACTTGTCAGGAGGAGGAGGGGCCAGGCAGTTGAAATCCAAGACATTCGTTCTTTTTAATCATAGGTTAATGAAATAATTGCTAAAAGTGATCTGGCTTCTTGGTTTCTGAGTATGGATTATATAATTTGAGGAAGCAGACCCAGGTGGCCTAATCTCCCAATTACTGAGGGGTCTTACACAATGACAAGACTAAGAAAGCCTGCCATTCCTTCGACATTCAGCAACTACTGATCTGTACTTTCCCGGGCACTGTGCTAGGCTTTATAGACACACAGATCTGAAAGACAAGGTCTTTGCTTTCACAGAATGCAACTTCTAGTTGGGGAAATGGGCAAGAAAATCTCTAACAGGCATGCTCTTATAAAGTCTTTCTCAAAGCACAGGTGAAACAGGTAAAATAGGTGAGTAGGTGAATAGGTGAAAGCTTCTTGTAGGAAGATGATTGTCTTGATTTTTAGAAGGATGAATAGGGATTAGATAGAGAGATTTACTAGGCAAAGGCATTTTAGACAGAGTATACCGAGAGATGTTTGATGAGTACCTTAAGTCAGGGCTGCAGGGCAGATTTTGCACTGGTGACCTACTAAAAGATGAGCAGAGAGGGAGTGGGAACAGGGCTGAAATCCAGCCCAGGCTCTGCTCCCTGGAGCAGTTGCATCCACCAGGAGAAGGAGATGCCTTTGCCACATGAGCAGAATGCATTTGGTATTTGGTATCCTTTGGTCCAAGAGCATATGTGAGGATGCTCATGAGTTTGAACAAGACCCTGAAGTTGATGGGCAGCTAATGAAGAATTTTAAAAGCAGGGCAGTGACACAATCAGATCTGTGTTTGAGAAAGACCGTTCTGGTTGCATTTTGGGAGGTGTTTTTGAAGATGGCAACCCCAGAGGAAAAGAAACGTGAGGGAGGACTACCCCAGGTGAGAAATAATGAGGGCTTGAGGAAGTGGTGGATTTGATATCTAAAAGGTAGGATAGGTAGACAGTCTGGCTCTTTGGGTGAAGGAGAGGGAGGTGGTTAGGATGGCTCCCAGGTTTTTAATGTCAGCAGCTCAGTGGAAGGTTATAGCTTCCCCGAAAAGACTGATAAGCCCAAGAACTTTGACATAGTGTGTGGTAAGGTGTTAACTGTTGGATAACAATAAAAAGTTTCTTATATAAGCATTATGGTTAAAGATTAAAAGGAAGGTTTCAATAGTAGCTTTTGAGACCTGAAAAATTCCCTGATCTTGAGTTGCAGACCTTCAGAGAATGACCAACTGACATTAAAGGAAATTGTTACTATCCCTTTCAAATACAGAAAAACCTTCTGCAGTGGATAGTCGGTCTTTTCAAGATAGGACACAAAGTAATGCTCACATACAAACAGCTAGTTCATTACCCTTATTTTTTTCTTTCAAGAGGAAAATGATATAATCCTAGAGTATCCCAAACCCTTTTCCCATTCTTTTGAAGAAAGCAGTTTTTTGCCTGTTGTTGTTTTGTTTTGTGTTTTCTTTCTGATAGTGGACACGCCAGCAGCATTCTTTCTGTCTCCCTGTGCTTGTCATAGTGGTTCAGTAGCTCAGGCTTTGGTATTGAATGGTGCTAGGTTTGAATTCCAAATTAACTGCCTTCTATCACCTTGGGCAGGATACTTACCTCTCTGAACGTCATCTGTAAAAAGGGGGTGGGGGGCAGGATACGACCTACTTCATAGAGCTGTTGTAAAGTTTAAGAGGTAATGAAAGTGATGTGGTCAGCAAAGGGCCTGGCAGGTAGCACGCTGGTCACCAGTGGTCGTGGTAGAGGTGGCCTTCGTTGTTGCTGTTGCTCTTGCTTTTAATGCTGATTTTCGGACATTACGAAAGGATATGATTTGCTTTTGCAGACTTTCATTATTCCTTTGGCTTGCATCTATTAGATGAGGGCTGTATATCATGTTGACTTCTTTACAGATTGGCCCCAGGAGAAAGAGGTGCATGCTACATGAGTCAGAGGGCAGGATGCATATACCCAGCTTCTTCCTGATGCTCTGGGACATCGTGCTGATTATGTCCAGGATAGACAACCATAGCATTAGACTATAGAGACCACTAGAAAGAAGGCAGAGAACTATGGTTTTTTGGTTTTCACATGACCAAGATGTTTTCCTAGAATACAATAGGCCACCGAAGCTACTTGTGGTATTACGTTTAATAATTCAATGTAGAATATTTCTGATTAACTACCAGCATAAGACTTCAGTAGCCAGTTACACCCAAAGAAAATGTGCTTAACTTATCAAGAAACTGTCTTGATAAGACTGTAACTTTGGTCATTGCTCTGGAATGTCCCTTGTGATCCTGCCAGTTTTCATTGCCCAGAGGTGTAATGTTTTTGGGAATGCTCCCATTTTATGCTTTCACAAATTAAAAATGGTTTTTATGTTGTACTGTAACTGAAAGCAAACAACTAGTGTGCTACTATCTCACCTGTAAAAACAGGAGTGGTGAGAATTCAGGAGTTTATTGTTAAAGTGCCCTGGACGATAAATACATATTTAAGCATAAAGTGTTACTGTTCTTGACTGCTGTTGAATCTTTGTGATGCAACATGAGAATGAGACAGAGATGAGAAAAAGTGTAAGCCTATTATTTTTTACTACTCTAAAATTTGCCATGCCTTTGAGAGAAAAATTAAAAGATTTAAAAATATATAAAATTAGCCATTCACGATTTGCTATGAAAAAGAAAGAAAATTCAGTGACAGTTAAAATTTAATCAGTAGTTCTCAACTGAGATGATTGTGCTCCGGGGGACATTTAGAAATCCCTGAAGACATTTTTGGTTGTCACAACTGGAGTTGGGGTGGGGGGCATTGCTACTGGCATCTGGTGCATAAAGGTCACAGATGCTGCTAAACATGCTACAATGCAAGGACAGTCCCCCCCCCCCATATCAAAGAATTATCTGGCCCAAGTGGTGCCAAGGTTGAGAAACTCTGTGTTAAATAGTGGCTCTTGGGAGTATCAGGTGGTTATTATCCAACACTGGACTGTCTCTTTCAGTAAGAAATTAGCTTTCTCATTGCTTTCTGAGAAATGAAATTATTTCCTCAGTAATGGGAGGAGGGGCAACTGGTATACCTTCTCATGGGTTTAGTTGGGGTTGTTTTCTTTCTACATGATTCTCAAAGTATCAGACACTTCAGTCCAAAAAAAAAAAAAATCATCAGTTCACTTGCTTGGGAGATTGTGGGTTAGGAAACACCACAACCAGATTGACTGCAGTGTTCACTTTTCAACTGGTTGGTTTCGCACTCTATGGACACACAGACGTTTGTGGTGACAAAGGGAGGAGTGGAAGAGTGAGGCTGGGGGAGGAAACGCTCTCACATGTCAACGCTTTTTCAAGGAAAGGGAACGTTGGCTTTTTCAAAGACTTGCCAAGTGTGAAGCAACCTAGGAATAATCACAGAAACTTCTTTTTGTTCTTCTCGTTTTCTTGATTAGCTTTATTTCACTAACTATTAATTGAGCATTTTCCAACCCAACTCCTGGATAAGTACTACTCATGGTACAAAAAATAATTTTAAGAATAAGCTAAAAGAAAATCACACAGTTCTATAGGTAATCTCGAAAAGAAAAAGTTAAAGGGTTTTGCCCCAGATTTTGTGTGTGTTGTGTGTATGTGTACCAAGGTATAAAACTAACTCGCATATTGCTGTGCATTTAATTAGGTATCTTCATTGAAAACTGTAAAAATGTATAATCTCATGATAAATGACTGCTGCAGCCACATGTCAATTTTCTTGATTTTGTTCTATATAGAAAGCTTTTGCTTTATCTCTGAAAGATTACCCAGCTCTGGAACTTACTAGTAGAGGTATATTGGAAAATAGTAGACAAATGTAAATTTAATCACAACAAATAAATTTAATCAATTACAGGAAATGGTTTTTCAGGTCAATCTTTCTTGGTCAACCTGTAAAAACAAATTTTTTTTTATTATGATGAATGTTAGTACATCTTCAGATACTTCGGTGGAACTCACTGTGCAGAAGGGTTAAGAGGAAAGAGTCTGGAACCAGATTGCCTGGATTCAGACCTTGGCTCTGTCACAGACCCTCTGTGACTATGGAACTTTGGACAGATTGCTTCTGTCCTTCCGCCTTAGTTTCCTTATCTTCAAAATGAGGGTAATGTTATTTTCCTCAGAGGGTAATAGTAAGGATTCAATGAGCTAATGCATGTAATTAGCACAAAGTAACTGCTCAATATGTGTTAATTATTTTTATCATCGTTATCATTGTTGCGCTGTAGTTTGTTGTTCTGTTTTTGTACTACGCAAGAGCCCAGTGGGTGGAGCCACTGCAGCTTGCCCTAATCCGTTGTGGTGAATGCACCTAACTTGGATCACCTCTTGTCTCTCGAAACAGAATGATCTCTTAAAAACCCGTACTTTGGAACTAACAGGACAGAGACTTGTTGATTTATAAACAAGGCCTCTGGCTTTCTGTGCAATATGACCATATGAAACACTGGAATAAGATCAGCATCTTGGATTCCCAAGCCTCAAATATATTCTAATCTTCAGGTAACAGGGGTCATATAGTAGAATTTGAGCTCCTGGTTGCCTTGGAAGGGGGTGCTTTTAACTCTTTTAGCCTGTGCAATACTGGGTGGGGGTGTGTTATTGGATCATGGTGCTCTGAAAGATGTTGAAGTCAAATATATTCTGGCTGGATTTATGTCGAGTTGCCGACATGTTATATTTATTGTCCCTAAAACAAGATAGGATCAAAATGCTGTGAACAAATAGGTGGTGATGATTTTATAGCTTTGGCTTTTCAATTTATATCCTAGAAACAAATCTTACTTGCTCTCCCAAAGCACATGGTTGCTCGTGAGCTTACCTATATCATTTAGGTATGTACTTCCTACTTAGTGTAGTAACTAAGTTACCTCTTTGTTATTTTAGTCAACAAATGTGAATGATCAAAATGACCTCTTAAAAGTCCGAATATCTTGTTAAAATGAAAACCATCCATCTAAGGAATGCCTTGAAAATATCAGAAATCATTGTTTTTCAAGGATCAATGTTTTTAACTGTGTCTGAAGCTTTTGAAATTATAACCACCTAAACCAGTATGAAGAAGGGGGAAGAACAAGGATGTAGAAACACTAAACTTGTATGTTTTATAAGAAGAACACGATATTACATTCAAAATAAGAGATCTAGGAATTATATTCTATCCTAGATTGAATTTCAAATAAATAACTAATTACATGAATACCTAAAGCAAAGGAAGTATTCATTTCTAAAGTAAAAAATGTGAACTAGTTGATTTTTAAGGTACATTTGTCTCTAATATATGTCAAAATCAATCTCAGGTGGCTTTTTCATTGAATTCCTCAAGGGGCAAAGTAGATGCACATTTGATTCAGTGCCGAACAAAGCCTTACTAGTAAATATTAAACAGATTTGGATTTAAATACCCTCTTCTACAATTCAAGTATGAGCTGTACAAGAAATGTCCCCATGGGAATCAGCGCATCAGTATGAGATACATGTGGAAAGATTGCTGTAGGAAGATAGTCAGCCCTATTTCATGCTGACTTCTGTGGTGTGGGCACAGCAGCAGAGATAATGGCCTCGATGGCATCATCAGAGTGACCTTCAATTAAAAACGAGAGTGGAGAAATCAAGAGCTGAGATTTACCCAGGAAACAGCAACGTGTCAATGACATTCAGCCCAGAGGGAGATTTTAAAACACCATTTGATTGCATGTTACTGGGGGAAAAAATGGTTCTCATTATAAACATCCTATGAAAAGTTGGAAAAATAATGAACACTATAAATTAGATTTGAATTTGACTGGCTTTGTAGCCTCAAATTCTGTGTCCCTTCAGCTTCTCTGTATCTCGTTAAGCTATTAGTATACTACCAGGAAGAAAGTATGTGTAACCCATTCTTTTAACTTGAGTAAGCAAAAATTATAATAATCTTATTTATGATATAAATAGCAAAAAGAAGAAATAATAAAGAAATTTATCTTTAGACATTTGGTGCAAATTCTAATAACTACAATTAAATGTCTTTCTAATAATACATTTTTAGATACAGAATCATTCTTATTTCAGATTCCAAAAATTTGTTAAAGGCACAATGCTATATATTTTAAACAAGCAACTATTTTTAAGTGCCATGATTACTACTGACTGTTGCTTACGTGTGTGGTGCAAGATAACTGCCCGGAAATCTCAATTTTATTTTCTATAAAATGAGGGTAGAAATCTCTGGCCACAAAGTGACATGGATTATTAACTACATGCATATACACTAAATTACATACATAGTATTGTACTGGGTAGTTGGCAGGAATCTAGTAAATGCTGCAGGGTATGCAGGTACTGGCCTTGGTATGTTAAATTGTGCCCAGACACAATTCGCATATATTTTACTAAATCAGTTTACTGAGCTTCAGTTTCAAAATCTGCAAAAGATGATGGAAAATTATCGAATGTGTGTGTGTGTGTTATATTTGTGAGTGTATGAGAAACATTTGAGAGTTACAATTTGCTAATAAATATAAAATATCTTGAGGGAAAAAAGATATAAACGACGACTTGCAATTTCCCCCAGTTTTGTTGACTAAAAAAACCTCAGTTGCAACATCTCATCATAATCTTATCCATTTCTCTTTTATGGAATTAAAACTTGATTCAAGTCATGCTTTTGTGGCCTTTCTGTGTCTAGGACAAGGATAGGCCTAACTGGAAATTAACAGGGCTAGGCATCTTAAGCAAGAGTGCAGAGACCTTCTCTCTCCCACTCCCCGAGGAATTTATGGCCAGTAAGCTGTTCTCTAATGAGCACAGAATGAGAGCTTTGCATCTTCTCTTCATTAGTTTGACAGATATTCATTTAAATTTGAAAAGATTCCCAGGCTTGGGATAGCAAAGGAAGGTTCTGAAGTCCTTTTGCGTCTTAATTCTGTTTTTGTTGTGGTGGAGCTAGGGAATGTCAACAGCTGAAGAGAAATAAAGCCCATGTCTTCATCCAGGGGCCTCCACGTTTTCTATTTACAAGTGGCTGCAAACCAGCACACTTTCGCTTTGCAGCTATGAAGTCCAACACAAAGCACCAGGTTCTGCAAGAATACTGTTGCACTCAGTTTCTATGAGGGGTGGATTTTTTATCTCATGCCTAGTAAGGGATAGGCTGGCCTTAAATAGACAGCTTGACATCAGAACAAGTCACTGCTTTGAGCATAATGGCATGAAGTATACACTGAAGTTGATAAATTCTCTAAACTATGAATTGCTTTTGTGGATATTAGGCTACCACCAGCCTTTGGTTAGCTATGGAAATGAGTAAACAGGAGGCTATCTATCTATCTATCTATCTATCTATCTATCTATCTATTATCTATCAGCCATATATATACACTTTTAACCAATAGTAACACTAACCGTTATCAAGGTTGTTAAAGTATAGCAACAATGGTAATGACTCTTTCCACTTTTTCATACTCTTTCTCTAGCTATTCCCTGCCCAGTGCCCAGTGGAAGAGCACACAGGGACTGAAACTCAGCCTACCCTCGAAGTCTTAGCCAGGCGCTGTGATACTGGCTGCATGCATTCTGAGGGATGCCTGCCCCCCATAACACAAAGAAAGGCCCCTATGAGCTAGCTGTGTTCCTGAACAGACAGCTTTGGGAGGAAAGCACACCACGTGCTTAATCTACCAAAACGAAACATTTAGCCGTTGAGCAGGTTCATTCATCAGGCTGGTCTTGTCCAGCAGTTCTTTGGACCAAGTGTCCCACTCCCACCTCTGCCACCATTTCTCTCATTGACTTAAAGCAGAATTTTTGGTTTTTCAACTTATCTTAGCGAAACCAGAACATAACATTTAAGGAGGAAAGGGGTGCAGAATTTTAGTCCTGATTTAAAGAAAGGGTAACAGAGCTTGCAAAGCATCACCTGCTCTCTCGAGTGCATTGCCTTGGTCATCAGAGTGCATTCTCTGCGAACCTCATTTGCCTATGGCAGCAGAGATGGTGAGGCACAATGCCAGGTCAAGACGATTAGGCGAGAGCCCCTCTTTACCATTTGTTAATTAAATAACCCTGAGCAATTTTGACCTCTTTGAGCATTCATTTCCTCTTCTGTAAAACAAGAATGATAATGTTAGGCTTAGATGAGGTAATATATGTAAGGTGTTTAACAATGTTGCCATGCAGAGCAGTTTCTCAAAGTGCGGGCCCCAGACTATTAGAGTAACCTGGAAACTTGTTAGAAATGCAAATTCTCAGGTCCCAAATAAAAAACTCAGGGTTGTGGGGGGAAATATTTGCAAGTTATATAACCGATAAGGGTTAATATCGGAATATATAGAACTCAACAATAACAACAAAACAGCCTGATTTTAAAAAGGGCGAAGGACTTAAATAGACATTTCTCCAAAGATGATATACTGCTATCCAATAAGCACATGAAAAGATGCTTAAAATCACTAATAATTAGGGGAATGCAAATCAATACTACAATGTGATCCCACCTCACACCCGCTGGATGGCTACTATCAAAAAAATAGGAAGTGGGTCTCGAGAGGATATAGAGAATTTGGAACCCTTGTGCACTGTTGGTGGGAACGTGAAATGGCACAACTGCTATGGAAAACAGTGTGGTATTTCCTCAAAATAGTAAAGAAAAGATTACTGTATGATCCAGCAATTCCACTTCTGGGTATATACCCAAAATAATTGAAAGTAGGGTTTCTAAGAGATGTTCGTACACCCGTGTTCATAACAGCATTATTCACAATCACCAAAAGATAGAAGCAACTCATGTGTCCATCCACGGACAAATGGGTAAACGAAGTGTGGTCTGTGCGTACACTAAAATATTATTCAGCCTTGAGAAGGAAGGGTTTCTGACCCACGTTACAACATGGATGAACCTTGAGGACGTTATGCTAAGTGAAATGAGCCAGTCACAAAAAGACAAATACTGTATGATTTTATTTATGTGAAGTACCGAGAGTAGTCTAACTTACAGAGACAGAAAGTAGATAAGTGGTTGTAGTGGAAGGGAGGAAGGGGAAGTGTAGGGCTGTTTAATGGTACAGAGCTTTAGTTTTGCAAGATGAAAATAGTTCTGGAGATTGGCTACATGATGATGTAAATAATTGAACACTGTTGATTGTACACTTTAAAATGATTAAAGATGGTAACTCTTATGTGTATTTTACCACAATTTTTTAAACAATTTAAGGGTTGAGCCCAGCAATCTGCGTTTTAATAACCCTCCATGTAGTTCTGATGCTTGCTCAAGTCTGAGAACCACTGATGTCAAGCAAGCATTTAATAAATGGTGGCCACTATAATAATAATAATTATCATTATCACATATGCATCAGTAAACTGTCAATGATGTTCAGTATTGTTAGACTTAAAGTAGAGTTCCCAATATTCTAATTTTTGAAAATTCGTGAGTTGTATTTGAGAAATCCTATTAGGTGAAGTAGAATGTACAATCAACAACACTCCTCTTCTCTAACCATTTTCCATTCAGGAAAGCTTGTGTATGTTTCTAATTTCCCGATTTCTGAATGGTGAAGGGCAGTCATTTTATTTCTGGAGTATACGTGCAGCCTGGTGAGGGCAAGTAATCATTTTTGCAGGTGCTCGGCACCTCATGGTCCATACAGAACATTTCTAGGACCTATTTCTGACTGTTATTGCCCTTGGGATTATAGTCCTACTTTTTTTTTTTTTAATATATGAAAAGCCAAATAATGTTGTAAACTTTGTCTTTCCTTTCAGATAGATCCACAATAGATGTTAAGAGCAGTGTGAGTGGTCTTCATGCCCACCTATGACTTCCTAACACTTAACTGAACAAAGTGCAGAATTATCATATACCCACACCATTTGAGATTCTGACTACAGTTAACAGAAGAGACAGTTAGTTTGCTTTCTCAGTAGACACTACTGAACTGTAAACATCTTAGTAGTCTTGAATTGGTCTCAAACTTGTTCCAGGCAGCTCTTGCTACCTGGTATACATTTTGTTTTATTTTTATTTACCTTTTAGAGGGTAAAGGGTGAAAGGCTTTGAAGAATTCTCCAGGCAAGAAAGGAAAGCATTTTCTGCAAGAAAATGGATGGCATGTTGTTTTCCTTTATAAAGGGCAACAGGATATAATCTCAATGCTGCACTTGACCATCATCTGTCAAACCAAAGCAAACAAGCCAGTGCCAGTCTTTCTTCATTGTTTAACTAGGACAGAAAATAACTGCCATGTGGCGGTTGTCTAGCCAAAGAAAACCACCCTCATTTCAGAAAATGTTTACTCATTTGCTCTCATTGAGTGATGTGCCATTAAGGTATGAGTTAAATTATAGCATTTTGTGGAAAAGTTGTATTGGTATAGCAAAACCACAGGTGTTCCTTTTTGGTAGTTTTGGCTTTTTGAAAAGGTGATAGTATGTTCTGAGGATTTTTCTGCTTTGAAGACGAGGAAGTTGAAGCACCAAAAAAAAAAAAAGAAGAAGAAGAAGAATGTGCTTAGCATTGTATGTATGAATGTGAAATTTGGCAATTAAACCTCCTCTTTTGCGTATGAAATAACTGCACTACCATGTTTTATACGATCTATTATTTTTATGTATTTTTCAAAAAGCCACATATCTTAATACATTCTTGTACTGATTCTTGTTTGCATGTGTATTTTTTCCAATGAGATGTCCGTCCCTACATTCCCATAGAACTGTCCCTAACTTTTCCATGTTTCCTCTGTAATCTGGCATTTTATTTTAAAATGCTGTTGGTGTCCTTGCAGAGGGATCCTGGTGCTACTTTTCTCATAGCCAAATCTCAAAAATCTCAGTAGCACTTTGTTGTCTGAGAGATCCAGAGTTAAAGGTGAGTCAGAGATTCTGCACCTTCTCACTAGTGGATTAGCTCTCTCCAGATCCAGCTAAGGACAGGCTGGGATTCGCAGGATTGGTGATGCGAGGTTTAACTGTCTCAACCTATTTGTCCTCCACTGTGGGACTTGCGTGAGGAGTTATAAGATAATTTCCCCCATTTAAAAAAATTGTGGTAAAGTATACTAACATAGACTGATTATGCATCCCCCACCAAATTCATGTATTGAAATCTAACCCCTGTGTGATGGTATTTGAAGTGGGACCTTTATGAGGTGATTAA
This sequence comes from Eonycteris spelaea, assembly GCA_003508835.1. Lineage (NCBI taxonomy): Eukaryota > Metazoa > Chordata > Mammalia > Chiroptera > Pteropodidae > Eonycteris > Eonycteris spelaea. The sequence continues at coordinate 3,468,309 of PUFA01000171.1, read as the reverse complement.
GTCATGAGGTTTAAGCCCTCGTGAATGGAATTAGTGCCCTTATAAAGGAAGCCCCAAAGAGCTTCTTCACCCCTTTTGCCATGTGAGGTTATAACAGAAACACAGCCATCTATGAACCAGGAAGCGGCCTGGTTCATACACAGAATCTGCCAGCACCTTGATCTTGGACTTCCCAGCCTCCAGAACTGTGAGAAATAAATTTATAAGCTATCCAGCCTATGGTGTTTTGTTATAGCTATCCAAAGAGACCGAGACCTATACATAACATAAAACTGACCATTTTAACCATTTTTAATTGTACAATTCGGTGTTATTAAATTCATTCACAATGTTGTGCAAACACCACCACTCTCCATCTCCAGAGCTTCGCATAATTTTTTAAAAAGACTTTTGCCTCAGCTCTCAAATTCCAGTTACTTTGTTCTTGCTTTCTCTCAAAGTCTCTGCTCCTGTCCTGATTATTTAACTTGGAGAGAGGGGAGGATTTTTTTTTTTTTTAACACTACATGATGAATTGGTTTCAGTGGAATTCAAACGATCTTGTTTTGGTTATTTCTTATCAGGAATGCTGAATTTTTTTCAAAAAGTAATGGCAGAGGTGAAGGGGTAAAAGGGAGGTACCTCTTTTGTCAGTCAGTTTAACGAAAGAGAGGAAATAGTGAGGCGACATTAAATCATTCCTGGAAATACATTCTGAGTGCTAAAGGGGCACATTGGTACCCTCGAAGAACTGGGGCTCCTAGTTCTTACTTAGTAAACCTTCTGGCTTACCTTAGGGCAATGTCCTTAATGTTTTTATATTTGCTTTCTATTGATAAGAACTTTTTAAGGTCGTGGTGCCCTTGAATTCCCATTAAACTGGGTGATGGGAAGTTCTTTGATATTTACTCAGTGTGCACAGCATACCAGGAACCTTACAACAGATACACGGAGCATGCTTTCCTCTAGCTGGGCCTGACTAGGGAAGCCTTCCTGTAGGCTCATTCTCTGCTGGTTCCAACTTCTGGGTTTCTAGGGTTATAACCTTCTTCAGCTAACGTCTAGATTATTGGCTGTGGAAGTGTCTTTATACAATACAGGCTGAGTCAGTTATGCATTGAAAAAGGTACACTTTGCTTATTGGAATATTCTGGGAACAATTTAATTTTATTTTGCCCAAAGAGAAACTTGCTCAGACACATTTCTCTCTGATCCAAACCTCCTACCCGCTCTCTGTTGTTGTAAACTCTTTATTATAAACCCTCTCTGGAGAAATTCTGCATTTTGTTTTGAAAGTATTTTTTTCTTCCAGATATGGCAACATCTGGAAATATGACATCAGAAACAAGCAGCAAAATTTGAATCTATTTATGGCTACTCACACCTTGTCTCTCCTAAGGCAAGGTTTTCTAGTTAAATCTCTGTCTAACTAAGACAGTAATATCAAGTATAGAGCTAGTTTAGCCAAACAAGAAAAATAAGAATGGAAGCAGTGCTCAGGATATGGGAATACTTAAAATTTTGTGGAGACAAAATGAAAACCTAATGGTGTGTTAGCTGGGATTTTAGTTTCCTATATAATTATTCATGAATCCCAGGGGACAACCTGTGACATGCTAAGTAGCCTCTAAAGGGGTTATGGTCCAGATTAAAACTATTTTCTTTTTGCCAGAGCATTAGTGGTCTTCATATTTTTTACCATTTTTTGAATTATTAAATGTTTATACTGTAAAAGAATTTAGTGTAACGGTAACATTCATTTCAGTCAAGATTTAGTCACACATCACAAATATTATGAAACATACAACATTATAAATTTAAGTTTTTCTTAAAACAAACACTGTTGAATACCAACTGAGAGCCTAATCCATGTACTATCAATCACTCTAGCAACTTGTGCTGTAAGTAAATAGTTAATTGCAGGAAAAAAAACAAAAACAGGAAGGAGGGAGAATTCCCAGCATATGGAGTGGGAGGCGGTGCTACAGGGTGAATAGTCCAACATTCCCTCCATACTTTCCTAGCCCCCACCCTGTCATATGTCTGATGCAGGAAACTCTTCTGCAATATCTAGGACAGAGGCTCATTCAGCCTCTCCTTACATAGTCTCAGGGCCAAGGAGCTCAGTACCTGACAAGTCAGCTCATAACTTATTTGCATGGCTCCAGTTGTTAGAGAGTTCAAAGTACGACCCTCAATTCTCTGCTTTAAGTAACCATACTTCTTGCCACCGCAAGCTGTTATTTTATGCTATCAGGTTTTATGGACACATGTACATAGTTCACACGAAGCATCTTCTGTGGACCGTTAGTGTGTTCGCAGAATTGTGATATAACAAGGAGCCATTATAGCAACATTACACAAGAAACATGTTTTGTTAACATTGCCTTCCCTTGCTTTGATAAAATGCCCTCAGGTGATCCTGGAGACATACTACAGATGGGAAGCTTGGCATGGATGTTAGAAAAATCAGATAGGACTTTATTGAAAGTCACCCATTCAACTCTGAATTTCATCTTCAACTTCCATTTGGCTCCTCTTGTTGATGGTAAGGAAAAAGGCCATACCTAGGTTTCAAGTAAGGGCATATCTAGGAGGAGGGCTGGGGGAATAGTTGGTCACTCAGTTACAGCTGTCGTTGGCCATGCCATGCCCTCCTCACTACTGAGAAAATGGGACCAAGAGCAGCACAGCATCATTTTTGCTTAGAAAGCCACGAAATCATATAATCACAGAGCTGGAAGACCAGCCTCAATATTTTACAGATAGGAAAACAGATTTAACAGTCTTTGACAGAATATCTACCAGACTTGCAAACTTAAATGACTTAGGACCAAGGAAAAAACACAAATGAACAAAGTGGGCAAGGCATAAGATGTAAATAGCTCTTTTTCAAAGAACACAATGGGGAGTGCTGAGGTCTCGGGAAACCTGGAGAACTCATGCCCTCTAAAAGAGGTAGCCGATTCTCAACTCTAATGGGTTACTACTACGAAGGAATGTAGGCCCAGTGCTGCCAGAAATCTGGATTTTTATGCGAATGATCCTAAATGATTAACTGTTCAAACTGAAAGCACTTTGTGGATTAACATAGTGCAGGCCAACTGAAACAAGCCTGAAAGCCAAATTCTGTTTGCAGATGCTGGTGTAGGGCTTGGGGAGCTCATGGGTGGCTGTGTCTTGAGTAAGGGCATTAAAGAGTGGGACTGTGAGCAGATCCAGATGGTTTTCTGCAGTTGGCCTTTGCCCATTCCTCCCCCTTCTCTAGAATAGATCGTGTTAAGCTTTGTGTCGCCCCTAGAGAAATGCCTGGTTGTCCTCTGAGATCGATTGACCTTATCAGGGTGCAAAGTAAGAAGCCAACTGAGACTGGGAGAGTGGGGGAGTGAACCCAGAATCAGCAGGAAAACAATAGGAACACAGGAAACCACAGAAAGGTCGAGCACTTTTGAAGATATGTCTAAATTTCTGTTGTTGAATTTTTTTTCTTTTTCCTAAAAAAGCCTTTTACTTAGTGCATCTTGCAAGTACCATCTTTAACCAAGAGTGTAGTTAATGGATTTGCAATCAGTTCTCTTTAGTCTTCTGGGACACAGTAACTGATTAGTTACCTTTAATTTCGACTGACATGTGCACTTCAGGGGATCAGATGGGAAAAGTGTCTGACCAGAACACAGGGGAAGTTCAGTCCTGATTGGAGAGGAATGATTTATGCCAATTGGTGCTGAAATGCAGCATGTTTCTTTAAGAGGACCTGCTAGAGGAATGCAGCTTTTGTGCCTCTCCTCATTTATCACGGTGTTTACAAATCCTGTTTGAAGTTGAAAGTAAATCATCATCCTGCTGCCGGGGCTGTTTTACGGCTAAGAGTTTTAGAGGTGATGGAGCATGAGCCTGTCAATGGAGTCATGTGCAGAGTGAAGGGAAGGGGCCTGTGGAGAGGCACCCATGGTATGTGTGACACTTCATCTAGGAAAGGTGCCGATGGCCAAGTCCTGAAAGAGGGTAAGCACTTCTTCCAAATAATTATTGTCCCGGTTGAATGGTATTGCTACATAAAATGCAGAACTAACTGGGATTTGGCGTTTTGATCAGATGATAGCATCAAAAAAACAGTCTGGCCCCTCAGTTTCAAAGTCACATATAAAATGTGAGTGGTGCATCATATAAGGAAGATAAGGCCTTCACCTCATGGAACTTCGTGTTAATCAACTCTCAGGCTTCATGGTCATCACATCTGGGCATATTTCTCGTAGAGTGGAGAAGACACAGAAGGGTTGTGTCTCCCTTTCAGTATGTCAAAGATCATGATATGAAAGCAGGCTTAGAGCCCAGAGGACAGGTAGAGGCTAAAGGGAGCAGAAATCAGATTTGACATAAGGAAGAATTTTCTAATAGTTAGAGTTGTTTGAAAAAAAGAGGCCTTGGGTCAGGGCTGAGCAGTGGCTTGGAGGGGATGTTCTAAAAGATCCAGGCATTTATGGGGCTGAAGTAAGAGGAAGCTTTCGTTCTTCTCTAACCTCGAGATTCTGTGATTCTAATAATCTGGCTTGGAATCCTGAAAGGAGCACCATTATAAACCATGTTCTAAAACCAATAATTTAGCTTTTTTATCTACCAGTTAGGGCTCCCTCATACAGAAATCAATATATGACTGATATTGAAGTTAAATAGGAAATATAAGCAACATGAAATGTGAGGAAATCTCAGAAGTCAAAGTTAAGTGAATACATATTTAAAAGTCATGTTACTTCCTAGTCGAAAGCTGAATCAGATTGGTTTGTATTTTATCTACATAAATACAACTGGTGGTTAAAACCACAGACTCTGGAGCCAGATTGCCCGTGTTCAAGTCCTAGTTCTGTCTTAGACTAGACCTTGAGAAAATCATTTAGCGCTTCTGTTTCATCATCTATGAAATGGAGTTGATGATAGTACCTACCTCACAGAATTTGTGGGAAGAGAGCATATAAAACATTTAGATCTGCGCATGGCAGAGCATGAGATCAACGGTGTCAGCGGCCACTGCTGATGTTAGTGTTACATACAAAATGATAGGCTGCATTTCAGAGCTGACATGAGAGACTAAATTTTACTTTTTTACCTCAGGAATTTGTTTAGTTCCAATAATAGCCCATTTGGTATTTGAATGGTATATAAATATTTTAACTGAATGTTTTCTTGTTCAAGCCAGTGATATTATGAAGACTTTTTGTCAGAATGATGATACATTTAATAAAAGGATTAAAGGAAGTTTGTTATCTAAGGAAATTTACCTTTGACCAGTCAGGTATTTTTCAGACTTCAACCTTATAGATCTGTATTAATATGTTTGACTACTTAATTGCATTACAGAAATGTGATTTAGCCAGTTAAGTGTCTTTTGTTTGCTAATTATCAAAGAATTTGGTTCTCTAAGATGTAATCTCAGCTCTTATGGTATATTCTGAGTTACAGAAATGGGCCCACATTTATGTTTGTTTTTTTTTTAACTAGGAATTAACACATAGAATCTTAATTAAAATATGATCGCTAAATATAAATACCTGGGTAATCCAAGAGAATGCTAATTATTTAGCACTAAAATGTGAACTGTTAGAATGGCAATTTGAAGCTAATAAACACATGTGTTTATATACATACATTTTATTTTGCATGTATATACATATTTGTATATAATTAGAGCTGAATTTAGGAACGAGATGTTAGAAAGTATGGGAAGTTGATTATCATGAACACAAATGTTACGTAAGCAGTTACTAAGTTAAAAGAAGGTTCATGCAATGGACATTCATTCCTCAAATATGTTTTGATTCTCTACAATATGCAGGGCTACGTGCTTATCAATAATACAGATATGAGGACTTAATTCTTTAAAATCTTTTAACTTTGTATTTGAAAATAATTTCAAAATTTTAGGAAAGTTGTAAGAATAAGAATCCTGCGCAGAACACACATACATCCTTTACCCTGATGCCTTTCTATCCTCTTTGCTTTATCACATGTGCTATTGAGCTAGAATTTTTTTGAACCACTGAAGGGTAAACTACAGCATGGTCCTTTTATTTCCAAATATTTCAGTGTGTATTTCCTAAGAATAGGGATATTCTCTTCCATAACTACAGTACAATTATCAGCTCTAGTGATTTAAACATGGATACAATACTTGACTGTCTGTACTTCCATTTTATCAACTGACACAATTATTTTCTTTATAGCATATTTCTTCCTTCCAGTATAAGATCCAGTCCTGGGCTAAGTATTGCAATTCATTAGGTCTTTTTAGCCTCTTTTAACATGGGACATGTTGGCAGGGAGGGGCAGGGGTGGACACTGGGAAGCAGTAGCCAGACTTGGCAACTGAGAGAAAGCAGTTTGGACAACACGAACTCCAAAGCCTGACTACAGGGGATTAAGAAATGTTAAGTGGAAAAGGAGGCAGAGGCTGAGGGCAGAGGGATCACTGGGTATGTCCAGCTGTAGAGGCAGTGAGAAGATGGGATGTGGGATCACCAGGCACCCCAGTTGTGAGGGGCCCCACGACTGCTTCTTGCATAACTCTCCATCTTTTATCCTAGTGTGGAGGTATTTCCCCACTCTATAAAGAATCTTTTAAATCATTCAACAGTCACTTCTACCCTAGAAACAGACGAAAGAATGAAGGGGCACTTTTTCCCGGGTCGGCCCTCTAGCTTCATGGCTGAGGTCCTGCCAGAGATGGCACCTTATCAGCCACTGCGCGATCCGAAGGAACGGGGATGACTCAAATTAATTCCTCAGGCAGTTAGCCCTCAAGAGGAATGCAAAAGCACAAAGCAGCACCTCAGAATGGAAAGCGTACAGAAAAGTGAAGCTGACTTCAGTAGGATTTGTGTGGTTTCTCCTTTTGTTTTTTCATCTTCATCTCCAAGAGCCTCTTATTGCCAAATACTTTTTTTTAAAAGCCTCCCAATCAAAGGCAGAGTTTTGGCAGTGTTGATAGCCTCACACTGGCCAACACCGCCACCAGGAAGTTATGCGCTACAGGTGCCGCACAGGTGATCTGACTTGCAGGTGCGGGCACGGAGGACGTTAGACGATGCTCCAAAGGCTCACTTTAGACAAGCCGGACTGGCTTACACTAAATGCAACAACACACAGTACAAAGCAAATCAGAATTATTTTTATACACTTTCCTGATCCCAAGCCACCACCTTTGCATTAAAGCAAACATGAGACATTGAGCCTTGAAGGTTATTTATTTGTATAAGTGAGGCTTTATTTTCTCGCCTCCATTCTTTCTTTTTCTTTCCATCTTAGATGGGATATAGGTCCCAGTTGCCTAAACAATATATTCCAATGTTTTGTTTAGGTCTGATATAATTTGGATTCCCTTACATTTTTTAAAAAATATCCTATTTAGTTTGGGGCAACTGTAGACTGATGAGTTTTCATAGGGGCGCTCCTGTATTCGATGTCAAAATTTTATGCTTTTTCCCCCTAAAATTTTCTTCTTTGTGAATTTGTCATTTAGAGGATAGCTACGGCAGAATGAATTCATCTAGTACAGGACCCGTTTTCAGAACTGCAGCTCCTGTGCTCACTCCTACTCTCTTTTCCTGGAGTCGGTTCTTACCCAAATGTCAATAAAATGGCAACTCTCAGCAAGGGAACATTCTTGATTCCTGAGACAGGGAACCAAGCCAGGCACTTGTACATCTGTTTTCAAATGAACTGGTTCTTATGTTGTAAATATTTAACTATACACCATAGTATTCCTACCAAAGTTTCCACTAGGTTTTCAGCTAATTCCATTTCCCACAGGCTGAAAGGATCTCTCGCTTTCCAGAACTCTCTTTAAGCAAATAGAGACTATGTTCCAGGGAGTTTGATTTGAGAAGAAACAAATAATGGGATCTAGAAGGCATAGTTTTCCCTTGTTTGAGAACTAAATCTGCCAACAAAGGATGATGGACGTAATTGTAAATCTTATTATTGGTTCTGAATGTTTTTATCATTTCCTATGCTATCTTTACTAAAACTGTGGGTAGTGATAGCTAAAAGCAAAGGGTTTTTTTCCTTCTCAGTTTGTGGTTTTGAGAATCAGACGGAGGGACATTAGCTATTAAAGCTCCTGACGAGAGCCAGGTGATCTTATCTCTATAATGAAGTTGACTTGAGTCAGCTTTCCTCTAACCTCCGAGTTGTCTGGGTTCTTGAACATTCAGTTCTCACTGGCATTTGCTTTCTGGACAGAAGATTTCGATTTACAAGCAGCTGTTTACTCTTTTAATCATGTATTTATTTAAAGGCTAGAGCTCTTTATAAGACATATTTTGCTTTGGACATATTTTGTGATTCTTCTTTTAAATGTGTGATATTTTATCTTCAGGAAATGGTTTGTGGTATTTGCTTTTCCTTTCCTTTTCTTTCCTTTTTCCTTCCTGCCTTCCTTCCTTCCTTCTTCCTTCCCTCCCTCCCTCCCTGTAACATGTATCTCCTGTTGTCCCAAAACTGTGGACAGCAAGGCAAGAAGCCAACCAAAGTCGAATGTCTAAGCTCATCATTCAGCATGCCGCCTTTCAGAATGTCTGATGGTACTTGGACCACAAATGACTGCTCAGGTCAAAGACCATATGTATGAGTCAAATTGGAAACTACCTGGCAGAACCAGTCCGTCTGCCTGGTCACTTAGCAGTTAGAAAACTTGACTCCTAACTAGAAAGCTATTTGCCAGGGGCCCAAGGAAAGCACTGGGCTCCTGCTCAGAAAACTTCATTTACTCTGGGCCCAAATGATGACCTGGGCCTTTTCAAGGAATTAGCAAGAGCAGTCTTTGTTTTCCTCATCCAATTTACACAAATGTTTCTTTTAAGAATGATGAGACTTTAAAAATTATTATTCAGTTGATATTTCTTTTAAAAAGTCCCCTCTTTTCTTTTATCTAACACACTTTGTAGAACTACTTTCTTTCAAGATTATTACTCTTCAAAATCTTTTTCTGCTTCTTTCCTGTTTAGCTTCAATTTGAATGAAACACCAAAATGTTTTTCAGCAGGGTGAGCTGAGAATGCTCTTGGAATTTGAAATAAGAGACATTGGGGGGGGGGGGTGGAGAGCAAATAAATTTCCTGCACCCTCAGATGTACCGTAACTGAGAACTCTGTATTTTCTTTCTAAATCATTCAGCGGAGAGAGTTTAAGTCCAGTTATAAAAACCTCGTTTAGTTTTGTTTTTAATCCCCAGCATGTTAGTATTTGCAATTTATGCACATGGATTTTAAATTTAGGTTATTTCAATTATTCTAACCAAATATTTTTAATACCTCTATTAATGTTGGAAAGAAAAAGATATTCTAAAAGAGTTACTGAGTATTTTTAACACATAAATGAAATTATCGCAGAACCTTCACTTCACATTTCCCCTTTATTTCTCATTAGAATGCCAGAGTGGATTCAGTCATGCTTTGCATTCAGACGTTTCAGTGCACTGTGCTTCTGTCCTCTCGTCTGGGGCCACCTCTCTGTGATCACTGTTTTGTGCTTGCTGATGGTAGAGGTTTTCTTCTGGATGCTGTGCCTGCCCTTGGTCTTGTGGCTTTGAAACTGAAGCACTTTGTCTGCAAAAGACAGTATATTACAGCTCCAGGGTTCACCCAGCTAGCTGCCTGCTTTGCCGCTGTAACTTCATTCTTGGGAAGTTTCTGAGTTTCCCGGGAGATGAAGCAGGAGCAACATTTGATCCAGCCTGAGCAATTTCGGAAGGCCTTGAGTCCTGTTTTGTTATTCAGCTTTCCAAGAGTGAGTGTGGGGCATGAGAATGCCCAGCCAGGGCAATTACTACAACATGTCAGAAATTGGTGCCTTTTGGCCCTCCTCTGCTACAATTTTATAAAGAGTGATTATTGTGGTGTTTTTAAAGTTGGAGCCTTCTTGCAAAACCGAACAGAAATTAGAACGAAATGTTTGAAATGAATCGATTTGTTAAAGCATATCTGAACTAAGTTGGAGTGAGTGTGTATTTTGCATATTTCAGAACTGCCTCTGGTTCTTTTTGGATTTAATGATAATATTGAATATTGGAAAGATTGTTTGAATTAAAGCCAAATGAGACTTGCCAAATTTACAAAAATTTTTGAGGTAGTGTGTGATGGTTTTTGACATTTTTCTGAGTTAAGAAGAATGATAGCATTTGATTTATCACTTTTACCTTTATGACCTTTGTCCTTCATTAGCCTAAGTGCAGTGATATTACATATTATATTATTATTGGAAGTGAAAAGCCCTCTTTGTGCAAAGCTGACATAAATAAAACTTACTCACTAATTCATGTACCTTGAATTGTATAAGGAAAGCAGAAATATTTTAACATCAGACTACTAGCTTATTCAATGCTTTGGGATGCATGCAGTTCCCATATTAAATGAGATGATCAGCCAAATCTCTGCCTCCCTAGGAGGCCCAAATAATTTCCAGACTATAATGCCAGTATGCTTATAGTTTCAGATTCGTCAGCCCTAAAGTAAATTCCAACAGGGCTATCCAACATTTGGTTTAAGACTTCCTGATGAAAACTTAAATGTTTTGTTTTCAAAATTTTACTTAGCTACTTAGTTATGCAACTATACCAAAATGAAATATGAGAACATTCTTCTTTGGGGCTATGAGACAAATCTTTCCATTTTCAACAATAATCATGCCACCCTCCCCCTCCTCCCTCCTACTCTCCCTACCTCTCCCCCCTCCCAAATTCCCCCTTCACTCTCTATACTTTCTTGAATTACTTAAAGCCCTAATTATTCCACATTGTCTTCAAGATAAAGTCAAGATTTGTACACAATATGCAAGGATTTCTCTCCAGTCCTACACCTGACCAGGGACTGCTTCCGCTCCTCCGCACTCCAATCACTTGAGCCTCTTCCAGTGTCTCAGCATACCATGTTTTCTCTCCTCCTCTTGCCCTTGGCACTTGTTACTTCGTTAGAATGCTTATCTTCCTCTCCCTAAAGGCTGGTGATTATTCTCATAATATTATATCTCTGTTTACCCCTATAACCAACCATATCCATTGTAAACTTACCTGTCTTCCTCTTTAGACTCTAAGCAACTGTGCCCTGGGGTGTTTTGAAACTCTGCAGGAGTCAGTTCTTTATGGTTTGAGGATAGGGATGTGTTAGTTATATAGATCTCAAGTTGAAACACGGAAGAGTTGTGATGAGGAAGCACTTAGGGCTTCAGGCTAACCCTGAATCCTGTAACATGCATGGCTAGGAAATCAAAGAAAAACAAAAGCATTCCCTCCAAGTAAACAACACTTCTGATGATAAAAATGACAGTGGAACTTTCTGTCTCTAAGTTGAGATTATTTTAAAACTTGCTTCTTATCTTTAGTGAGCTTAGGAGAGGATTGTCTGCTACATTAAAGGTAATCCTATTTGCTTGAACATTAATTGTTGGTACTTAATAAAATTGGTTGAGTTTCACAAATGCTGCTTGCTGCCACATTTCCATTGAAAGGGTGACTTAAAACCGTTTTTTCTTAAACGATTCCTTCTTCAATATACATACCCACCATCTGTCTCAAATACTACTTACCATTCATCTCCAAGTTGCACCAACAATAAAAGTTTCCAATAACAGTGCTTGCAGTTAAGAAATTGCAATTAAGAAAATGCTAGAATTAGGAAAGATAATCTTATTTTAACATGGGTAGAATTACCTAAAGCAGCTACCATTTGTGCAGTCAACGCCAGGCATTTTATCTACATCATCTCTGATCATCACAACAAAACTGATAAGCAGCTGGTATTGCCCGTCTTTACAGGTAAAGAATTGAGGCTCAGAGAGGTGAAATGCCTTAATCAAATCACATAGTAAGTGGCAGATCTGGGAATTAAAATTTGGTTGGTCTTCCCAAAGCTCCTGTTCTCTGCTATACGTTTTTCCTTAATGATAAAAGTGTCATCGTTTTCTCAGGCATTGGATGTTGTACATATCATTGTAGATTACTATCCTTTGGATGTGCCATGAGGACACAGTGGCTGATAGGTCAAACTCTTGGGAGTGTACCCCTAAAGCTAAAATAATTAGCAGTTGTCAGGCAATGAGTCTATGATTGTGTATCCCAGAATTTTATAGGCATCATGGTATGTAGGCCATGTTCACCCATGTTATAGTATTTGTTAAAATCACACCACTTTGGGGAAGCTAGCATGGGCTCTTGCAAGTATTTTTCTCAGACTTTCTCCTGACTTTGTAAGTAGTCCTTGGAGGCAAATTCAGAAGCTTCTGGAGAGCAATGCAGGGGAGATCCTAAGGTTCATGTAAAGCTTAATAAACAATCTAAAATCTGGGGCCTGAGTCAGACCCTCCAGAACTGTAGTTTTTTTCCTTAAAAGAAGATATGACACAAGAGCCATGTCCTCAGAGACTTCTGGCTAAATTGGTTCTAATATTTTCCAAAAAACCTAAGTTTTAGGTCTTATAGTTATGCCAGTGACCTGTCTACTGTGTAGAGATTCTATTCAGTGTTGTGTTCTCTGTTTTTATTTTTTATTTTTTTTAAATATTTTTCTCCTTTGTTTGTATTCTGTTCAAAGATTTAGGAAGAATGCCTGCTTCAAGCTCTCTGAAAGTTAACTGCTGAGGAAATTAGCAACCTTTTTATGATTACCCAAGCTTACGATTATCATAGGTTTAAGGGCATCTCTATTCCTCCATTTTGCAAAAGTCTTACTACTGCTTTTCATTAACAAAGGTAATTGAGAAGATGGGATATTGACTCCAACCTACAGAAGGTGTAATATTAGGACCAAGTGGATTACTATAATTTGACATGGACAACCTCCCCTCTGTGGCATCTCCTTTCAACTGATTCCACTTCCTTTCTCATATTGAATTACCAGACAGGCCTTTGGAATTAGAAATCCTGCTTTATGATAGATGGGCAGACTGACAGGTCTCTATGAAAAGGCATTTAAAATATAAGTATGATTTCCCCCAAAGAAATGTAGAAATGGTTTTAAATTTTTTTAGAAGGTTAGATATTAAAAAATTGTAGAGTTAAAGTTGATGTTAGGAAAGCAGTCCAGGAAGGGAGCCTAGATCTTACATTAAAGTAGTACTTGGCAAAGTCTTTTGCTATTAGCAATTGAAATTGATGACAGATCAATGAGTTTTTCCCTATTTCTGAAATCTGTGGTTTAATGGTGGAAATGGTCTTAAAATCAAAGAAAGCAAGGATTATCATGCACCACTGTGCTTTAGTGAGTAGGTTGGACCTCATGAGATCCTTGATGATAGGTTGAGATCAACCAAGAGAGAATTTGGACAATATTCAGTGAACCTTAGGAAGTGGGTGCGTGGGTACAGACATTGGAATATTCCTAGTTCATAGTGATACTCATTCTTCACTTCACTCAATAAATATTTATTGAGTGTCTATTTGTGCCATGCACTAAACACACCAAAATCCCTACTTTTACTAAGATTATATTCAGGGTAAGGGTATAAGCAATAAAGATTAAACATAATCTGTAACTACACCATAAATAATATTAGAAGATTGATGCATGGGGAGAAAATGGAGCAGGGTGTCTGGAATTCTAGCGTAGGAAGGGGGGCAGGTTGTAATCTTATATAGGAAAATCAGGGTACGCCTCAGTGCAGAAGTGACATTTGAAGGAGGAGAGGGGAGTAGCCATGAGGACACTGAGAAAAGGAAATTTTCTATGCAAACACCCTAAGGCAGGAGCATGCTTGGTGCAAACAGTAAGCAGGCCACGGGGGCTGGTGTAGAGTGAGAGGGAAGGAACAGAAGTAGATCAGATCAAAGAATTGATAGGCAGGTGGGGAGGAGTAGATCATATGAGGAGTTGTAGACCATTGTAAGAACTTCAGCTTCTTCTTTTAATGAAATGAGGAAATACTGCAGAGCTTTGAGCAGAGGATTGACATGATTTAACTCATATTTTAAAAGAATCACTCTGGCTCTGAAAAGACTAGTGGTGGAGGTAAGAGCAAAAGCAGAAATTTTAGTGAGAAGGCTATGGCAGGAATCCAGGAGAGAGATGATGATAATCAGACATGGATAATAAGTGGAGGATGTGAGATGCTGTTGAATTCTGGACCTATTCTGCAGATCGAAACCAACATCTGCTGGAAGATTAAATGTGGAGTAAGAGAAAGAAAGGAGTCGGTTTTATGCTTCCACACCAGATAGATAGAATTGCCATCTACTGAGATGGGGAAGATGACAAAGCGAACAGGTTTGGGGAAGAGGGTTTACATGTGTAAAATTGGATATACCTATTGCCATCAGGTGAAGGTATTGACTAGGCAGTTAGGTATAGGAATCTGGTGTTTGGGAGCTGGGCTGGAGATAAAACTTTTGGAGTCTTCAATGCATATATGGTACTTAAAACCATGAAATATCCCATGGGAAGTCACTAATCTCTGGAAGGTCTATCTCTAGAAGCTGCAGCCAATGACATAGGACTCATTCCAATCCTCTGGGCCAGGTTGACCTCACCTTCTATTGTCTTTTGACTATCATAGGATAGCATTAATCATAACCAGGTTCACCAATTAGTTTGTTTAGAATTTACTGGATACAAAATATTTCCACACCATACACAGTTAGAGCTAGAGGTCATCTAATGAAAGTTTCTCATCTTAAAATAAACAAGAGAGGCTCAGGGAAGTTAAATAACTTGCCCAAAATTATAGTAAATGATTATAGCAAAGCCAGGAGTAAACCTTCTAGCTCAGTACCCTTCTTCGCACAATCTAGAGCACTTATAATTTCATTAGATGGAAAACAAAAGGTGAAAACAGAGGGGTCACGTCAAAGATCATTTCTGCTACTGTTTGCTTCAGAGCAAAAGTCTAGGTAGTGGAGCTCTCTTATGTGTTCACTTAGGCAGCACTTGCCGCCCTTACGTTAAAAGCCAGAGTGAAGTTCAGCTGACCTCCTCTCAAAGGGAAGGGTGGAAAGCAACATCTGAGTTTCACAGGCCAGGTTTTAAATAAATCAGGGCATGATTTTTTTTTTTTTTTTTTTTTTTTTTAGTATAGGAAGCTGGGATGCAGAAGGAATAATTTCTTTCATCCAGTAAGTCACAATAAATTGAAAGTAGAGGGGAAGGAGAAGAAAGAGAATGTAGGCAACTCTGCCATCAGATGATGATTTTGATGGTTCTTGATGACTAGAGAAGGCTGGAAAGGGCTCAAGGAACATGGAATTGAACATAATTTTTATTTGACAGTGGATTGCAATTAGACATATACTCTACTTCAATTTGCCCCTGGTCCCAGCTCTTTCTCAGCTATTGGTAAATTATTTAGATTAGCTTTTGAGTTCTTATGGATCATTATGTATAATTTGCAAACTGCTATTACACTTAGAGATAATTAATTCATTCAACAGATATTAATGGAGTACTTCCTATATGGCAGGCATAGGAAATGCAGTAATGAATAAGATAGGTGAGGTATTTGTTTTCATAGAACTTACATTCTCATGGGGCACATAGACAGTAAATAAGTAAACCAATTAGTGAAGAAGATAATTCTAGATAGCAATAAGTGCTATGAAGAAAACGGAACAAGGTCATGAGATAGAGAAATTGGGTAGTCTCCTTTAGGTAGGAGGTTCAGAGAGGATCAAGTGACTTTTGAATGAAAACCTAAATAATAAGAAGTAGCCTTCCACATGAAAGTGTTGGGCATTCCAGGCAGAGGGAAAAAATCAAGAGCAGGTCCGTAAGGTAGGAACAATTTGAGGATGTTGATAGAAATGAAAGGAAGCCAGTATGGCTGAAACATAATGAACAAGGTAAGCGGGGCCACATCACGTAGGGCCCACAGGCCATAGTAAGAAACTGAATTGTCATCTAAGTGCATCATGAGGCCATTGGAGGATTTAAGCAAGGGAACAATCTTATCAAATTTATTTCTTTGGACTAACGCAGAGATTCCTTTTTGCAGAATAGAGTTTATAAGGCCGAGAGGAGACACAGGAAAACCAGTTAGGAAACTATTATACATCCACAGGATGGTAGCATGGAGACGACTGAATTGATGAGATTTGAGACGGGTTTCAGAGATACCATCAACTGACTTGCTGATGGATTGAATAAAAGGAGTGAGGGAAAGAATAATGACAACGACTGCTGGTTTTTGAGCTGTAGAGTTGGGACAATAATGGGGCCATCGGTTAAGATGGGGAAAACTGGAAAACAGCAAGTTTGGAGGGCAGCGGTGGGTGTGGAGGGTGCTAGGGAATAGCAGAAGCCAGAGTTCTATTTCAAACATATTATGTTTGACATACCAATCAGCTATCTGAGTAAACAGTTGCATATAAGAGTTCAAAGTCCAAAGGAGAGATCAGAGCTAGGGAAAGTTGAGAGTCATCCACATGTAAATAGTGTTTAAGGTCACAGGACCTGGTTCACTCAGCAGTGAGAGTATAGATAAAGATGTGAACACCAAGCCCTGGGGCACATCAGCCTTGAAGGATAAGGATCCAGAAAGGCAAAGGAGAAAAAACTGTCAGTGAGTTGGAAGAGGAAGGCAAAAAACTCAGGCAGGTGTGGTGTTGTGGGAGCCAAGAAAAGAAAGTGTTTCTTGAAGGACAGAGTAAGTCAGCTGTGATGAATGCTGCTGCTGAAGGGTCTCCTGAGATGATCACACACCATTGCCCGTGGTAAGATAGAGAATGATAGTCACTTTGATATAAGCAATGGAAAGGGGTGGTGGGGATGAAAGCTGAACTGCAGTGGGTGGAGAAGAGATCAGGAGATGCTAAAATGGAGACGAGTGCAGACAATTTATTCACAGTTGTGGTTTCTATCACCATTTAGCTAGGGATTTGGTAATAAAGTTGGACTGTAACCAGTATTGCGAGAAAGACTCTTAATCTTCAGTTTTAGAATGGTGAATTAAAACTAGTATACCTTCCTAGAAAATTTGATCTACTGTGTCTACTTAGGGAGGATTAAGCTTTCATGGAGTCACTCTGATGTTCATACATGCAGCTCTTGACCATTCGGTGACACTAGTTTGTTGGGTCTGTTTCCTATAGCATACTCAAGTAGATAAAAGGCAAAAATACTAAAAACCAGCATTTATGGAGCGAGCACTTAGTGTGCTGTTGAGAGGCGATTAGCGCATTACATCCTTACCTCAAGTGATAGAGACTGTTATAATCCCTTTTTAAGGTCACATGCTTTTGAGGTCATACAGTCTCCTCTAAAATCCAGGTAATTAATTTGTAATTGCAATTTTGCAACACAAGTTAAATTTAAGTGGAAAATATGTGTATTTCAGCAAAATTTTAATTTTATGTCTCTCCTTTTCTTCTCACTCAAATAACAAAATCCATATTTAAATGGCAGTTAGGAATTGAACCCCTGGAAGTCTGAAACCCAGGAGCTCCGGGATCCTGCTGTTTAACCAACATCCTTATTCTTGAGGTATAAAAGGAGACTCCAGAAAGGAAAAGCAGATGACATTTGATAAAACCAGTGTTGGTATAAAATTACATAAAAACTATAATGCATTGAGCTAGAAATGAAAAATATATTCTGGAAACTCTACTTATGTGTGTTTTTTTCTTAATTTATGTAAGAACCTACACTTACAGAATGCTAATCCTATGCATCACTCAACATTCTCCCTCCAATGCCCATTTTTACCCTGCTAATGAATTGCTCCTCAAAATCAAAATAAAATGTCATGCTCATACATTTTCCTTTTGGATAGCTTTTTGGTATTTTTCTCCCTGAAAGCTAGTAAAACCAATGGTTGGTTGCTTTAGTTATCTTTAAGACTGTCTCTTAAATTGGGTGTGGTCAAAGTGCAAATAAGGGCATTTTCTTTGGAGTAATGAGCCCATAGGAGGAGTCTTTATCCTCTAAGTTAGAAAAGCCTAGCACTCGTTGGTTCCCAGGAAGTGCCCTAGACTGGAATTGTTTTTGTTGTTCTGATCTGAAAATGACAACATAGAACACAGCCAACGGCACACAGCATTTTATTTGGGTGATGCAACTTTAATTGGTATGTAGAGGGCATGCCTGTGGAATTAGTCCTTGGAATATTGGCCAATCAGATCTCTTTCAACATTTCTCAATGTTTAGTTTCATCTTATAATTAAGTAACAACGATCATTTCTGGCAGCTAATGACTGGCTAGAAGAGTTAGAAGCCTCATTAGGTTGATAATTTATCAAATTCTAAGCTCTTCATCTGCAGTGTTGCAAAAAGAGAAAGCATCTTCAAATTCCAAAATAATTAAAGACAATCGCAAACGATATTTATATATGAGTGTTAACTTGTTCTTCAAAGGCTGATTTTGTCATTTTCTAAGTTAAAAAAAGTAATTGTGTATTATATAAGCAGAAAAAATCTTTATATGACTTTGATAGAGATGTACTGAACTATGGTAACATGTGCACGTGCACACACTACAACAAAAGAATTGATAGGCCATGTTTCCTTTAAGACACTTTTGTGACAATTCCACACCCTTTCCAAAGAACAGGCTTGATTACCCATTAGTTCCAGCAATAGCATCCTTATATTCACTCTACAAATATGATTGAGCACCGACTATGTGTTAGGCAGCATTCTAAATGTTGAGGATATAGCAGGGGAATGGGGTCAGACAAAAACTTGTATCCTTTCTATCTTCAAGGTTACCTGTCACTAGGCCTGAAGACTACAAATTAAATATCTTTAAAGCAATCCAGCTAAAGGTAGAAGAGGGTCCTCACTGGACCATCTTGACCAACCTCCCTCTGACTATCTTCTCATCGATACGGTCACTACATAGTAGCCCCAGCTTCTGCTAATTCGGGGATCACTCACTGATCAACCACATTTCTGAGATAACAATCTTCCTTTTAGTGACAGAAAGTACAGTCTCTTCTCCAAGGGGACCTACTACTTTCCTCTTCCTTTTGGGATCTGGCTGCTGTTCACAAAGGAAACGGTGACTCTAATCTCTTCATGAAAACATTCATTTCTATAGCTTGATGCAGAGACAGTCAGTCCTATAATCTAGGCTCTGGATTCTAGAAATGTGGAACTCAAGGTGCTATGACTTTTCCAAAGGACTTCCATCCTGCCTAGACCAGGTCTAAGAGACCTCTGGAGAAATGGACAATGTCTTCCTAAGGGTACCCACGCTTCGATTTTCATCAGAGTTACTGCTGGGAATTCCTCAAAAATCTTTGCCCTCCATATACTCTTCATTTCCTTGGAGCAGAGTAACCTTCAGGCTCAAAAAAACTACATGGCTTCTTCAGCACAGGAGCAACTCAAAGTATGAGGTCTTTTGGATCTTTAGGCTTGTCAAAATGCAAACCTCAGGGAGGCTCCTGACATTTGTTTTGTGCTGTCATATCAATCCTGGATTTCAGCATCAGAAATACCCACCATTGCCCTGTGTAGAACTGGTGGGCATTGGCCCTGGTGCCTTACATGAAAGTTATCCTTCTGGTACCCCAGCTGACTCCCACGGTTACAGACTATTTATAACTGAGAATTGGGACTACCCAGTTCTTACGCTGCCAAGTCCAATTCCTCAAAATGAATCCTGGGAACTCTTCTTGCCCTGAATATATTGCATAAATGGGCAGAATGTGTAATTGATATCCCTTTATTTTATTAGATTTTTTTTCTGTAGAAATTCTGGAATTTTAAGATGTTCTTTCTTTAACTGCCATATGATAAATATTTGAAGGAACATCCAGTTATTTTAAAATCATTTGGTAGATTTCACAGCACAAAACCATACACATCCCTATCTGTTTAACAAAACTCCAACCATTAGGAACCCAAGGAGAAGCAACTTGGTAATTAATGGACATCCTGTGTAGCTACTTTCATATAAAGTATAGGGACTCAGAGCAGGCTTTTACTTCATCCTTGAAGTTACTAATTTTAAGTCACTTTTCCTAATGTGCATAGCAATACTATTTGCCTATAATGTCCCAAGAATTATGGTTTCTAAATTCATTCCTAAATGGGAGAAAAGATAGTTCTATAATATACACTTGTATTTAAGTAACTGGGATTAAAAAAAAATGGAAAACATCACAGTATTTTTCTGAATGGGCATGCTATGTCATGGAAAGATGGGCTTGGAGGGCTTGAACTAAAACACTTGGAGATGCAATAGGAAAAGCCTCTGTTTTGCATTGGTTTTCCTAGGTTTAATGAAAACATAAAGATTGAGGGATTAGCCTCACCCTGCAAATATAATCAGGAATGGAACATTGTAGCAAAAACTGAGGACAACAGGAGGAATCATTATGTTTAGGGGAAAGAAAGGCCTCAGAAAAGGGAGACTATTCTGAATAACTCAGGCTCCTTTTCTCTTTTTCTTGTATGAAATTCAATGTTTCCTTCCTCCTTTTAGCCTCTTCATATAGGGATATTATTTTGGGCAGATGGATATGCCCAGGTGTATAGAAGCTTTAGAAGCTGATGGCAGCCCCACAGTCACTGGCTCCTCTAGCAGTGAGAGCCTTGCTCGCTAAAGGAGAAACAAACGAGGAAAGAAAATTCTACCCTGAATGACAAATCTGTGTGTTCGAAGGAGGAAGCCAAGCTTTAGAAGTTGTAGGAATGTCCTCGGTGAGAAGTAAGACAAAACTCTTTCAATTGCTTGCATGGGGAAACACCCTCATCACTACGCCTAGGCTCATGAGTCAAAGCCAAGAACTGGAACCAGGCTAAGTCCATGTGTGTTGAGTCTTGAAAGGGAGTGTGCAAGGTTCTGGGTCAGCACCTCTTCTACAATGCCTTCCCCCGCCCAGGTCTCCAGGTCAGGTCTGGCAGGATTTAATGACTCTGAATCTCTGCAATGAGTGGCATCTGGATAGCTCAGGGGAACTAGGCAATGCCATCCACCGCGCACTGGGATTGGAATTTGGGCGGAGTGACTATGATCGGACACCTAGGAGGCTGTCTTTGTGAGGAGGTCAAAGAAATTTTTTGCCCAAGCTTTTTTGGGTAAGACTTTTCAATCTCTACTTTTGTCCATTCTCATTTTTTAAATAGCACTGAATGTATAGATATTTCAAAAATGAACTGATACTGCATATGTATATTTACCCTTTTAAATAAATATGCAATATTAGATAATTCATTAAGAGATTTTAATGATTGGTTTATTGGTTGCTAGTTATTTTCAATACATGGTTTGCCTTTATCCTCTGGGCATAAGTGTTAATTTAAACAAATTAAAAATATTTTTAGTCCAAATTTTCTTTCAGAGGACCTAGTTTAAGATTATCTAACGTTCAATGGGACCAGACCAAGTGGGTCCAACAGTTTAAAGCATGAGTCATCCATGAAAACCCTCCCTTTCATTTTCTTCTGAGTTTTCATCAGCAGAGCTTTAAAATTACCTTAAGGAATAAGGCAACAATAGCTGATTTAAAAAAATTTCAAAAAGACATAAATGAAATGATCCCTTCTAATCTGTGCTTCCCCTGCAGTCTGTCCCTAGGGAATGAGTCTTCCATAGATCAAATCAAGACACAAGTGTGTTTACTACTTCTGAAGACTCTAAAGGTTTTTCCAGCCCTAAAAATGACCTAACCTCATGGGGAGGAAGGGGTGTTAAGTCATGAATGACATAGACAACCCAGAACTCCCATGGACCCACCTATAAGCCCTGCCTCTTTAGAAAATGAAGTGGGCCTACAGTGGGAGGAGGAAGGGAAGAGGGAGAAAGAGAAAATTGTCATCCCATACCCATGTTTGTAAGGCAATACCTGTCTAGTAGCCAGAAGCTAGATCTTTGAGGGGTCTCAGAAACTACCTTAACTAGGGTCCCAAAGAATTGCCAACATCTTTGGTTAGCAACCCAAGTACCTAACTGCTTCTAGTTATAGTGAGACATTCTTTTTTTTAATTAAATTAATTAATGTATTATTATTTTTTATTATTATTTTTTTTATGCCTACAACACCTGGTCTTCCTAGGTGGTCTCCCATCCAAGTACTAACCAGGCCCGACCCTGCTTAGCTTCCGAGATCAGACGGGAATTAAATTTATTGAGGCAACATTGGTTAACAACATTATATGATTTTCAGGTATACAATATTATAATATGACATCTGCATATTCTATTGTGTGTTTACCACCCAAAGTCTAGTTTCCTTCCTTCACCATATGTTTGACCCCCTTTACCCTATTCATCCACCCCATCTTCATCCCCTCTAGTAACTACCTTCTGTTGTTTGAATCTTTTAGTTTGTTTTAGTTTGTTTTGTTAGTTTGTTACTTTTTGTTTTAAGTCTACATATGAGTGAAATCATATGGTTTTGTCCTTTCGCATCTGACTTATTTCACTTAGCATGATATTCTCAAAATCAATCATCTCTTCTTTATCCAATCATCCATCAAAGGATACTTAGGTTGTTTCCATGCCTTGGCTATTATAAAGAATGCTATAATGAACATAGAGGTACATATATTTTTACAAATAAGTGTCTTCAAGTTTTTCAGATAGCTCCCCAGAAGAGGAATTGCTGGGTCATATGGTAGTTCCATTCTTAATTTTCTTAGGAACCTCCAGACTGTTTTCCATAGTGACTATATCAATTTACATTCTCACCAATTGTGTGTAGGGGTTTAGGGAGACATTCTAAATGAAGAAGCCTGTTGTCATTTACTGAGTACCTAACAAATCCAGTATAATTCATTCCATGGTCCCTCCTCTTGAGGGATATGCATTTTGTTGAGGAACCCCTCCACACAAAGCACCCCTCACTCCCTGAAATGAATGCTTCTCTGGGTGCTTGGGAGCTCTTTTCGATTTCCACCTGATGGCCTTTTCCCTGTGCCCAGCACCCTTCCCTTTTATGCCCATAGCAGAGCCCATTACTGCAAATTGGTGATGAGGCAAGGTGGCTGGGAGGTGCTCCTGCATGGGGGAGTTCTGTTGTTTTTATAACCAGTGCCAGCTCTGAGTGGATGGTGAGTAAGAGCCTCTTCCTCTTCCCTCTGGGCTGCCCTCCTCTCCGGCAACAGTCTTGTTGCCAGCCCACTTCAAATATGGTGCTAAGCAAAGGCGGCTGCCTGGCTCTGATTCTCCCCAGGCTTGGGACTCAAAACTCGAGAAGGCTACAAAATCCGTAAGTGGAGGCGGCGTTGGCCTGTGTTTCCTATTAGCCAGTATTCCTGCAGGAGGGCTTCTGATGGGAAAGTGACAAATATGAAGGCAATGACATAGCATTCATTACTCCTGCTTCCTGCATTAGGTCAACTGAAAGTGCTCGCTTGGTGCACAAGCACAAAATGGGTGTTAAATGCATCTTCTAGAGATGCTGGGGCCGATTTCAGGTTCGACAGCATTTTCTCTAAGAGCATCCTATTTCTGGCAAGTTTATTTCTTTTTAAATACAAACAGTATCTGCTTTTTCATTCTTATGTTTGAAAAATTAAAATAGAAGAACAGTTATGATTATCCATAGTTTTCATTGATTTTTGCCATTTTCCATGCTGCTTATGAGCATAGTGTTTGTTTTGGATTTTACCTGGTCTTTTGATTACAATACTAACATATATGTCAGCTGCTGGATTATTACAAACAAATATAAAGGGGAGTTTCCATCCCAAGGGACCTCCACAGTTTATCCTCAAAGAATTTTTTTTTGTAAATCTTGTAAGGGGAAAAAAAAATTCTATGGCGTGTGTGTGTGTGTGCGCACGCGTGCGTGCATGTGTGGTTTTTTTCTTCTTTTTTGGTAGCCGTAATCTGCAAAGTTTCTGCATCCTTAGGCATAAAGATCAGTTTCTCATTTTTGTAACATGATTTCTTTTCAAACTTGTGGTTTAATTGAATCTAGCTTTGAGTGACACTTTCAAAATGCTCTCCTGCCTCAGAAGCGCTTCTTCAAACCAGGTGTTCTTCATACTCACCTGCTGGCTGTGTTTGATTAGCAGCCAGCTACAACCGGGTGTTCTTATTTGTGCCAAATGCACTCTATATATGGGAGTCTATGCTTGAGCAGAGAAGTCATGCTAATTATTCAGCCCTCCTTCTTGGAAGTAATGTGCCAAAATCACAGAAGCAGAAAAGCCAGAAACAGTATGAGGCTTGGTATTGATGGACCATAAAATCAGAATTTCGCCTCATAATATTGCTTTGTTCTTGGATACAATCATCCTTTCCAGCTATGAGCTCATCAGCCCTTGCTCTATCTCTGGCCAGTTGGCATCATTGCCATTTACAGAGGGAGAATGGGAGATGCAGCTGAGCAAGCCAGATTGCCCCAAAGCTAGGTGATCTAGCAAGAACTGGGAGCCAACTCCCTTGACTTCTCTCCAGCCCCTTGCTGTCTGACAACCAGTTAGAAGAGAGAGCTAGAGGCTAAATTGAAGCTGCCGGTGTTGCCCGAAAGCAATCTGTATTTTATTATCATTCAGAAGCCAGGAGAAACCAAACAGTGGATACATAAATGTAGACTTGGAAGAAGCAGGAAAGAAGGTTGAAAATGAGGAAATTTGTGATCTAAGTCAAAGAATGTAGGAAATATGCTCGAATATTCTTTTTCTGTGGGCTGTGCTACCTCTGTGGGCTGAACTATGCTAGATAATATCTGTCATAAGAAAGTACAAAATGTCCTCCAGTAGGAAGTGATAATCAAAGTAAAGCTAATGCACAAACTTGAATCATTAATTTAGTAAATATTTGCTGAGTTCTCCCATGAGCCAGGTCCTATAATATTCACCTTTGTAGCCTCACTGCCTATGTCACATGGTAGTTAGATAAGATAAATGGATGGACTGATGAATAGGTGGACCACATACTGTCTATGAAATTGTATCTTAAGGATTCCCTGTCTTCTCTTTGCTCTTACAATCCAAGACTCCTGCCTCACCTGTCGCAGAACCACCCACTCACTGGAAGGAGAATTTCCTTAATGAAGGCAAGTAAACACAGGCCTTTGTGCCCACAAGGAGGAAGCCTTTTTGTACTTTTACCCAGATTGAATCTGGAAAATCATGTCAGTAAGAAGGTCACACCCTAACCGACTCAGGAGAGTAACATTTGCATATCATAGGCTTCACTGCAGCAAGCCCATCACAGGTGTATGTAATCTCTGAGTCAGGCAGTCAGAGCAAATTTGCCTCTGTGGTCTCCAGAGCTCCACCACGCCTCACCTACTCTCTTGAGATTGCCTCCTAGGATCCCAGCTTCATCTTAGACATATGCAGCCAGGCTCTGGGGAAGGCACACCAGGCACCATTATGTATTGAATGCCCTCAATGTACTGGCCTCAAGCCAAATGCCGAATTAGATTATTGTACCTAACCAGTTGGTTTTTAACAAATAAACTGGCATATAGAGGTGAACGAAGTAGAAAGGAAGGAGGAAATATACACCAGGGAGAGGCTGGTGCTGAGAAGAGAAACTGGTCAGAGCCTGTCATTATGCGAGTTTAAGTAGGACAGGATCTTAAAATATTTCAGATCCAGCTCCATGTTTTTGATCAGCCAGAGGAAGGGCAATTTGTTTGGAAGAAGGAAAATAAGCCACCACTTCATGCCCTTGACATTGATTCATTACTTTGTGATTGTTTCTGTCTTTGGACCACCACTGGGACTTGTAATGTGCCTCTGACCAAGCACAGGACCAGCCATGGCCAAGTAATTAGTGGTTTACTTTCTATCACCTCTAATAAAACATAGGCTTAATGAGGACAGGGACTTTGTCTTCTTCACCTCTGAATTCCAAAACCCAATCAATAAATGCTTGTTGACTATATCACTAAATGCTCAGTGACTATAATTGAATCTCAGATGAGAGCTTGGGTGAGGATGTTAGATGCTCTAGGAATTCCAAAAAGAGGTAACATAGATTTGAGAGGTCAGGCAGCTTTCTTGAATATAGTACTACTCATTGGGATCTTGAGATGATGGGATTAAGGAGGCGGGGTGGGGGTGTGGGCAGTCATCTGAGGCAAAGGCTCAGATTTGGGGGGCTGCTCAAGACTTGGGAACAGTGTGGACCAGTGTGGCTGAAGCAAAGGGTTTGTGTTTAAAATACAGTGTCACATGTAAGAAAGGTAGGATGAGGCCAGTGTGTGAAGGAACAAAAGAAAATGCTTCAAGTTTAAACTCGATGATGGGAAACCTCTGAAGCCATTTAGCCAAGCTGTAAGAGATAAAGGGAAACCTCAGATGAGCTGAATCCAGTAGTGCCAGACAAGAAAGGATGGAGCATGAGGTGTCAGGGGCAAGGAGCCTGACTAGGAAGGAACCACAACAACCTGTGAATTAAGTGATAAACTCTGGCCTTAGAGAGTCCGCAATAAGAATGAATGTCAGGATTCTGGGGGTTTTTGGTTTTGTTTTAAGATAAATGTATCCATATCCATAGTTTTCCCTAAATGAAGATTAAAATAATGATGGTTAATGAAAGACTGGAATGATTCCATTTTTCTGAGTGATCTCGAGATGAATTGTAAGAAAAATTCCCCAAGGCCAGTGGTCAAGAACAATGCCTTACCACCTGGCCAAACCAGCCAAGCCAGCTAATCGGTGGGCCCTTAAGGCACCCCCACCCTTATTTCCTCCTGCACACATCCTGATTACTGCATCCGGCACCTTCTGCACTAGGCCCTTTCTGCACGCAGCCCCTCTTGGCATATTGCCCCACTGCACACGGCCCCCTCTATACACAGCCCCACTGCGCACGACCCCTTTTGCACGCGGACCCAACAACCTACCACCCAATCCCTTAAAGGTCAACCTAACCCCCCAATCAGGTAACGCCAAGGCATCTCCCCAAGGCTTGCGGTTTTGCCCTTTAAAATAAGTCCCAGCCCCTCGGTCGGGGCTCCTCTCAACCACTGCTGTCAGTGAATGAGTGGGGTCCACACTCGAGTTTGTCAGTAAACTCCCTCTTGCGCTTGCATCGGTGTCAGTTTCCTTCTTGGCTCGTGGAGTTCCACACCAGGGCATTACAGTTAAACGTTTTATTTAGTGTTCTAAGCATCATTACATGTAGTACCTCAATTCATCCTCTCAACACCCCCTGAGTACTAATATTAGCCCCATTCAACAGATAAATTAACTGAGGCACAGAGATTAAGAAACTTGCCTAAAGTCCTAGTTAGTAAGAAGTGGAGCCAGGATCAAACCAGGATGTAAGGCTGCACAGTTCAAAGTCCTAACCACTAACACCATCTTTGACAGGTTCATGGGAGGATTTGTACGATGAAAGAGCTTCTGAAATTTGATATGTGTTATCATTTTGAAAGGAGAATAAGGAAACATTTCCTGCACCAGCTTATCTATCATCATTACTAATACCCTAAAGTGATCAGTATACAGTAAATTTTAAAATCTGTAACAGGATAATATGCTTGTTCTTTTTAAACATTGATTTTCCTAAATAAAAAGTTAATAATATTCATTATAAAATTCAAATATTACAGAAATACAGATGTAGAGTGAGTGTCCCATGCAATCCCAATTGCCCCCAAATCATTATCCATTATCCCAGATTTTTTAGATATACTAACGTATTATCATCATTTAAATTAATAATCATCGTTTTTTTTCCTAAGGTGAACATACTGTCTTATAACATGCTTTTTCATTGCTGGATTTTGGTCATCTTTGTATATCAGGACATACAGTTTTATCTCCTTTAAAAGTTATATAGGATTCACTTTCATTTTCAACATGACCCAGTCTGGAGTCATGTTCTTTTTCCATCGGCAGAGCAACAAGTTTGATGTGACCTAGATCCTTACCTCAATGCCACTTTTGTTCCTTTTGTGTCTTGGACAGGACTGAAGAAGCAAGGTCCAGTGGGACTGTTTTCTGTTTCCACGAAAATAACAGAAGCTGGCATTTATCTAGCACTCACTATGAGCCAGCAAGTCTTCCTAGGCCCATTTTATAGTTGACTAAACATAGGCCCAGAGAGGTTAAGTAACTTACTTGCTCAAGTTCATACTGGTAGAAATTCGAAAGTCAGAACGTGAACCCTGGCTCTTTGACTCCAAAGTCTGTATGTGTATTTAGCACCATTCTATCTCTATCTCTTTTACAAGTCTTTTGCCTAAACTGAATAATATGAAGTTCTTTCCATAACATCATGTTGACAGCAACCACAGAGTAAAAGTCAATTAAGACGAGCTTGGCTACTTCTCTTTATGGCAGACTTTTCAAATAGCAGCACCAGAAAAGAGGCAGTTGTGAAGAAGCACCTTCCTTTCTGCCGTCTCTCTCTCCAGCCCCTCCCCACAGGTTACTAGTTAGCCTGGAATTTGACGCGCTGCCTCTGAACAGCCCCAGAGGATGCCTCCTATGACTCAGACCTCATTTAATGTCTCTACTGCTGATGGGGGCCATGAAGGGAGAGTCACCAAAGAAAGGTTCCTTGGGTGAAGTGGAGTTCTCCACATTCCAACTGGGCTGTATCTATCCACCCAGTGCAACCCACACAGAAATTTCAAAAGCGCCTATTTAAATAAATGACTATAGATAAACAGTCTTGGTGGAGCATCCTTTAAAGGACTTCGGTTTTCTATTTGTTTTGTTTTGTTTTTGTCTAAGTGAGCTAGACTGGTTTAACATACAGCCTCTTCTAATGAAATAAAGTAACTCTTTTCTTAGCTTTGTACTAGGAAAACCCGCACAAAGACATACAAGATAAGCCCCACAGCCCTAGATCTTCAAATCATTATATTTGAATGATTTGCGTGTACTAAATGTTGTGGCTTCAAATTATTTCTCCCTAAGGTAGGCATTTTCGTAGAACTTCAGGGTAGAAGGGATCTGAAAATCCATGCAGTTCGCTTCTTTTCTCGTGTATAAAGCAGTCCCCTAAAAGGTGAACCAGCCTCCACTTGGACCCCTGCCTTCCAACCTTTTGAGGACAGTTAACATTGCCCTTCCAGGTCTTTTCCTTTTCAGATTAGTCTCTAATTCCTTCACCTGTTATCCCTGTGTCATAATCTAGAATTAAGGTCCCTCTTCCTTGATTGTGTTTCAAATTGTCTGCACTGTTTGCAGACAGCTGACATCTAACACAGAACACAGTACTTCACAGAAAACGAGATGACACCTGCTTACCTTGCTCTTAATGGCCTACTTCTATTAGATGTGCTAAACTTAGGATTTCACCCAATTCTTCAAAAGAAGGGGAAACCAAGGAACATGATTCTGGAAAGTTTGTAAAGAAATCAACTCATCAATTTATTTTTCCTCAATACTATAGGAAAAAAGAAAGCTGTGGACTTCGATTTTTCATTCGGTGTATTGTAGCGTCTTTTACTATGCCATTTTTAACAGTAATACTTATCCAAGATCTATTTATCAGACGTGAATTGTGTAGAAATAACAGTGTTTAACTTTTCTAAGTGTTTGAGTAATGACTCTGAGGTGTACCATATATTGGAGCTTATTAAAAGTGTCTTAAAAATAAAAGATGAAATATTATAGAGTATTTCTTTTTGCCAGTGATTCTTTGAAGTGGATGGCTAGCCCTGCAAAGACTAGGAATGGTTTTCTTAGCAGCTCTCCACCCCCAACCCTACCCTCCAGCATACTGCTGCCTTGATGGAGTCAAGTTTCTATGAATTCTTACAGATTGCCTTGAAAGGTTTACTACTTCCCTCGTCCACTGCAGGATTTTAGGTACCCACTCCAGATCGAGGTTAGTTTTGTAACACTAGAAGAAAGTGAAGTAATAGACTAATAGAGTAGGTTTCCCTCAAAAAGATTTCTTTGATTAAAAACAGTGTCCGTGTGCATGTAAGATTTGATAATACCTTAGACTTCTCTGTAGAAATAATTGCTAGAATACACAAGGCAACGTGTGTGTTGCAGGGAATGCATCAAGGTAAGAGAATACATTAGATGTTCTTGTATCATTTCCCAAAAAACACATGACTGGAGAGTCTGTACAGGACAGTGTCACTAAAAATTTTTACATAAAAGGAAACCACTGTCAAAAAGAACACTGCCCCTCAGCCATTGGCTAAAAAATCTTAAAGCCAAGCAAATTTTAAAGAGACCAACTAATTATAGCAAAGAATGTGTTGGATAAGACTGAGAACATGTAATTACAAAATAATTATGTTGAAAATGAAATCACATACCACCTAAACATTTGCAGTAGGATGAATCCACCCCCTGCAACTATCCCTTTCTGATCTCAAAGACCCACATGGACTTAGTAAAATGTGTGATATGGTTTCCTCTTCTTAGAAGGGTGACCTTTTCCAGGCCAATTAAAAGGTGCTGCTTTGAGGATATTGGAACCCATACTCAAAGGGATAAAAAGAAATTGAAACTTCTATTAAAAGGAGCTAATGATGCCTGGAGCAGTCGGGATTAAAAAGAACAAAGTCAGTTTTAAAAAGATCCCAAAATCAAAGAGCTGCTTCTCTCATCAAATACCAAGAGAAAGCAAAATGATTTCTCATGAAAAATGGGGTAATGGAATCAGCTTTTTGCCTAGATCCAGGGGCTTCAATCAAAACCAATGAGAAGTTTTGAGCAAAATCCTTTGACTTCTTGGAAGAAATGTGCTATATAAATTTGAGATAGTGTCGTAAAAGATAAACTAGCCTTTCTCCCAAATTAGCTAAATGATCCAGAAAGATACTGGAAGGATAACAATAAGAAAAATAGTGTGTGTGTATGTATGTATGTATATACATACTGGTTTGTAATTAATTCCCCATCTGCCATAAAATAATTCCTGGGTTAAAATCTAGTATTTTAAAAAACTGAGATATAATTGACATATAGCATTGTATTAGTTTTAGGTGTACAACATAATGATTTGATAAATGTGTATGTCATGAAATGATCACTAAAATAAGTTTAGTTAACATCCATATCACACAAACTTAAATGTTTTTTCTTGTGATGAGATCTTTTAAGATCTATTCTCTTAGCATTTCTCAAATGTAGTACACAGTATCATTACCTGTAGTCACCATGCTGTGCACCACACCCCAGACTTACTTATAGCTGAAAGTCTGTACCTTTGCACCCCCTTCACCCACTTTGTTCCCCCTCAGTCTCTGGCAACCTCTGATCTGTTCTCTGTTATCAATGACCTTGTTTTTTCTTGTTTTTTAGATTCCATGTGTAAGTAAGATCATATAGTATTTGTCTTTGTCTGACTTACTTCACTTAATGTACTGCCCTCAACATCTGTCTATATTATCAAAAATGACGATTTCCTTTTTTTTATGGCTGAGTAGTATTCGAGTGTGTGTGTGTGTGTGTGTGTGTGTGTGTGTGTGCGTGTGCGCACCACATCTTCCTTATCCATTCATTCACTGATAGACACTTAGGTTGTTTCCATGTCTTAACTAATATAAGTAATCTGCAATGAACATGGGGGCAGATATCTTTTCAAGATAGTGACTTTGTTTCCTTCAGATAAATACCCAGAAGTAGACTTTTGGGATCATGTGGTAGCTCTATGTCTAATTTTTTGAGGAACCTCCATACTGTTTTCTATAGTGGTTGTGCCACTTTATAATCCCACTAACAGTGCATGAGGATTTCCTTTCCTCCACATCCTGGCCAACATTCGTTTTTGCTTGTCTTTTGGATGATAGCCATTTTAACAGATGTGAGGTGATATGTCATTGCGACTTGGATTTGCGTTTTCCTGATGATTACTGATGCTGAGCACCTTTTCACATACTTGGCCATTTGAATATTTTCTCTGAAAAAAAGTCAGTTCTTTTGCTCATTATTTATTTATCTGTCTATCTATCTATTTATTTGCTATAAAGTTGTATGAGTTCTTTATGTATCTTGGATATTAACCCCTTATCAGATACATAATTTGCAAATATTTTCTCTCATTCTACAGGTTGCCTTTTCATGTTTTTGATGGTTTGCTTTGCTGCACCAGCTGAAGCTTTCTAGTTTGATGTAGTCCCATGTGTTTATTTTTGCTTTTGTTTCCTTTACTTCTGGTGTCAAATCCAAAAACATCACTGCAAAGACCATGTCAAGAGACTTACTTACCCTCTATGTTTTCTTCTAGGAGTTTATGGTTTCATGTCTTATGTTCGAGTCTTTAATCCATTTTGAATTGACTTTCAGGTATGGTGTAAGATAGTGGTCCACTTTCATTCTTTTGCATGTGGCTGTCCACTTTTCCTAACACCATTTATTGAAGAGACTATCCTTTCCTCATTGTATGTTTTTGCCTCCTTTGTCAGAAATTAATTGACCTATATAAATGGCTTTGTTTCTGGGCTCTCTATTCTGCTCCATTATCTGTGTATCTGTTGTTATGCCAATAGCATACTGTTTTGATTACAAAGTGTCATAATATAGTTTAAAATCAGGAAATGTTACGTCTCCAGCTTTGTTCTTCTCAAGACTGTTTTGGCTATTCAAGTTCTTTTATGGTTCCATACAAATTTTAGAATTGTTCTATTTCCGTGAAGAAGGGCGTTGGAATTTTGACAGGGATTGTATTTAATCTGTAGATTGCTTCCGGTAGTATGGACATTTTAACAATATAATCCTTCCAGTCATGAACACAGAATGTCTTCCCATTTCTTTGTGTCTTCTTCAATGCCTTTTCTCAATGTCTTAGTTTTCAGTGACAGGCCTTTCACCTCTTTGGTTAAATTTATTCCTACGTATTTTATTCTTTTTGATACAACTGTAAATAGAACTATTTCTGAATTTCTAAAATTTAGCATTTTGGTAATCTGTGATGCACACAGTGACAATTATTAGGTGATTGCTGTGATAGCAATTATTATACCCTTGGTAGATTTTTCACTCCTTGATACAGTTTATAAAAACAATTCATATTAGTCTACTCAGTCTGCCATAACAGAATACCACTACTAGGTGCCATAGCAACAGAAATTTATTTTCTCATAGTTCTGGAGGCTGGAAGGTCCAAGATCAAGGTTCCAGCATGGTTTGGCTTCTGATGAGAGCTTTTTTCCTGGCTTGCAGTGGACACCTTCTCACTATGTCTTCACATGGCCTTTCCTGGATGCATGCAAAAATGTGCATGCAAAAGAGAGAGAGAAAGAGCTTTTTGGTGTCTCTTATAATGCTACAAATCCTCTTAGATCAGGGTCCCACCCTTACAACCTTATTTAATCTTAATTACTTCCTTAGAGATTCCCATATCCAAATACGGCCACACTGGGGGTTAGGGCTTCAACATATACATTGGGGGTGGGGAGAGACAAACATTCAGTCTATAAGACCATCCAGCAAAAAGGAAGAAGCCAGGAAACTCTTGGGCTTGAAAAGGGTTGAGGCTTCCTACCACACCTGCATATCAATGGGTAATGCCTTTGCCATTTAGAGGATGGTTTAGTGGGTGGCTGGCAAGCCATCAGGAAGCCTAAGAGCAGGCTAGTGCTGCATTTTCTGTTTGTTTAAATTATAAATAAACTAATTGCCTAAGCCAAGGAGCACCACACCCTCAGCACAACTAGGGGAAGCCTCTTCATTGGAAATTTGCTTGAACTCCCTTCAGATATGTTTAATGGCAATGTAGCCAATGGAAAATTTTCTATCATAAGCCATCACTTTTGGACATTAGTATCTGTTTAGCAAGTCAGGGCATTGGCAAAGTTTCACAGTGTCCAATTTCATTAATCTTGAATTTCAACCTGGTTGTGGTTTTCATGGTGGCTAAAACCATTATTTTTTAATTGAATAGTATTTCTGGATAAAAGCAGGTCACATCTAGTATACTGGGACTCAGATCTATTTTAAAGGGCTTAGAAAGATGCTTCATCTCAGCCTAGAAATTCTAGAATGAATTAAGTATTCTCGGATGAATTAAGTGTTAAACTTACAAAAAGAAGTCCATAGCCACTTCTCTGCCAGTGTGTATTAAACAGAGGCAAACATATCCAGTGTTGGCAGTCAGTTTTAGCAATTTAATAATTTGAGCTAGATAAAGAGAAAGAGGGGTTGCTGAGACAAGAAAGATGGCTCTTCTCAAAAGTAAAAGACATCTGGACTGATAAGAGGGCAGCTAAAAGAAGAGCTGAAGATAACCAGGAGAAACTGACCATAAATTCACCTCAGGGCTCAGACAGGGAATCATGCAGCTGAATTATAGGCAAGTGTCACTGTGGTAAATTTAGAACTTATGTCCTGGTTGATACCTTCTAGGCAGGCTCTTTTACCATGCACCCCATCTCCAAATATTAGGTGGTCGAACATGCATAGACCAAAAATTGCCCAGTGTGAACTTGTTATGCATAGTTGATGGAACTTTGAGGCCCCTGGGAAGTGGGTCAGCCTGTGTCCCATATCATAGGTTAATGCCTCAGCTGTGCAATGTCAAATGGCTAATTAAAAACTCACCCGGACAGCTTAAAAGTTGTCATCTTTTTATTTCTCTGATGATCCCAGGGAAGCCAGGCCTTCCTAGAGAGGGTGTTCCGAATTATGAGTTTATGCAGGATAAGAAATACATTTGAACACACACACACATTTCAACATCATAGCTAGTGAGCTATTATAGGTTTTCCCCTGTCCAGGGATTCTAGTTGGTTGTTCAGGGACACTGGCCTGGCACAGATATATCATGTGTATGTGCTGGGAGAGAAGTGGGAGAAGAGGCCCATGTACCATACTCCATTGATCCTGAATAGGACTTCTGCTTTATTTAAAGTACGACTGTAAAAGTAGAACTGAACTCCCTTAGGTCTAATGCTATGAAGTGAGTTCACTTCATGCAGAACTGCTCAATAAACTTAAAACTGTGTACTGTAAAATTATATAATTTATATCAAGTATGATTATCACTTCTGCAACTAGTGCCACTAAGCTCCCAGGATTAGGAATCTTATATTGAGGTCTTCTATGTACCAGACCCTGTTCTAGATCCAGATTTTTTAATCCTGTCTCTTATTAACATTTTCGGCTGGATAATTCTTTGTCGTGGGGCTGTCCTGGCCACTGTAGGATGCTTAGCATCGTACTTGGCCTCTACCCACTAGATGCCAGACGCACACTCCTTCTGCCCCTGATCGTGACAACCCAGATGTCACCAGACACTGTGAAATTTCCCTAGGAGCAAAATTGCCTCCGGTCAAGAACCACTGTTCCAGACACGTGACAGGTTGGAGATTAGGTGTGGTGTATGCAAAGAGCATGAACTGGGGAATCACATTGCTGTCTTCATTCCTTCACTTACTTTATTTATTGAGCCTTTTCTGTGGGCCAGGAACTGTGCTGGGTGATAGGGATATAAAGATGAATAAGACACGGTTTTTGCCTTAAGGGGAAGAGCTAGTGAGGGAGAACTCATCAGTCAACATATTACCAATTGGTGTGGTAAGTGCCGTGAAGTATATATTCCCAGGAGCTGGAAGCACATGGTAATGGTCAGGAGTGGAATACTCCTGACCCAACTTGGGAGTGGAAGGTAGAGTCATCAAGGAAAGCTTTCCTGACTCACCTAATCTAACCTGCATTTTACAAGGTAGCAAGTGAGGAGATGAGAACAGAAGCATAATTCAATGTCATATGGGCAACAATGAAGCGTAAGACAAAACTCAGAGGTGAAAACAAGCCTATAGTGTGTTACAGGTTCAGCAGAGAATGATAAAACTCTGGACAGGCAGACAGGATGACTTTGTTTGACATTCTAAGAGCTTGTATTTTATTCTAGGAGGTGGGGAGCCACTGAAGGGTTTTAAGTGAGGGAGCGATATGTTTTTGTTTAAACTGGTTGTTTTGGTTTTATACATAGAGAATGGATTCAAGGGCACAAGAGTGAAAGCAGGGAGGCCAACTTAGAAGGCCAGGAGATAGTGAGGGCCTGAACTAGGACAATGGAAGTAGGAGAGAGACTCAAGAAATATTTCAGAGACAAAATGAAATAACTTGGTGACTCTCGGGCATGGTTGATGATGAAGAAGGAACATTCAAGGTTGACTGCTTGTCACACTTGTTATAAGGTGCCGCTCTTGGTGTCTAGCATGGAGGAAATAGTCAGTATAATGCTATCATACCAACTTCTTCTTATCGCCATTTTGCAAATGAGAAATTGAAGCTCGGAGGGGAAAACATAGTTAGTCCAAAGTCAAACGGCTAGTGAGCAGGGAAGCCAGGATTTGAGTTCCATTTGTCCAACTTCCACCCCATCCTACTGCATGGCTTTGGCTACGTGGGGATTAAACTCATGAAAATGAGTTCACCCCAAGAAGTGAACGAGGTTACCATTGGCCTTTATGCTTGGTAGATGCTCAGCGCTTACTGAATGGAGGAATTATTTTAATGAAAATCATACCAGTATTTACATATCATTTTCATACATTCCAAATTGTCGAGGGGATAGGAGTAGCTTACCAAGTATTACATCCAAATATCACCCACTTGAGCTGCAGAGTTAGTTTCGTCTCAGGTTCTTTGCAGCTACAAATGATGTCTGAAGGCCTCGCAGACCATTGTTCTGCCTCATTGTTTAAAACTATTCATTGTGTCTCTTCAAACACATAGCCTGGGACATAGGTATAATAAATACTTATTAAATATTTCAGTAATTTATATTCTTTTTTAGCATGACCATTAAGTTCTGGGCCAATAAAAGGACCTCCAGTCCTTTGTCATCTCCATATGAAAATATTAAATGCGACAAGACCAAGGATGACTGTTAGGCAGGAAAAGGGGAAGATAGTTCCTGGGCTAAGGATTGAATCTTATGGGTGTCATTACAATAAACACAGACATTCCTGTTACTTCTCTCTAGGATGGCTCCCTTAACCTTTCCTTCTCCATATCTAGACTTCAAAGCTCAAAAAAAAAGCAAGACACAAAGTGTAGGATTAGTTGCCCAATTTATTTATATTTTAAGAAAGTGTCCAAAAAGGCCAGTTAATCCTGTTTGACAGTAATGACAGGTCTCATCATCAGAAAATCCAAGAAAGATTCTAGCCTGTGACCCACGATAGCTCTAAAGGTCCATAAGAATTGCCAGGGAACATCACTGGTATTTATCTCTCAGGATCTCCTTTCTCACTGCTGGGGAGAGAAGGTTCTGGAGCTGAATTGAAGACAAAGCACTGTAGTCACCAGTAGCTATTTATGTGTTATCTGTGAATGTAAGTAAGAATTTGTACCAGAACTGAAAACAGAGAGACAGTCACAATTTCATGCTCATTAAATTATAATGTGGAGACTCTCATCGGCTGTGCCCTCTGCAATGGTCAGTTCTAACCCTGCAGAATTGGGGATTCCGTGGTCTGGGGTCAGGGTCTTGGACAGAGCGAGTATACAAGGAAAGCCCGTGGGGTGTCCTTCATTCCATATTCTTGTTGCTCCTGCTTGGGTTCCAGCTACACAGGAGCCCATGAAGGTATTTCTTGTACATTTGTGATACCAGAGTCTCCTTGCTGTTTCTAAGGCAGAGCTTGACTCTCTACTGTAAGCCAGGCCTTGTACTATGGTTCTCCTTGGAAACTACTACTGGGCAATAGGTTATTAATATCATAGTTCATACTCACTCCAATTTAAAAGGAACAGATTATTTGTTTTAAAAACCTTCTTTAAGATTAAATTATAGGTAACTATAACATTTCTCCCCTTTATGCCTAGGTACTAGATATCCCTCATGATAAAACACCCTCGACTTATATTCCCTTTTGCCTGCCATATTTTATTTGCTCTTCAGATCTCAATTTAGAGGTTACTTCCTCTAGGCCTTTTCCGACCTCTCACTTAGTTGCATAGCACCTGGTAAGAGCCCTTCTCACTCAGTGCTACAATATAATTGCAAAGACCTCATCGAGTTTTCTGGGGGCGAGATGGCATCATACTCATTGTAGTAGCCCCAGTGGTGGACGCACAGCGGGCTGTCAATGAATGTGTGGACTAAATTGGAGCCCACTGGGAAGTAAAGTGGCTTTGCAGGTCAGTGGACATGGACTTGCATTTATGTTGTCAGCTGTGTAATTGGAAATGTCATTTACTCTTGCTGAGCCCCAATCTCCCATATGAAAACTGTAAATAATAACACTTACCTTAAAGAATTTTGCACCAGCACAATTCCTGGTACAGAATGAGCGCTTAATAAATGTAGTTATTCCTTTGATCATTATACTAGGATAAGATTAGAAATTCCTTCCAAAATGTTTATGCTTGGCTATTGATACGTGAGAGATCTCACTCAAAGAATCAGCATGTGTAGTTTTTAAAATAATTTTGCACATTGGCTAATTGCGAAAGGAAAGGCAGTCATGGAAAATGAAAGAAACGCGACATTTGAAGTCGGAAGACCTGGTCTGATTCATTTTGTTATCTTTTCTCCTGGTAAGCGACACACGCATTCACTTGTAGCTACCCACTCTGTTCAAAGCTATTTTCCTTAACTTGAATGATTTACTTTACCTGAATCTAAATGTCCCTGCTCATTACTAGCTCTTATTACTAGCTCTAAAAATTAAAAATGGAATATTAATTCTGATCCCACTTAAAATAGTTTCCTTTTGGTTGCAGGTACGCTCTGCTCTGTTAAAATAGCCAAATAATGAGTAGGCTGCTGTTCAAGGTCCCCTGGGGTTGCGATTCTGTTTCCGTGGTGCAACAGTGACATCCATTGGCCTGTTGTGCTAATTATAGAGGAAGCCTGCTTCCCGGCTCTGAGACTATTGGATTTCCTGATACAGAAATGCAAAGATAACAGACTGTCTCCAGGCCCAACAAATAAGTCAAGCTAGTGATGAGCACCTGGTCCCCTGCAGACTGGGCTGGTTTCAGGACCCCTCCCAAGGACACATGTTCTAAGATCAGTGCCACTTAGGTCTTCCCTTGTGGTCATGTGGGGTGCTCCTGGAATTGGTCCTGTCTTTGTGGCATTCAGTTAAGTTCATTGGGCTGTGGGGAAACCACTGGTTTTGTATTTAGATATGATGTTGAATGTAAATCACTTCATCTCTGAACTATTTCCACACTGATGAAGTACGGCTGATAACCATACATTTTTTGCAGTTACCAAGGGCTTTTTCATACATTTATAATAAATTCCCACAATCCCACAACAACTGTGAAAATTAGGAAAGCACAAATCACATCTGCTTAGCTTCCCCAGAC
The DNA here is from genome assembly GCA_003508835.1 of Eonycteris spelaea. Classification (NCBI taxonomy): domain Eukaryota; kingdom Metazoa; phylum Chordata; class Mammalia; order Chiroptera; family Pteropodidae; genus Eonycteris; species Eonycteris spelaea. The sequence goes on along the minus strand of PUFA01000171.1, from coordinate 3,429,256 downwards.
TGTGCAGTTGAGAAGCCAAGCACCAAATTACAGACTGTCAAATCTCAAGCCTTGGTGACTTATGTTCACTGCACTAGGTGGAATTAACCAGGTCTTTAGTTTGGAGAAGTAAGAGCTCTGGAGAGAGATTCTGAAGATAGAAAATCAAAGGAAGGGTTGTGGGGCTAGATGAGATTGAGCAAAGTGAGTCTTCATGTAGAAAAAGATGTGCAATGCTGATTTTCATCTCTGCAGAGAACATAATAGGAAATAGCAAGACTAAAACCATTTATTTCCACCTACTACATGTCAGATACTCTGTGAAGCATTAAGAATGGAGAGTAAATAAGACAAACCATTGCATACCATCAAAGATCTCATTTTCAAGTGAGAGATACAAACAAACCCAAAAAGTGAATTATAATAGTGTAGTAAGTGTTTTGTCAAGCATTCTTGCAGGATGCTATGGGAACATTCTTCCAACCCCCTCACCGTGTGTGTGTAATTGGTAGGATCCAAGTAAGTAGTGGCTAACATAAGCACTTTGGGATGGAAAAGCAGCTTTGGGTGAATAGTCTCAGTTCCACTCAAAGCCAAAATATCAAACACTTCTCAGTATAAAAATCAAGCAGATTGTAAAACTGACAAGTCAGATATATAACATTTACATTTAAAAAAAAAAAAACAAACAAACCTTGATTCAATGGCACTTTGTATCATTTTTTAGTAAACCCTTTTGGGAAAAACCGAAGGAATTTGTAACTAAGTATTGGTGTATGTAGCCAAATCCATTAGTAACTCACTGGTAAAGCCTTTTCAAGCCATTATTATGATTTAAAAAAAAAAACAGAAAGTCTCATCTAAAATCTCATTCAGATCTCATTTTTTGTTCTCTGGTTGGCCACCTAACAGCACAGCTTGGTTCCAGTGTCCTCTCTTATGAAATTGTCCCATTTTAATTCTCATTGTACGTTTGTACATACCGAAGGCCCCTCCCCTCTCCCTAGCAGCAACTTCCTCTCTGGAGAAGGCCGAGAACCTATTACTTCCTATTTATAGGTGGAACTCTCGGAGGACAGAGGCCAGTGACAGACTCAATACACCTTGTCAAACAGGCAGACCCCACAACTATGAGTCCTTCACCCCCCCCCCACCCGCCACTGTCTAACCATTGAGCTCCTTGGAAAAAGTGGAGCCCACATTTTAAAGCATCACTCCTCCAATTGGTCATTGTGGTCAGAACCACGTGTGAGTCAAATCAAGAAAATTTTTGCCTACAATGGTTGGCTCTGTTTAGCGTCCTTTTGCAAACACTGAAGTATGAGTTTTCAGAATCCAGTGAAATTTCTATAGGATTGAGAAGTGTCTTTCTTTAAGAAAAGATGAGTTCATTTTAACTGAAGCAACTCATTCAACATATATTCCCCAGTGTGTTAATGCTAAAGAAACCAAGAGTGTAGCCGCACAGCAATATCCCCAGAGGCCCTTAGTGCTCAGCATGCTGGGTGTCACATGGCGGCCACCCCTGCTGGTTGCTGTCCCTTGGCCATCAGATTTAAGAGCCAGCAGCTCCACCTGCCCCATCTACCTCACATGGGAGTCTCAGGGCACTGCCACTTGGCCGCGTGCACCGAACTCCCTTTGAAAGCCCTTGTTGCCTGGGCGGCTCTAGCACCATCGGCATCTTCACCTGTTAGTGTTTTGGACTTGGCATAAAATAAACCCATAGTAGTCCTTCGAAGGGCCATTTGATTATGTGGAGGGATTTGCGGTCCCCAGGATAGGCCCCACTGCCCAACAATCTTTCACCCAGCTGCTTAGGGCCCCATATGAATCTATTAGGGACTGGTCTCTGGGTTCATTCTTGTCCTGTCTGCTTTTAAATGGATAATCCTAGGAGAGAATCATTAACACCATGATCATAACTAGTCTAAACGTACAAGCTCAAATTACTTTTAATTTGCTTTTTAATACATTTACATTGAGAGATCATTTACAAACTAAAATGTACGAATCTTAAGTACTACAGTTCCATGAGTCCTGACAAATGTATACACCTATGTAATCCAACTCTCTATCAAGATATAGACCCTTTCGTCTCCCCAAAGAGTTCCCCATGCCCCTTCTCAGTCCATCCCCACCCCAAGACATCCACCGTTCTGATTTAAATCACCATAGATTAGTTTTGCCTATTTTAGAACTTCTTGTAAATGACATAGCACATTATGTACCCTTTTGTGTTGGTATTTTTACTCAACATATTTTTGAACTTTGTGTTGTTCCATATATTAGTAGTTCTTGTTCATCCATTCTTCTGTTGATGGACAATTTGGGCTGTGTCCAGTTTGGGGCTATTATGAATAGTGCTACAATGGATATTAGTGTACAAGTCTTTTTGCAGACATATGTTTTTATTTTTCTTGGTAAATACCTAGGAGTGAACTGCTGGATCACAGGGTTGATGTATGTATGTTTGCCTTATAAGAAAGTTTCATATCATTGTCCAAAGCGGTTGCAAAATTTTACAATACAGTTCCAGTTGCTTCCTGAACTTCTCAACATTTGTACCAGCAGTTGTCTTTTCTATTGCTGTGTAACAAATTACCACAAACATAGCATCTTAAATCAGCTCAGAGTTCTGTAGGTCAGAAGTCCCTGATGACTCAGCTGCTCTCTGCTCAGGATCTCACAAGGCTGCCATGACGGTGCTGGCTGGGCTCGGTTCTTATCTGGGGGCTCTCCGAAAGAATTCACTTCCTAGCTCATTCAGGTGTTTGGTTGAATTCCGTTCCTGTGGTTTCCTTACTGGCTGTCATTTCAGGAAGCTCTCTGCTCCTAGAGGCACCCTGCATTCCTTCTTCTATGGCCCTCACCATCTTTAAGCCTGCAAAACATGTCGAATTCCTCGCATGCCCTGAATCTCTCTGGCTTCCTCTTCTGCTATCAGTCAGAAAAACAAACAAACAAACAAACAAATAACAACAACACAAAAAACTGCTTTTAAAAAGATTCACCTGGTTGAGTCATACTTACCCAGATAATCTTAGTATCTTAAGGTCAAGGGACTTGGGACTTTAATTGCATCTGCAAACTCCCTTCACAGTAGTACCTAAATTAATGTTTGATTCAATGACCAAGGGATAAGAATCTCAGGGCCATCTTTAGAATTATACCTACCACAGCAGTCCATGGTGAAGCGATAAAATTAGCATCACTTTTCATTATCCAGTTGCTTTCAATGCTTGAGATTTCAAGTATACTTTCCTTTTAAAGAGTCATGCCTACTGTGGTTTCAATGGTTAACCCTTACTACTGTGTTCTATGCATTTATAAAATTCCTGGCATTTGAAAACATCCAAGTGTTTCACTAATGTTGAGTTTGACTGCTCTATCCAACACAATCAAGTTAACTAGCAATATGAAAACTTAGACTTAGTTTAAGTGATTTGGCCAAGCTGATTTTTGTTCATTTCCTGGTGCCTTTCATAACTGCTTCCAGAATCAAAACTAATATTTTAATTTGGTAACTAGAATAATGGACTTTAAGGTGGAAAAGTCCCAAGGTCTTTATAATCGAACTGAAGAACAAAGAAATTGATTCTCAGAGTTGGTTAGTCCAAAATGAGCCCAGTGCCATGTCTCTAGATTCCAGGGCTAGAATACACTTAAAATGCCCCCTACCCCCTCTAATGCCTCCTTGCTTCTAGAGAGGTGTCTGATCCTGCAAGGGGACTTTGAGATTTGTTGTTTTAAGGCACCACATAAATCTCTGGCAATCTAGAAAACACTTGAAAATCATGCGTGGATTATGGTGTTTTCCCTAGTTCTAAATCAAAAATCTTAAACCAGCTAAATTCATTCTAAGTGATCTTTCGTCAGCTGGAAACTTGCGAAGGAGGGAAGGAGCGAGTGGAGCTGACATGCTTCTGCTCAGCTGCTAGGGTCTTAGGACTCCTTGATTCTGCCTGCGCTTGAAGGCTCATCGGCCTTGGGGACCCTGCATTTTCTTCAACAGAGAATGCAAGAATTGCATACCTGGCTTTCAAAAAACTCTTATAAATCCCCCTTACTTTTCAAGATGAATTCCAGAGAAGGTGGTTCTGAAGTCACATAACTTGCCAAGTCTCCCTGTGACTTTATATCAGAGGCAATAACCGACAGCAAGCAGCCCAACCTCTCCTGAAGCTGTGTTTTATTTGGCCCACAGAATGGTGGTGTTTTTTATTTGAATTAAACACTTAAAAACTGGAAATTTTCACATAAAAACCCAGAGGTCCAGCTGTTTTTTTTTTTTTTTTTTGAGAAGTTGGGCGCTCAAGTAACAGTGGACCCACTTTCCACAAGGCCCTTTAGACGGGACTTGAGTTATCCAGGCACCCCAATCCCCCTGGCTTACTTCATCCATTTACCTTCTCTGTTTCTATAGGAATTTGAGTCATGACACCTGCCTTACCCCAAGCTGACATTTTGAGACACTTTTTCGGACTGTTCAAACAATTTTTTATCTGGGCTATACATACCAAATATGTTTGGCTCTCGTTTCCTAGCAGTTGAAGATAATGAGCTGGACTTTTAAAAATAGGTGAGCTACTTCCTGGTATTAATTCTAGCCATTTAAAAGAGCATTTTCTCTGTGGGTCTACAGACGCTTACCACGTGGGTGCTCAGCATTTAAAAAGTACTCTTTTTTTACAGGCAGGCTAGCTTACTGATCAGGAACTTCTGACTCTATGTAAATAAACCTTTGGTATTTGTGAAGTTGAAAAGTTTACTTAAGAAAGCCTCCTTCTCATCTAAAAAACTTGTTATGGGCTGAATTGTGTCCACCCCACAAAAAAAAAAAAAATTCAGAGATTAAAGTCCAAACCCCAAATACTTCAAAATGTGACTGTATTTGGAACTAGGGCCTTTAAAAGGTGATTAAGTTAAAAGAGGCCCTTAAGGTGAGTCCTAAGCCAGTATGACTCACGTCCTTATAAAAAGAAATTTTATATACAAAGAGGTACTAGGGATGCACACAGAGGAAAGACCGCTTGAGGACACAGTGAGAAGATGGCCATCTGCAAGCTGAGGAGAAAGGCCTCCGGAGACACCAGAAGTGTTGGCATCTTGAACTTTCAGCTTCTAGAACTTTGAGAAAATTAACTTCTGTTGTTCAAGCCACCCAGTTTGTAGTATTTGGTTATGGCAGCCCGTGCTAACTAATACAGCTTCCTAAGCTGTATTTCTTTGGAAGAGCCTCTGTGTAGCCTCGTGAAATGTATGCAGTGTTCATTGATAATGCTTCTTAATTTTGTGTAGCTGAAATCCCTCGTTGACTGACAGCTGTGGTTCTCAACTTAGCTGCACATGAGAATCATCTGCAGAGTTTTAAAAATAACAATGCCTGGGATATCCCCCGAAATTAGGACTCAGTTGATTTGGGGTTGGTCCTGGGCCTCTGCTTTCAAAGCATCCCAGGTGGTTCAGAGGTGTATGGAGTGAGAACCTTGGCTTAGAGAGGACTCAGGTGCTATCTCACAGATGCCGGTGCCAGCCGGAAATAGGTGGGGTAGCTTGATTGCCTATAAGATAGTGCCTCGAGGGCCTTGAGTATAAATGAGCCTCTGCCCTTTGGCTTCATATTAGTAGAACCACCTCCAGCCTGTGAACGGCCACAACTCTGCCAATGAGGCGCATACTCAGGGAGTGAGGCCTGGCTGGGATCCATGGTTTCTTTGTTTTGTCTTAATTTTTTTTGATCTCCTCTCTTTCTACCATTGATGATAGCTAGTGTTTAATTTCTTGCCTCGCCCTCCATACCATTTGAAGGTGGGGCATCTGGGAGGGCGTTCCAGGAAGCTGTGGCATTCCCTCAGCACCCAGGACCTAGAGCTTGGAGACCACAGAAGAAATAGCCAGCCAGCGGAGGCACAGTGCCGTTGACGCCCGGACCCTCATGGCTTCTCTTCCCCAGTGGTGCTGAGATACAGGGCCTTGCTTGGAGTGTTGGACTTTTCTGTGGATTTGCCTGCTTTTTGCAACATCTTTTATGATTAGAATGGTGTTTTCTGATGTTTATGTCTATTTAAGCTTGCTGATTTTATTATCTTAATTCCTGGCAATTCTTTCGGTCTCTCGTGAGCCTGGGAGAGCGGAAATATCACCCTGTTCCAGTATTTCCCATGAGCTGCCTGCTCTGCTCATGAGTGGAGAGCGGGATAGTTTTAAGAGGCAGATACAAGTTAACAGAGCTAGGACAAAGCTTGCCCCTTCCTTCAAAGCCTCTCTCCGATGTCTGCTGGCATGTGTCTAATCTCTCTCTCTCTGCCATCAGGTGAGACATCCTGACTCCATGCCATAGCTTAATTCTGATAAGTGCTGCCCTGGTAAATTCAACTGCGTCAGGGCAGACCTGCCTGACCCGGCATTCTACAGAAAACATTAAATGCATTAGGAAGTTCTCGCTGAACACTTATCACAAAACCAAACAGAACAAGGTCACTTCCAGCATGCTATGGATTATCAGGAAAAGAAAAGAATTTTATAAGGGAATTTCAGGCTCAAGTACTGGTTGATTTAAGGTGGTATCACCAAAATCCTAAATAAGAAAAAAAGAGCAATTTGCTGCATTGTAGGTCTGGAGTTTAAGAAAAGTCCAGTGATACCCACGGTCTCTTAAAGCTGGAGAAAGTCTGGGCTCAGATATTTGTCATTATGGTCTTGAACTTGTCCTGTGATCACACGTGATTCTGTATTACAGCTTGCCTGAGTTAAAGTATGATAAAGATCTGTCAACTTGTATATCTTTTAATTTCTTGAAAGGAAATGCTGAGAAAAAAAGGGACTCAAAGAGATATTTGTACATCCATGTTCAGAGCAGACAATACCAAAGGTAGAAGCACCCAAGCAAATGTTCATCAACAGATAAATGGATAAGCAAATGTGGTGTGTACATAACAGAATATTGTTCAGCCTTCAAAAGGAAGGAAATAATGGCACATCTACAACACGGATAAACCTTGATTTTATGCTAAGTGAAGTAGACAGTCACAAAAGAACAAATACTGTATAATTCCACTTGTGAAATTTATAGAAACAAAGCAGAATGGTGGTTGGTAGGGGCTGGGGAGATGGGCAGAGAAATAGGGAGTTATTGATTAGTAAGTACAGGGTTTCCGTTCGGGAAGACGAAATAGTTCTGGACATGGTTGGCAGTGATGACAACACAGCAATGTGAATGTATTTAATGCATTTCTTCTTTGGTCAGATTTATATAGTGAAGAGCCACAGTTACAGAGAAATAGTCAAACATGAAACAGGCCGCTCAAAAAAAAAAAAAAAAAGGCCTTTGATAGACATTTTGAGGAAAGTAATTTCCAGACCCACGTGTCCACCTGCCAACTAGGAAAACCTGCTCCTGCCTCACGGGCACTTGCCCCTAACTGAGGTCATCTTTCCCAGCAAAGCTGTTTCTCATCCGGTCTTCTCCATTTCAGCAAATTGTATCATCATCCATCCTGTTTTCCAAGCCTGAAATATGGGCATTTTCCTTGACTCCTCCATTTTCTCACCACCTCCTCCTTCTAATCAAAATTTACAAGGCCTCTGCCTGTCCACTCAGAGACTTGTATACAAATGTTCGTAGCAGCACTATTCATAGCAGACGAAATGTGGGGACAGTGCAAATGTCCACCAACTGGTAAGTGGATAAACAAAATGTGACATATATAAAATGGTATGCTATTCAATGAAAAGGAATGTGCTACTGAAACATGCTACGATATAAATAAACCTCAGAAACGTTATACTATGTAAAAGAAGCCAGACGCAGAAGACAACATATTGTATGTTTCCATTTTTTGAAAATATTTAGAAAAGTCAAATCTGTAGAAGAGAACAGCAGAGGCATCATTGCCTGGGCCTAGGGGTGCAAGCAGGGATTAGACGCAAGGGAACTTTCTGAGGTGGTGGCAATATCCTAAAACTGAATTATGGTGATGGTTACAGAACTTTAAAAATTTACTGAAAAACATTGATTGTACACTTTAAAAAAGCAAAGATTTTATTTGAAAATAACTTAGATATTTTATATTGAATCAAATAGATTTATTTGAAAAAAAAAACACAAAGGAACATGACTATTTAAATCAATAAAGATATTTTAAAGAAGGTTTCAAGAAAGATTAACAAGGCCTATCCACTCCACTTCCTAAATTTTCTCCCCACCTGCCTCTCCCTTTAATCCCCTCCAGCATTACTCTACTTCAGCTGATTTGTTTGTTAAACAAATATTTGCGCACCTACAGTGTGCCACACTTCCGTTCTAGGTGCTTGAGATGTCCTAAACAAACCAAGCAAAAAGCTTTGCCCTGGTGGAGCTTCCATCCTGGGGCGGAGACTACATCACCTCCAGGCTGTCCTCCCTGGACTGTGCCCTAACTGGTCTCTGGCCTTGTCCCTTTCTCATGAGTGGCCACACGAATCTGATCCTGTCCCTCCACTTAAAATCTTCCAATGCCTTCACATTGCCTTCTGGACAAGCTTCATACTTCTAACCAGGACCTGACCAGACTTGCATGTCCAGGGCCTACCCAGGCCTTTGTCCACCCCCTTTGCCACTTTTTCCTTTGTCCTTTCCTTCAGTCAGACTGGTTTCTCCCCACTCCTGGGTCTTGCTAGGCTTTCTTCCCTCCATTCTCTTTGCCCAGCTAACTCCCATTCCTTCTCTAGACCTCAGTTTAGAATCCTTTCACAACTCCTCAGTTCTGGCCCGGGATGCCTTCCTGTAGTCTTCCCACCTGTCAGAAAGATTCCATCACACAGCACCCATGACATAGTAGTAGTTGCTCGAAACATGCATATTAGATGAATCCACACCCAGGAAGAAACATCCAGAGGGGGGCAGGTTTAACTGGTATTAACTGTGTTATTTATGTGATGCCGCGGCCTCTTAAGGTAAAGAGTGTTTTTCACAGTTCTGATCTAGGAAATAGGAGCTCTGTGTACTATTCCCATCAAGGATACAGTGAGAAAGTTAAGACGATTTAACCCTCTTTTTAAAATAAATGAACATAGCAAGATTTTCTGGTCTAATCGCATATGTGGGGTTAATATTAATGAGGTGATATTCATACAAAGCTGAGCTCATTTGGCTAAAATAAACTAAAGTAATGCAATTTCAGAGAGAAGTAAAACAGAAAGAAATCTATCCCTGTTGCCATTTAAGATTATTGCTTTAGCAGTCATGTGTCTTAAGTGCTTTGATCAGATTTTCTTACTGGACATTATTCTGTTACTTCAAGTTAAGGACAAAGAAAAGAAAATACCCCGTGTGCCTCCCTCCTCAGCCTGCACTGCTAGGAGCAGGAAGCTCAAACTGTGTGGGAAGTTTCCTGCGTTAAAATTTATTTACTTCTCAAGAAAAGCTACTTTTATTTCATTATTTTTAAAGCATATGTGGGTTTTAATTTGGTGAGAAAATATCCTTGCCATTAAGAGGATTCTGCCTCATTACCTCTAATTTAAAAAAAAAAAAAAAAAAAAAAAAAAAAAAGCTTTCTTAAATTTGCAGGACTAAAGGAAGCATAAATTAAAATAACATTTGTTTGTGGCTTTGGTCAACAAACACCCATTCCAAAAGAAAACACTCTAAGCTAAGCCAGATTTAAAAACAGTCCCTTCCCTAAAATCAATAATCAATATAAATAGCTTAGCCTCCCAACTGGATAAGAAAGAAAAAAATGGGATGGGTTTGGGACAGAAAAAAGAATTAGGAAGGAAATTGAGTTGGGGTTCTTAAGTTCCTCATTTTGCCTGTTGGCATGATTGTACTCAACTGTTAGCTCTAAGACTCTATCAGACATTTGACTTGGAATCAAGTAGTAAGGACTTAATGACTTACTGTAATCTGTTATTTGGACTACTAAAGGGTCTCTTGCCATTATCTAGTATACGTGAGCAATTTTAAAATATCCTATTGGCCAGTGTTTCGGAAAGACATTCCTCCAATGAAAAAGGAAGACCAGTGTTTTTCCCCTGCTTCTGCAAACTCATCTCTTTTTTTCCCTTTTGCCCACACAAAGAGAAAAGTTATTTATGTGTAAATGTGAGGCAGCTTGCTAAGAAAAACAGAGGGAGGAGAGGGGATAAAATAACAATTAAGGAGCAGTAATATATTTTCCTCTTCAGAAGGTATTTGGCCATTTTATTATTTTTTTTAATTAAGTTTTTTTAAAACTGTGATTTAAAAAAAAACGAATAACATAAAATTTACCATCCTAATCAGTATAAAGTTTCCTTAAGTGTGTTCACACTTTTGCGCAACAGATATCCGGAATCTATTCATCTTGCAACATCGAAACTGTATACCCACCCAATGACTTCCCATCGCCCTTTACTCTTGGGTTTAAATGGGAAAGATGGACGCTTCTAATTCTGTATAATGTCCTCATTACCACATATGTAAGGAACTCAAAAATTTTAAATAAGGTAAAATTGTATGTGTAAGGTAAAAGATACTTGTTTTCCAAACAGTGATCACCTGTTTACATTTCTCCAGGTTATTTATCTTTTCCTCTCTCTTACATACTCTAAGTGAAGGAGGAAAAAATCCTATCCTTGAACCTTTAGCAGACTCTCCCTCTAAGTGAGATCAAGGGTGAGTTGTCTTGTAACCACATAGAACTATCCTTTCACATCAGATTTCCAGGAGCCATTTCCTCCTACCCACCCAGCCTCCCCATTCCCTCTACTCTCCAGCACACTTGTCTCTGGTCTCACATGTCGTACCAGCTGCCAGGGTCGCCACTTGGGTTGGCTCCAGTTTTCTAAAACCTGGCAGTTAGTTAATAAGAAAACCAGGGATGTAAATCACGGACTCAGACAGTTTCCTGTGGGGGAGCTTTTAAGTTCCCATCAGATCTTTTCATTTTAGTACATGAAGAGGAGACCAATGCTGCCTTCAAACACAAATACAAATGAATACAGACCAGAGATAAACAAGGTGGGGTGCAGGCAGGGAGTGGGAAGAAAGCTCAAAGTCAAGATGCTTAGCAGAAGCTTTCATTCTTTTACCTAAAACATATCTATTTAATGAAGAGTAGGGATCTCATGCTAGATTTTAAAAAATAGCAGAATTCCTAGTCTTACAGTTCTAATACTGATAGAGGAAGGGTCCTCACTTGATAACAAGTAATATGCGATTCCCACTGGTATTTCTAAAAATAAGTTTTAAAGCATTTTTGTTTTGTAAACTCAGTAGTTTCAAAGCTCCAATGGAGTATTTATTGGGGATCTATTCTCTATCATGCACTGAACTAGATGCTATAGGTTCTCAGAAATAAGATATTGATCCCGCCATCCAGAATCTTACCATCTAGTTGCCAAAACCCTGAAGTATATATTACAGCAGAGAAGGCTGAAGGCTAATACAAGCTGAGAATCAAAGTCAAGGGACCCTAAAGTTCTATAAGGGACAGAATAAGGTAAATGAAGCACCCAGAAGAGTGCCCAAGACACTGATTCAATAAATGAGTTGTTGTCAATAATAAAAAAGATAATAGGATCCATACAGACATTAGCTCAGGAGTAGCTCTAATTGGGAATACAGGTCATGCATATAACAAAACAAATAATACTTCCAAGTAGTGTATGATAAGCACCAAAATTTAGTTCATAAATTTGTGGAGGAAGTGGCTAAAGCAATGGGGGAAGGTCTTAAAAGACTGAAACTTACGTAAACCAAGGGAGAAAAAAACAACCTGGACTCAAAAAATAAGATGATGGGCATGTGCATAATGACCTAAGAACATTAATTGACTCAATACTGACATATGCTCTGCATGTGGGCATCAGAGATAAATGAAACGTAGTCCCTGTTCCGGAAACACTTTTAGTCCAGATGGGGAAATTTTTGTTTTAATGGTACCAATGGCTCTGTTCAAGGTAAGAGCTGTAGTTGATGATTGAATGATATATTATTGAAAACTCAGAGGAGGAGAAATTGCTTTTGGTTAATTAAGGATCAGAGGAGTTTCATTGAGAAAGGAATACATTTTGCAGTCCTAGGAGAATGGCTAGAATTTCCTTAGTAGAGATTGGGGTTGAGGGAAGAATTCAACTGAGACAAAGGAAAAAGGTGAGTAAAGTGTCAAGGAGGGAAACCAAGGCATGCTTGCAAAAGGCTAATTATTGGACTCATTAAAGATAGTTAGGAAAACTCTGTCCCTCATTGCTGAGTCAATAAGGATGGAATCAGGTAAACTTACGTGCCCTTCATTCGGTAAAAGGCACAATTTTTGAAGGAAAAAATATAGTAACTTTTCATTTCCTGAGGGAAAAGATCACTCTGGAGAGATCTGGGCTTTGCTCATCCTCCATTAGATTTATGAGGGAAAAAAAGGTTTTTAAGTAGCTTTCTCGGTGCTCTCAATGGCAATAATGTCTTTGCCTACAGAGAACGGATATGTCCGCTTTCATTCACTCACTAAGAGACAACAAAACCTTGTCATCTTATTAAAGTAATGCAACCTGCAGTGTGATCTTGGTCATCCAGAGTGGTGTAAGAATTAGGCACGGGCAGACCTCTTGGATTCTTCATTCTGCCCCTTCTCCATTGTTGGACCTTGCAAGTTACTTGAAATCTGAGATTCATTTTCTAACCTATAAAATAGTGTAGATATAATAATGCTAGGCACAACATAAATGATGGCTGTCGCTGTTACCGATGGGTTGCGGCTCAGCTCTTGCTAGTCTCCCACCCCAAACTGGCCACCCGCAGCCTGCAGAATCTGCCCAGGAGCCTGCTACCTTCTTGCTTTGAGCCAATGCAGGCATACTTTGGACATCTCTCAAAGGTGCTGATTACAGGAACTTTAAAAATAAATTTCCTCTCCCATCTTATCTTCTGGTTCCTAGGCAAGAGCACTGAAGTATGCGGAATAACACTGACCTCAGGCTTAGAGTGGAACTGCGTCCTGAACACCTACTGAGAGAAAGTTGTGCTTAAAAGCAAATAAGCTGGAAAGTAAAGAAAGTGTCTCCTTGCTTTGAATCTACATGTGAAAATATAAAATAAAACTCTGTGACTCAAGGCAAATGAAAGAGAGCCTAGAAAATGAACTATTATCATGGTGTTTGGTGGCTAGAATCTTTTTAAAAACCTGATAATTGTGGGTTTTTAAAGAATAAGGTGAGCTGAATGGGCATCTTTAAGTCAACAGTTAAAGTGAGACTGCCAAAAAGGTAAACAGGACCTGCGTTTAATTTCTGTTTTTCTTTTGAAAGCCGGGGAAGCTAATACTTCAAGACGATGAAGCTGCCAACTAGCTAGTGGAAATTTATTTTCGAAAATAAGTTTACAAATGAAGATAAGGTGATTTTTTTTTAAAGCCCAAAGCACCAAATAAAATTTAATTCCTTTTGAAAACTAAGTAGAAATTAAATACCCTATTGTCTAAGCCTCAGTAGCAGTTAATCGTCAGAGTAAGTCATCTACATTTCAGCAATATCAAGCAGTTTTACCCTATAGCAACTTTTCTTGTTTTCGTCTCTTGAAGTTACACTTCTGTAGCATTGGGTTGTTTTTAGAACAGTGTGTGCCATGATGATGACATTTAAATATTTAAAAACTTATATGTCGTCAAGACTTCAAATAACACAGCCTTAGGAAGAACAGGTATTAATTTTATTAATTAATAAGATGTCCTTTTTGAAAGGCCTAAAATTCTGATACAATGCAAAGACCAGAAGTGCCAAATCAATGAGTGATTAAAAAAAGAAGGAATTTGGGTCAGGGAGGCAGTTCTTTACAATGAATCAATAGGTTTGTAAGCAGTGGAATAACATGACACTTTTAGTCATTATGTTACCATTGGGGCCAATTTGCACTTCGGTGTCACCTGGACAGCTTGGGGCGGGGTAACAGCATAGAAATGTAGTTAGCATTTTTCCTCGGTTCTTCCTCATTGATGGAGTGAAGAATCACAGGTCAGCAAGATTTAGAAAAGATTTACTAAAAGTATATTTTAGAAAGACAAAGCACACCCTAAGCAGACGCATGGATTTAGCAAAGAGCTGTAACTGAGTGCTGTAACAACCATCACGATAACGAACACAAAAAGACCCCAGAAGTGGGAATGTCTGCATTATATTTGGGCTGTGATGGGTGGTTCCAAAGGCCTTCCTAGGTGATTGGCAAGTGAGGTCATTTTGATTGACACCTGCTATATAATGCTTTGCCTACTGCGCATGCGCTTACCCTGAATTCTACCACCACTGGGGTGTTCTTTGGGCAGTCTCTTTTCCTTTGTTCCCCCTGTCACTCATGTATGACTAGCTACCTAACAATTAGTATAGATTTCTATAGGTAAATCAATTTGTTCAATTCGTACCTCAATTTATAACAGTATCACCCATCTCCATTTCCAGTTCTGCTCTCGGTATATATCACATATGGTTAGATCCTGATATCTCACCTTGGTTTTAAAACCCTTCACCTGCTGCCCTCCAGGCATACAGTTGTTTTCCATCCCAAGTCTATTCTGCCCAGTCTTTCTCCCTTTTTATATCTCATCTCCTGCACTGTCTCAATGGCTCTTCCCAACCGGTCATCATGCAAGCGATCAGGGAAGCAGTTTTTGTTAAAATACAATTTGCAAATCAGTGACAGGAAATGCGCCAAATTCTCTCTCTCTCTGTTTCTGCGGCCTCACACCTCCCCCAAAGTCTTATTTATCTTTATTTGTATCATCAGAAACATATGAATATTCTTCTGGGAAGAGGGTAAAAGGTTTATAGCTCCCATCAGAAGATATAGAATTATGTCCCAGGGAAGATTTCAGTTCTCAGTTCTTATTCTTCTTGGACACTATAAATTAAAACACTCATTTCCCTTCACAGAAAATAATGTCACACTTCAGCTCAGGCACAAGTTAAATTGAGAATGCTGGTTGGCTCAGTCCTGTCTGCCTTGCCCACACCATCTCCCCACTTCCCTTGTGCACATTCTCTCCAGTGACAAGGACAGTATCAGTATTTGAATGCACTCCTGTTGAACCCATGCAGCTAAGGGACGGTCACTTGTAGAATTTTACCTTTCAGGATTCTGACTGTCAGTACTCATTGTCACCTAGATCGCATGTCTTTTTCCAAGAGTCAAATGCCCTTCACATACCAAGCACATTTCACCTTCTTCCAGAAGTTTTCTATGGCTAATGGGAGAGGGCAGCTGTTAGTAGTTCACACCAACCCTGTTCTGAGCTTCAGGGTTGAAGAGGAAAAACACTCTCTCCAGCACAAACAACTACAATCACTTTAAAGCTGGTGAAGTTTAGTTGTTTGAATTGCAGTTTGACCTGTACCTTTTACAAGTGAATTTAGAGGATCTTCTTCCCAAAATTTTGCTCTGTGACCAAAATTTAAATGAATATCATGCGTACCATGAGTAGCAGACATAATCATCATTCTCCCTCAAAGTTAATCATGATTTTAAGTGCAACCTAATTAATAAGTGCTAAAATTCAATAAGCACTTACTTTATGACAGGTAGTATTCTAAGTGCTTCATATGAAGTATTACAGCTGAAACTCCAGCAGCCCTACAACTCAGCTTCAATTTTTAGCTCTTATTTTACAAATGAGAGAGCCGATGGAGCAGGTTCACGAGCAGCCCAAGGTCACATAGTAGGTGCTGCGGCCAAAATCTAAATAAGTATTCTGCTCCCAAACACTACAGTCTTAACCACGATGAGATGCTGGCCCCACGGAGTGGGATTCTACGTTGGGCATTATGGTCAAAATCAATGAACCCAGCACCTCCCATTCAATCCCTCCTCCACATGCCAACAGCATGACTTCTTGAAGGCGCAGATCTGATCATGACACGGCCATAAAATGTTTAGTGATTTCTCATTCCCTACAAGATAAAGTCTAACTCCTGAAGATGGCCGGAAGGCACACTTCCGTCATCTGCCTCAGCTCCCATCTCCACCTACATCATTTGCCACCTGCCATGCTTAGCCATGGTGCTCACAGTTCCCCAATTGGCCTGTGCTAGTTGATGCTTCAGAACCTTCAAATGTTCTGTCCTTTTGTTCTGCCCTTTTGTTCCCTCCTCTTACCCCAATAAGCTCATGCATATTCTTCAGACCTCTCTAAGACACCTTCTCTAGACCCTTCCCTAAAATAATATCCTCTCCTCTATTTTCTACCAGCACATAGAACAAAAAACAAAGTTAAAACAGCCACCATTTTTGAGCTCCCATGTGCTCGGCACAGAGCGAAGCATTTTGTAATTTTGGTGGGCACAAATTTTGAGCCGCAAACACAATTATGTTTCTTTCTTAAAAACTAGCTGTAATTTCTGTTTGGAGACCTCATTCAGCCAGGAGAGAGCACCTTAACCTTAACATCGGCCCTCGCAGCGTCTCCTCCATCTTCTGGGGTTGCAGCTGAGTTGCCACGGGCACAGGCAGTGTGTGTGGGTGGGGGGGGGGAGGGCGGTAGAGAGGTCAGGTAAAGATGCACCTTTGGTTTCCATGTTACCATCTTCCCACGCTGGTGTCTAGTCACCATCGAAGCTGGGACAGTGGTCTCTGCAGCTTTCTCAGATCCATCGGTGTCTATGTGCTCTTAGCTTGACCAGATGCATTCTGCCTCTGTGGAGAGAATTGGTGGAAAGCATCTCCTACCTAGATGCACTACACAGACATTGCTTTGACTTTAATGTTGTGCTGGGTTCCCAGCAACTCTGGACTGAACCAATTCCCTGGACTCTTGTGTGGGGTCAGGGCCCATATATTTGCTGCTCTCGAACGCCTAAGCCCATCTGGAGCTTCCATCTTGCCCCATGTAAGACTCAGTTGCTCCAGTGTCTAACCACTTCACTTCCCTTCTAACTCTTCTTGCTCTCTTTGTTAGTCCTAGAAAGCTGTGATGTCTGTTGGGGAGAAAAACTCTGACTAAGTTTTCTTCCAAGTCTTAAGTCTTATGCCTGAATTCCTTTCTTATATGAGTTCTACTGAGTCATCCCTTCCTTGATCAATGAATGGTACCAACTGGGAAGAAAAATAGGACTATAAGGAAATTCCATGATGGGAAGAAGAACAGCTAATATCTTACTATTACTCCTGCCTTCCAGATACTCACAATCAATGATTATCTCATATAAGTTTTCAAAAACATGCAGTAGGTGTAATTTTTCTTATTTTACAGAAGAAAACTGAGGCCTAGTGAGATCAGTTAACATCGCACACAGGTAGAAAGCTATTAAATCCAGTCCATGCTCTTGACCACCACAGTCTACTACACTTATCATATTCCAATTATCATTGGGATAATTTCTTTAAATATCTGAGTTCCTGAGTTAAACTGTGAGCTCCTGAAGTCAGGGCTAGGTCTTCCTTCATCCTGATCTCCCCAAATCCTGGCACTTAGCAGGTGCCCTGTAGGTGGTGTTTGAATTGAAATGGGTCAAGGAGAGAGAAAGGAAGAGAAGGAAGATGGGGGGAAAGGGTCAATGGGAAAATTTTTAAGCTATTCTGTCAACTAAACATAAGTGGAAAGGTTGGTGGTATTAGCTAGATCATGTCCAGAACTAGACTCTCCTTATATCATACTCTCATCATTCTGGGCATAGAAATTAATTCCTGTGTCCAGAAAAGAAGAGGATGTAATATTGTTGGTGACATAACAATAATAAGTGGGGATCCCATGCATAGGAGCAGTGACTGCAACTACGGACGGTCACCAGCCAATGTAATCTTTGTTGATTTTTATTTATTTTCTAGACATTGTCACCCAAGATGTTGGTGGTACATAGATCTGATAACTTCTGGAATTTCACACCTTTCTATTAAATTTTTGTCTTACAGCTTTTGTTATCCCACATTACTTAAGTCCCTCTGATAACAAATATCATGTTTATTAAACTATGCATCTAGGCAAAGGGTAAAGGTTTTAGGCTCAAATTGCAATCACAGGCACGTCTGATTTTTTTCTTCTTCTTCATAATTGTTTGTCTACAATGTATTTTATTTTTAAAATGTTCATTATTTGGCATTGTAACAAATACTATAACACAACAAAAGTAAAACAATAAAGTTAACATTTCCCCATCCCATCTCTCCCAGATAACTTCTGTTAACCACCTGGTGTATATTCTTCCTGTGTGTTTAACACATGTGTTCGATCACATCTTCATGTTTATAGGAGTTTGATTTTTCTTTTTTATATTGTCTCCTGCCCTACTCCTTGTCTTTTACCCTCTAGCTACCATCTCTCATTCTTCCCCTTTTCTTTTCTCCATTCTTTCTCTCTTTCTTTCCCTTCTCTATTTTTTATTTTCCACATTTCCCCTGTCTTTCCATATTAGCCTTGGAGCACCCAGGCTCCCAGGAAATAAATTCATCAGGTGTGACAACTCTGTCTAAGCTTTGGGGATGAGCTTTATTTCTTGGGTTGCCTTGCTTTGGGGATAGCAACATGAAGGAGGACTTAGCCCTAACTTCAAAGCCACAGCATGACAAAGTGAGAGGGGAGGGTGGGCAGAAAGTAAATATTCAGTTAATCAAACTTATCTTATTTGGTTAACATATTTCAGAACCCAGGGTGCTTTTGTGATTATTAAAGTCTTTACTGTATACATTTAATTCAAAAAGTAAACTATATTTATTGCTTTTTTTAAAAGGCCTTCTATAGCATTTAAAAGCAAACAATAAATTTATATCTATCCCAGAATTCCTCTCCCTGAAGTCCTAATCCCCAGAAATAGTTTAGTATTTCCTTCCAGATGTTTTTCTGGATTTTATAACACATATAATAAATTTTGTATATAATGTGTATGCAGCTTTTTCACTTAAAAATATGCACTTCTCTCCAAATCACTACTCTGTCCTTTTAAATGCTACATAATAGGCTTCACAATTAATTTAACCTGTTTTCTGTATGAACATTTAAGTCATTTCCAATCTCCAGGATGCATTTCTAATCTTTCTACTAAGACTTTCCAAAGAGAATGCTGTCAATCCTGTCTTCTGAATGACTTGAGGCTGCTGATCTGAGTGACTTACTTAACCAGTGGCTCCCATAACACTGAAAATATCCTTTGTCTGCTATGTTTTGTCCATGAGGACAAAACCTTGCTAACTACCTTCACCCTTGTAAGCTATCCCTTCAAGTCTTATTGTACTATTTTATTGTTGTTCTGTTCTTCCTTTTTTCTTCTGTTAGACCTATACAAGTTTGATGCAGGATCCCCAACCTGACCCACTAAGCCATGAACGCTGCGGTACTAACATAGGTTTGTAGTGGCGCAAATAGTGAGTGAATTTTCACCTACCATGTCCTGCCCTTTCTTTTCCTTGGGTTCTGACCTCTGTAAGATTCTAAGTAGCTTTCTGGGTTACAGCCAGGTAGCCTAAAGGCCTTTGCTTGGGACCCTAGTCCTGGGCTACAAAGAACAACAGAAAACATGGAGGTGCTCTTGTCAATATGAATCAGCTGCCGGCAGAATAGGATGCTTTAAATAAGGAGAGAGGATGAAGAAGGTATTAGCTCAGAAGATGTGGGGGCTTTCTGGGGTTTTTACTGTGATGGAGGGATAAAAGGTGATTGAAAAGACTAAATACAGCAGGTCTTCAAGTAATGTCGTTGTATTATAATGTTGATGAGATGCTAAAGGAACTTAACTCTTGTTTATATCAATTAGCCTATAGTAAAATTGTTTTCGCTTGAAGTTACAGAACCTATGGACAATGTTAGAGACTTACTGTAATGCTGAGAAAATGAAAGTAATTATAGTGTTTTCCCTCTTCATGTTACAATTAACACTTCATGAAATAAATTATTTCTCAGTTTTGGCATGGTCTTAAATGTATTTCCATACTTTAAATTTTCACTTTAACATTTTATTCACAAGGGATGGTTATTCACTTGTTTTTCACATTTTGCTGTATTTGGTTAAAAAATTAGAATATTTGTTAAAGTGAATGTTACGTTAGAAGTTACATAGTGTTGACACTAAACCCAAACCCCCATTTAAAAGAAAAGCACACAATATGTTCTTTCTAATATTTTATCTCTGAAACAATGAGTCCTGTTTCAAGTGAATCCTTTCTTGGTTGTGAGCTGTTTCTATTGACCATTAAACAGTCCCTAGAACTGATTTTCAATGTTCGACAGATACTGACATTGCTATTCTAGGGTGTTAACATCTGAAAGAAGAGAGAGTATAGATGAACCAGGAATTTATCGTATAGTTGTGGCAAGAGCAAATTATTATTGTTATATTATTATTTAGCAAAGGCTCTTATGTTGTAAATAGTTAAAATTTTCACATTGAAACTTTGTTTATTTAAAATAATAGAAAGAATGCCGAACTCAATTGGTAAGAAATACTGGTAGACTATTTCTAAGTGAAATTCAGTCTAGTAGTTTAAAGTACAACATATATGACAAAACTATACTATCATAAAATAGAAAAAAGCTAAATTCGTGAGAAAATAAATTCAGATCCAAATCATGTATGTGATTTCTATATGTGGTGTCTTTAAAGATGTAACTAATGAAATGTATTAGACTAATTGAAATAAGTCAAAGAATAATTGTTGAACCTGGAATTTAGAGATATATGAAAGTTATCCTAAGTTTCTTAAACTTTTTGTTTGAAAAAGATATTCATTCCCACAGGGTTCTCCTTACTAACGAGACCTGACAACTGAAGTGAAAAATAAACATAAATACGTATACAGTAGAAATCACACCATCTGAATTATACTAGATTCTCAAATAGCATGAACTAATTTGATGTGATTTTAAATATTTTAAAGTTATATTTAACTTGAACTGAAAGTTGGGTTTGTAGGTTAAAAATTTGAAAGGGAGGAGAATGATTTCGCTCATGAATGCATGAAGTGCCGGCGGTGACTGCCTCAGCTGCCCATCCTGTTTTTGACTCATGACTCTTCTCCCATCACCACCTGGGTGGACCTTCCACACCTCTTTCTCTCATGCTCCTCTAGGCGGGTGCTGTGGTCAACCCACTCTGGGATTAATTCCAGTCTCTCTGGTCTTTTCCTTCCACCTCCCACTCCGACATCAAAGAAGGTTGGGGTGGAGTAGGAGCAAAAATGTGCCTATTTCAAAGTGTAAATTTTATGGCATTTGAATTGTATCTCAATAAAAATGTTTAACCCATTTTCCGTTTGCCCCGAGAATATTCGCCAGTGGCAGTTGTGGCTGCAGCGTTGACCCTGAGATAATTCATGGATTATAGTCCTAACCTTAACCCGAAAGTTTGCCAAGAAATATCTCGCTTTTATTATTATTTTTTTGCATCGTTCTAGTATATTGATAGTCTTTGGAAATAAATGACATCATTCTATTCATAGCCTTCTGTTTTTAGTAGTGGTATTTCCATTTTAAAAATATAGTAATTCTCAATTGCTGAAAATGTCAAATCTTAGAAAATGTAGCATTCCTACATGTGATGTTAAATTAATGATGGCAGAGAGCTGCACATTTTTTTCTAAATGGGAAAGGGGTTAAAAAAAAAAAAAGAATCATAACTTAAAACAAAAGAACAAGTATGCAAATAGCAGGTTCCAGACTGGTCACACGTGCCCTGGTGTCTAAGAGCAGGTTGTGCACTTTTTTCCTATTTGCTACCTTCTCATAAAATATTTTAGCATTGTAAAAAACTTTATTTCTTGACCAATATATTTGTTTTCATTGAAAAAAACAAAACACTTTGCATTCTAGCGTGATGCACCACTGAGAGCAGTCTTAACAGAATGGCAGTGTTACTTGACAAAGGCTGTCTTTAACAATTGCCTTGGAGTTTATCCATAAATAGGCTTGATATGTGTAATTATTCCATGGACATTTATCAGTTGGGCTTTGTGGGGAAGGGATGGACCATTTGCAGGAGAACTGAGGCACCAGGTGAGGGGACTTGTCCCTAGGTCGTGCAGAGTGATGTTAGCGTAATTTTCTATTTCTGTGGAGATTTCCTCATGTCGTCATGCCTTTGATCCCATGAGACAGATTGTTTTCCTTTTACCTACATATATCAGATGATAACCCTAAATTACACATACAATAAAAAATAATTTCTAGAATCTGTGGCACAATGGAAGCCCAGTGATGGATTTCACCGGTATAATACAGGCTGTGTGGGAGGTAAGATTTGAACCGAATATGTGTTTTTAATCACCAATTTAAAGTAATGTTCACAAAGGAGCAGAGGGATCTGTTCCACCCTTATGACACTTCACCTGACACTGAGCACTTAGAAAACAAGATAAAGAAGCAGCAAGGATGTGGTCTTATCTGTTCTGCCTGCAGAGCTCTTGGCTGTGTCCTCCTGCTAATACTTATTTCCTTAACAATGTGAGGGAGTGTAGTGTACTTTCTAAAGTGAAAGGGCTGAACAGTTCTTTAAAGCTTAAGTTCTGAACATCACCAGCACTCCCCTCCCCCACAAACCTGGATTCCCATAGGACAGTAGTAGGACACAGGACAGGCATCATTAGCCTCCCCGCTTCCAATGCTTAGCAACAATGTGTGTGGGACCCCACTGGCTATGACAGGTATGTATGTGTTTCTACATGCTTGTGATGCCTATTGAAAATAAAATACAACTTTAAGGGGGATAATACCTCAGGGGAGGGCAGAGCCTGTCCATGAAGATGTCAGTAAAGAGGTTTATTTAGTGATTGCTGTTGCATTCGGCCAGATTATAACAAAGAGCACAGCCAAGTAAAAACAAGTGGTATCAGATGTAGGGGAACCAAGACTTCTAGCTCCTACCAAATTACAAACTTCTAATTCTTCTCGGTGCCTATATGTATATTTAATGCCTTAAATAAAGAACCTGGAAATGTAAACAACCACGGATTCTGTTGATGAGAAAAAAATAAGCCAATTTCAAACCTTCCTGTTATTTTAGTCTCTGGAGCTAACATGTGAAAGCAATTAAGAAAGGTGCTCTCTAAGGAAAGTCTTACCTCCACTAAATGACGCTGGAAGAGCCCTTTAAGAAAGATGAAACTGAAAACAGCACCATACCTTCCTTAAGAATTACTGGGCACCTAGATCATAAATGCAAAGCAAATGCAAACGTGCCTATTGTCTAAGACCCAGAAGTCTGCAAAGCTAAATCCCATATCTCTCGAAAGGTCACCGTGGTAACCGCTGAAATAATCACCTGTCCTTCCCTCACTTGGAGACGAAGATGCTCATGGAAACAAAAAGGGCTGGAAGGGAGGTTTCAAGAGCATTCGCCAGTCGCAACGACCTGAGTCTCCCCTGTTGACTTCTACTGGAAAGAGGGCTTACGGAGAAAAAGGGTCGTTATTTTCCTTGTAACGTGAGCGCTTTTTTTTTTTTTTTAAGCTATGAACTTTTTACCTTGCTTCATTCATGTTTCATTTGATTAATTACCAACTGTATAGCCCCTGAAAAGCGAGCGCGGGCTTCTTAAAGTTGGTATTTTGCTTTCGGATTCTTCACTTGCAACTGGGAGGCGAGTGGGAGTTAAGTCACCTTTGTGGCTGTGCACTGGTAAAGGACACGCTCGGAGTCTGCGCGTCGGTCCCCTTCATACCACGAGGACCCGAGGGGAGCCCGACTCCTCCAGCCCGGAGTCCGTTTTCAACCCTCAGGGAGCCTGCTCTGCCATTGACATGCAAATCCGGCCCTGAGCGCCCGGGCCAATCCGGGAGGCTTCCTGTGGGATTACCTGGTGGCGAGCGCGCCCCGCCAGCGCGGCCCCGCGGCGGGCGGGCGTAGTCGTCGGGCTTCCCCGCGCCTTCCGGGGCCCTGGCGCCCGCGCTCAGCGCCCTCCAGCTGCGCGCCCAGGCCCCGCGCCGCGCCGCCAGCCGCAGCCGCTGTCGCCCTGGCGCGGAGACGCGGGGCGCGGCGAGCCGTCCATTGTTGAGCGCGGCCGAGCCCCAGCGGCGATGCGCCGCGCCGCCTCGGAGCCGCGGCGGGGTTTGAACTTGGCGGCGGCCGGGAGCCCCGCGCGGCCCGGGAGGCGGCGGCCGCCGGGCGAGCGGCGATGGTGAGTGCGGGGCTCGGGTCCGCTTCTCCCGGTCGGCGGGCGCGACCGCGGCGCACGGCTGCCTGTGGAGGAGTGAGGGGTCTCCGCCGCGCACTTTCTAAAGGGTGTCTGTTTCGGTTCCTCTGGCGACTGGAGAACCCTCTCCGGGAGGAGGGAGCCCCGGGCTGCCTCCACTGCCCGCTGCTGGCCCGATGGGGGGTAGGCGGCGCGCCCGAGGGTCTTCTGACACTCCTGGGCCTTGGCTTTTTTTCCATTAGGGAGGCAGAAACTGCCACTCCAAGAGGAAATAATTGCAGATTATTGACAGCATGAAAACTTTTCAGAAGAAATGATCTGTGAAATATTTTAATTTTGATAAATTGCTTTCCACGAGGTCCCCTACTGAGTTTAGAACGACTCCCCTTTCTTTTACTGGATTTGTTTCTGCAGGAAAGGTCCCAAATGGGCTTTGAAGGGCGTGCCTGCCTCCTCCCCGCCCCCAACTTGTCCATCTTAAGGCAGCTTTTTAAAAGGTGTGTTCCACATTCATTTAACAAAAGTTAAATCATGGAAATGAAATTATACCTGACACATGCTCTATTCTGAGTTGCCAGAGGGGTGAGTGCTTTGCTGAGTGAGGGGTGGGGAAGAGCTTATTAAATTTCAGGACATCGAGCATACTGTGGAGTTGGAAGCTGTCGGTCTCTTTCTCTTGTGTATTTTAAATAGCATTACTTCTTTTTGTGTGTGTTTTTGTTGTTTTTAAACTGTAGTGTCGTGGTGAATTTGTGTGCATGCAGGCTTTTGGACTGGGGGCGAATAAAGCTACCTACATATATATAATCTCCATGAACAGGTTGCTGAGAGATATCAGGGTGCAACAGGAAATCGGCACCGAGGCTTCTAAAGAAGTTCTGTGCCTTTTCTGTTTCTAATTGTTAATATTTAAAGGCTAGTTAAATGATCATCTCCAATTAAAAGCACGACGGTCAGACTTATGGCTAAATCTTCCCCAAATAATTTCACCAGAAGTTGGATTGCATTTTAATTGATTCTGATGGGTTTTTTTTTTTTGTCTTTTACAATGTATTTTTTTCTGATTATAAAGGTATTACATGGTCATTGCAGAAAAGGTGAAATATACAGAAGTGAGAAATATTCATAACAATGACACTTATGTTCTGTTTGCTAAGGCCTGATTTTTCCTAGAAGCCCAGTCATTTGAAACTTTGCAGCTATGGACATTTTTTAATTACTAAAAAAAACCCCAAAAACCAAAAAACAAAAAAAAAAACAACAAAAAAAACTGGTTTAGGAACTAAAACTAGTAATTGACAAGACAATAAATTTGTATTTTAAAAAATTTTATAACCAACAATAACTCATTCACATGGTTCATGGAACAGAATTTATTGTGGCAATTTCTCTTGAATCAACTTCCCACATCTGTTCCTGACAAATGGTTTCTGTTTGCATAGCCTGTTTTGTAAATACATCTCTCTACCATTTGAAGGCAAAGTGCCCAATCACATACCCCTTTCCAGTGCTTGTAGCTAGGCTCATAGAGTTAATATTTTTATTGGTTTCTACATCAGAACTTCCTCACCATACGCTTGATAAAACCCTGGAGAAGGTTACCAAGGGATGTTGAAGAGAATTTACTTCCCTGGAGCTTTTAAGAATAGGATAAACATCCATCTGCCTAGGATGGCTTCAGTGCAGTACTGTCTGAATAAAGGAAGACTAGGTCACCTCTCAGAACTCACATTGAATTCTAAACATATTCAGCCCTCAATAACCTGGGACCAAATGAAGATTACCCCAAAGCACCTGACTCCAGCATGAGGTGAAGCCCTGTTTTGATTTATGTAAAACAAAGATTCTCCTTTGGTCAGAAAGATTTAAAATTATCCCTAGGACTTGTTAATACATTTCTATTTGTGGATAGAAAAAATCAATAATGGTTTAATTACTTTCTAAGAAGTTATAGGTTGAATACAGTATAAGTTGTGATTCAAGGTGAATAAATGAACTGATTCATGGGAATTAGAAGTTCTGCCTCAAAGGCAGGAAGAGGTGTGTGTGTGATGAAAACTCTAAGCTAGGGACGATATGCCTAAGAGCTTTCTCCAATTTGGACCCAATTTTCTTTTGAGTATCCTATCTTGTGTGTTTAATCTAGATAAATATCTTCTTACTTTCTTGATTTTTGTAATGTAAAAACCATGTAGCACTTTTACCAAAACCAAGAATTCCTGTAACTTCTGCTGGAGACTGTTCCCCTGGGCCCCAGCAGTGCCGCATCCCCTTGGCTTCTTTCAGAAGGTCAGCATTTCATGGCTTGCTGCTTCCTCTGCCCTCCTGTCTGACAGAAGTATCCTGTAATTCTAACCACTGTGTGACCTCAATTGCAGTGACACCTTCCTCCCTTTCCGCAATGTCACTTGATCAGGAGCAGCCACCCCTCTTTCTCCTTGCAGGATCAATGGGAAGGGTTCACTTTCTAGGAAAGGTCACGTCAAAGAGAAAATGGAGAAGTCAAGAGTCTCCTGGCTGGGTAGTTTTCACCTTACTTAAATGCCTCCACTTCACACCCTTCAGCTTGTCATATTTTTCCATGTATGCCAAACATGTTTCCTTAATGCCCAAAGAAAATACAGTATGAGCAATGATTCAGCAAATATTTACTGTATGGGAGGCAGCCCAGGAACTGGAAATAGGTTCTTTACCCTCAAGGAATTTGTCATGTAAGAGGAGAAATCAAACAATAGTAAAGTAGGGCCATTCGGAAGGAGTAGAGTATAGGGTAAAGAACTTAGGTTTGTTTTAAGTTAAACATACACCACCCCTAATGACCCAACGCCTAACTATTTACTCAAGATAGATGAAGACAAATGTCCATAAAATGACTTGTAAAGAATGTTCATAACAACCTTATTCATAATTGTCAACGACTAGAAACAACCCTATATCCATCAGCAAGAAAATGGATATTGTGGTACATCTATATAATGGAATACTACTCAGCAATCAAAATGAATGAACTCATGACCCACACAGCTACCTGGATGAATCACAGAACCAGTATGTTAAACTGAAGGAAGCCAGACACAAAAGAATACATAAACAATTCTATTTATGAAATACTAGAACAGGCAAAACTAATCTATGACCCTAGAAGTTTGTGCTTGCCTCAGGGCCAAAGAGCCAAGAGATTGACCAAGGAGCTAAGAGATTTTGTGGAGCAATGGAAATGTTCTGTCTTGTTTTGAATGGTGGCCACATAGGTATACACGATCAAAATCCATCAAAATGAACACTTAGGACCTATGCATTAGCTTAATTAGAAGAAAGACTTAGGTTCTAGAGATAGACAAGGGTACACATCTCATCTCTGTCTCTAGATGCACATTACCTTGGGCAAGTTATTAAATATCTCTGAGACTGAAAGCATTGGGCAATAATAAAACATCTTCATAGGGTTATTGTGAGGATTGAGTTTGATAAAGAAAGTATTCAGCTTAGTAAAACTCAATTGTCAGCTAATAATTCCATGCACTGTGATAAATATAACATGTGGTTTTGAGGTTCATGATAAAATTACTTCACTTTTGTAAAAGCCATCTCATTTAATACAAGGATCTCATAGCATATTAACTTATATCCTTAGCATTATATGTGTTTTCTTTTTTAATGGGTCTTTTGAGGTTGTAGGGAATTTAAAGTTTTTGCCCACCTTTTCAAAATACCACTAGGGCTTTGCTTTGCCAACACAGGTAGGCCCAAAGAGAGTAAATACCCAATAAGCAAACCCCTCTGTGTTTTAGGACTGATTTAATGATACTAGTTGAAACTGAACTCCCAGACTAGGCTCACAGCATCCTCTGGGAATCCAGGTGGAAGGGTAACATATTACATCCTCTTTGCAAAGCTGTAGGTGGAAAACAACTCTTGATCTCTATATCAAATTAATATTGTGCTTTTTTTTAAGTGACAAATTTATACAACTTGAATTTTCAGTAAAATACCTTGGACAGAGTGATAAAATATGCTAATACAGGAGTTTACTTAATCTATTAAGCTTCAATTATCTTTAAGTTCAACAAAGTGTTTGGGAAAGACGTTTTATGTCCTTTGCCAGCTCCAACAGAGGCATTTTGTTGTTGGGTTGGTTTAATTCATTCAGTAAACATCAAACATTTCCTGAGAACATATTATTAGCTTCTGGGAATTTAACAATGAATAATAAGACCTCTTACACTCAAGGGTTCATAGACCCCCTGAGTATAAATGTGTATCCATTTCTCTCAGAATGTTTTTTCAGAGTAGAGGGCTCTGTCTTAGGTTAGTTTTGTTGGGTTTTTTTGGTTGGTTGTTTTTAAAAGCTCCTGCTGATTGATGGTAGAGGTTTAAAATCCTGGTTCTTTTTCATTGATGCTATTGTCTTAACAGAGTTTCTTGCTAAGGTTTTCTCTTGTTATTCTTTACTAAAAATAACAACAACAACCATGTGGTCTCATATAAAGGCACTTTAGTGAAGTGAAATAGTCTTATGTGGTAGAGAAAGGATGGCCTAGGTTTGAATCCGAGCTCTGCTGCTTACTGGTAATTTAGGTCAATTTTTAAAATTCTTAAAGTCTGAGCTTCCTCATCTGCAAAACAGTAATAACAACAACAACAATACTTGAAAGAAGTATTAATACTATTCAGATTAAAGCTGTTACAAGGAGTAAATGACAAAAAAAATAATGTAAACATAACTAGCCTCGTACCTTGTGGGTGTTAATTTCTAATATTTACCAAGTACTCGCTAAGAGTTGAGCACTGTCTGAAATTCTTCTTGTATCTTCCTCACACTCCTACAAGGTAGGCACTGAGGAAGCTCGCAACACAGAAGAGGTTAAATAACTCACTGAGGGCATGGAGGTGCCAGGATTGGAACCTAACAAGATCCTGCCCTCAGCTGATGAGGTTCGTAATAAATGTCGGTTACTTTTCCCTTTTAGGTAGAATTATTTTTAAGATTTAATTATTGCAGGGAGAAAGTAACATCGGTAAGTTGTGCTAGTACCCTGTTATGGGCTGCCTGCAAGTGAGCACTGGCAGAGAAATTGGCCCACTCCTGAGTGTGTTCTTAAATGGTAACAGGTCTACTACTTGTTGCTGGGGCAGGGGGCGGGGAGGAGATTGTTGCAGGAGATGAGCTAATGTAATTGTCAGGTTCTTTCCCCAGCTCTCAAAAGTCTGCCTATCAGTGGCCCTCTTTGACGTTGTCCTTCAGCCCCTATCCCAGTGACTCAAGAAGTTAGTTTGTGAACAAAAACTGTGGACAACCTGGCCACCTGTTAGGATTCAGCCTAGACTTCATGAAGCCCATTTAGGGATGGACGTAGGCGCAATATTGTCTTGGTCGCTACAAGATGCCAAGGTGAGAAATGTGTTCCAGGGCCCTGTCACAGTCAGAGGAACCGTAAACTATTGACCCAGGATATTTCGTATTCGTTATTTCCATTGGCATTTCCTCAACTCCATTCAGGAGAACCCTGAGCTAGAACTTCAAGTAAAAATAAATCCTAGGTGGTAGGCTGCGAATCCTGTTGCTTTAATGAAGACATAAGAAGTCACAATGGCCAGTTTGTTAAAATAATGTGTAGATGTCCAGGGGGGTAATGTGGTTAAAAGATATAAGGACCTAATTTCCTATTTAGATATGAGCCTTTTCACTTAATCCCACCAGGATGCTCTGTATCCTCTCTTGACACCCAAGCTTCTCCTTTGCAGCACAATTAGACAGCAAGGGTCTCAGGACCTTTTTTCCAACCTTGAAAGTGGTGCCAGGTCCGTTTACAGATGCACCGGGAAAGCCCTCCACTGTACAGAGGAGGTGCTGCTAGAAGCAATAGGCTGAAGCCAGGGGGCATGGGGAGGAGCCCCATTACCGTGTTCTTGAAGGAATGCCACTATATGCCATTTCTGTCCACCCAAGTAAGCCACATTATCTCAGGGCAAAATTACTAGCAGACAAAATTCTTTCAAAGCTCTGCTCTCTGAAGGGATGAGAGAAAATGGGGAGGAAGAACCGACAAGGATCTTAGCTCTCTGGTTGTCCCTGACCTTTCAAGGCTGCTTTGCAGTGTACAGGTTCCACTTTTCTCCTAGTCTAACTCACAATAGATATGAAAGGTTAAAGTTAGGAGAATTGCAGCACCGTTACTCGAAGTCCTTCTCTGCCTCTTCACCATCGCCTTCAGCCTCTTTTCGCTCAACTTTAAGCCCTTTGTGTCAGTTTCCATGGTTACGTCTTCACCACTAGCAGCTGGAATGCCATAGTGAGAGGAGGCAGCCTCCCCTACTGAGCCAGGTCTGGCTGGGGCGGAGGCCATGGATCTGCAGCTGGATCTGCAGCTGGATTCCAGCATGGGGTCACAGTCCAGTACCTTCTCTTTGTTGTGGGTTCTGTACCTTTCCCAGGCTTGGTGTGTTGGGGTTGCAGGAGGAGGGAAGATGAGGGGTGATGTATAGCCCACAGGGTTTTTTCCACCTAGGCTGACCTGCCAAATTCCTGCCTGATGCCCACCCCATGTCTGTATTAGTGCCCAGTGGAGAGGGAGGGACTTGCTCTGTCTAGTCAGGTAAAACTTCCCTACCTGCCTCCCCTCTGCTTTTGTTCCCATTACCATCTGTTTACGGGTTAGTGCAGGAGTCCCCAACTCCACAGCTGCAGACCAGGCACTGGTCCGTGGCCTATTAGGAACTGGGCCGCATAGCAGGAGATGAGTGGCAAGTGGGCAAGCGAGCGAAGCCTCATCTGTATTTGCAGCCTCTCGCCCATGCTGGCATCGCCGCCTCAGCTCCACCCCAGATCATCAGGCATTAGATTCTTATGGGAGCACCGGTCCTTAGTGCCCAAGAGGTTGGGAACTGCTGGTTAGTGGACATTAACAAGGCCAGCCTTTGGCCTTGAAGGATTTGGTATCAAAGGCAGGTTTTCATCTACCCTGAAACACCAGGGAGGCACTGGAACTGGGGTATTGCACAGGGACTTGAGGTTCACGATGAGAACACAACTAGCTAAGAGTTTGTCTTGAAGCTGTCTCCTAAGATACCACTCGAAGGCTTAAATTCCTTCTCATTTGGAGTCCAACTGGCCCCAGAGTTAGGCGAGGAATTATAACTACAAGTAGAAATGAGGTAGCCCTGGTAGTGAGGGTAAGGAGTAGTGGTTACCAGTGAAAACCACCAAAAATCATTGCTTCTGAGGAAGACAGTACTTGAAGAATTCTGCTCTTCTTGGGATAAGGCAGCTCAGTTTTCCAGAGATCTTTCAGCCCTACAAAATAACCTAACTAAGCCCTTAGGTGATGCGATTGTTGCGGAAGGTGGTTAAGGGCACCCACCCTTCGGAGCTGAGAAGGTTTGGGTCCTGGCTTTACCATTTTTGTGGTCTTGGGCAACTTATTTAAATTACCTGTGCCTCAGTTTCCATTTCTTTGAAAGGGGGGCAATACTTCATAGGGTTGTTATGAGGATTAAATTTGTTATGTAGAAATACTTTGTAAATTGTAAAGCTCAACACAGGTGCCAATTTGCAATAATTTTAAACGATGTTTGAGAATGTCAGGTTAAACTAAAGACATAGATTTTTGTCTCACTTTTGTGTTATATATGTCAGTGGGTCCAGAATTCTCCTGGAGAGAATAAAATAGTGTTAGAGTGAGTAGGGCCATACAAGATTTCTTTTATTAAAAGCCAAAAACACTAAACTGCGTTACACTAACCCTGTAGAACCAAAGGAAAGGAAAAATGATGGGATGAGTAGAAAGCCAGTTCATGGAACCATAGTTACAAACACCTTGAAAAGGTATATTGTAAACCATAAACAATGACTTTTCCACAAATACTCTGCATTTTGGTATCTTGCCTTCTGTTTAAACTACTTCCAAAGAGTATAAAGCAACAGCTGGGGGAAAGCTTGGGAGACGGAGAAAGCCCTGCTTTGGGTGATAGCAAAGATTGGAAACATTTAGGTCTGAGATTTGGAGGCATTTAAATAGCATGGAATGTCTATTATCTATGCTAAAAAGCAGAACGAATCTTGAATATTGTGGACACAAATGCAGTTGGCACGAGCTTTAAAAAAAAAAGTGCATGTGAGCTTCTTTCTAAGACCCAGTAATCCTCTTGGGCAAAGTAAGGATTAGGCCTCCCTCACAGACAAGGAGGTGAGTTCATTTTTGCTAAGATTCCTCAGCCGATGCCAAACTTAGCAAGGGACCTATTTTCCCCCGATGAATGACAGTCTCCATTTATATTTTTAATGTCCACCCCTCTTCTCTAGGCAGGACTAGGACGGGAGAAACTTATTTGCAAATAGATGGGAAAGAGAAACTCTGGCTCCCACCAACCACATTGTGACCCCAGGCACTTGCCAGAGCAAGAGTCCCTTTACCTCCTCCTGCCTGCAGGAGGGCAGGAGTCTCTTGCCTCAGAGCCCAAGGTCAAAGCACCCCAGGGGCTCAAAAAAACTGGGTCCAAACTCATATATTTTTTTTAATTATTGAATTTATTGAGGTAAAAATGATTACTATCATTATATAAATTTCAGGCGTACAACATAATTCAGTATCTATACTCTATTGTGTGCTCACATCCCAAAGTTTAGTGTCCTTCCACCATCATATTTGACACCCATGTTTTTAAAACAGCCTTGTGGATACGTTCACTGATACGTCATCCCTGCCCAGCGCCTGAGGCTCCCTCTGGTGACAGGAGGCCTTTGAAGAACTCACGTGAATTCTGTCATCCTTGACACTTGAGGAACCATTTCTTTCACACCAGGGCTAGGTCCTCTGTGCTAGTCTGTTCCGAAGGGGCCCAGGTGGTGCTCCATATTTCCTGTTCTTAAATGGCAAAAAACCTCTCCATTTTGGGGTTAAATTTTCTATCCCTCCCCAAATGCTTTAGACATTGCAGTTTCCCTTTATAAGGTATTTAATCTACTGCCATCCTGACACATCCCTTGGGTGACTTTCCCCATTCTCTTATTGGCCACTTTGACTTAATAATAGCTCCTATCTTGTAGGGATTGTCACACACTAGGCTCATTGATTCCCACAGCAGTGCCACCAGGCAGGTAATTATTCTTCCCTTTTTTTCACAGATGAGGTCCTAAGACTCATAGAACAGTGACTAGGGACTGGCAGAGATGGGGAACCCAGGCTGACCTGGCTCCAAATCCTGTGTGTGTCTTTCCAGCAAGACTGGGGGTCAGAAGTTGTCTTTTTTTCAACACAGATTACAACTTGGAGCCTGCATGCAGAAAGTGCTCATCACTTGTGCATGGAGGTACTCAGAGATGATGTTTTCTCACTTGGGATGTATCATTTATATCCCTTTTACACCTTAGTTCATAGACCACTAAAGGTAAAGGAATCCCAAAGCTCATACAGACAAACTTGGTGTAGGTCTCCTGACTGTGGGTCCAATATTTGTCTTCTGTAACGGGATGTGCACATATAGCCATTTTTGGTGTCTATTTAAGCATTCAAACTCCTTTTTCCTAATGTTTTGTGGACATAGGGAGTTAAGTATTAACAAACCCAGGTTCCTGTGTACCTTCCACCATGATGCTGCTTGCTCTCTTTCCTCTTGTTTCTCTCACGGGTAGATCTTTACCAACGTGCTTTCCTAGAGGCCATTACTGGTGCTACACCACGCAGCATCTAGGGATAGTTGGGTTAGGGATAGAGAGGGGTCCATCTGATGTCAGTAATCGCTTCAGAAAATGCTTTTGGGATTAAATGTTCGCCACCTTGTCAATGGACCCTTAGCATTGTAGAATCCAAAGTAAGTGTGACAGAAGAGACAGCATAGAAGTTAAGAATTAGGGACCCTGGCTTCCTGTGCCAGCCATGTGGCTTACAAGTCCTGACCTTGAGCAAGTAACTAAGAGTTCGTCTGTGAGGCTGTCTACCCCTGCTACATGAGGATAAGTAATACCTATTCAACATGCCCTTTAGGATTATCATGAAGGCCAAATGGAATAATGTATAGAAGGTGCTTTCAAGCTATCATGTATAATATTAGAGTAAGGCATTTTTCTGGTTCACTATGGAGGTTTATATGGTTCTTTGGGAACACTAGAGAGAGGGAGTAGGGGAAGAAAGGCAGCAGCTGAATTTTCTCGGGAAGCATTCATCTCCCTCTGCTTACACTGGTTTCCCAGAAAACCTGCTTCCTCCTCCGATGAGTATTTTCAGTGTTTGCTGAAGCTCCCAAGTGAATCCTGCTACAGCGGGAAGTCTTTCCACTGCTCGAACTGGCTCCCAGGACAGGAACATCCACTTCCATTGCCCAACCAAGGTTTTCCTTTAAAAATATGGAGAAATTGCCTATGGCCATGCCACCCTGAAC
Organism: Eonycteris spelaea; assembly: GCA_003508835.1. Lineage (NCBI taxonomy): Eukaryota > Metazoa > Chordata > Mammalia > Chiroptera > Pteropodidae > Eonycteris > Eonycteris spelaea. Next base: position 3,394,846 of record PUFA01000171.1, on the reverse strand, counting down.
AAGCCCGATTCTGTCTGATCTTGGAAGCTAAGCAGGGTCAGGCCTGGTTAGTACTTGTATGGGAGACCACCTGGAAGACCAGGTGCTGTAGGAGTAAAACATAAAAATGAAGTTAGATAAAAATTTTAAAAATATGGAGAAATTAGACTTAGACTCATTCTAATGAGGAACAAAACAAGGCTAATTTAATTTTTCTGATAATTAAAATGATAAATGTTCATTGTAAAAACACTTTGCAAGCTACAGAAAAAGAGAAGAATATCACCCATAGTATCATCCAGGAGTAACATTTTGGTATATCTGCTGGTCTTTGGTTTGCACGCATGTCTTATTGTCTCATGAGGAGCAAAGGGTGATGTGGGAGAAATGACAGGCATGCGTGGCTTGGCATGTGGCTGATGTCTAAGAAAAGAGAGTTCAAAGCCTAGTTATCCTCAGAAGTGTTTAATGGTGGCGGGGGTTGGGGGGGAGGGAAGAGGGAGACTGCAGCGGGGAGTAGAGAGGGCATGGCCTTTGGCCATACCTTTTTCTACTTGTTTTTATTTTGCTTTCTTTGTTTGTAAAATGAGGGTTATCACTGTCTCCGATGATAAGAAAATTAACTGAATAACTTTTAAAGCACAGTATCTGGTACATACTATGTGCCCCCAAAATGTAAATTTCCATTCTGTTGGAAGAAGTTACCATTTATTTCTAGGCACTGTTCCAAGTGCTTTACAGTATTGGTTTGTTCAAGCTTCACTTTGATGCCAGTGCTGTTATTATCCTGTTTTATAGAGAAGTATACTGCATCACAAGAGGTTAAGTGACCTGCCAAGGTCAGATGCCTACTAGGTGCAAGAGCCTGAGCAGCTGGCTCCAGAATTCATATTGTTCATACATATCACACAGCCTGCCACTTCTCTGAATTGATTTAAGGTCAGGCTCTGTTTGTAGAGAATACCATACCCCTAAAATGCTGGTGTTATCATCAGCTTAACTGTGAGGCCTTGCATGAGCACCCCGGGTTTTCTTATGCACTTGCCTTGGGATCCTGTTATAGACCTCAAAGTCAGAAGTGAATCCGAAGGAGATTAAATATTATTAGGTTAAAATATTTGGTTTGTCCCCCTACCCACCCTTTTCCAATCTCTGTGCAAAGTTAGAACAGAGGTCATTGGCTAAGATCTAGTGATAGTTACGCTTCTGGTTTCACAAATTATCAGAATTTATTTCAGTGGTATAAACTGTACATATGGATTCATGTGGGTGGTATCAGGGGACATCAAGCGAGGAAAAGCAGCAGCAAGAGGAGCAAGGGAGACAAATGGACATGGGACTGGGACGTAGACGGACACCTATGCACGGCCGAAGGGTGAAGTGTGGCCTCCAGGTCATAACCAAGCCGCAGATCAGGTGGGCTAGCTGAAAGAAAGAAGGAGTTTGAAGTACAAGTGAGTGTTATGCATATGATGAGAAGCGCCAGATAGGATACAGGCCCGAGGGGATACGGAGTGAGAGCCTCCTAGATGGTAAATAATAATTTAAAAAGCAAAAAAGTAATGAAGGGATACTGGCCCAGAGGTTAAGTCTAAATGTGTAGGTACCAAAGGTCTTACAGGAACAGGAACAGGGGACTTATAAAGAAAGGGAAATTCACTGAGAATGTGAAACCTTTGATAAATGCTCAGCCATCAGAGAATGAAGAATAGCTATCTTAGGCTAAGGACAGAAATCTGCACCCAACAGCATCAGTTCTTAAAAATCTTCCTTCAGACACTGAAGAAGCCAAGAATCCAGGCCTTCTCCTGCCTTCTGGAGACTGAAGGGACTCATGCTGGGGAGCCTATGGTAATGACACCAGAGACCTGCTAACAGGATAGAAAGATGACAGTAAGTCCAGCTTCATGCATGATGGACATGGAGCAGGATAAAAAGAAAAAAGAAACACAGGAAACTAAGAGCACAACTTTTAATAAGACAAATTATGAAAACCAGTACACACATGCACCCAGTGTAAATCCAAAGGAATTTCTCCAAAAGGTTCTGAGAAACTTAGTCCTATGTAACTGTACTTCTGTCTCCTTAACCTTAGGCATTCTGACTGCTTTGAAACAGAAAGCAGCAAAACTGTGCCAAGCTGTGCCAGCTGTTTGTCAAAAGACTTGGCCATGGTCCCCCAGCCCAGGTCCTTGCTACTCCCACAAAAGCTGGCTGCTAACAAGATGGACCAACAGTTAGGGCCCAATTCTGTTTTCACAAAGAAATTGACTCAACCTTATATAGAAAGCGACTAAAAGAAGAGATCCCTATCTTCCCCAAAACATGTACATAAACAATTTAATACTTTAACAGTTTAAAGGTATAGAGCTCCATTTTGGATGCACGATACAATTAATTCTTTTACAGTCTCCTGTGATGTGTTCAACAGATCTGGATTGTACTATTATGAGCCACTCACTGTGCTGGGTCCTGGATGTACAATAGTTTAAAAAAACAAACTGAAGAAAAGCCAACTGTGGGCCCTGGCCTCACTTAGCTTACTGCTGGTAAAGATGCAGACCATGAGCAATTGAACAATTACACTCAGCCATGAGTGCAAGGAAGGAGAAGACCAGGTGCCAGGAAAGAGACTGTTTATGGTAGATGAGGGACTCCCTGAGGACCAGGTGTTCTGGGACCAGAAGGCTGAGGAGGAACCAGCCAAGTGAAGAACTGGGAGGAAGGCTCTTCTAGGCAGAGGAAATAAACGGCACGTATGAAAGTGAAGTGCTTGGGGGGCTTGGGGAGCTCAGACAGGCCATGAGGTCAGGGCGGAATGAAAGGGGCGTGTTTACGGGTAGGGTGGACAGGAGCCAGGTCCCTCGAGGCCTCACAGATCAAGTTAAGACACTTAGGTTTTATCAGCAGTGCAGGGGAAGCTACACTAGGGCTTTATTAGAAAATGACATGGTCCAATTACATTTTTTAAAGGGTATGCTAGCTGCTGGGTAGACACTGGATTGGAAGAGGACAGGAGTGGAATAGACAGTTAGGAAGCTGTTCTGTACTGGGAAAAAAAAAAAACACACAATAGAAAGGAAGAAACTGCTGATTTATAACAGATAAACCAAGCACTTCTCTAAGGTTGTAACAGTCCATGCCAAAGAGACGGGATTCTTGGCCCCCCTACTCCACCAGGGACAAAGTGAAACTACTTAAACTTGGGAGAAACCAGGAACTAAAAGGATCTGGAGAGACCATTTTAATGGGACCCGCCCACCTTCTTAAGTCTTTCACTTGGCTTCCCTAGTCCTTCCCCAGGTTTCCTGGTGTTTAAGAGAGCCACAGGAACAGAATGATCTTGAACTTTTTATTGGCGAAACTCAGTTTAGATATCAGTTAACAACCGCTATTAAAATACCAAATAGTAAAGCAGTCAGTATATATTCAAGAATTATGACTACCGGGGGCAGGGAGAGGAGAAAGTGTGAATGTACTCATCGTAGAAAGTATAAATATATAGATGGTTGACCTGGATTTCTTGTTTCTTAACTATTTGGGGAAGAAAGATGATACGGGGATTGTGGATCACAATAATTTTTTTAGCCCCTGCTAACAGCTTTGATTCCTATTTCATCCTTCACAGTTTGTGATATCGAGGCAGAACAGCAAGAAACAACATAAAAACAGCCCCCTAAACCATCCCACTAGTTTTGCCAGCAGTTAGCTTGTGAACTAAAAGGAGATAGGAGATCTGTTTAACAGATCTGTTGAACATTTAGCAGTATTTCATCTATTGGACAATTCTCAGTGCCAGGCACCAAGCTGGCCTGCTTGCCTTTCTGAACTTGAATGGAAAAGAGGGACCAGCAAATAGGCAGTGGGGAGAATTGCACTTTGAAATGTACATCAATAGCCAGTATGCTGCTCAGCTAGTATGGAGGGTCACCTCACCCTGACCTGCAACCAGCGGAAATGATGTCCAAACTGAAACCTGAAGGGCACGAGTGTGAAAAAGCCAGGAGAGAGTGGAACCTTTCAGGAATCTGGAAGTAGCCCCATGAGGCTGGAGGTTAATATGGTTTATTTCTGTATTTTTCACTTGAAGCTGTTTCAGCGATTCCAAGGTGTTGACAATGTACCTTTGGGTATCTTTAAGTAAAATAATGTACCACTGAGTATCTTTTAAGTGAAAATAAGCTTATTTGGTAACATGTTTAATTAATGGCTCCATCACCATTCTCTACCCATTCTGACCAAATCTGGCTTAGGGATCCCAAGGCCTATAGAATTTGTGATAAACTGAAAAAATTTGAAAGTACTAAACTGAAAGGAAGAAGAGTAGGTGATTGTCAGTGGTTTTCATCCCAAGTGGGTATGATTGATTCCACGTGTGGTTTGAGCCAAGATATATAACCTCTTAGTTTCTGTTTGTTCATCTGGAAGATAGGGCTAAAATATCAGTTCTTACCTTTAAGAGAAATTCTGGGAATAACTCCTGACATGTGGGAAAGTACACATACCCTTTTATAGGAAAGACTTGGAATAATCTGCCCCAGTTATATGGTACCACTATAGCACCATTTCCCAATGAGGTCAAAGCACATGGCCAGCTTGGTCAAGTCCAGTCTGCTGTGAGGCAGGTAGCACAGTAACCTCAGGTGGGTAAAAAACTCTGTGTTCTGGAGACTGCCTGAGTTCAACATATAGATAGGATAACTGGCAGGGGGAGTAAAGGCAAAGTGAGGATTCCGTTGGGGGTCTCTGGGGCAATAGACTTCCCAACACTCATTCCAGGATTATTTTCTGCCTAGATTCACTATGGAATTTTTAAATTAGAACATACGGGTTTTAAAATGTTTATTTGTTGTTCAGATTATTCCAGAAAGAGTTTAAGGCAGAAAAGTTGTGCTCTGGGTGCTGGCAAGTCTTCTCACATGCTCTCCGGGCTGTTTCCTAGTTGGTGCAGGGCATTTGCACACTCAGGGGCCTCCAGAACCAACCCAGCAAGCATAGGGGGAGGTGAAGATTAGCAGGGAGGCTGGGTATGACTTAGCCTGGGGATCGCAGCCAGCAGCAAGAAATGTGGGTTTCATGAACCCTCAAACCCAGCTGCTAACATCAGCTGGTCCCCTGAAGGTGGCAGGTGACAGGACAACATGTGCAATGGAGAGCCGTGCTAGGGTGCTGTTATCTGCTTTCCTAGGGATGCAAGAATCATGCACCGGAAATCCTTAAAAGGATAAGACAATCTATTTTTACATGTTTCCATCATCTCTTTCCCATTTACCTGCACTTTCTGCCAGCCCATCCCTGTGACAGGCACCCTGGACCCTCTGTCCCTTGGTGCTTCCAAAAAAGGAATGGGCAAGGAAAGAGAAAAGGGCTCAGCCATTGTCCAGAGAGAACAGAGCCAACAATTGTGGTTTAGGCCAAAAATGAGGAAGTTATTAGATGCCACAAAGGTTTTGAGAGAGCTCAGGCCTGGTCTTTGTTTTCTCCTAGCAGATGATATTTGGTCTGGAGGAGAGCCGGAAAGGAAAACCTTCGTCAGAATGGACCATTTGATGGTGACATAAATTTGAATCTACTTTCTACCCCAGCTTAAGCCAGATGGCCATTGGGGTTGGTGCCTCTGAGGGTTGTATGCGGGATCCTGACTGAGGACCACTTGGTGAATCTGCAAAAGGCCTGACGTGTTAACTCTCCAGCTCTTCTTGCTATTATTTCCAGAATAAGTTGGGTCTCTTTAATTGTGTCTATTGTGCCTAACACCTTCGCCGAAAGGGCTCTAAAATGAAGATACTGTAGTAAGATAATGCACATGCCATGCATAGGCAGAACACTGGACAGTTAACAGACTTTATTCAGAAACTTTAAGAAACTCTGCAAGATAGGAATAATAGTGGCGAATTTGCTGAGTGCTGAATATGGGCCAGGCTCTATTTTAACTGTTCTACTGAATCGGTTTAATTTTGTCAACATTTATGAAAGCTGCTGTTCCTTTCCACCCATTTCAGGGATGAGAGGACTAAGGCAAAGAGAGAACAAAGTACAGAGCTAGCTGGTCAGTGGGTAGAGTTCGGACGCTAACTCAGACAGGCTGACTCCAGAGCCAGGCTCCTAACCATTGTGTATCCTGCCTCTTATTTTTCATGTCACAGCTGAGGAGCCTGAGGCCCAGAGTTTACTTGCCCACTCAGTTCATAAGTGACAACGTCCACCAAGTCTTCAGACTTCAAGTTTAGAGTTATACTGAATATATTCAAGGCCAGGAATCCTAAATTTTGTGAGAAGAGTGATACACAGGAGGAGGTATGGGTGCTTAGGTATAATGAAGGTGAAGATGAAACTAGCTTAGAAGTGGACACTCCCAATGACTTCGTGGTCATCTCCCTCCATGTCCTAAAATGAAAAAAGTCAACACCACCTGGGAATCCTGCTCCCTCAGCTGAGGCCTGTGCAGAGGAGAAAGAGCACTGAGTTTGCACCTTCTCAGTTCCTGTTTGCGGAATATGCACACCAGTCTGCTCTCAGAGGCTTAGAAAGATTTTTAAAGACAGACATTGAAAGCACACTGCTGGTACCCAGCAAAGTGGAGTGATGGCAAACCTGCTTCAAAGCCCGATGGGGGACAGTCTGATTAAGAGGGGGTCTTAGGGGTGCTGTCAGGACGTTTGGAAATTCAGAAGCCGGACGCTCCTAAGGAGAAGAAATGGGCCTTTTCCCATGGCGGAATGCATTGGCCACGCGGGGCTTAACATTTTTCTTTGACTCCCTGGGAGTATGGAGGAAACGGGTACTGGAAGATGGTGTTGGGGACTCGGGGTGGGAGGGTGGATTTAGACGGACACACAAAAGGCTTGCCTCCAGCGCAGTGGAATCCAAACAATCTGAAATAGTCTGGCTCGAGAGCTGGCATGTGCTTCTGAGCTGCCACCCACTGAACAGAGCGGGGGCTCCACTTGGAGAGCGCTCGCCCTGCAGAGGCACTGAGAACCGAGGCGGCGGGGCCCTGGTTTCAGGGAACCACCTCATCCGACAGTTCGATTCAGTGAGTCCAGTTCTTCACTTACCAATGGATGTTGAATTATAGGGGAGTTCACCTTCATAAGAGAGTTAGTGTATCTTTCTGCCCCCCTGGGTTTGAAAGTCTGAGATTAGAAGTACACTTTATGGTTCCATCGAAACATAGATAGGAAGGGATGAAGTGGTGGATTTGCCTTCTTTAAGGCAGAGATCCTTTGTGGGGACAGGCTAACTTTGCACTTAGCTGTGTCACTTTGCTCTGACTCCAGGGTTAACTTGCACTTGTGTTTCTTATTAGATTCATTTGTCCCCCTGCCCATGAACATCATCACACTCAAATTCCTGTTTTCCTTTTTTTTTTTTTGCCAGAGATGCATATGCAGACCCGGGCCCTGCAGGTATTGGCACTTCTGACTCCTTTGGCCCAGAGCACCTCACCTCTGAACCCCAGAACAGGAAAGCAGCATGGTCAGGAGGAGCTAAGCTTCGGCTAAAGCACAGGTAAGAGGCAGAGGGTGTGTGCCGAGCGGTTCCGAAAAGGGAGACGGCTGCTGGAAGAGGGAACGGGTAGGCGCGGGGGACTAGTTAAGGCACAGGCTAGTGAGAGAGAAGGAGGGGCTGGCAAGGAGGTCAGATAGAACGAGTTCAGAAGGATAACCTTCTTAACTGCATTTTTCAAACTAGGTTCTGAAGAACCTGAAATTTCCAGGTAGGTAATCCAGGGTTCCTCAAATCATTTGATGCAAATATCTTCTTAAAAATATACCCACAGCTGTTTTTAAAACTATAATTAAAAACACTCAAAGCGATATATTAATACTTAGGATATGACTAATATGTTAAATTATACAACAGGATTAATTCATCTTTGAATTGATAGTCATTTAGAACTTCTCTTGTCTCTAATTGAGGAGTGTCCTGAGGTTGCAAAGTTAGCCTGATGAAAATTTGCAGCCACTTACCTGCGTTCCTACGTGCTAGGTGGTGTGTCAGGACTTTGCAGATCACATCAAATCCTCACACCAGTCCTGTGAGGTTTGCACTAGTATATGGGAGGTAGTGGATCCAAATCCAGACAGTTCAACCAGGCTATAGCCACTACACTCTATTGCCTCAATAGTCAGCATAACAGAACCTACTTCATAGGACTACCATGGGAATTCAGTAAGATAAGGTATTCGAAGCACTTAGTACAGAGCCCACTCATAGAAAATGAGAGCTAATGTTCGGTAAAATAAATATTAAGTGGTAGTTTAATGATGTTGTGCTTATTGTTCTCATCATCGTTTTCATCATTACATGGAAGGGTGTGTGCCAGTGTGAAAGGCAGTGTAATGTAGTAAGATGGGGTCTTTAGTGTTAGACTACCTACAATTCATATTGTGACTCTGCCACTTATTGCATAACGGCAGGCACATTATTTAAGCTCTCGCAGTTTCCAATCTGTAAAGTGGCTTTAATAACTAACCATAGGATTGCTGAAAAGATCAGAAGTGGTCACACACATAAAAGTATGTCGGGCAGTGCTCCGCATATCATAAGCCCTCACCAAATGCTGGTTATCGTTGCTTTCAATTATTCTGATTTTTCTTTGGAGGGGTTCTTTCCTCTAGACACATGGATTTGCATTATAAATAAGTAAACATTGTAAATTCAGATTTATGCAATTATCCATGTTTAAGGATATGCAAATATGCATTAAAGTATTTGTTATGTTTTATATAATAAAACAAAACTTGTATCTGGTGTCTGTATTACGGTGTTCTATAAGATTTCATTTAAAAAAATGATTCAAAAAAGTTTCAACATACCGATTGAGGACAGGCCGAGATTTGCAGAAGGCTCTGACTACAAGAGAACCAGCTGGCAGAAATTGTTTCAGGGTCAGCCTGAAGAAGCAGAAGTATCAGGGTTATCACACTTCTTCAGCCTCCTGGGCTCTTCAAAATGTAGAGAAGCAGAGCCTTCTATTTCATAAGACTCCACTGGACTGTGTAAGTTAATGTAGCACCAGTGCCAGAGTACTCAAGGCTATAAAGTCATAGTCAAGAAGTTATTGCCCTAACCTGGGAGGAAAATGATGAAGGCTTGAACTAAAGGTGGTGATGGGACAAGAGATGAGACAGATTCGTGATGAATTTAGGAGGCAGGAAAACAGCAGATGAGGATAGGGGAAGGGAGAAGAGAAATTAAAGAGTATGACTTCTAAGTTTCTCTAATGGGTGCTTGAGGGCGTTTGTGGGGCCATTAGCCAGGAAGATGAAGGCAGGAAAAGCAGAGAGTAGGTTGGGGTTAAGAGCTTGAGCACTGGAATCACACAGACCTGGGTTTGAGCTTGAAACAATTAAAATATTTACAAAGGGCTCCTTAACAAACAGATGAAACAAATGAACCTAAATGTATATTCAGTTAGTGTCCTAACCACGGAGAGACTGTCTTTGAAGCAAGCTGGTGTTGCCCTCATCAGCACGGCCATCATCATCAAAGCTGGTCAACTGGTACTTGTGTACATGAAAAGAGACTGTAAGGGAGCAGATAGGCAAGCCATTTCCTTTTGAAAAGTCATGACCTAGATGTTCATGCGTCACTTCTGCTCATGTCTTAGTGGCTGGAATTTTTACTCTATTTATACTCTAAGAATTTTAAGTGTGTCTTTTCTTCACAACTATACTATAAGCCCCTACGGCAGTCCACTTCCTAACTTTTTCCTATCCCCCAAAGTGTCTCTGCAATGCAAATGTCACTGATATAGGACTGAGCTGGAACACTGGAGTGGTTCTGTTCCAAATCTGATCCTAAATCCTGTCCGTTTTGTTATTTTTTTACTTTGAAATATTTTGACTTATAAAAAGTTGCAAAAATACTAGAGATTTCCTGTATCCTTATCACAAATAACAAAACTAAGAAATTAATGTTGGTGTAATACTATTAACTACAGACTATTAACTATTAACTACAGACTAAAAGACTTTATATAGACTTTATTTAGATTTTACCATTTTTCTCTCCTACTAATGTCCTTTTCTATTGTTCCAGGATCCTCTATTACATTTGATTTTCATGTTTCCTTAGTCTCCTCTAATCTGTGATATTTCCTCAGTCTTTCCTTGTCTTTTAGGACCTTGCCACTTTTGAAGAGTATGGGCCAATTATTTTGTAGAATGCCCTCTATTTGGGGTTGTCTGGTATTGTCTCATGATTAGACTGATGTTAGGCATTTTTGGAAAGAATACCACAGAAATAAAGTACTGAGTGTTTCCTGTCGGGATTACATGATGATGATTTATTACTGGTGATATTAACCTTGATTACTTGCTTAAGATGAAGTCTACCAAGTTTCTTTATTATAAAGTTATTATTTGTCTTTGTAATTAATAAATATTTGGGGAGTGATAACTTTGAGGCTATGTAAATATCCTGTTTCTCCTCAAACTTTCTCCCACTGATTTTAGAGTCGATATTTTTACTTTACTGTTCTAAAGATAATTCTGTATTTCATTCTTTCAACACTTATTCATTGGAATTCTATAAGGAACAACTGTTCGTTTCCCCCACTTATTTATTCAACTATTTATATCAGTAAGGACTCCTTCATATATCAGTCATATTCTACTCTGTGGGTTATAATCCAATACTGTGGTTATTTATTTCTCAACTTGTTCCAGCTTTGGTCCTTGGGAGATCTTTCCAGCTGGCTGTGGTCTAAATCCTGGTTTGAAATATGGAAAGGGGTGAAGTGCTGATGTCTTGTTCTTCCACACAGAGAATGCGGACATGGTGTGCTTATCATCATCTTAAGAGTCTTACAAGTGTTGACGTGGGAGGTTGGTAGTGGGCATTGAGCAAGTCTGATTTGTGACAGATCATGGAAGCCTGTATACTGACCTTGGAATTGAAAAGCGCTGGGGTCACCTCAGTGGCCAGTTTCAGGTCCACAGGTATAAGAGCTCCTTTTTCATGGAGAAAACAGACAGAAGGAATTTCTCACTTATTTATAAGAAAAAAGCACAAAAGGAAAAACCTCCGTTCCCCTAGGTATATACAGGAACCAGCCGAACAACCGAATTCAAGAGAGAGAGAAAGAATCTTGGTGGCCCAGGGCTTACTGTTCTCACAGATCCCATCCCAGCTTCCCTTCCTGCTTCGATCCCTGAATTCTCTCTTATCCAACTTAGTAGGAATCCTGATCTAACTTATCTTGGCAGAAAATTCTCCCTAAAATTTGCCAAGCCTTAGGCTAGGATAGTTCAGTGAGTTGGTAAAGGAGACAAAATGTTCCAGTTTTAAAACTCAAGATTTTCTGAGCCAGTGCTTTCCACCATGAACTCCTCATCCCTTCCTTACTTTGCACCACCAGTCACCACCATCATTATAATGATGATCTCATCTAATTATTAAGCATTTACCCATACCTGGTGACATGTTTCGTGCTCTGTGAAGTAAATCAAGATGAACAGAAAGTAGAAACTCACGGTTTGACTCCTAATTATCCTCAGTTGAGCAGCAAGATTAGTTCAGCTGATTCTCTGCACTTCCTTTGGCAATAAGTTCTGTCCCCACGATGCTGACTTAGTGTTCTTAAGACTGTGCTTTAGGAGGCCTGAGTGGATCTTGATATAGAACTCCTACTTCAGCGGCCTCTTAAACTGTGGGAAACTTAAAGCAGTTAACACATACTTTTGCAGACAGTGGCATTTTTGCATGTGGAGGAGGGCGTGGGTTTAGCAGGGAAAATCATTCAAGGAAACTTCCTGATTTCAGTTTGATGCATTTTATCAGCAGATGATTTTCCTTGCTTCTCTCTTCTTCCTGCCCACGAAATAGAATCCTGACATTTCTAAGCTGCTTGCTATTGTCTAAGATGCTGGTTCTTCTCAGGAAAAGTGACTAAGCCACCTTCTCTTCTTCCCTTTAAAGCAGGAATTGAATTTTAATTGGCCAGTTTACAGAGGTGACTGGGAACAAGTCCCTCCCACTGCACTAAGCTTAGCTGCACTAAGCTTAGCAAGTTCAGGGCAGTTCATGCTGTCTGGCTGGAGGAAGCCTTTGTAACCTTGGGAGGAGCAAGGAAAAGCAATAGCAGTGTGTAATGGCTTTTTACCCTACTCCTGAATGTGACATTCAGTTGGCGAGAGGGTTGTTACCTAGAATGTTTCTGTTTGCCACAAGGTAAGTCCACTATTACATTAGAATGAGATTTAGAATCTCATTGCAAGATGATTCTCAACTGACAAGCCTTTCACAGGTATCTGTTTGATGTTGTACTGTATCTGTTTATAAAGAAAAATAATCAACACACATTAAGTTTAAGCCCATTTTCTCCAAATTGTCATGAAAATTATCATTTGAGAACCTCTTGTAATTCAGTGCACTGTTAATATTTCTGTGTGGGAATGTTCAATCATCCTCTCCCCTTTATATACTATTGCCATATTTTTTTATGATGTGAGCATTGAGAGTGGCCTTTTATCTCATTCAAATTAGCAATTGCTTTGTGTCATGTACTTCATGGTTTTGTTTCCCCTTTTTCCCCGGGGAATTTCAGAGCATTTCTGTTTCTCACGGAGAATGACTACTTTCCTATGTGCTAGTAGCCAAGTTCTCTATTCTCATTGCCAACATTTGTCTAAAGAAATGGAACCTGTGAATCTATTCTCAATTTTAAAGAGGCGACTGTTCCTCTGTGTCAGTTGAGGGGAGAAGTTTGAACGGGGAATACTGAGAAGATGAACATTTCAACATGATCATCCATTGGTAACTAACTAAAACATACCCACCCCCATTGCTAATCGCTCTCTCTTTTATAGTAATAGTTTTGTGTGGTCATCAATAAAATTTAATCTTTTAAAAAATTAGAATGGAGGATTGGAAGGATATGATAAACTAATAGTGAAAGGATGTTGGGACAGGTATAGAGGAATTGGGTAAAGTATCTTAACAGAAAAGGTCCTCTTTACCTTTTATGCAAATTTTAGATGTTAGAGTCTTAAGTCTGTTAGCAGACTTCCCTCTTACTTGTGATTCCACTGTCAAAGCCAAAAGTCTGAGATAGCCTCAGTAGTCATAGAAACCAGAGGTTAGGGATGCTGTCATTTGGCAATTTAGCAGATTACCAAAATTGCAAGTGAATTTTACTTTGAGCCAGCAATTAAATTCTTGGAATTTCTGCAGATATGTTGGTGTAGATAGAAATCAGTGTATGGACATGGTTATTCATAGAAGCACTATTTATAATAGCAAAAGACTGGAAATCAAAAAGCATCTACAAAAAGAATCTGTTTAATGAATATAATATAGGCACATGATGGGATACTAGGCAGCTAAAAGGAAAAAGAGGTATGAGGAAGCTCTAAGTACTGCTTATAGAATGATTTCCAGTATATATTGATAAGTTCAAAAAACAAAACAAAAACAAAAACAAGGAGTAGACCACATTTAGTTCCTTTGGTGAAAGAGGCGAAATGGGATTATATGTTCATTTTTGCCTCTATTTGCATAACAAATCTGGAGAAGACATACAGGAAGTTCCCCACAGGGGTTAGCCGTAGGGAGCATGGGAAATGCTGGAGGCCTGGGAAATGGAGAGCTTGACTTCTCTCGATGGCTTTGATCTCCTTTTAACTATGTGAATTAAATCTCCTCAAAAGACTACCTGAGGTAAATATGGGAGAAATGTTAAGATTGATAAATTTCGGTGATCAGCACTTGAGTGTTCTTTATATTAATTTGAATACGTTTATATTTGTGTGAAGTATTTGATATATTTTTTAAATAGTAGAAAAATAGTAGCAACACTCCAAAAAAAAAAAAAAACCCTAGGAAACAGAATTTACAGAATATATTGATATATTGTATTTTTTCTCATTTGTTTTTGGAGTGGGTTAGACTAGAACCTTGTTATGGCAGATTTGTTTTCTGTTATAGCATTGTACAGTGAACCAGTGATGGATGGGTAGGCAGGTGGTGGATTAAGAAATGTGATTTATTTGGTAGTGCTAATAGTTTGAGTATATTTTGTATTCTTACACCTTCAACTCATGCCCAGTTGATAATGTTAGTGCTCCCTAAAGAGCAAAGTCTTGAATGTAACAGCTCATCAAAGAACAGCATCAAAAAAAAAAAAAAAAAGAAAAAAAAAACTCCAGCTCTTAGAATTTTTTAATTTCCAAGTTGTGGTTGTCACCTTTTCCCTTTATCCAAAGCATACCATTCCTTCAAGGGCATTAGAGTCCCACTCTACTAGCAAACCTTTTGGCTAAATTCAGACCCCATTCTTGATCACCAGCAGCATGTGGGCTACTAGGTGCTTGTATCATAAATACCTCCATAACCTAGGAAACCCAATCTGATCTGATGACTTCTACCATCAGCTCTTCACTCACAAGGCTCTGGCCATTCTGTTTTGATTCTTGAAAACCCCCTACTCACTCCCACTTCAAGGTCTTTGCATTTATAGTTTCTTCCATGTTAAATTCTCTGCCCCCAGCTTTTTTGCATGGTTGATGATTTCTCATCATTTAAATCTTCAAATGCATTCTTTCAAAGAGGCTGGCCCTGACCCGAGGCAGGACCCTCCAACACACTCTTACATTACCCAATTTTATTTCCTTCAGCACCTTTAGATTATATGGAAATATCCTGTTTATTTGCTTACTTATTGTCTGTCTGTGTAATCTACCTCATTTGTACGGTTCATTGCTTAGAAGTTAAGAGCACAGGCTCAGGGGACAAAAGCCTGAGTTTAAATATCAGCTCTGGTCCCTACTCTCCTTGTGACTTTGGACAGTCTTATTTTACCTCATTTTCTAACTTACAGCCTTGTATCATAAACATAGTTTAAAGGTTAGGTGATAAATACGAGTCAAGTGCCAAGACTGATGCTTAGCAGTCAGTCAATAGACACTCAAATATTTTTTGAATGCATAAATGATCCTCTGATTCTATTTAGCACTTTTTCTTGCATCAAGATGCCCCAATAAGGTTATAACTTCTTCAGGTTATCTGTGACCTCCCAGGACTCCTACTCTAATTCAGTGAGGTGCAAAGCACATAGTAGGTGATCAGTGAATACTGCTTGAAATACCTGAACTGCTTTATTGTAAATTTCTCAGAAATATGCTTTGCATTCCTGAATCGCTCTGTGTTGTGGCAAAATCACCTAAGAAGGACATCGTGTCACTTGCTAGTTCCAGTTTCATCAGCCTACCCATCCCACGCAGTTAAGCTTCCTGGTTTGTGGTTAGGAATGCAACAAAAGGGCTTTGTTTGAATTACACCCACGCACAAAACAGTTTGCTCAGTTTAAAAATTAAATCGTCCTTTGACTCATTGATATGCTTGTGATGTAATGTACTTTAGGAAAATATTTCCTTATCTTTTTAAAGATCAAAGTGATCCCAAAATGTAAAAGCAGCCTGTGCTCTTTAGGAATGTTTATTAAATTATTTGCATCATAGAAAAAGTCAATAAATAGCTGTTTGACTTTTTTTGTTATCTCAAGATACATGAAGTATATTTTTAAAATGAGAGGCTATTTTTAAAATACTTTTCAAAATACTTTTTAAGGGGTAATACACTTGCGTGGCCCACAGTTTGAGTTACACAAGGAAATACAATAAAAAATAAGTTTTCTTCCTCAGAAGCAGCCATTGTTTCTAATTTCTCAAGTATCCTTCCAGAAATACTCTTAACATTAATAAACATGTAGGTGACTAAGTATATTTTCCCCTGCATACTACAGCACACTGTACACACAGCACTGTACCTTAACCATGTATTTTGGAAATATTTTCATATCAACATGCATTGAGCTACTCTATTCTATTAATAGCCACATAAATATTCCATTGCATGGATGTTCCACACTGACTTAACTATCTGCTACTGATGAACATTTAGGTTGATTTTTAATCTTTTGATAGATTTTTAAAATTTTTTGTTACATTCCCAAACCGTCCTTTATACTCCCCTAAACAAGGTATGAGAGTTGGTGGGCTCTAATTCAGTCATCTTTTTCATTGTTCTTTTTCCTCACTTGACTGTACATATGGAAAACTCTTAAAAAAAGATTTATCTCTGAAGACTTCTCCCAACATCTGTTCTGTGAACAAAAGAAAAGGTGGTTTTTGGGGGGCACCTTTTGATTTGTTTCCAAATTACTCTGATGAGACCTGATGAGCCCCACCCCAACCACGAAAATAGTTACCTCTCTAATCTTCTCCAGAGAAAAGTGCCCCGCTTGGGGTCCCTGTCTTGGCATTGCAAGACTTGGGTATTTATTTTATCTTTAGTAAGAATTATTTGTGATTTACTACTTACTAAAGGAATTATTCGGTCTTCCTACCGGAATGGAGGCTTCTGAAGAGCAAAGACCTATCTTAGTCATTATTCTTTTAAGTATCAATTAGTTTCACCTCTTCTAGTCCTCATTTACCATGTCCCTTGAGCCCCAAACTGCCACATCAGCCGTTTCATTTTTCCCTCTTCTAGGCTTCATAATGAAAATGGGGATATTGGATGTGACGTCCCTTCGACTTTCCCGCCCATCCTCTCCCTTTCATGCTATGAGCATCCTGCCTCCTCCTGTCTCTCATCTCCGTGGGACTGGCTTTACTCTTCTGTAAGGTTATACCCTCCACGTGCCCTCGAGGATGCCATGTCGTCCTTTCCCACTTCCTCGTGGGTCATAAGGAGTGTCATCCCCTCTTTGGCCTGTATCTTCAGCAATGCCGGCATACACTCTCTGTCGCATATAAACTTGCTCATACTTCTCATTGTTTAAAACAAAACAACAAGAACAAAACCGTTCACTCCCTGGTCCCATCTAGTCTCCTCGCTACCACTGTCTTTCCCTTAGCACAAGTTTTTGAATGAAGTAGCGGCCCTGCTGTCTCCATTTTCTCTCTCACTCACTTCTTACCCTACCAGAATTAAGCTTCTGCCCAGTCATCCCTTTGCAAAGACTGTGGTTGCCAGATCCAGGGGACATGTGTCTACCCTATTCAGACTAGCCTCTCCCTAGCAGTTGTAGTTGAAAGTCCTCCCCACTAGGATTCTGTGAAACTCTCAGTCTCCTAGTTTTCCTCCTCATTCTCTGGAAACTCCTTCCTGGGCTTTCTCCCCAGTCCCCTTCCCCAAAGTTGTGATAGTTCTGAGACCCATCCTTAAACTCATTCCTTTGTCTCCCTATGCATTCTGCCCAAGCATGTCTCTTTTCTCAAAGGCCATGTGTTTTATGACTCCTGAATTTCTATATGCAGCCCAAACTTCAGCCCTCGAGACCCTGCTGCATACTATACACTTCCCCTGAGCATCCCACAGGAGCTTCACATTTGCTCACCCCAGAGCGAGTTGGTCAGTGCCCCCACTCTGTTTCCCTGCTCCCTCTCTCTACCCCCGCCTCATTTAATAGTTCTTTATATAGGTTAAGAACACTACCATTCTAGAAACATGAAGGCCACCCCTCCTCCTCGACTATACTTTCTTTTGCACCACCTACATCCAAGTGGTCACTGGCTGGGCATTTTTCCTCAGTGGCTCTAAGATGTGTCTTCTTCAAGTTCACTGCCACTGCCTTAGTGTCCGGCCCTCATTATCTCTTACCCTAGCCAATTGAATAGCCTCCGACCTTTCTCAAATTTTTCTTCTTGTTGATGATATATTCCTAAAACTCAAATTTGAACATGGCTAAGGTTCTTGGTGACTTCCAGTTCCATGGGATACTGTCCAAACCCTCTAGTGAGGCCTGTTCAGACCTGACCTTTCCTGCCTCCTCACCTTCATCTGCTGCTCTTTCTCTTCCTCTTCACCTCTCTGGCTACTCTGAGTTGCATGTACTGTATTCTTGCACATTTCTATGCATTTGTCATGCTGTTTCTTCTACCTGGATATCCATCCCTTCCTTTTCCCACCCCTTTCATGATTTAGTTAAAAGCAAAGGCTTCTTGACCCAACCCCACAATCTTAGTGACCCCCCAAGTATCTTGTTCAGGTCTCTGTTACAGAAGCAATCACATTGTGTTTCTACTGTCTCTTCCTTCTACTGTACTGTGAATTGTTTGGGTCTAATGATACTTTATCATTCTTTGTATCCCCAGTGCCAGCATAGTGGCTGACATATAGAAAGTCTCTATGGATGACCCCTGAATGAATGAGGGGAAAAAAACGAGGAAAGGTCTGGTTAGCTTATATTTAAAATAAAGCTCTGCTGTTGCTCCCCCCCTCCCTCCCCCACTTAACCTAGGTGCAACCGCTCCACATGCCTTCATTATACTTTACAGTCTCTTTACACTTCAGAGTCTGACTCAGAACTTTCAGGAAAGTGTCTGATCCTTCATGAAGGGGGTGTACCAACTGATAGAAAGTCTGGGTCACTGTGTTGTACTTCAGGGCACCTTCTCTTCTTTCCTTTGAGATTTCAGGAGAGAGCGCATCTCTGAAACAGCTGAAATTGTTGGTAAACATTATGTCACGCCTCATCTCCTGACTGGAAGAGGGAGCTGCTTTCTGTAGAGCCCGTGGAATTTGCCACCGCCTGTCCATTTCTCTCGGGTGGGAAAGGCCTCTCAGCCCCAATCTTTCCAGCTAGGCATGGACAGGTACAGTTTGGGGGTGAAGCTGCTGGAGAGCCATCCTCAGTGCTACTACCTTCAGGTATTCGGCTAAGATCACTATTCAATGGCATCTATCGGCTTCTCAAGGCCAGTTCCTAGTCATATAGGACTAGCACCCTGCTACTAGGTGGGGGAGCCCTGCCAACTCTCCCTAAGTAGTCAGAACTTGGAGCAGGACAATGACAGTTCTTTCTTCTTATGTCTTTTGGACCCATTTGGATCATTTGGACCCATATGAAATGTCTCCAGGCACCTCATGCAAAAGAAACTTCATATTTTTTCATTAAGTTCCTGGCTTTTCCTGTACGACTAACCAGTAACATTTATTGACTATCTGAAGTCATATGTAAACGGGTTTGAACCCTGACTCTGGGACTTTGGACTGTGTGATTTGGGCACCAGGAGGGATTTCGAATCATGGGAACTCAGAGTGGTCAAGACCGTAGACTCTTTCAGTTCACTAAGTATTTGACTGACTGCTGAGAATCTCGTGTCTGCATCCCTTGTGTCACGGAAGACAATTTTCTTATCATGACCTCACTTCAGAGAGTTGAAACATGTAATTTTTGGAAATCCTTGTTTCTCTTGGCAAGTCCTTCAGTGTCTCATATACATCTTAAAAGTTATTTCAGATGAAAATGAGGTTAACCTAGCCTCTTTGATTAATGTCTTCATTTTTTAGATGAACAAGGGCTCATTAAGGGGAAATGACTTAAAGAGGGACATATAACAAGCTAATAACAAAGTCAGAGCGAGCACCCAAATCTCCTGAGATGGGACAGTATTATTCTGATATACTTAACACTCAAAATGTTATTGGCATCAGGGGAATGATTTTTCATTTATATGACAAGAACCAATTTATTTTTTCATAGAAAAATAGGTGGGTATACTTATAGCTTTATCTTCAACATGTAAAGTGGATTCCTGGATCTCATAAAAGTATTTCTAAAGTGCAGAAAAATTCCCCTACAGTCTTACAGTTCAGAAATGTTCAGCATGAAATACCTGACAGCTCACCTCACTTTTTTTCTTTTTTACCAAAAATGAAGCATAGCCACTCTCTCCTGATTCTGACCTATAGTAGTGTAACCCTCCTTACCAAATTCATCTTCAGTGCTGCAGTCTGAAGGAGACCCACTTTCCCTTCAGCTTTGTAAATTCTTTGTGTTTTAAGGGCAGAATGTTTAGAAGTTGAAGTCATTGACTTGCAAAAAGAGAAACTATTTTGAGAGCATCTCATTGTTTATACTGCGTAGCTTAGAGCATTACCACCCAAAGTTGCAGCTGATTTTTATGTAGTTCTTACCAATAATAATAGCATTTATCCAGTATCAGTTTATGACAGAGGATTTCAAAGTCCCCAGAAAGCTTTTTACCATATATCCACACAAAGTTCCTCAGGAGGTGGGAAGGAGTTGTTTCCATTTTTATATATTGATAAGCCAAGGCCAAGGAAGACCAAGGCAACTCTGCAGTGCTTTAAATTAATAAAGCATAAAATGTTAACATCTAGGAAATCTAGGTAAAGGTTATATAAGAATTCTTTCCCCGCACCCCAGCTTTATTGAGAGGTAATTAATACATAACATTGTGCAGATTTAAGGTGTACAAAATGTTGGTTTGATACATTTATAAATTGCAGAATGATGATGACCCTCATAGGGTTAACTACCACCTCAATTCCCTCACAGAGTTATTTCTTTTTTGTGGTGAGAACATTTAAGATCTATTCTTACCAACTTTCAAGTATATGATACAGTATCATTCTCTATAATCACTATGCTGTACATAAGAACTTGCTAATCTTATAACTGGAAGTTTATACCCTTTGGACAAAAATCTCTTCATTTGTCCCACCCACAAGCACCTGGTAAACACTGCTCTACTCTGTTTTTCTAAGTTTGTCTTTTTTAGATTCCATGTATAAGTGAGATCGTACAGTATTTGTCTTTCTCTGTCTTGCTTATTTCACTTAGTATAATGCCCTAAGGGCCATTCAAGTTGTTACAGGATTTCCTTCTTTCTCATGGCTGAATAATAATCCGTTGACTCTATATCCCATGTTTTTTTTTAACCTGTTTATCCATGACGGGCATGTACCTTGGTTATCGTGAGTAATGCTGCAATGAGCATGGTGTTGGAGATATCTCTATGAGATCCTGATTTCAATTTCTTTGGATATATACCCAGAAATGGGATTGCTGGACCATATGGTAGTTCTATTTTTAATTTTTTGAGGAAGCTCCATACTGTTTTCCCTAGTGGCTGTACCAGTTTGCATTCTCACCACAGTGCAGTTGGGTTTATGTAGGAATTCTTTATACGTTTGGTACAGTTTTATATTAGTTTGACATTGTATAAATGCAAAGGAAAATAAAATTAATAAAGCAGAGAATAACAATGGTTACTAAGAGAATAAGCAGTAAAATCTACTTTCCAGTATTTGCTCGCTTGTTTTCAATCTCTGAGGATAAAGCAGTCTGCTTCTAAACGCATAAATCACATCGGTGAAGAGACGAAGCTGAGAATACAACTGATGGGCGCCCCACTCCTGTGTCTCCCCAGGCGCAGCGAACCTGCAGGCCGACCTCACTCGTGGCATTCAACCAAACTTGGGGAGAACCAACCAGATGCCAGCATGATGCAAATATCTCAAGGCACGATTGGCACTCCGTGGCCCCAGAGCTACCATTCTAGGTAAGTGATGAAAGCGAGACCCAGGGGTTTCTTTCCTTCAAATGTCCTGTTTCCAGAAAGGAACATTTTCTTCTCTTTTGAGAACATTATCTTCCATTCACCCCAAGTGTTAAACCTCTCTACCCACTACCTTCCTCATCCTCTTAAAATTCCTAACGTGTACGAATCATCTTCATATCCTGGGCTAGGCTGGTGCAAGGGAGTACAGATTTATTTTGAGCACTGGCTAGCTATTTGAGATGTTTATTGGGCCTATTGATTCGACATTTCTCAATTACACATTATAACACCACACTAAAAAAACTGACAAACTTCTTCCCTCGGTATTTAATGTGCTTTCTGCTTTAGTCAAATACGAGAGGAACTGGGGATAAGGGAGCCAAAGCTGACCACCCGGACATATTAAAGAAAAAACTAAGTCAGGACTCCCCTACACTTGCTACAGACTTGGAACCCACACAGATTGGAACCCACCTTCTAATTCCAGAGAGCAGACTCCGTTGCTATCACTTTTTGGAAGGGCTTGGATGAGAGTAATGGTAGGGAAGTGGCAGGGTCAAGAGAATATGAGTCCTACATACAATGAGATGCAAGTGCTGATGCGGGGTGGGGAGGATGGGGATGGCTTCTGGAAAGATTACTTAACTAAGAGATGATGGTTATGCATTTAGCAAGGCCAGGACACAGAACCCTTAACACTCGTGTCTGGTCAAATCAAGGGCCAAATTCTAGACCTCTCACTGGCAGACGTGGCTCCCGGCATATTAGGGCAGGCTTCAGGCCACAGGAAAAGATAGTATTATTTGGTTACCCTCCTTGTTACGGACACTCCTCTCCCTTTCCCATGTCCCTCCCAATAACCCTGAAAGAATTTATTCTCACCAGTGAGCCAGAGATGACGTCCCCTAGCAGCCACCATCCCCATGCAGGCACTGCGTGTTTGCTTAATGGCCTTTAAGGTAGTGAAGATCTTTAGAAGGTTAGATGTTGAGGATGAGGGTTAACAGTGTAAAGGAGGACAGCATATTGGTAAGGTGCGTGGGCTTTTAAGTCAGACGACTTAAATCTCACCTTCAGCACCTACTTCACAAGCCTGAGAAAATCGGTTAACCCCTTTGATCTTGGTTTTGTCTGTAAAATGAAGTTATTAATATATATATCTCATCAGGTTATAGTGAGGATTAAACAAATAATGTAAAACATTTAGTGCAGTTCCTGGAACACAGTAAGCATTCAAAAATTATGACAACTAATTATAATAATTAGGCTGAAGACTTTCAGAGGCACAGTGAAACCTGGTAATGAACTTTAAGGTTAATGGCATAAACCACACACTTATAAAATGAGAGTGTGTACTAATAAAATACCCCTAAACAATGGGGCCCTTTAGAGCTTTCGAACCCCAAAGTTCTTAGGAGGCCCTAAATCTGAAGTCATACTGTGACCTAAAAAACATGCTGGCGAAAGGCAGAAATAAAACCAGTCTGTGCTTAGGATAACTGCTTACAGTAACTATGGTGAGCTCCAAGAGGCCTCAGGAGAATGGCATTAGAAGTGCAATATTCTGAAGGCTGTGCTTCCGCATCCTGTTTCCTCTTCCCCATCCCAACCTCCAGAGGGGTTTCGGCAGGTGGGTCATCCCTTGCACTGTTTACCATTCTGCCCCTCTAAGCTTCAGAACAGCGCCGCCTGACACGATGTCTGTCAGTACAAAAGCAAAGCGGGTACAAAGGAAGAAAGGAAGCTCAGATTACCCAAAACGTAGCAGACATGTGGATTCTCCTCTATTCCTGACAAATCATCCATGATTTGTGTTGTTCCAAATTCATTCCATGCCTCAGGCTTGCAGTTCTGGCAAAGGGCTTCCCCCCCCCCCCCCCCCCAACTCTGAGTTCTGCTCAGAGGGTCTGACATCAGCAGCTGTAGAGGGAGAAATGCTACAGGTCCATTTCTGAGGAACACAGTGGCATCTAGTGGCCTAGTGTGCTAAATCAATGGGTCCACATCCCTCTGACAGCCTTCCTTTTTAGTTCCAGAAACCCAATCTCACTCCTAAGTTTATGCAACTGTTTCTCATTAAGACACGGGAGAATGAGGGCGCTTGAGGGAGGGGGAGGGGTATAAAGACTGAAGACACGTAATTTTAACTGACTGCAAGCTGGCTTGCATCTGGAATTTCACTGAAATTGTATTTCAGCTGCTTCTGTCAACCCTTGTCACTGTCTTTTTGCTGCCCTACAGAAATCCCACACAATGTCATAAAATATTAAGTATTTAGAGAGATCTTGAAAGTCATGTAGTCCAGCCCGCCTCATAAGAGGATGAAATAACAGTGCCAGAATACTAAAGTACCAGTACTTGTTCATTGATTAGTTCATTCAACAAATAGGTATCGAGTACCTACTATATCTCAGATGATTTCTAGTTATTGACAGTACAGGCTGAACAAAACATAAAAAGCCCCTACCCTATAACATTTGTTTCCCAAGGTGTGTTTCATGGAAAATAATCAGTTAGATGCTCCTTGGAAAAAAGTTTCTAGGGTCACCAAAAAGTATTGTATTAAGTGAAATAAGTCAGACAGAGAAAAGCAAATACCATATGATTCACTTATATACGCACTCTAAAACAACAACAACAAATGAACAAGCAAAACAAAATAAAACAGACTCACAGAAACAGAGCCCAGACTGATGGTTGCAGAGGGGGGAAGGGATGTGGGTGAGAAAGGTGAAGGGAAATATAGTCATTATGTTGTGGTAAGTTTGCACAGTCCCAGATGATTAGTAGACTTGGTGATCACATTCTAAGGTATACAAATGTCAAATCATTATATTGTATGCCTGAAATTAATACAATACCAACTTATTTTTAAAAATGTTTCTAGGGTCAAATAAGTTTAGAAAACAGTAGTATATTTTCCTTGCAGAACATCACATGAACAGTAGTTTATTAAGGACCGAGATGTTTTGCAGTAATTGTTTAACTTATTAATCCAGTATTTTCCAAACATATTTGATATATAAGGAATTAATCTTCTGTAAGAACACTTTAGAAAATGTTTTCATGCACTTGTTTTGTGTTCTTTGCTATATTTTGAAGTATTTAAAAAATACTTTTAAGCACACAAAATAGAGTAACATTATAAGAATGCATGTATCCACCACAGAATTCACAATCATTTTGTCATATTTGCTTCAGATCTTAAACATTATTAGATACAATTGAAGTCTCTTTCACATAACCAAAAGGATATGATGCAATGTCAAGTAATGGTAAGCACTATGAAGAAAATAAAGCAGAATAATAAGGATAAGGAGAGAAGAGATGCTCTTTAGATAGTGACTTCCAGGAAGTCTTCTCTGATGCAGAGACTTGAATAATGGAAGAGAGTGATCCAGGTAAAGCACATTCTCTGTGATGGAAACAATGAGTAAAATGCCCTGAGACTCTGACATGGGAAGATATTTCATGGGTCTGAGTTACAGTAAGGAGGCCAATTTTGCTGGCGTGCTTTGAACAAGGAGAGCGAATAGATTGGAGAAATCCAGACCACAGAGAGAACTTTGACACACTCATCTTCACAGCCATGGCCATCTCTGTAGGATTGAAGACCTTCATTCCAAGTTCTTCACCATTAAGAGCTCCATCTTGGAAGCAGGAGTGGCCCCACATCCAGAAAGCAGTGGAAGAACTTGTTCCTAGAGGGCGATGTCAGGGCACTCACTAGCATAGCATATGTCACTTGGTCGTATTCCCCAGTCACCTTGGAAATGGGAATTCTGAAGAGTCAGAGCCCTCCCTAAGCATGTTACAGCCCTCCTGCGATGCCTTCCACCTGAGGTCTGGTGAGTGAAGCTTCCTGTAGCTGCAAGATGGAACCCATTCTGCCTCTGCTCTTTCCATTTCAAGACACGTATCCCATGATTTCATGTTTCTAGACACTGTATTTTGAGATATGTTCATGATCGTATTTCCCCCTACTCAGTAGTGTTTCAGTTAACCCATCAGTTTATTCGTTTTTGTTAAGTGTGTTCCTACGTTACATTTGAATTGCCCTTCAGTGAACAACTGCTAAGACTCAGCAGTTGGGAAGAGGGTTAAATAGTTCTACCACCCACCTGGGACTGGTGAGCGAAAGAGCCCTAATGGGATCTTCTGTTTCCATTTCCCCCCAGTGTATTCACTCCAAATCTTCTGTTAGAGCAGGTAAAGTGGTTCATATGAGGTTGTCCTCAACTGAACTATGTTACATGCATTTTTCATACAGCCTCTGCATTTAGAGGGGAATGCACGGTGTGTGGAGGGTGAAATCTGGCAGTGACATATGCCATGCCACGAGTGCCAGGGCCGACATCATGAATCTTGCTGTCTCAGGAGCTATTCCCTTTCTTTCTCCTTTGACTTGTGGTACCTGTCCCTCCCAAAGCAGGATGCTACATTCAGTAAGTTGACTTTCTCTGATAAAGTTACATTCTTTAGGTTAGTTGTTGAAAATGTAGCCTTTTCCTTGAATTCCAGCACCAGTTTTGACAGAATGTGGTCCTTCTAGTATCTTGCCACATACTATAAAGATAGTCCAGCCATAAAGCATTATCACATACTCAGCCAGTAAGATACCATATTTGCTTACATAAGATCTAGAAATAAATAACAGCTCCATGAATTTTAATAGTGCTTAACTGCTGTTCCTGTAAAAATGGAAAAAATCTTAGGCAAGAACTCTTGGCAATTTATCCTTCTTTAGAGAACAGTGAGTCACAAACGTTTGAACTATGAAGACTGCTATTTGATTTTTTGAGCCACTTATTCCTTCCAGTATGCCTTCCCTCCAACATGCTAAGTGAAGCATATTTTGAGTTTATAATTAAAGCTAATTATAAATAATTTTGTTTTGAGGCAACTTTCTAGGTGTGCAATACCAGGATTGAGAGTCATTACCCCTCCCCCAGCTAGGCTCTGAAAACCACCTGGAGGAGCTTGTCAGTGAGAAGGTCTTACCTCCTAAGTGTATGAAGGAGGCTGTGCTCAGGCTCTGGGAGGTCATCCATAGGTGACAGACTCCTGCGATTAAGACTTCTCTTAAAGCTTCCCTCTCGTTCCCTCTCTTATCAGCTTTTTCTGACTTTAATTTCTCTCTCTCTAATTCAGCTTTGTGTTTGGCTTTTTCACTACAAACAAATTGTCTCTAGTACAGTTAAGATTCCGGGAAGATTGCCAGAGTGTAAGGCCTTCAATTCCATAAAAAGGAAAGATATTAACTAAAAACACATACATGCACACACAGTCTCCCTCACCCGTTCACCTAGTCTCTTACTAAGCTTTTCCCCTTCTTCCACAAATAGCCCCAAGAAACACAAAATTTTAGCCTCAATCACTCTTCCTCCTCTCCTTCTCTTCCTTCACCCCACCTCATTTCTTGGCACATGCAGTCATTTCCAGCACCTAGTAAATCCAATCAATGTGCTGCCTGTGCCCAAAGGCCACATGGCTTCTTCTGTGCTCCTGTTCCTCCCCTAGCAAGCCTGAGTGATTAATTAGAGGCACATAGGTTACAGTGTTGGGCAAGTACTCCTAGTGACGACACACAGGAGGCCAAGCAAGGCCCAAATATGGCCCTTTTCATCCACCCTTCCAAAAACCAAACATCTTGCACAAGAGTACGTTTATAAGCTGGGTCTTGTGCCTAAGCCTACTAAATGATAACAGCTCAGTGGTGCTCACTGCTTTGTCTCCCTTTCTTCCAGCTCCTCTACAAGTGACCTCGTCAACTATGACCATGCTTATCTGAGGCGGAGCCCTGACCAATGTAGCTCCCAGGGAGCATGGAGAGCCTAGAGCCCAGTGGGGGATACCCACCCTGCCATCTTCTTTCCCCTGCCAAATCCACCAGCAGCATCGACCAGCTCAGCCACCTCCATAACAAGAGAGACTCGGCTTACAGCTCCTTCTCCACCAGTTCTAGCATCCTAGAGTACCCACCCCTGGTGTCTCTGGCCGAGAGCGTTTCAAGCTCCATGGACACCACTTCTGCTCGAGGTGGGCTCCTAGAAGGGATGAGGCAGGCAGACATTCGCTATGTCAAGACAGTTTATGACCCGGAGGGGAGTCTCTGCAGAGTATGAGGTGAACTCTTCAGCCTTGCTTCTCCAAGGTAGGGACCCGAGCCTCAGCAGATGGCCAGGGCTATGATAAATGGCATAATGTTCCTCGGGGCGAGGGTGTGCCACCCCCATCCTGGAGCCAGCAGTGTCCCAGTTCCTTGGAGACTGCCCTGACAACTTGCCTCCTCCTAAAGTGGGCGCACCCCTGCCCCCAGCTCGGAGTGACAGTTATGCAGCCTTTCGGCACCGAGAGCGGCCCAGCTCTTGGTCTAGCCTTGATCAGAAACGGTTCTGCCGGACTCAGGCAAACTCTTCCGGCTCCCTGAAGTCTCCCTGCATCGAGGAACAGCTGCATACTGTGCTGGAGAAGAGTCCAGAGAACAGTCCCCAGTGAAGCCCAAGCATAATTACACCCAGAAGGCCCAGCCTGGCCAACCTCTGCTGCCGACGGGCATCTACCCGGTACCTTCCCTGGAGCCACACTTTGCCCAGGTGCCCCAGCCCTCCGCGAATAGTAACGGCATGCTCTACCCTGCACTGGCCAAGGAGAGTGGGTATACGCCTCCTCTGGGAGCCTGCGACAGGAGGGCTGCCCTCGACGAGAATGGAAACCAAAATGGATCTAGCAAGCCTGGGTTTGCCTTCTACCAACCCTAGAACATGACTCATTGTCTCCAGTAGAGAAGATACCCGGAACTTCCGCTAAATGCGTCCCTACAAAGTCCATTTCGCTTCAGTGCCTGAAAATGAGAAGGACACCTCCCTGACAGGCATCTCACACCTCTCCAGGGCAACTGCCCACACCCCAGTGAGAGGAAGAGCACCCACAGCAACAAATCCTCTCCTAATTATCACAGCCTCCAACCCCTCAGGCCTGGCACGTGGGTGAAGACAAGAGAGTTTCCAGGCCCTCAGAGCTTTGGGAGAGTGATTTCCAAGAAGACCACGATGCCTTAGGGCGGAGGCTGGAGAGAGAAGGCCTAAGCCAGAGCCCATAGGCAACTTTGGCAAGACCAAGTCAGCTTTTTCCTCTCTCCAGAACATTCCTGAAAGTCTAAGAAGGCAAAGCAGCCTGGAGCCAGGAGGGGGAGCCCAAGAGGGCTACCTGGATGTCCGGCCCACCTGTGTCGTCAACACCAAGGCAGAGGACTCTGGAAGAAAGCTGTTCCCGATCACAGGAGCCATCTGGACAGGCCGGTTTCCTATCCAAGGCCTGAGGGGAGAACCAGTGCCTTGCCTCTTTCCACAATTCAGACCTAAGGTATGAAGAGCCGCCCTCCCCGCACACCAGCAGACATCCAGTCTGGGCCGGAGGAGGCTCAGCTCCGGCAGCGCCTCGGCTCTGCAGGGTTTGCAGTACGGGAAGCCCCACTGCTCCGTGCTCGAGAAGGTTTCCGAGATCGAGCAGAGAGAGCAAGGGCGCCAGAGACCCCCAAGTGTGGGCAGCAACGTTTATGGCATACCTACAGGCCCAACAGGATGATCCCAACTTCCGGTACTTCTGGAATGAATTAGAGGAGACAAAAGCCAATATCCGTTTCTCCGAATCCACTGAACCCGCAGGCAGTGGGGAGCAGCACTTCAAAAACGGGGAGCCAAAGCTGGAAGAGGTTTCTTGGCAGCCATGTGGTCAACAACTGAAGAGGAGCGCCGAGGCGGCCAGGGCCACCCACCCCGAGGCAGTGAACCCTCGAGGCGGGACAGCCACCTGCTCCGCAGCCAGAGCACCTTACAGCTCTTCGGCGAGACCGAGGAGGAGGCCTTGTGGCGGGACGGTGGGGCCGGGCACGCCGGAGTCGCCCGTGCCGGACGTCCCCTTCAGCCGCGCCTACAGGAACAGCATCAAGGACGCGCAGTCCCGGGTGCTGGGGGCCACGTCCTTCCGACGCCGGGACCTCGAGCCGGGGGCGGCCGGGACTTCTCGGCCCTGGCGGCCGAGACCCGCCTCGGCCCACGTGGGGCTGCGGAGCCCAGAGGCCCTGCCGTCGCCGTCCCCGCACACTCCGCGCGAGCGCCACAGCCTGACCCCCGCCAAGGGTGACCCAGGCCGGCCTGCGCCCCCCGCCGCCCGGAGGGGCCCCGCCGGCGCCTGACCCCCGAGCAGAAGAAGCGCTCCTACTCTGAGCCCGAGAAGATGAACGAGGTGGGGGTCTCGGAGGAGGCCGAGCCGGCGCCCTCGGGCCCACAGAGGAAGGGGCTGCATTTCCCGGAGAGCACGGTGGCCGACCGACGCCGCATCTTCGAGCGCGAAGGCAAGGCCTGCTCCACGCTGAGCCTGTCGGGGCCCGAGCTGAAGCAGTTCCAGCAGAGCGCCCTGGCCGACTACATTCAGCGCAAGACCGGCCAGCGGCCCGCCTCCGCCACGGGAGGCGGCCTCCAGGAGCCGGGGCCGCTGCGGGAGCGCGCCCACAGCACCTACCTCCAGCCCGGCCCCACGGCACCCGCTGGCGCGCGGCTCACCTCGGCCTCCAGCCTCTGCTCCCTGCGCGACCCGAACCTGCAACCCCGCAGGGAGGCTGCCCACTTGCCAGCGTCAGGGGCCCATGGGGAGCCCCCGCGGGGCCCCGAGATCGCAGCAGCTCTTTTGCCGCCACTGGGCGCCTCCTTGGGGAAAGGCGACGTGGGGACCAAGCCCCCAGGGAGCTGCTTGGTGGAGCGAACAGCGGCGGACCAAAAGGCACTCAGAAGCTAGACAGGACCCCTGGGGAGTCCTCCTCTTGGGGGGCCGGGAAGTCAGGGAAGTCCATGTCGGCCGAGGACCTGTTGGAGCGCTCAGATTTCCTGGCAGTCCCTATCCACGTGAGGTCACGGTCATCTCCCACTGCAGACAAGAAACATCAGGTAGGCAATGGGTCCTAGGCCTGCCCCTTGGGCCCTGGAAGCTTTAGTGCGACTCTCCTGACCCTCCACTCCCCTTCAGTTTTCCTTTTCCATGCAAAAAGAGTAGCATTTGTTTCCAAGAGGTGGCTTCGTTCTCAGTGCCCCTGACATCCTTACAGACATAAAGATATGTGTAGATGTCTATATATTTGTATAGCTGTCTTATATATAGTTCTTATATAGATGTCTGTATGTGTATGTATTTATGTACACATATATATGTTTGTGTACATATGTATATATGTAACTTCACTTTAGGAAGTCACCTCTGCAAGAAAGTATAGATAGAAAAAGTTAGGGACTATCTTTTTTTGTTCTTTTTTGTCTTTAATTCAAGGAAGAGAGGCTGTGTCTCAGTTTTAAATATTTTAGCTTTGCACCCTCTATGTTTCTACTGGACTTTTGTATTTAAAAATAGGTAGAATTGTTGACTTTGCAATGTTTTTGAGTCCCAAGCCCTCAGCTAAGTATGCTTTACATTTATGATCTCATTGAGCTTCACAATATTCCCACTCAGTAGAGTATATTATTCATATCAAATCAATGTCTCTTTAACTCCCATCTGAGCTCATTTTGTGCACTATCCCGGTGAGAAAGAATCACAGACATTCAAATTCTCACTTAAAAGGGTTTCCTAATAAAGGCTCCAAACTATGCAAAGATTATGAAATGCTTTCCCCTGGAAATTTCAGGCAGATCTAGGAATAGAATCTGAGCACTCTGACTCCTAGGAGTCTCTTAATTTCCATAAATCTTAGCCCATCCTCAGGTTCCACATTCCACTGCCGATCAATGTTCTCCCTTGTGGTTTCCATCCCACCTAAGAAGATATTACTAATTCACATATACGTTAGCACAAGGGAGACCACCCTTCCATTGCCTCTTCTCAAATTCTGTTTTTTCTGGCAGTGAAGTCTGTCATTCGTCAAGCATTTGTGGGGCATATGTAGTATGAAAAGCACCGTACTACAGAGTCGAAGGGGGAAAAAGCTTGTGGCTTTCTGGAGTTCATAATTGAGCAAGGAATGTGAACTTAAATTTGAATAATTAACAGTACTGATGAATGCTTTGGGAGCAATGATAAATAGCATGCTATGGGAGGGGAAATTATTAATTCTAACTGAAGAGATCTCAGACAGCTTCTCTTGGAGGAGATAAGATTTGAACCAGGCTACACAGGATGCGCAGGATGTTGACAAAGGTTTGGGGGTTGTGTGTGGGAGGCAGTAGTTGGAAGAAATAGCTTCAGACAAAGAAAGATTCAGCCATTACTGCCTGAGAAGTATGTTTGTGGCACTCCTTCTGAAACACACATATACAAGGCCTTCTAAGCGAAAATATTGTGCCCTCCCAGATATTTCCTGTTCAGAAATATTCAGAAATACTTTCTCCCCAGTATAACCCACACACATACACATACAAAAAAAAATCTATAGTGGCACTCCTTCATAAGACATCAACAGCTATTTTCTTCCCCCTCAGAATGAAAAACAGATAATTTCCACTCCTTATCCTACCACTAAAACACTTTTTAGCTCCATATATGTCACATGCAATTTCAGCTAGTTTGATGTGCTTCAGTCATTTAGTGCATAGCAGAACAAACATTTTCTTCATTTCATTCCTTAGGTTCAAAAGAAAGTGGAAATGTTTAAGTGAAAACTGAATCTGGTTTGTTTTTTTTATTCCCCACTAGATGTCATTATTCTCTCTTAGGGAATCAGTTGGATATGAATGTTATTTCGCCTTCCCCCACTCAAAATATTGCACAAGCCTGGTAAATTGATAAATGGAGCTAAAACATAGGTGTATATTCCTCCAAACCCAATTACATACTTTATGTCATTTGAAAAACTTTTTAGAAAGACAACTAAATACAGAACATTATTTAGGTACCCTCTTCAAGGAAGAGAGTACCATATTTAGATATTTGGTGAATGTTGCCGGGGGTGGGGGGAATATTT
This sequence comes from Eonycteris spelaea, assembly GCA_003508835.1. Classification (NCBI taxonomy): domain Eukaryota; kingdom Metazoa; phylum Chordata; class Mammalia; order Chiroptera; family Pteropodidae; genus Eonycteris; species Eonycteris spelaea. The sequence continues at coordinate 3,362,596 of PUFA01000171.1, read as the reverse complement.
CAAAAATGAAATACTGTATCTGTGCTGCTTTGCTCCTAAACATTCTGAAAACAGGTTCCCATCCCCCCAGGTTGCGATTGCGCCAGGACTATGTTCTTGAGCTTCCTTCCTTCCTCCAGTCCCCTAGCCAGCAACCAGACCTTGCCTGCTGGGAGGACTGGTCCATGACAGTGTCTGATCCATCTTCTTCATACAGCTAGCATCTGCCTTATTTGTAGAACTATTTAAAAACAAAACTAGCCTCACCACATAATTATTGTGTTTAGCTCAAGGTACTACATATTTTTTATTTGAAAAAAAATCCAGGAACCTTATACCATTATCATTAAGCTTTGGTGAAGGTGTTAAATAAGGATTTTTCTTATCCCAGCTATAGAGAACACCTAATTTAGTGACCCTGTGGACATCTTCTACCTGACTTAAATCCAAAATACAGAATCTATTTCTGGTGCTGACTCAGTCCAGGGCATCCTGAACGCTCCTCACTCCTGTCAGCCAGATGCTAATAGAGCAGGATTTTACAAGCTTTGGACCAAGATTCAGCTCCTTTTCAAAAGTCCATTTAGTGAGGACAGTTTCTGCCTCCAAAATAAGGTCAGCATGGAAATCAATTCCTCTTTTATAAGAGTTGATCATTTGGGCCTGAAATAATGACTACAGAAAGCAGCCACAACAGGTAACGAAACCTATTTAGATACTCAGCAGGCGTGGGCCTCTCCTTGGCCAGCTGTGCTTCTCTCTGAAACATGCAGCCTCCCATTACCTCTGCTTTATCTTCATTTGAAGGGTGTAATTGCAGAACAAATGGATAATAGTGATGAAGCTGAAGGGCACAACACATTCTTGCCGATTTCCTACTTTCTATGAGACTTTGGAAAACTTAACCTTTTTAAAGTAAGAAAAATATTCAAACTCTTCTGCCTTAGAGGTGAAAATTTATACCTCTTCATTGCATAAATCTAAAATATAGCAGAAGCTATAAAAAGAAAGCTGTGGAGAAATAAAACCCCTGATAGGGAGTTGTTTTTTTTCCTTCAGATGCTGAGTTAGAGACTTCTCTGGCTCTCACTGCATTTTCAAGACCTTTGTTTCTGATATGTAACACATTCACCACGTGATGGTGTGCCAAACATTTAATTGTGGAGGAAATTGCTCAGTACTCGGAACTTTATGTGGGTGCAGGCTTGATTCAGGAGAATGTAGCTTGTAAATCATTTTTAGCACCTCTCAGCAAACACCTAGTAGAGCTTGGGGGAAAATCACAGAATCAAATTTCCACAAAATGTAGTTACAAGTAGCTACTAATAGTCAAATGTGTACTATGTGCCAGTCATTGCACTAAATGTTTTTATAAGCATAAAATTAATCCTTACCCCTATGCAAAGAGGTAGATACAATTGTTATCTCTATATTACACAAGGAGCTAAGGCACAGAAAGGGTGAGAAATTTGTCCAAAGTAACGGGATTGAAGGTTTGACCTCATACTGTCTGACTCCAGTCTTGAAGTCATGCTGCCTCCTTGAACTAAGGGGGAAGGGAAAGGAGGTGAGAGTTAAACATCTTATATCTCACAGCTTCAGCCAAAGAATTGATTTGATTTTAACATTCATCTATTTCTATTATTTATGCTGAAGAACATTTTAAGTTTTTTCAAATGGATTCTTATTCCTTTTAGCAGATACTTGAAACTGATATTCCAAAGCAGATGAATATTGTTGTCTTCATATTATATTGATCAAGGAGATATTAGGATATCTAATTCAGAGCCCGAAGCAAGAGTGAGGATTGGGATTCAATAGGCTTTAAGGGTTATAGGTTTAAGTATGCTAATGCTAAATGAAGAATAAAAACTGAAAATATGCTTAATCAAAGCACATAAATACAACAGAAATTAATCCTTGGGCTTTTACTAGGTTGGGAAGGCATTTTCCTTCTATCTAAAAGTTATTTTGATTGACAGGAGATTGAGAGAGTTCTTTCAATAACCTATTACTGGGTCTAGCTTCCTTTATTTTACTCACACACATAAATATCAGCTTAAGGTCATACTGTAATTCAAAGGAGATAACATAATGATAAAATATATTTAAAAGTTACTGGGTTAGGAGCCTAAAGGGGACCTAGAGGCTTTTCCAATTAATTACTAGCAAAAAGGCACATTCATGTCAATAAGGTAAGGAAAAGACTTTAAAAGGTTTCGTGGAGAACAGGGATTCCCATTCCCTATAGTAATATCTGAGACATGGGACACGTAAAATTCCTTTTTCTCAAAGCATTGAAGTCTGATTGCATCCAGCTCAGCTACTCTTCCACTTGTTAAGATTCCGGAGAAAGATCTTGGGTTTTAAAAAGATCATGGTTTGAATCCTGGGCCATTCACTTACTTAACTGTGGATGAGTAAGATCCTTAACCTCTCTGAGCTGCAACTACCTTCTCTTTTCCCCATTGTTATAGGTTAAATTACTGAAGAAATGTCAGTTGCCTAACACAACTCCAGGTATATAATTCGAGGAATGTAAGAACTTAGCAAAGTGCCTGGCACATAGAAAATGCCCGATAAAGGATAGCTGCCTTTACTAATAATACTCGAATGTTTGCTGCTTCTTCATGCCTACTGCCACCTTTGGCTCTTTTCATTGTGTAGTAGTACCTCTACCACTGATTGGGAGAGAGAGGAGAAAAAGAAAAGGGAGGTGGGAAGCAATTAGCTCTTTGGACAGAATAAACACTGAAATAAGTTGCTGAAATAAAATTTAGGGATTATGTATGGATTTAATTTTTGTTTCCTACCTGTCTTCTATTTTAAATAATTGAGAGTTTAAGTATTTGATCACCATTGGCAACACTGTCTTCATCAGGGGCTTGTTCCCATGGGCAGGATCTTACACTATCAAAAACTGACCTATGAATCTTTCAGGAAGAAAATATGTACCCTTATTAAAAACAAAAATAAGTAATGGCTACCCCTAAAAAGGCTCAAGGATATTGATAGTACATGGCGTGAGATATTTTCTCCAGAGAGAACATATTTCAACCTGATTACGAGCCAGATTCATATCTTCTCAAATTATAACTCAGAGATTTTTCTAAATTCAAAAGACTGTCCTTTTCCTGTCATCTCCCATATTTCCCAATCGCTACTTCAAAAGCTTCATCCTTTGCATCCTTATATTTCAAGTATAGCAGTTGTTTTGAAGCCTGGAGATAATTGTCAGACTTCTCTTGCTTAGAAAATAATGCCCTTGTTAGGAGAGGCACCTGGTGAGACAGACTGAGCTTCGGACCTATCCCTGCCACTGTGACCTTGGCAAAGTTAACCTCTTTGGGGCTGTTTCCCCATCCACGCAGTGTGGTTAACAGTACTTCCTGGGGCTTTGAGGATGAAATGGGATAGTATGTAAGAGTGCTACCATGGTGCCTGTCCTCTGATAACTTCTTGCTTCTATCTATCCCCATCCCCTTGGTAAATTTGTTGGTAATAATGCTTTGCCTTCTTGTGTTTAAAGGATGTGCTTTTGGAGGAAAACAATGGCTTTGGTTTCGTGAAGGATCCATGTTATTTGGCTGGCCCTGGATCCAGGTATGTATGTGTTTTTTCTCATGCCCTCTGCCTTATGAATGCTGCTAGAATTAAATGTTTCTGTTCTTCTCTACAAGAAATTGAATTGTGATATTATAATATTTTGTAGGGTTATGTGCTGCCTTTTGTATTTGTCTAGGCTGTGGGGAACTTCTTTTATTTACAGATAAGTTCTTCTAAGAATGATACTTATTATTCAAAATAGGTTTTGAACATATGCTGTTGAGGCAATGTTTGACTTCTAATAAGTTTAGCATCCGATTAGTTCATGGATATGCTCTTCTTAAGCATATCCTATGGCTTTCACACATGGGACCTCTCTTATGTGGCTGATCTCTTCCAGCTCTGTGTGCAGAAGAGCAGGTCTGGTGACTAAAGTGCTTGTGGAAGAATGAGCATTTCATGAACGGCTTCACAGAGTAAGACAAACTCATAGGAAGAACCTGAAGTAAAAAAAATAAAGCTCCAAAATCCTAATCTTTAAGCACGTAGGGATGGAAAATAACAGGAAAGTCATTTTAAAAAAAGTTTACCATCCTAAGTAGAAAAAAATGGAAAATTTTTTAGAATTTTAACTTTTAAACTATTCACTTGGAGTTTAATAAGCAGAAAATTCCAAAGTTTCCCCTGAATCATATGCCTTTATGTAGTTTTAATGCAGCGTCATAGGACTGTCTACTATCATCTCTTAAGGATAATACATTTAAACCCCCTCCCTACTACCTTTGGTGTTTTTCATGCCAGTTCCCTAATTTTTTTTATATTTCATTCAATCATTGTTTCCCTCTTTTTCTTTATTCACCTTCTCAATAACGCAACCTACTGCTGTCACGTAGAAGCAGCCAGCGTAGTCAGGAAGTGGAGATGAAGTTACCTCCTTTACTGCCAAGAGCAGTTATGTGCTTTTGCTTCTAGTTGGGCCTAAAATGCAGAAAGTATTCAAGATGAGACTGAGGACTTTGGTTAGTTGGGGCACATTAATTACAAGCTAGAGACAAAGGAAAACTCCCAGTGAACTGGAGCACCGCCAAAAGACACCTGGTCTGAAGTCAGAGGTGAAACTAAACTCAACCACAAAAACATCAAATACCTTGATTACATAAAAGGACTAAAATACACAATTCTCTAAAGATGACCAAGACAAATGACCAACAAGCATATGAAAAGATGCTCCACTAATCATCAGAGAAATGCAAATCAAAACCACAATGAAATACTACTTCATACCTATTAGGATCACTAAGATTTTAAAAAAAAAAACATAAAAGAACAAATGTCGGCAAAGATGTGGAGAAATTGAAACACTCGTATGCTGTCGGTGTGATTGCAAAATGCTGCAGCTGCTATGGGAATCAGTTTGGAGATGCCTCAACAAATTAAAAATGGATCTGCCATCTGACCGAGCAATCCTAGTTCTGAGCATTTATCCAAAAGAACTGAAAGCAGTATCTTGAAGAGATGTTTTCATACTCATGTTTATAGCAGCACTATTCACAATAAAGTGGAAACGACCCAAATGTCTATTGATAGATGTATAGATAAACAAAATGTGATTGATATCTAACATACAGTGGAATGTTATTGAGCCTTAAAAAGGAAGGAAATGCTGACATGTACAACAGGATGAACCTTTAGGACGTTATGCTAAGTGAAATAAGCCAGTCGCAAAAGGACAAGTACTCTATGATTCCACTTAGGTATCTAAAGTAGTCAAATGTATAGAAACAGAAAGTAGAATGGTGGTTACAAGGGCTGGTAGAGGAGGAAAAGAGGAATTGTTGCTTAGTATGTATAGAGTATCAAATTTGCAAGATGAAAAAGTGCTGGAGCTCTGTTTCACAATAACATGAATATACTTAACACTACTGAACTGAACATTTAAAAATGGTTAGAGTAGTAAATTTTATGTGTTTTTTTACCACATAAAAAAATGCTGTCGGGGGTGGGGGGAAATGAGACTAATTGCTCTCCAACTCCATTCTTGAATATTAGGGTTCCTGAATTCATACCAACAGATGCTCCCCTCTCACTCTCTGTTATAAGAGGCTCAAACAAAATCTTTCTCCCCTATTCTTTGTTCTTGAAAAAAATACAAAACAATCACTAAAGAGAAGCATTCTCAACCAAACAAAGCAAGCATTTAACTCAGATATTACCTTCAAAAATATACAGTTTAAGTATGTTTTCTATAAACTAAGAAGATTATAAACATATACTGAAAACATTATTTCAAAGTTTATTGGGCTGAATCTTTATAGGATAAGTGCCATACTATATTATTGTATGTTTTAGTGATGTCTCCCCTAAAAAGCCTCAGGAAAGGAAGAAAAACGAAGGTACCCAAATTAGTCTTTAAAACATGAGATTCCAGTTTATTGCATGCCCTGTTAGAGGATGCTAAGTTTAAAATAGTTCATATTCTGCAGTCTAAAGAGCAGTTGGGCAGAAGAGACATTGTTTTTTTTCAACATTTACTAAGAGGGTACTTTGTGCCAGGTGCCAGGGATGCCAAATAAACAAGACATGGGAGTACAGAGTACCCCCAGCGAATCTCCCACCGCTAGGCTTCTTGCATATCCACCTGGAACCCCACCAAGAGGTACTGAGCAGCCAATCCGAGATATCGAGAGGTTCTTCGTTAAAAAAAATAAAATAAAATACTAAATGAAAAATCTGGGAGGGGAGGGGAGAGAGATGGGCCCCTTATTCAGCCAGCCGCATTTATAATAAAGAAAAACTAACGGCACGAGGAGAGCCAATTTGGTTTTTGCAGCCCTTTCCTTCCGTATGCTGCATTCTCCCTGCTGGTACTTAGACAACTTCATGGCAGGCCCGTACTGGGGCTCTGACTTGGGACTGAGCCATGCTCCCTGAGGACTTGGATCTGTAAAATGAAAAGTGCCATCTGCTCTCCAGATTCACTTGCGTACTAGTCAGGAATCTACGAATTATGGCGGTTTGCTGGAGGTATCTTTTATCCCCACATTAACTCTTGCATGGCAGGCAGGCAGTGCTGCAGACTCCTGATTTTGATTTTATTTATTAATTTTTGTGCCCTTTTTTTTTTAACCCTTTAGAATACAATAGCAAAAGTATTAGAAATTGTTGAGGTTTTTCTTGGAGCCTAGATACAGGACGTTTGTTTAAATCACCACATACCCTATTTGCTCATTATCGTCATCCTCTTTCTCCAGAGATGATTGGTTATTAGCCCCTCAGGTGACTCTTCCCCCTCCTTTTTACATTCCATTTTAAGAAATGAGAACACCAGGAGAATAAGAGAAAGTTGTAAATAAAGCCTCGATTCAGCAGCCCACACAGATGCTTTCCAAACAGAACCTCCCGTGGGATCACACTGGGTGAGAGTGAGGCAGCGCTCTCTTTCCCCAGAGTCAGGAGCTGGTTCCCCAGAGTAGTCCTACTAGGAGCTGAAGAAACATACCTCCCTGTTTCTTTCCTGAAGCCTGTCCTCAAAAGCCACCATATGTGGGTAGTAGGAGTGGGAGGTGGGGGCAGTAAGAGAAGGCTGATGAAAACAAATACCACGTGACATTTTCCTGTAGGAGTTTATGCCTGTCCGGTGTTTTATTTAAACTTGGTTCTTTGTATGAACAGCTGGTGATGGAGGGAGAGAGTGTGCAGCTTCTCCGGGGGTCCTTCTCCCTATTAAATGCTTTTTCCCTCTGTGTAATGAACCTGGAGCTCAGCGTTTGCCGCTTTCTTCAGAGCCGTAATGCTCATGTTTGTATCCTGCTCCAGGTCACTCAGTTGTTCAGAAAGAGGGGGGAAGAGATGCTGTTGCTCAAACACCATCCCAGCCCTCGCTGGAGCAATTCAGGCTGCAAAGCAGCTGGTGCCTCAGTTCCCAGCATGTGTCCTGGACCGCCGGACCCTCAGAAGCTGGCCAGAAGAATGCCTTGCCCCAGACTGCTGCCCACGGGAATGCAAGGGCACCCCACAGACACCAGGACTATCCCACTGACCCCACCCAACTTAGCTCTGCCTTCCCCTGTACCCTCCAGCTACTGTCCACAGGCCACTGATGATCAACCAACCAGAAGGGATAGTCAGACAGGGCAGCAGCCTCTTCTGCCCTATACCCCAGCAGCGACTCTCAGAAGCAATGGTCACAGCCTGGCCCAGCCTCCCAGCCCAAGAGGCCATGAGCCCAACAGCTCAGAGCATGGGGTGGAAGGAGGAATGAGGAAGCGGCCTCCCCCGACTCGGGTGAAGTGGGCCCCTGCAGTCAGAGAGGATAGCCTCCCCGAGGAATCTTTGTCACCTGGGTTTGCAAACCTGAAGCACCATAAAAAACAGCAGAATCTTCCAAGTTCAAGCAGCACTTCGGACCCAGACATGCCTCTTGGGGTACCAGGCACTCCGGGGAGGATCTCCCTGCGAATATCCGAGTCAGTCCTGCAGGCCTCCCCACCACCTCGGGAGGACTATGAAGATGAAGTGTTTGTCAGGGACATGCACCCCAACGCCACTTCCAGCCCCACATTTGAAGCTCTGCCCCCACCTCCTCCCCCTCCCCCAAGTCAGGAAGCCCCAGTGAATAGCTGGAATGACTTTCCTCCTCCACCTCCTCCCCAAGCTCTGTGTGAGGCACCACTGGACAGCGAGGATTACAAGAAGCTCTATACCAGGTGAGCGGGCAGACTGGGCAGGGCAAGCCTTTCACTGAGGAAGAAAGGTTTTCCCTCAGTGATAAGAGATTTTCATGCTGCAGGGTTTCCAGACCCTCCTTCGGTTGGCCACAGGGGAGCCCTGGGGTAGAGGCTTTTTATACAAGCTCAGCTCATGAACTCGCTGGGCTGTTTCATTTGTTCACCAGGAAGTGAGAGTAAAGAAAATAAGAGCCAAAACCCAAGAGGCATTTCTGTGGACACGGTAAATTCAGAGGGTCCACATAAGTAGCATCCCCCTTCCCTGCCCAAGTTTTCAATCAGTTAAGGAATGAATGAAAAGAAGAAGGCACACAGAAGACAAAAGTACCACTTGTATTACTAATAGGGGTGATACTGGAGAATACGGCTTCTATCTGAGTGTTAAGTGGGCTTCCTGATACTGAGCCCCCAAATTAAATAGATTTATCTGCCTAGTTGCAGGCTGTGTTAGACACACACATACACGCATGTATTTTATTTACACATGTATGGAGAGAAAAAGAAAGAGGGAGAGCACAAGAACAAGCCTAGCCGCAGCCTTACTCTCCAAAGAGAAGAGACTGGACTGTGAATGGGCTGTGGTCAGCTTCTCTTTCCAAAGTCCCTGCATGTCCGCAGGAAGGAACAAAGAGTAGGGCTAAAGGGCAGTGATATTTAGGGAAACCTGTTCTTGGAGGCCAGAAGAATGGGGAAGAAGAATTTCTCAACAGATACTCCCTGAGACAAGTGCTTTCACAACACCGAAAAAAGAAAGAAAGAAAACACACACACACACACACACACACACACACACACACACACACACACATTGCCTGCTGTCACCTTTGTGGTAACTCCCTCTAAATACCAGAGTAATTTACCATTACCCTTTGTTCACCTGCACCTCTCGGGAAGCTCTGGGATCTGAGAGCAACATTCACCAAAATTGAATTCCTCCTAGATTCATCCCCCTTTAAAAAAATCATACAACCTAATCTATGGCCACGCCACCCTAAACAAGCCAAATCCCCTCTGCTCTCAGAAGCTAAGCAGGGTTGGGCCTGGTTAGTACTTGGATGGGAGACCATCTAGGAAGACCAGGTGCTGTAGGCATAAAAAAAAAAAAAAAAAACAATAAGGGATTGTAATCTGACAAGGTCCTTGCAATCTGTGAGGTCAGCCAAGGGTTGGTTGCCTTGCCTGAAAAAAAAAAAAAAAGTCATACAACCTCCTTGTGACCAACTAGTGAGCTCAGGTGAAGACACTTTAGGACCCTGCAATTTCGGAGTAATAACCTCTTTAGTGTGGCTACCTCACCCCAGTCCTGGGAAGCTATAGCCCTGATGGTGAAAACTTCTCAGTCTTCATTCACCTTCTCATCTTCACCCTTCTGTTGACTCTTTTCTCATCACTTTTTTTTTTTTTTTTACTATCCCCAGTAGTTCCAGCAAGTTTGCCAACGTGACAGTTGCCAAGGAAAGACCCATGCCTGGTGCAGCCCATTTGGTTGGTAGTCCGATAGTGGCTTCCAGATCCCAAACTTCTGTCAAGGGTTCAGAAGCCATTGAGACCAGCCCAGCCTCTGCCACGGCTGCTCTGCCCCAAAATGCCGGGTCTATTGGCTGGCAGCCAAGCTCAGGGCAGCCACCTCCCATCCTGACCCACGGCCTCGTCCATGACCCAATCAGTGGGACTCGTGGTTTAGAAAAGAATGTGAGTTCTGGTCCTCAGAAGACTTCAGAAGACATCAGAACAGAAGCTCTAGCCAAGGAAATTGTCCACCAAGACAAATCTCTGGCAGACATCTTGGATCCAGACTCCAGAATGAAGACAACTATGGACCTGATGGAAGGTTTGTTTCCTCGAGATGTTAATTTGCTGCAGGAAAACAGCGTAAAGAGGAAAGCCCTACAGAGAACTGTCAGCTGCCCGGGATATGAAGGCAAAAGGTAAGTCCCTGGTAATGTTCCCAAAGAGCCTTACAAATGAACTCCTTCCACAGGGTGATAAGTCTGGGACTACTTACCTAACCTTTTCTTGTTTCGAAAACAGCAGAAATAACCCAAGACTGACATTCCATCTCAGCCTTAGAGGAGTGCCTCTGAGAAGCAGGATATGAGACAGACCCTGAGTTACTGGGCCCTTGCCCAACAAAAAAATAATAGTAATAATAATTGCTATTAATACTTACTCATGCTGTTTGTGTCAGATACTGTATTCATACCTTTATATAAAGATTTTGTTTAATCTTCACAAGAACCTTCTGAGACAACTACCAATTTTACCTCCATGTTAACGGTGAGAAACTGAAGCACAGGGGAGTTAAGACTATGCAACTGAAGTCGTAGGACCGGTGTGATGATGGCACCTATATCTGAACTCAGCACTGTGACTTGCCTGCTCTCTTAACTGTACTGTGCCCCCTAACATGGTAGACAAGCACCCTCCCATTCCGTTGGAGTCCCTTACAGGGAGCTCCACAGGGGTCAGTGATGAGAGGAGCAAGTAGGAGCAGGGGGCACGGCAGAAGGCGGAGGTGGACTCGGTCTTTGTAAAAAGGGTGAGAGCCTAGACACACATTTAGTGACTTCACTGGCATTTGCCTTTGAAGAGTTAAAGTGAGTGCTCACATTCAACCCGTGAGCCTCTGCTCTTGAAGTCCCTGAGCAGCACGTTAACTGTCCTGTAACGTGTCGCCCAGCCACAGGGGTGAAAAGACTGTCAGCAGTCTGTTTTTTTCATTCTTTTCATTTCTCCTGGGTTATTGCAATATTTTCTTGCATTTTTATTTCCTTAAAGGACTACAGTGGTTTTTATTTTCTTTTTAATTTTCACTGGAAGCCGTAGATTGGCAGATTGGAACTGCACAGTCAGTGGCTTCCAGGCTAAGTAAGAAGAGCATTTCATCTCAGTTTGGCCTTGCATTTTAGAGCTGTCCAAATGATCCTAACTAAATTACTATCAGGAATACCATGTTTTTATTTGGGGGGGGGTGATTGGTAGGGAAAAAGTAAAGAGCCATGTAGTTCTTAACAAACTTTTTCATGTTATGGGAGGCTTTCCTAATACAGAGCCTGAACGGTCACCTCCTATTCAGATTTGGCAGAGGCTCATTGAAGTGCATGGACTTTTCCAGGGTCGTGTGTTTAGCACTGAACACCTACAATATGCAAGGCAATCCACTGGCTGCCACACAGGGCCCAAAGACGCCTTCCTGTGGGTGTGCGAGTTAGCTCAGCACAGGTGGTTGGGTTAGGTCCAAGTGAGGGGTTTCCGTTCATGTCATTCTGTTCTCTGACCCCACTTGCTGTAGAAGAAGGTAATTTACAAGTATATCCTTAGAAAAGCATTTCCTAGCATTATCATCGAGAACGTCTGTTCTTTCAGTCAATTTAGAAGTGAAATGGTCACATAAGCTTTTGTAGGAGGAATTTCAAAAAGGCATACGCCATCTTCTGGTGAAAATAAGCATTGTTCTGTTGTGTGTGAGATCTCACGTAGCCCTTGTGAGGTTTAGTTATCAGATGCCTCAGAAGCCCACGTGTAATGCAATCAATTTACCTGGATGGGGAAAACGCATATCAAAAATCCTTTTTCTTTTTTTTTAATTAACTGGACTAAATGTAATTATATTGCTTAGAGGAATAGTCCCACCAAGCAGGAAACTAGTAGAAAAATGACTCTTGGTGGTTCTTCATTCCATATTAAAATGATGGTCTAGATGTTAAATAATGTCACAGGGTTGAATAGTTGAAATTTCTCTCCAGGAAAACCTAACCTACTTCCATTGTCGTTTATTCAGGGGTAAGATCAGACCTGTAGTCTGAAAGGCAGCTTGAGAATACTAAAATAGAGATAACAAAGTTCTCAACTCCTTATTTGTTCTTCAGCCTTGGAACTCCCTGCTGTGTAATCAGTGAGTAGATTTCACCTCAACATTCATTGACCAGCAAGTTCCAGATTTCCCGGACTTCCATGGAATGCCAGGCTTACGTGAGAAGGAAATCTGATAAGTGTCCAAATAACAGACATAGTAGGCATCAGAAAGATAATGGGTGACTCTGGAAGAGTAGGAAATAACCTAAAACCTGAGATTTTTGCAGCATCTTTAAAAGACATTCACATGACTGAGTCATAGCTCCCCCTGTCTTTCTGTGAAATAAGGAGTCAGTAACATTCTTCTGTTTATCACCAGAGAAACATGCAGAGAGGTTAAATGACTTGCCCGGAGTCAGAGTCGTCCTGGCAAAGTCCAGTCCTGACCCGCACTCCTCGCCTTCCCAACACTGCCCTCAGTGGTCTTCATCCTGAGTTTGCCTGGCCTCTAGAGCCCTACACACAGTAATTACTCATTAGCAAATAGTTATTAGTTCATCCTAATTTCCGGGAAGAAATTGAATAGGATTTTTTATACACACTTCTGAATGGAGAAATGTGGTAAAATGAAGCTCTTGGTATGTGCTGTGTGTGGCTGTACTTTTGGTTCTTTTTTAACCCAGGAGTGAAGACAGGGAAGCGGTGGGCATGCTGGTTAACTGCCCTGCCTACTACAGTGTGTCTGCTCCCAAGGCTGAGCTGCTGAACAAAATCAAAGATATGCCAGAAGAGGTAAATGAGGAAGAGGAGCAGGCGGATGTCAATGAAAAGAAGGTAAGAAGCTAGGACCTGTGTTCTGCTCTCCCCAGAAAGGTAGTCAGGGTCCTATCAGGGCTACTGGCCCTGATGGCAGAAGGGGCAGGGGCCTGTTGCATCACCAACCTCCCCCAAACCATCGGTACTTTGAGCAATTTCCTCACAGCTCACCTGTCATTTTCATTTTTATAAATGACAACAGTGAAAGTTAGTGGGAATAAGTTATTTCTTAAAAGTCTCGCCACTGGGACTAGAACCCAGGTCCCCTGCCTCCTAGTCCAACACAGGGACCCCACACTGTTGTCTGAGCTGACCAGCCAATGCCAACAGCCTGTGTCGTTTTCATTTCATGTTTTATAGCCAAAAGGCAAACTAGAAAATCTAGACACTTTAAGGAGAGAGTGTCAAAAGACGCTTCTGGAAAAAGGTGATGTTAATCTTTAGATTCCCCAACTCTTTTTGCAATACCCCCAATGAATAGCTTGAAAGCACAGTATTGAAATTTAGTCATTAGCATTTGATACTCCTATGGAAATTTTAAATGCTAAGCATTTTTTAAATGACCATGCTGCTGCTGCTCTCTTCCCACATGCCATGGAGATCTAAGTTCAGCTGTGCCTGCAGGGGAGAAAGTTCTTGCCATTCCACTTTCCCTACAGCCCCAGAGGGGCTGTGCTCATAGCCCTGGCACAGCTCAGGCCTGCATGCTGAAAAAGGACTCCGTCAAAGCTTGCCTCTTGCTGAGCCTGGAATGTAAGTGGTTCTCAGTCTATCGTTCCAGGAGACACTTTCTTATGTGATTCTACTTCGTTTATTCTAGAATATGTCCTAAACCCTCCTGTTTGTTTGAAATAAGACCACAGGATACAGACCCTGGGGGGCTGAGACTTATGGGGCAGGGGATGTGAGGCTTTAGAAGCTCCTCCATCAGTGGTATATTCTACCTTGTGCTGCTCCAGCTCCGTGGCTCACAGTGCGAGGCTGACATGCTGATGCAGCCACTGAGGTAACACGCTTTCCCAGCCTAAGGCTTTCTCATCTAAACACCTGTTTCGTAGCATCCCTCCTGGCACATGCCTACCTCAGTGCTGCTGAGTGCCCTCTGATTGGGAGAAAAATACCACCTTGCTCTGGTCTATCTCTTTATTGCAAAGGGCAAGCTATGTGAACACCATCATAGGTACCAAGTTGCCGTGACATCTTTAAATGAACATTTTACCAGTTTGTGGTTGTTCTTTACATGTAGACGTACCCCGTTTTAGAGTAGCAGTGTGGCATATTACTCGTTACTTTTTCCTCCCCATCTTTATTTTTTAACCACTTTTTCATCACTTATCACCTTGTCACTCTGAGGATTATGTAGCAAAAAGTATTTTTAGACTGAAAATGTAAAGGAATAGAGGATTAATCATCATGGGAAATAATATTAGGTACCACTTATTAAGGACTTAGATGCTAGGTGTGGCTTTTGTTTTGTTTTGTTACATAGTGCTTGCTGTATTAGCTTTTTTCACAAAACTGCTGGCACTTGTATTGTCACATTTTACACTGAAGTAATCGGAATGGGTAAGGCCAAGAAGAGAAGGGACTATTCAAGACAAAGGGAACGGTGTGGGAAAAGACCTCGCGGTGTGAAGAAACAAAGGCAGTGTGTGTGTATTGAAGGTACTTCCGGTAGTTGGATTTTTTCTGGAATGTAAAACAATGATTCAATTAGAAATGACCAAATTTAGGAAATAAAGGCCACATGTCCGGAGATGAAACTGGAAGGAGCCACAGGGGCCCGGAGGTCACACGCATCACATGGGGCTTTGTGTGAAATGCTGCAGGGTTCAGATCTGAGCCTGTGGCAATAGAAAACCCTTTGAGGATTTTTTGTTTTAATGAACTACAAGTTTATTAATGTGTAATAGTACTTTCATTAGTATCACACTGGCATATCTGACTTGGAAACACAAGAAACATGTCACCCATCAGCTTTAAATGATCTTGAAGGCATTTATTAATATATTCAGCATAGAGTTGAAAATGTCATTCTCTTCTTGATATACAATAAGCTTTTCTAACAATGATTTTAAAAAATGATGCTTGGTCAATATTCATTCCCCGAGATTGTTCTGAGGCAGAGTGTAGCCTTCCACCAGCTTTTGCAAAGTAATATTTAAAGTTATTAATAACCTAAGCTGCATTTCTAGGTATGAAACTAAGGGTCAATGGACACTTGTCCTGATTTAGTAATAATTCTTAAATTGAAATGAGTATTTTAAATCAATTCTACTTTATTTTCTATTTCTATATCCTAGATGATGAATTATAATATTCCAAGTAAATCAAAGTGTTACTTAAAATATGGAACACTTTTATTGTCTGAAATTCTGACTTACATAAACACTAAAGATGGTTTAATATCAGAGTTTTCCATTCTTTGGCTAAACCCTGCCATATCTACTGGCAAAAATCTGCTTAGACAGAACCCATAATTCTCTATTCAGAAGGCAAAAGGCTTTAGCTTAGGGACTTAGTGGAAAATTTCAAAAGGCAAAAAGAATCTCTTGTTCCTGGGAATTGCATTTTCTCAGGAGATGATTAGTGACCCAGAGGGTTCTCAGCTGCCCGTTTCTGCTCCTCTTCATTCATTCTGGAAGTTCCAAGTTTACCCTCTGGTTTGTCTTCCTGTCAGCCTAAAAAAAAAACTTCCTTTAGCATTCCTTTTAGAATAGGCCTGCTGGTGACAAGTTCTTTTAGTCTTTCTTCATCTTAGACTGTATTTATTCCGCTGTCATTTCTGAAGCATAGTTTCACTGGGTATGGCATTCTGGGTTGACTGTTCTTTTTCCTTCATCACTTTTAAATTGCGGTTGCACTTTCTTCTTGCTTCTGTGGTTTCTGATGAGGAATGCACAATCATTTAAATACTAGTTCTTATACGCAGTGTGGTGTTTTTCGCTGGCTGTTTCAATTTGTTTTTTCTTTGTCTTTGATTTTCAGCAGTTTGATTCTGATTTGCGTGGGCCTGTTGGTTCTTCTGACTGGATAATTCTTCCTGGTCTATCTTCAAGTTCACTGACTTTCCTATCTCCATTCTAACTAGTGATTTTTATTTCAAATCTTACAGTTTTCAATTCTAAAATTTCTATTCAGTTAGTTTTTTGTAGTGTCTATTTCTTTGCCGAGGACTTCTACCTTCTTTTCATTTCAAGAGTGTTTACTTTACTATGGAGCATGGTCATAAAGGCTGTTTTAAAGGCTTTGGTACTCCCAACCTTGAGATTATTCTCAGTGTTAGCACCTGTCGTCTTCCCCTGCGAACTGCTCGTATTTTACTGGTTCTATTGAGTTCTTTTTATATTTTTTTATATTGCATTCTGAATGTTTTCAGTATTATGTTGTGAGACTGGGTCCTGTTAAAATCCTCTGGAGAATGTTCAGTTTTGTTTTTTTTTTTTAAGCAGGCAGTCAGCTCGTTAGATTCCACAAGGTGGGCCGGACTGCAGGTTCCGGGGGTGGGAGTTCCAACGTCAGTTGAGTTTTCAGGGCCTGTGTCATGTTATGCAGGTCTGTCCCACACTGGCTTAGTCTGGGACTTGTGTAGTTGTTTCTGTCATGTTCAGTTCTTGAAGCTTTTGCTGTGAGCCTAGGACTTAGGTCAGTTCAACACAGAGTTAGGGATCTTGTCCAGTATTTTCCCCACACTCTCTGGTTCCCAGCAGCCCTTCTCCCTGGGCCTCTGGCTAGAAAGACAAAGTTCTCATGGTTACAGCAGCCTGTGCCATTCTACATGGCTGGGGCCACCCTCAATGAAAAATAGTGGTGATTTCCTTTTCCCAGTTCCCCTGACCAGAAAGAAGGGTTTTCTCTTGAGGTCTTAAGTTCTGTGCCACTGCTGTGCAGTGCAGCTCTAAGTGAAACCATCCCTTGGGGGCACTGCTGGGAGAGGAGTGGAGAAGGGAGACTTAAAAACAGGATTTCCCCACTCTTTAGCTCACAGAGGTTCCTTTCTGGTTCTCTGGTTTTAAAGACAGGGCTTTTCTCAGAGTTTTTGCCGCCACACTATGTAGTTCTGCCTTGGGGCCATCCTCAGGTCAGAGCCAGAACATAAAAGGGGAGGGAAACTCACTCCCATTTTGGGTCGCACTTCAGGTTTGCTCCCCCCCCGCAAGGCCCTGCCCTACTTCACTTTACAGAACCCACTTCAGAATTTAGGGACGCAGCTGTAGTAAGTTGGGAGAGAGGCTACGGCATGACGGGTTTTTTCCCCAGATTTGATCAACAGGGAGACATGGCACGTTTGCATTTTAGAAAGTCCCTCTGGCAGCCATGTATGCAGTAAGACAGGAGGAGGGGAGGGTTTGGAGGGTGTTACTGATGCAGGACAGGACAAATTCCCCCGAGTGGCCCCACACCAAGAGAAAAGGGTTCTTGACTAAGGAGCATAAGAAAGAATTCAAGCACACATTAGAGTTAGAGTTAAAAAGAAACTATTAGAAGGACAGAGAAAAGATCAAGACAGAAAAAAAAGAAGCCCCGAGTATTCAGGGAATTCAGCTTATACATCATTCTTAGTTTTTATGAATTACAGTGTAAAGACTTTGCTTACCCATTTTCCTTTGATGGTGCTGGGGCACAGAGTGAAAGGTAAGACTATGTAGTGTGAAAAGGCCATTTGTTACTTGACCCATAGGTTCCCCATGGTTTTAGCCATAGGGAATGAATGATGGCGTTTATTTTGTGTAGGGTGTGACCTAGAGACTCTGTTTTCCCTTCAGGAAATAGGTATATGGTTTGCTAGCAATCACAGCGGAAATCTTCATTTGTTCTGCAGGTTTCCTTGTGAATCAGCATAGGGCAGTCTGAATATAGCGTGATGTAACATTTAGTTCTCTTGCCTCCTCCCTGGGTTATTATAGTAACCACAGGGAACTAAGGGCAGTGCAGTAGGAGCAGTGAGAAACGGATGGATCAGGGGAAAAAAAAAAAAGGAAATGGACAGAACCTGGTAACACTTTAGCTGTAGAAGAGAGGAGTCAAGCATGACTCCAAGTTCCTGGCCAAGGTGACTATCAGCACTGAAATCGGGAAAACAGGAAGGTCATTTAGGGAAGGAGAAGAATGAGCTTAGTTGAAGTTAAATTTAATATTGTTTCTTATGTATTAAATATTCCTGAGCCAATACTAAGTAAATATGACAACTTTCTGGTCACAAGCCTTCCTAAGAGGAAATGGTAAGGAACTACTCTTGACAGAGAATATGCTAGAGGATATTTGAAATGGCAGTTGACTCCCCATGATCTTTCTGCTCTCATCAGGTCACACAAGATGAGATGGAGGTTTAATTCAGTTTGTCATCAGGACAGAAATGGCCTCTGACTTCTCTCTCTGGGTAAAATTCAGCTAAGAAAACAGCCACGGGCAGCTGCCTGGATCCTCCCCACTTTTCACTGCAGGGGCCTGAATTCCACTCTGTCCCTAAACCCTGGCCACATGGCTAGGAGTCCTGAATTACTCCTGTTTGAGATGAAGACAATCAGCAGAGGCCAACTGTGTTTGTGGTGACATCACTGGCAACCCTGCCAGCACAGGCCCTCTGAACAGAAGGCAAAGCAGCGTTGCATGTGGAGGGAGGTGGGGAGCTAAGTATTCCCATAGACTGCAGAGGTACCCAACCTTTTTGCCACCAAGGACCGCTACTCCTATAAGAATCTAATGCCTGATGAGCTGACGTGGTGATGCTAGTGCTGGGGAGCAGCTGCAAATACAGATGAAGCTTTGCTCTTTATGCTGCCCCACCCCCCTGCTCACCTTCTGCTGTGTAGCCCAGTTCCTATCAGGCCACTCCTTACCCATGGGGGGGGGGGCGGTGCGGAAGGGTTGGAGAGCCCAGCAGTAGAGGCATCTACCTCAATAAGTGGTGTGTGCTCTTCAAATTGCCTAAACTTAATGAGAGCACACAAGATAACTGGAATGTATATAATACATTTCTATTTTCCAAAGTGCTTCCTGAAGCTTTATTTTATTTGGGCTTCATTATATTCCTCTGAGCTACTTTAATGTAATGATTAAAAGACTGAACCCTGGTATTAAGCCTGGCTCTGGTACTTTCTAACTGCATGAGCTCGGGCAACTTAAGTCACCTCACTTTCCTCCTCAGTAAAACCAGGGTAATAATAGTATCTATCTCGTGGGGTTGTTGCGAGTAGTAACTGAATAGTAAAAACAGTTAACTAGTGCCTGACACAGAGAAAGAGCTCAATATTTAAACATTATTATTAGTTTTAGACAGGTATTATCATCCCCTTACTGTGGTGGAAAACAGACACAAAAGGTCAAGTGACTTACCTGATGGTGAGTTTTCTGTGGAGCTGGGTCTCCTGACACCTGGTCCAGTGTTCATCCTGATCAGCAAAGAGGCGGGACGGCCCAACAGGCTTGCTGCATGCACAGGTGCATGGGAGGGAGAAAGAACTCTTATAAAGAGCATCTCACACAAGGCAACAGTTTATCCCATATCAGAAGTTAAGTGGATAAATGTCAATGATTTTGCAAATTAAGTAGCTCCTGAGAGACAAGTATGGTTTTGTTTTGTTTTTTTTTAAAAAAAGGTTTTTCTATTTATTGCAAAATCTGTTACACAATAGAGACTAGTATGTTATAAAAAAACGAAACCCACCCTAAACACCTCCTCTCTCGAGTGAATTCTGCAGGTCAAAGTAGGGAGGTTTTTTGTTTTTTAAAGAGATCTGGCTGGCAAAGAAATGGCTATTTAGTACAGCCAACTGTCCTTTGTTGCCTTCAGTTACTCAAATCCCTTTAAACTGAATTTTAAAATCCAAATTTCCATTTTTTAAGGGCTTAGTAAAATAAAAAATTCAAGTGTCATCCAAATATGCAACATTTGGGCCAGAAGTGACTGAACTGATTGCTTAGTGTACTTGTCTTAGCATAAATGGCCGAACTGTGGTATATCACATTACATCCCAGCAAGTAGCTTTCAGAAGTCAACATGCCACAAAAGGTGCATTAGTCCTTCCCACAGACCCATCCCTGGATCACTCCTAGGCATTTTCATCTCATTCTGTTCTTCCTTATACCATGAATCCTGAAATATACATCAGCTCCTCTCTCAACAGGCTTATGGCCCTGCCCAGCATGGATGTCTTTGAAAACCAAAACAGGGTCTGAGAGGAAGGACTGAGTAGATTATACTGAGCCTCTTCAGCTGTGTCAACTTCTTTGGCCCATCCTCAGCCACTGAACTGTGCTTGCTTGGTGACTGCTCTTTCAGCACTGCTGACCTGTCACCATCAAAGCCAGGATCAAGACATTGCAAAGACACTGTAATCATGCTTAGATTGAAGGAGCCTGAGAAGGTTGGGGAGCTGAGTTCAGCAGAAACTCAGAGGAAGAGTTCTGCCCTCACCCCGACATGTGAGGACAGACGTATTCTTACTGGTTTCTGCTCAATTGCAAATTATTATCATACCATCCCTTAAAATACCAGCGACTGAGAGCCATGAGAATTTTTTTAAATGATATCAATATTAATAAAAGTGCTTTGAGTTCCTTCCAGAAATGACTACACAGTATTAATTTCAAAAGAAGTCATATTTATAGGAATAAGGAAAACACAAGGCTATTATTACCTGTTACGTCCTTTTCTTTCTACTAGTTTTTAAAAAGCCTTTGTAGAAACTATACTTCTCAATTTGAGATCGAAATGGATCCCAAAACACTTAAATAAGCAGAAGACCTTTTCTTGAAGTTGGAGTGAAAGGAATGTTGCTGCTCAGTTTTACCTCATGGGATTTTGGTAAAACCTGGTATTCTGTAGGAAAGTGTCATTGGGTGACATTTAGAGTGGCAAGCCTAGGAAACACAAGCTAAGAGGTTAAAAACTCCTGGCTTGGCCCCACGTACATGTTGGTCTCTCTTATCTGAAAAACAGGAATGAGGACATTTGACTGGTCTCAGCCCTGACCTGCAAGACCTGTGGGGAGATGTGGCAGCAGGGAGTGCTTGTTCGTCACCCTGCTTTCCATTCACTGTCTTTGCTGTTCCTTCAGAGGAACTGATATCACAAAGCAAGATCACCACACCCTGCTGGGAGTTGTGCTGGAGGTACCTAGCAGGTTATCTTGCAGGCAAATAGCATAGCTGTTAGCCAGAATTGTTTTTTGGGAAACAATGAGTTTTCTAGGAGAGTATAAGGAAAATTAAACAACACTAAGCAATATTCTCTCCCACCTGCATTTTTCTGGGCTCAGACTCTTCATTTGAGGAGTAATATAAACTGTATGATATTTTCCGCTACTAAAATTGCCTTTTTGTCTTAACTAAACAGCTTGAGGAAAGCCAAAAATTATAACCCATGATGAAATGGTGCAGCAGATGGGAATTTTTTAGTCACCCTTCAGCCTCTGGAATTAGGCAAGTCGAGAAGACAACACGATGTTACCACTAAAGCCAGAACTTGGACATTAAGAACCTTACCCAGACTGAAATATCTCTGGGGGTCCACTTCCACGATGGGCATATCATGGAGAAAGAAATATTTCCCTTTTATCATTATGACTACTGCATTCTCCAGTGCTGATGTTGAAGAAATAGTACAAAAACTCATCAGTATCCTTCAGTTCTGTTAGTCAAAAGTGTTTCTATTTTTTTTCTTGTCCTTTAAAATTAAGATTGACTCTAACATAGAAATTGTGACACTTTATACCAAGTTTCCGTCTGAAGCCACACAGCTTGGTTTTCTTTATACATACATACACACATATTTGGAACCTTTTTAGTGGTAAGAAATAGGTTTAAACCCAAAAAAAGAGTATGTCATTTTCCCATCTGGCTACCTTAGGCTAAGAGAAAAATTAGATTGATTTCAAAAGCCATGGATTTTAATTTCTCTTGCAGCAAAGAAGTAGTAGACACTTCATACAAATGAAGTCAAATTTGAAACCACGAAGATCTTCATTTCTTCAGTTACATATATGGGATATTTGTTTTTGATATGTACAGAAGTTAATTAAGGTGGCAAATTTCGTAGTTCTGGTAACTAGAAACAGTGGGGAGCAGTGGAAAGAATAGGGGGCTGAATTCCCTTTAAAGGTCTCGTGTGAATATTTATAATGATTATATAAGAATGTCCCTTAAACTCAGGCTGACTTGAGTTCACGGCAGCCTCACTGAATGTTACACGTGTCTTAGACTTCGCCTCACTAAGTCTTAGTTTCCTTGCCTATTGTATGTGGCTAAAATCGTATCTACTACAAGATTATTGGGAAGACTAAATGATAATTGATGTAGAGTTTCTCGCACAGTGTCTGGCGCATAGTAATTGCTCTACAGATGGTATCTATGATCAATATTCAACTCAGTTCAGTGATCTTCAGCAAGTCCTTTAATTCCTTTAATTCTTGGCTTCGCTATCTATAAAGCAAGAATATTTACCTGCCTATGAGAATTAAGACTTAAGACTTCTAGAAGTAAATAGTTAACTCAGTTGGACAGGCACAGCATGACACAATTAGAAAACTTTAGGAAGTGATGTGTAATCAAGTGTTGGCCTGTGATGATTGAATAAATTCAGAGGAAAGCAGCTGTAGACATTCAGGGAAAGGAAAGAGTACTGTGGCCTGAAGTTGGAGGGCAGGCCATAGACAGTAGGAGGCCTTCAGATGATCCTTGAAGGAAAGACAGGATGTGGCTGGGAGAATTGAATCCTCCTCCCATTGGCCACTCTGGCTGCCTAATCTTTGCTGTGTGTCTCCTTTGGTACCAGGCGGAACTGATTGGAAGCCTCACCCACAAGCTTGAGACCCTCCAGGAAGCAAAGGGGAGTCTCCAAATGGACATCAAGCTCAATAATGCCTTGGGAGAAGAGGTGGAGGCTTTGATCAGTGAGCTTTGCAAGCCAAATGAGTTTGACAAGTACAAGATGTTCATCGGGGACTTGGACAAGGTGGTGAACCTGCTGCTCTCGCTCTCGGGGCGCCTGGCCCGCGTGGAAAACGTCCTTAGTGCCCTTGGTGAAGATGCCAGTAATGAAGAAAGGGTAGGTGGCCTAGCAATTCACCTCAACAGCTTTCTCTCTGAGCCCAGGTACACAGAGAAATACAATTAGATACAGTCTTCTCTCGAGAAGATTACAATCTGGGGCAAGGAGAAAGTCCAGTGTATTGATAACCAGGAAAGAGAAGGCAGCATCTTCAATGCTGACACTGCAGACTCAGGGAACACTTAGGAAATTGAAAACACGGGCACCAGCGTTCTTTCCTTCCTTTCTATCCCAGAAACTGAAAAGATGAAAGCATGCTGGGGGGGGTGACCTTCAAAAAGGAGAGGGGTACAACAAAACCACTGGGGACGAGGCGAGGGCGCAGGAACGGCAGCTCAGGCACCGGGGAACCTGCGGCTCTCGGGGCTGCAGATGCTCGATGGGGATGCACCCAGGTGTCGCCACTGCACCCCGCACTGGAAGGAATTGAACAGCAGTGGGTAAAATTCAAGGACGTCCTCTGTGACGGGCGCTCTGGACTTACACATTTTAGGTGCAAGCTCACTGAATCCTCACAACAGGCCAGTAAGTGACAGAGCCAGATACGAGCAGGCCTGCCACACACCCCAAGCCTCACTCACCTCACTGAACTTGATCCTGTTGCCACAGAGCATTCTTCACCTACTCACGCATGCTTACTGGGTGTCTGCTGTGTGCCACTTACTGGTCTGGGTACTGGGGACATAGCTGTGAACAAAGGAGACAGATCCCTGCTCTCGTGGAACTGACGTGTCAAGGGAAGTCAGACATAAGCATGGCTATAACATATATGCCAGGAGGGGTACGTGCTGCAGCCTTCAAGAGGCTCCTTTGTTTTCTGGCTCCTTCTCCTATCTACAGCTCTCTCTCTTTCAGTGCTATCAGGGATTTCCTAATTATTTCTTCTAATACATTACCTTAAAAGGCAAGTTGTTTTTCAAACACTTTGAAAGGGTTAGGAAGTCTAGATGGTAAACCTTTAGAACTGTGGCTACGTACCCAGGAGCTTTCTGCAGCTCTGCACCTAGCAAGTGCCCTCCTTGTGTAAATGTGCAGAGCCTTAGCTTCCGCTCCCAGAAATTGTCTAATAGTACCTGTCCCAAGAGTTGTCCTTTTTTCCTTCCACGCGGCAAACAGCGAATGAGAACCTGTGATGTATCGAGTACTGTGTGTGCTAGGGGTGAACACTGGCTAACACACAGGCCCCGCCCTCCAGGAACCCACCGTATAGTAAGGGAAACCAGTGTGGAAGCAGTGAACGTATCCAGTATGCTGCAGCACAGCAACAAACTCAGAGCCGAGAAACACGTCTCAGGTGGTATGGTGAAGCCAGGAAATGATTCACACAAGCGGTGTTTGATGGAGTCTAGGAGAATAATAACTGTAGGTAGGCTGAGTGGAAGGGCTTCACCATCTAAAAGGAATATCATGGACAAAGAAAGACCACGGCATGTTCACAAACTGATTTGCATATTGTTGGTATGTCTAGAACATAGCGATTGCTTAGTTTTTAAAAACAGCAAATTATAGGAAATATTAGAAAAGTATATAGGAATTTCTAATAGGAATTATTAGAAAAGTAGTCAGGTATCAGACAAGAAGTAAAAGGCTCGATCAAAACGGGTATTCAAAACACCAAAACAAAAAAAACAAAAAAACAAAGATTTGATTAAAAAATGGACAGAGGGCCGAAATAGACATTTCTCCAAAGAGGAACATACAGATGGCCAACAGACACATGAAAATATGCTCGATATCACCAGTCGACAGGGAAATGTCAATTAAAACCACAGTGAGCTACCACTACATACCTGTCAAAATGGCTATCAACAAGTCAACAGACAAGTGTTAGGAGTAGAGGAAAAGGAACCCTCAGGCCTTATGGTGGGATTGTAAATTGGTACAGCCACTATGGAAAACAGTATGCAGGTTTCTCAAAAAATTAAAAATAGAACTACCATATGCCTAACAGTCCAACTGCTGGGTATTTATCTAAAGAAAACCAAAACATCGATTTGAAAAGATATGTGCATCCCTTTATTCATTGTGGCATTATTCACGATAGCCAAGATATGGAAGCAACCTAAGTGTCCTTCAACAGACATGGATAAAGAGGTAGTACATATATACAATGGAATATTTCTTGGTCATAGAGGGGGAAAAAAATGAAATCTTGCCATTTTCGACAACAAGGATAGACCTAAAGGGTAGTGTGCTAAGCGAAATAAATCAAAAAGACAAATACCTTATGATTTCACTTATATGTGGAATCTAGAAAACGACAACAAAGGAGAGGTATTAATTGAAGGTGTGGAAAAGATTAAGAGCAACCAAGAAGGGATGAGGCAGCCCGCTGTCCCCCACTGGGCTAGCATTGGTGGGGAAGCCATTTCTACCTCTAGACCTAGAGGAGCAAGAGAAAGAGGGCTTTTATCAGAACTACAGTCGCTGTCCTACAGCACTGCAGCCCTGGTGAAAGGATGCAGCCACCACCACCTGGTAAGGACAGAGTCAGGGATAAATGCCCCCATTTGTTTCCCCTCCTACCCGCCAATCTCCTGCCCATGACTACCACTGGCCAAACCCAGAAGGCAAGGGAGCCCAGTTGATGCAGCTGCAGAGTTCAATTTCCCTATGCACAGACCAGGGCAAAGAAAAATAAATCTGGAGTGGTAAACAGCATCCAGTGCAGAAAATAGTCACGTAGACCTTCTATGTCATACTTTGTAAAGACTTTGGATTTTAGCCTGTGGGCCAGGAAGAACCATAAACTAGTTTCATGACAGTCAGCCTAGGGTGGGGTTAGAATGATGCTTACAGTTAGGAGACATTTCAGTAGTCTAGCAAGAAGGCTTAGGCTGTTAATTTAGGCAATTGTCATGAGAATAGAGAATAGAGAATGAATTTGAATTAGCAGGGTGTCTTAGAGGAGAGGATGAGTAGAACAACAGGTAATTCCAAATTTCCTGTTTGGCCACTTGGGTAGATGCTGCAGGTATCTAAAAAGGAACAATGGAGCAATTTTTAGTTAGGAGCAGAGGAGTTGTACCAGAATTGAATTCAACTGAATACTTATTGCAAGAATACACTCTTAAACACAAGTGCTTGCTCACCTGCAAAACACTACATCAGTATTAGTTTTGGTAATGATTAGTGTTTAAGAAACTGAAAGTACCAACAGGAATGAAAAAAAGAGTAAGTGGTTCAATAAATACCAAATTCAAGATAATAGTTACCAATGAGGGGATGGAGGGAGGAGCTAGGGACTGGGAGAAGTATATATAAAGGTTCAACTGAACATGTAATTTTTTAAATTTTTAATCTGAAGCAAATATGAAAAATGTTCATGTTGAAATTTGGTACTGTGAATGAAGGATTACACTGTTCTCTACAGATTTCTGGTGTTTAAAATATTTCATGATTTTTTTAAAGGTGAGGAAGAGGGTCTCACTTTTCATATCTACAGTATTTTGACTATCGTCTTCATTCAAAATCAGTTCTCAAGGGGATTTTTTAGGTTTGGTTTCTTTTTAGGTTCTTCTATTAGGGGAAGGAAGCCTATGCAAATGAAGATATTTGTCAGATAAACCTATAACTTTGCACTTTTTCCCCCCAGACGTTACGTGAGATCTGACAGCCAAGTTCAAGGGAAGTTAAGACAAAGACACGTGAGCCTTTCATAACCCTACATAAACTAATTTATATTGAGGTATACAGTTGAATAATCTTATTCCAGACTAATCTGCATTTTAATATTTCTCAGTCACTTTGGCCTGAAAAGTCTGAATGGTTAAATATAAAAGTTCTTAAAATTTTTAAATGACAATCATTATATGTCAGCATGTTGGATAAACACACACACACACACACACACACACACACACACACACACACATCAGAGATTTTCATAAAGTAAATTAGCCCTAAAGACAACATGCTACCTCACCAGTGGGTTTGTAGAATAAACTCTTAGAATATGAAATTGCCGTCATTGTTAAATAGAATTTCCATTATGTTAGATTCAGAGGTGTGAAGAGAGACCTGGCAAATGGAAACTAATTTCTTTAGAGAGGGTAAATGATGTTCCATTGTTGCCTGTGTATTGGAACAGAGGTTCTCAAACTTTAGCTGCAACAGAATCACCTAGAAGGGTTGTTATGTTAAACCACAGATTTCTAGGCCCCAACCTCCAGAGCTTTTGATTCAGTGGGTAGAATGGGGCCTGAAAATGTGCTTTTCTAGCAAGTTCCCAGCTGCTGCTACTGCTGGTTTGCGCTTTGAGAACCACTGTAAATGTAAACACTTGATGACTGGCCTTTTTTCCCCCTTCAGTTTTTTTTATGGTCATAAAGTACACATAAAATTTGCCATCTTACCTATTTTTTAAGGGTTGTAGTCAAGTAATATTCAGTACATTCATATTGTGAATCCATTTCCAGAACTCTTTTCACCTTGCAAAACTGAAACTCTATACTCATTAAATAATAACTCACCATTTCCACATCCCCTAGTCCCTGGCAACCACCATTCTGCTTTGTCTCCATGATTTTGACTACTCTGTGAACCTCGTTAGTAAAATCATCGACTGTGCTTTCAAGTACAGAAGCCTAAAGTCATGACCCCAGCCAATGTAAGGTAACCTCTCTCAAATGAAAGCTGCCACATGACTTTACGAGTTAGAAAAACATCTATGCAACAGAAGGGTAATGAACTGATTTTCAAAAAAATTAAGTCTCCTTTAGAGTGCCAGTTGAAGTAGAAGCTTGCATACTCTGCAGCCCTGTGAAAGGGTCTTTGCAGCCACTTTGGCTCTTTCCTTCCGTCCCCTTGCCCTCTGCTCATCTGCTTGTGTCGCCCTGACAGAGCTCTCTGAATGAGAAGAGGAAGGTCCTGGCAGGGCAGCACGAGGATGCCCGGGAGCTCAAGGAGAACCTGGACCGAAGGGAACGCGTGGTGTTGGACATCCTGGCCAATTACCTTTCAGAGGAGCAACTCCAGGATTACCAGCATTTTGTGAAAATGAAGTCAACACTCCTTATTGAGCAGCGAAAGCTGGACGACAAGATCAAACTGGGCCAGGAGCAAGTCAAGTGTCTGCTGGAGAGTCTGCCCTCGGACTTCATTCCCAAGGCAGGGGCCCTGGCTCTGCCCCCAGACCTCACGAGTGAAATGGCTCCTGTCGGGGATGTACTTTCAGTGGTACTTTCCCAACACTAACCTCTCCACTTTAACCTCTTCTAAAATACCCAACCAAAAGATCACCC
This sequence comes from Eonycteris spelaea, assembly GCA_003508835.1. Taxonomy (NCBI): domain Eukaryota; kingdom Metazoa; phylum Chordata; class Mammalia; order Chiroptera; family Pteropodidae; genus Eonycteris; species Eonycteris spelaea. The sequence continues at coordinate 3,334,439 of PUFA01000171.1, read as the reverse complement.
TTTCTTTCAACACTATTTAATCTGAAAAAAATGTTTTGGTAAAAAAACACTGTTTAAACTATATGGGTTTGGGGGAATTTTCTGGATAAAAGGAAAATGCCTATTTTTTTCCTTCTCACCCTTCATGATTGATTTTCTGAGAGCTTGAATGCTGCTGGGAACTTACCCCTTTCTATTATTACTTTGTAGTAAGAAGACAATTAATGAAACTGTGAGAACTGATTGGAGGGTGTTGGATGGTTTAGTTTTTAACAGGCTGAGGCAACAGATCAGTGTGTGTCACCCTCAGGAATATATCCACAGTGGCCTTGCTTGCTTGTGGGCAGTGAATCCTGATAACAGGTACAAGCACTCATTAATGAAGGGTCTGCAACATAAAGCCTTAAAAAGACACACACAGAAGAAAATTGTAAAACCTTGAACATTGTTATTTATATTTTAAAATGAAAAAGATCATTATGTTTGTGTGCTAACCACTTATTTGATTCTATTTTGTGGTGGACGTAGACAATTATGTTTGAGCTTTGTATTTTGTGAAAACCTTAATGAAATGAAGATTTCCAAAGATAGTCAAATTGAGCATGGAGACTTGTTTTTTCTTAAACTCTTGACTTGTCTGCGTTATTTTCAGGGACACAAGAAACCCTCCACATTTGTATTACACTGAGTAAGGGGGACCCCAGTTTCTACTGCTGCCAGTCCTCACACTCTGCTCCTGCAACCAGTAGGAACACATCCACTTCCCGCAAAAAGGCTTTAGGCATCAGGGTTCCTGCATCATTTCCTAGGGCTTCAGGTCATTATCATTGTGGTGGGGAGATACAGCTAAATTTTACTAACAAAAATGGCAGTTCTCCAACCTGTATGACAAGAGGAAGGTCAGAAACCAAGGACAATTCAAAACTGAATTAATGCTATCCTTCTGTGAGGGCTTTGGGCAAAATATAGCCTATTTGGTGAGATAGATTGTTAGGCTATCTTAATGATGCTTTTTTAAGTTTTTGTTTTGTTAATGTCAAATTTATCAGCCGCCATTAAAAATTCCCTCAACATCTGGAGACTGATTTTGCACTATCATGCTTCAGTAGTAGCTTCTTACGGGGTACTCAAGAGCCCAAGCTATAAGTCTGTTAAAACAGACTGCAACAATGGAAGGAGGTAGGGCCAGAGGCCAGGCTATGGTGACAGCTACTGGAGGTGGCAACGGTCTGAGACTTTGAGCAGCCTAGGCTAGGATTTTGTGTTGTCTTCACATATGCTTGTCCCGTGGCTGGTGGCCACCACTGCTGATATGGGCTTAAAGTACTATAGCGACCAGTCCTAGAGAACTGGAGAGTAAAATTTGTATGAGGGTGCCAAATGCCTCTTTTTCCTTAGTACATTTTAATTACTGAATGAAGTTTATCTTCTGATTAAGAACTTAAAAGCTGTAGTTTTGGTCCCCAGTATAGGTTCATTTTGATGAACCTAGAACCCAGAGGCCACCCAGACGCTTCTTATGAGCAATCGGCCAAAGCCTTTGCTTTGCTCTTTGGAGGAGATACACTCACTACCTGACTCCACTGATAGAGTAAGATAGCACATGGGTTTCCCAGGAATGTTTTCAAAAGCTGCTTGCACACCTGGGGGTCCCATTTCCCAGGGTATCGGTGGAACCAGTGACAGCATTCAACAGCCACATTGCATGGTCCTTTTGAAGTAGAAAGTCCATCTGACATTTCATCAGACTCAGGCCAACACAGGAGCCTGAAATTAACTCCACTTGGTAATGAACTAAGTGACAAATTGCATCAGATCAGGTTGAAGCCAGCTAGTAAATGTTCTCAGCTGTTCTTGGTGAAAATGCTCAGAGGGATTCTGGGGCCCCCTATTCCTAACTCATCAAAATTATTCTTAAGGACTTGATTGGGAACATTTTGCACATTCAGCCTTTTTCAATCACTTTTCTAATTTTACATGTCAAAGTGACCCCGTAGTAGAGTAGCAGGTGACACTGCTTGGCATGCTACAAGCCCCTGAAGCGTGGGGCCCTCCTGGGACAGTCTCCCTTCTTTTGCTCCACTGAATGTTCTGGTATGTGAAATGAGTGAGATGCCAAGTGTGATTTTGAAATCCTAATTCTCAGGTAGATGTGATATTTATTGTAATAGGACTTGACCTCTGTGCTCTGATGAGACAAACCACTAACCTAATTATCATGTTAACTTTTGAATGCCTTTAGCTAGAAAATAAGCTTAGTCTTTATCCTGTTTCTATTTTGCATTCGTTCCCCACTGTTTAAAAAAAAAAAAAATCGTCTACAGGCAAAGCCATCCTTTTTCCTCCCAACAATATCCTCTCAACCAAGATCATGAGCAGAGCAACCATGATGAGCATAGTGTTGGTCAAGATTTCAGGACACACATGACATCAAGAATGTTCAGTCAATAATCATCCCTGTGAATGTGATTATTTCAGAAATACCATGTTCCATCAGAAATCAGGTGAGAGTGGGATGGCCTTGCAATAATCCAAATGCTGAGACCAAGAAACCTGACTAGTTCCAAGAAAGGACAAGGTCCTGCAACAAACTGGGAGGTCTCCAACTTCCTGGCCACTCGAGAAGTTACTGGGCACGCTGCTACATGTCAGTTGACTCAGCCTTTTCTTTTGCTGTTTTGTTCCTTGTGGCCACTTAACCCCAAAGAATGCAAGGAGGATCCAAAGTGAAAGCGGCTGAGTTTCTCTGAGAGACACTGTCGAAACCAAACATTTTTCCCTTTGCTCCAGGGGAACATTGTAGGTTTGGTTTTGCATGACCGGTTTTCAAATTTGAAGATTAGCAAGCTGGGTCAACTCCTAAGAATCCGTGCCTGCCTGCTGACTTGGGAGTAAGGGCTTAACTGAGGGCATGTAGGATGTCCAAAGGAAACACCAAGAGAAACCAGCCTGGGATATCCCACTTTTCCTATGATTCCATTGTTAATATCTAAGTTAAAATCACTTCTGAGTTTAAACATTAGATCATGACTGTCCCTACTGTGAACTCTAAAATGTGTATTTTATTCAAACATCCTTTACTAAGATGTTGGATTTTTCTATGGATACTTTGGAACATGTTGGCTTTTTATTCTTATATGGTTCCAAATTTGCTTCTCTTTAGTTTAATTTTCCATGATATTATTGGCCTTATTCTGTTGGATTGGAATTATTTTTCTTTTTTAGAACAGCATGAGTTTTATTCACCTTACTACAGGCAAGTAAAAAGAATTTCAGCCAGAAATAACTTCTTCATCTTCAAGTGGCCAGGCATTTTTCATGAAGGTACCATTCCATACAGAAATACTCTATTGAGGACAAGGTATTCAATGCTGTCATGACTGGGATGACACATGAGTTAAGATGATAAAGACCATTTTAATATTGGAAAGGGACACATGTACAGTTCTCTTATTTCTAAATAAAACCTATCTTATGGGAGGCTCATTCAGCACAAAATCGTGGCTTCTCAAAGTGTGGGCAAGATACTTTGCATCAGAATTGTAGGCATGCTAGTAAAAAAGGCCAATTACTGGGACATGACCAAATAGGCTGGGAATCTGCATCTTAACAAGTTCTCCATGTTATTCTGATACACTTTCACACTTGAGAGCCACCAACATAAAATCATTTGTACTGTTTCTATTGTTATGATCACAATAAAATGAGCATGGATAATAATCACAGAAATTCAAACAAGCCCTGTCATGTCTACGCTCATTACATTATTTTGAACTAATATTGTCCCACTTATTCATATAATCCCCACAGTTGTGGTATGGGTTTCTTTTCCATGCTCTCTCCTAGATCTATTTTAAATTTAAATAAGCTGAGTACTTAATCAGGCTCAACTGCACTAATTATTCTTCCTCAAAAGGAATCAATGCAATGTCTGTAATTTGACGTTCTGCCATATTTGCACTAATCTGAAATCATGACTTTCTCAGTACTCAGATTTCTGTTGCTTCATCACAATTCTCATGCTACATGTGAGTTAGAATTTCTCTTGGCGTTGATTTGACAGCCTAGCTAATGCAACAAAAATGTTAATTTCCTTTGAGAAGTGAAAGGAGCTATCGCCCAATTTCAAAACCCTAAAATCAAAATTAGGCAAGAGAAAAGCTGCAGATGAAGAAACTGGCTCATTTATTCCTACTTCATTCTATAAATTCCTCTCTGTAAGTGGGAAAGCAGCTGCATTTCTTGCTAAAACATCAGTCTCGCTATTCCTTTACACAGTGGGTTGAACAGGGGAAGTTTAACAAAGAATTATTCAATTCTGTTAAAATGAGTGACAACAGGATATAAATAAATTTGATATGATACACCAGAGCCCAGGGAAAATACCCTAGGAAAGATCAACTTGGAAAGGTCCCCCACCCCAAGTCTGGGGTTCAGACCTTGAAGAACTCAGCGCACTGACAGCAGAGAAGTTTGTTAGTTCGCCCAGTACAGAACAGGTCTGCGCCTGGGCAAACAGGAAGCAACCCTCCAGGGCACAAGCCAACCCTCCAGACAGCAAGCGGGTGCAATCAGTAAGCAACCAATGGGGATGGCTGCTCAGGAAAACTCTCTAAATTGCAGGTGATCTGCATGGGGAAGCAGGTGTTAGTCGAATGCCTTTGGGGCCTTGATGCAAGCCAGAATCATCAGGGTGCGGGGTTTCTAGTCCGCAGGGCTGGGAGAAGGTTTTCTCGGCTGAGGCCGCAAGGTCACCAAAGCAACCAAGTGCTTGGGGCAGAACTCCATCGGCTGTCCTCACAGGCACACCACTCTTGCACTAGGCAGCTGCCCAGGCAGCAAAAAGTCCTTTCCTCCCTCCTGCCCCTCCAGCGCCCTCTACTGAGAAAGCTTAACATGCTCTCTGTGAAGGAAAGGCAGAACTACAAGCCACTCTGTCCACTATCACAGAACATATGCTGAAAAGCAAATGTAGAGCTAAGAGGCAATAAATTGATAATTGGCCCAGATTTACTCTACTAGATTCTAATCCTAGCATTATCTTCTGGTATTATAAAGAATTTTGTAGTTGTTGCTCTGTAAGAATAATTTCTCTAACAATTAAAAAAAAAAACGCCTATCAAAAGGACAACTTACATCTCTTGAAGGAAGTTTCAAAAGGGACACAATTTTTCAAATGTGCTTCATTCACCCATATTCATCAAAGTACCTAAAGCAATAGATTTATATTGAGGCTGATTTTGATAGCATGTGTAAGTTTTGTATCCGTCCATCTCTGCCTAGCTCTGCCTCTGTAGACCTCTGTGTCTCTTGGTAGGTCCCCACATGAGTACCTCTCTGCCTCGGTGCGTGTGCTTTTCTCTAAACCTCTACAGCGGTCATCTTCCTGCTCTTTTATTCCCATGATGATTTCAATTATATCCTTTATATTTTTTTGTGAGGCAAGGGAAAGTGATAGGATAAATTGAGAATGAGTAAAGAACTAGAAGAGAAGACCTATGAGGAAAGTCAAGAGTGTTTTTCATTTGGGAAAGAAATTAAGAATTTCACCTCATTCAAGCTAAAAAGGGGGCTATCTAAAGGAAGACTTTGCAATATGTTTAAATATGTATAATAGTAAAAGAGCTACATATTTTCCTTCTCTAATTGAACAGAATATAGGTATTGACTTGGTTTTGTGGTAATAGGAACTGAGTGGGCTGAGTTCTTCAAGAAACAACTCAATAGAGGGCTAATAGATACTCAAGTAAGGACTTAAAAACATTAATCTTCCTTCCTGACAAAGTAAAAAACAGAATTCAGTTCCATCTACTATGAAATGGTTTGGAAGCAGACTTATTAAAAGGCAGGAAGACAGTCTGAGATCCCTTCCAGGAACCAAGATTCTGTGCAAATAGAGAGGTAGAAAATGAACTTTAGCTTATATAAAGATACACTTTCCAAATTTACTCAAAAGGTTTAAAAATGAGTTTAATAATAAACTCAGTTTAATAATGCATCACTGGATTCATTTTGATGTTATTTAAAACTGAGGGAACTTCCCCAAAGCAAGGAATAATTGTTCAATTTAAAATCCTGAATAGACATATATCTTCACATTGAGAATGCAAAGGCTTTTCTTTCTTCTCTTTTTCCCTTAAAAAAATTTAAAAAATAAAAAGTATTCCCTGACCTTTTCTACAAATCTTACTGAACAAATAAATTTTGAAGCTGATACAACAAGGTTTAAGAACAAATTGTAAGGCCTTCTTGCAAATGTCAGTTAAAAGCTTACTAAGGAATAATGTGCTTAGGAATAAGGAACTAAGGAAATATTTCAAGATGTGGTTAGTATGCCTCCACAAGCAGAAGAGAGAGTAGCATCTTAGGACATACAGCAGGAAATACGCATGTTCATCATTACTATGGGTACTTAAATATGCACATTGGCATGGCCCACTGAGAAGGTATATGATATACCCGCTAACAAAAGTAGAACCTCAGTTCTTAAATCAAATTGATCAGAAATCAATGGAAGGACTCCTGTCCAGAGTGCATTAATACAAATGTGCATGACACATGAATACAAATTAGCAATAAAATGACAACCCAATGTGTAAAACTTGGCAAAAGAATTAAATAGACATTCACAAAGAATGATATATGAATGGCCAATAAGCACATGAAAAGGTGATGGACATCTTTAAATTGTCAGGGAATACAAATTTAAATCATAATACATTCCATTACTCACTCACTAGAGTGACTAAAATCAAGTATTGGTGAGTATGTGGGACGAGTGGAATTCTTATGTGTTGCTAGTGAGTATGTATCTCACTTTGGAGAACTGTTTGGTCAGTTTTTACAAAATTAAAAATATTTACCCTATGACCTAGCAATTCTACTTTTAGGTAGTTACTTTAGAGAAATGAAAATACACCTTCACAAAAGATTTGCACAAGAATGTTCATATCAGCTTGAATCACAATAGTCAAAAAACTGAAAACAACCCAAATTTCTATCAACAATTTAACGAACGATAACCAAATGTAGTACATTAATACAATATACTATCCATCAAAATAATGAACTACTGATACATGTTACAACGTTGATGAAAACCAACATATTAAGCAGAAAAATTACAAAAAGCACATACTGCACGATCCCATTTATATCAAGTTCTAAAACAGGCAAAACTAATCTATAATGGTAGAAATGAGAAAGTGGTTGCCAGGGGACGGAAGGAAAGTAATTGCTTAAAACTGAACAAAAGAGAACTTCCTGGGATGATAGAAATACTCTGTATCTTGCTTTGAGTGGTGATTTCATAGGTATATGAAATTGTCAAAATTCATCGAAATAAATATTTAAGATCTGTGCATTACACTGATTGTTAATTATACCTCAATTTAAAACAATAGTAGGAAGGAAAAGTGAAAAACAAGGGCAAACTAGTTATTTGATATTAACTAAACAGGTAACTGGTTTTCATCATTCATTTAATTATTAGAGATGCTGAAGATGGAAAGTCCCAGGGATTTTTGTCATAGCCAGGTGATAGGCTAAGCTTCTGTAACAAATAAACTTTTAAAAATACAGAGTCTAGGTCAAGATGGTGACATCGGAGGCTCCTGAACTCACCTCCTCCCACAGACACTGATCTACAGCCACACATAGAACAACTCCCTCTGAAAACAATCCGGAAACTAGCTGAGCTACTCCATTCATCGGTAAATGAGAAAACACACACATGCACACACACACCCCGTAATGGGTAGGAGAGGCCAAGACACAATCCCACCAAACCCCACCGGGGGAATAGCAACACACAGGTGGGAAAGAACTCCCAGCTCCCAGTTTCTTCTTGAGAACCAAAGGGATTGGGACACATCTGGTCCCCCAACTTTTAAGGCTTCCACCTGAGAGATGAGCTCCTAAAACATCTAGCTCTGAAAGCCAATGGAGTTTCATCCACAAGATCCACAAAACTACAGTGAACTAAAAAACAGTTCTTAACAGGCTCACAGACTCTCTGTAGCGAGCCCCCCAGGGCACAGCACAGAGGCAGTGGACAGAAAAGCCATCTTTTTGTGAAACAGGCCTATTTGCAGATCTTAAAGCTGTGGCCTGAGGGTCAGCTTTCTACTTTAACACATATGTAGGGGATGACTGCAATCTCTCCAGAGGATGGAGAGGCCAATAGGTACTATCTTGGGCCCTCCCTTTGCCCCAGGCCAGGTTGCCAGCATCTCCAGGAAAGAAGCTTGTGAAGAAGTCTGGCAGCCCAGCTTTTGTGGCTGCTACCCAGAGGACACATCCCTTGATAGCCTGGCTCTGGCAGGCAGCAAGGCTTGTGTTCACAAGTTCAGGCAAACAAGAAACAGTTCTTAACTGGCTATCACCCTAGAGCTCAACACAGAGGGAGCAGACAGAAATGCTCATCTCCCAGTCTTCCTAGAAAGACATATAGTTGCAAACTTTCAAAGCTGTTGCCTGAGGGTCCAGCTTCCAATGGGCCTGCATCTAGGTGCTGACTGAGATTCTTCTCTTTGAGACACTGCCAAGTCTTGGCACATCTTCGACTACTGGGAGCCACTAAGAACAAATAAAGCTGTTGGATAATCACAAAAGTTTGAGAGACAACCAAGAGCTAAGGCGGGGTTGAACAATGAGTTTTATCTCCTACATGAGGCCACTCCTCCTTCACAACTAGGAGAGATACCTGTTTTATCTAATCCACAGAAACCAACAAAGAGTTAAGAAAATAAACAAAGGACTATGTTCCAAAGAAAAGAAAAAAATAAAACCCTAGGAAAAGACTGGAGATAAAATAAAGATAAGTGATTTACCTGATAAAGAGGTCAAAATAATGGTCAAAAATATGCTTCTGATGTCAGAGAATACATAAATAAAGAGGAAGGATCTAAGCATACCACTACAGAAAATTATCAAAAGAAAGAGCAAGAGAAGAAAAATACAGAATTACAAAACAGCCAGAAAACAATGAACAAAATGACAATAACAATAACAAAATGGCAATGGAACTACATCAAACTAAAAATCTTCTGTACAACAAAGGAAACCATTAAAAAAATGAAAAGCACTCTTTTTCCATCTGGAACCATGGGGGTACAGAAGAGAAGAAGAAAGTTTCTTCTGTGCCAGAAACCCTTAAGAAAAAGTGAAGGAATTTCTCAGAGCTAAAGATCAAGGACCTGAGAAAGAAGTTGGCCCCAAAGAGCTTTAAAAGGCAAGGAGGACAGTTATCTATGAAAAAGCTAGGCACTTTCACAAAGAAAATAGGCAGATAGATGTACAGGACGGAGATGTGGATAGCTAGGATGGCAAGAAAAGCTGGCAACTTCCACATACCTGTGGAACCCAAATTAGCATTTGTCATCAGGATCAGAGGCATTGATGCTGTGAGCCCCAAGGTCCAAAAGGAGCTGCAGCTTCTTCGCCTTTGCCAGATCTTTAATGGCACTTTGTTAAGCTCAACAAAGCTTCAATTAACGTGCTGAAGATCACAGAGCCGTACATTGCATGGGGATACCCAAAGCTGAAGTCAGTCAACGAATTGATCTACAAGCATGGTTAAGGCAAAATCAATAAAAAGCAAATTGCCCTGACAGATAACACATTGGTTGCTCGTTCTCTTGGTAAATATGGCATCATCTGCATGGAGGATCTGATTAATGAGATCTCCACTGTGGAAAACTCCACTGTTGCTTCAAAGAAGCAAATAATTTCCTGTGGCCCTTCAAATTGTCTTCTCCGTGGGGTGGAATGAAGAAAAAGACCACCCATTGCGTAGAAGGTGGAGATGCTGGCAACAGGGAAGACCAGATCAACAGACTTTTGGAAGGATGAACTAAGGTATCGACTATAGTTATTTTTGTAATCTGGTCAGTTATTAAATGGTGCCTGTTTCAAATTGAAAAAAAAATAATGAATACAACCTACAGAATGGGGGAAAAATATTTGCAAACCACATAGCTGATAAGGGTTAATATAAAAATATATATAAATAACTCATATGACTCAATAGCAAAAAAAAAAAAAAGCAAGCTAAACAATTAAAAATTGGGCAAAGGAACTGAATAGAAATTTTCCCAAAGAAGACATACAAGTAGTGAACAGATACATGAAAAGATGCTCAACACCACCAATCATCAGAGAAATGCAAGTGAAAACCACAATGAAATATCACCTCACATCTGTTAGAATGGCTATTATAAAAAAAAAGACAAGAAAGAGAGTTCCACAGGAAGTTAAAAATAGAAGTACCATATGATCTGTAATTCTACTTCTGGATAGTTATGCAAAGGAAACAAAATCACTATCTTGAAAAGATACCTGCACCCCAAAATTCATTGCAGCATTATTTACATTAGCCAAGAGATGGAAACAACTCAAGTGTCTGTCCATCAATAGATGAATGGGTGAATGGGGTGGATAAAATGGGTAAACATGTTCAAAAAGTACAAACTTCTAGTTATAAGACAAATAATCCTAGAGATGTACTGTACAGCATGGTAGCTACAGTTAACAACACTGTATAGTATCATTGAATGTTGCTAAGAGAGTAGATCTTAAAAGTTCTCATCTTAAGAAAAATATTGTAACTGTGTGGCGATGAATGTTAACTGAACCTATTGTGGTAATCAATTCTCAATATATACATATATCAAATAATTATGCTGTACACCTAAATCTAATACAATTTTATATGCCAGTTATATATTTTTTTAAAGTTCTTTTTAATAATGTTTTCAACTCTGAGTCAGCAAAAGAATCAGAAATCTACATATAAAATAAAAACTCAGCATAGATAATTTTAAATTGTTAATGACAGTCTCTAGTAGTGAGAAACAGTACTCATTGCACTCTATACAGTTAAAAACTACTTAAAATACTTGCATGCTTATCTAATTTTTTTCATCTACTATGCTATTTGGATGCCTACATAAGTGTAAGTGTGTAGAGCACAAATATCATGTAGCTTAGGAACTACCTTTATTTTCATTTGATATGATAGTGTTTTTAAATACTATGTTCTATTCCTTCTTATTACTGAATGAATAAGAAGACATTAAAATGGGTTTGTAGCCGACATTGTTGAGTGACTACCCTAGTCGCTCCCTCATTACTGTTTTCTGACAGAGTTTTAGAATCAATTCCTCCTCCAGGATAAGGGAAAAATACCAATTAGTCTAGTTCTGTAATAATAATCCCTTTCTTATTGACAGCAATTGGTTTCAAATGGTCATAGGATCTAATTCTAGGCAGATAAACAAAGGAAACATCTGACAGGTTATTTCTAGAAAAGCTTTCCTCAAAGATTCAAGGCATCATGAAGCACGAAGTGGAATCTTTTCTTCTGCTGAATATTTCCTTGTCTGGATGTGATGCCTAGCTATGTCTTTCAAAAATGAATTCTAATTTAAGCACGCTGGAGCAGAAAGTTTTGAAGAACATTGCACTTGAATGATGTTATAGAGCCACTGAACCTATTGGCCTATTTCTCTTGTTAAAAACTAAATTTATTTTAAGACGTTGCTTGAGGATAGATACTCTGTTAGTAATAATTGAAGATACAAAGTCTTATAGGAGTTATCCAATTCAGATATAGACTTTAGTAAATCACTTATTTTGAGGCACTGATATGAAGATTAACCTTATTTTCTATGAATTTTGATGTAGTTTGAGCATTAAAAGTAAACTTGACACAAATGTTTATGCTTCCCCAAATTTTTATATCATTGACTTAAGAAATTAACCTTTGAACCTGGCATGTCAGTATACCACCCTTTTTAGAATGCGACATAAATTTTATTGGGTTAATTTAATTTATTATTCATGGATCATTGTTACAATGTTAGTTGACAGCATTTGGAGTGACATGAGGATCTACTTTTGTTTGCTTTCAAATGATTAGCCTGTAGCCTAAGTGATTTGAATGTACCCCTTTACTGCTGAGATTAAATGTCATATTTTTTCATGTATTATGATCATTCAAAGCTCCTATTAAAAATTAATAAAAATATAATAACTGAACCAAATTGTTGCCCAAAAGATGAAGTTTGAAATTTGATTCCAACCACATTTTCTGTCAAACAAAAATATAAATGCCCTTTGAAGAAATATATAACAGAATGAGTTTCCAGGAGATATTATTTCCATCATCTAGGTTACAATCTAAAATATCTTGACATAGGTAGAAGCAGAAATTTTCTCAAGAAAAAAGACAATCAGTAAATATCAACCCTGAGATAACCCAAAGGCTGAAATCAGCACAAAGAGATTTTAAACCAGCTAGTATAACTATTCTCAGTGAAGTAAAGAAAAATGTTCATTAATGAAGGCTTATAATGAACAATGAAAAAGGAAGTCCAGCAGATTAAAAAAAAACTATAAAAAGGAAATAAATAGAAATTATAAAACTAAAAATACAATACTGAAATGAAGAATTAACTGAATGGATTTAAAAGCAAAACAGCTATGATAAAGGAAAAATATCAATAAACTTGAAAATCGATCTACAGAAATTTTCAAATTTGAAGGAAAAAATAAGCATTTTAATAAATTATAAAGCATCAGGATCTGTAATTATAATTCCTAAATTATACACTTAAAAATGCAAAAAGCTATAGTATATAGCCAATTCATTAGTTAAAGTGGAATTTCTAAAAACAAACAATCCAAAAGAGGACAGTAAAGGAAGAAGAGAGAGAAAAACAGAGGCGACAGAGAAAACAAGTAACATGGTAGTCCTGTGACTCATCCTAATGAATAATTACATTCCAATTGACTAAACACACCAAATTAAAAGCAGAAATTGTCCAAATAAATTATAAAAAGTAGGATCCAAGTATGTTTTCTACAAGACACATTTAAATATACGAAGAAACCAACAGACTGAAAGTAACAGATAAAAAGATAAACCATGTAAACACTAATCATAAAACTAGAGTGACTGAATTAATATCAGATAAAATAGACTTCAAGATTAAAAGCATTATCACTAATAAAGAGGTGCATTTCCTAATAAGTGTCAATGCATTGAAGATATATAACAATCATAAATATCTATGTACCTATTTAAAAACTTAAAATACACAAAGCAAAACTGGACAAAATTAAAGAGAGAACAATACAAATCCATCATTGTAACATCTCTCCCTCATCAATTGACAGAAAAACTGGATGCCACCCCCCCAAAAAGAAAAACTCAGTAAGAAATTCAAACACTATCAACCACCTTGACCTAAATGATCTTTCTAGAACATTACACCTAACAATAGAATACAATCCAATAACACATAGTATATACACCAAGTCAGACTCTATGCATAGCTATAAGTCTCCATAAAATTTAAAAAATTAAAACCACACAGATTATGTTCTTTTACAATGAATTCAACTAGAATTTAGTAATATTCTTAGAAAAACCCAAAACATTTGAAAATTAAACAACACTCTTGTATATTATACCTGGAATAAAAAAGAAATAGGGAAATTGGAAAATATTTTAAACTGAATGATAATGAAACATCAAAAACTGCATAATATATTGAGAAAAGTGAATAGAAAGAAAGTAGTTTTAAATACTTATACTAGAAAAGAAGAATGGTTTAGATTCAATACCTAAGTTTCCACTTCAAATGAGCAATGTATATGAAAGTAATGAAAAGAACATAAAGGCAAAAGAAATTTTAAAAATGGAAAACAGATAAACTGAGTAAATTAACAAAGGCAACAAAATCGATAAATCTCTAGCTAATCTAATCGAGACAAAGTGAGAATATGAATTACTTATGTCAGGAGGATCTACAGATTCTATAATTATTGAAAGGGTAAATAATAAATTATGAACAACCTTATGCCAAAATAATTCAATAATACAGATGAAATGGACACTTCTTTGAAAAATACAACACACCCAAGCATCTACAATTAACATCATACTTAATGGTGAAATAGTGGATGTTCCCTTCTAAAACTGGGATCAAAGCAAGGGTAGCCATTGTAACCACTTCTATTTTAGATTGTATTTCTGGTCCTAGCCTTTGGCATAAGGCAAAAAGAAAAAAAAAAAGAAGCGTGGAAGTTTTTAAAGGAAGAAGTAAAATTATTTGTATATGACAAAATTGAATACAAAAAAAAATCCTAGGCAATTTACAAACAACTGTTAGAACTTATAAGTGAATTTCACAGGGTTTCAGGATACATGGTAAATATATAAAATAATTGTATTCTTGTATACTAGGAGCAAACAATTGAAAACTGAACTAGAACTAGTAGAGAAATAAGTCCTGGAGATCTAATGCACAGAATAGTGATTACAGACAATGATACTGTATTATAAATACCAAACTTGCTAAGAGACTAGATCTTATTTATTCTCACCACAAAAAAAAAAAAATGATAATTATATGACCTGATAGAGGTGTTAGCTAACACTACAATGGCAATCATTGCAATACATAAATGTATCAAATCAAGATGTTGAACACCTCAAACTTACACGATGTTACATGTCACTATCTCAGTTAAAAAAAAAAAAAGAAAGTGAACTAGAAATTTACTTTATAATTTATAATCATATAAGAAAATAAAATATTTAGGAATATATTTAGCCAAAGACATGCAAGACTTCTATACTTACAACTACAAAATATGGTTGAAAAATTAAAGAAGTTTAAATAAATGGAAAGGTGTCAATCTCCCCAGAATGAACATAGATTCAACGTAACCCAAACATACTCCCAGCACACTTTTCTTTAATTGACAAACTTGTTCTAAAATTTTTATACAAATTCAAAGAACCTAGGATACCTAAAACATTTGGAAAACAACAAATGTGGAGTACTATATTACCCAACTTCAACATTTACTATAAAACTAGATTAATCAAGATAGTGTAGTCCTGCCTTAAGGATCAACAAACAGATCAATGGAACAGAATAGGGCTCAAAAATAGGCTAGTATGTATATGGTTATTTGAAAGAAAAAAAAGGCACCAAAACAATTAAATAGGGGATCAAATGCTTTCAAGAAATAATGCTGTAATAACTGGATGCCCATATGGGAAAAAAAATGAATCTGGACCCTTCTTATTTATTATACACAAAAGTTAATTTTAAATTAATTGTAGATCTAAACATAAAAGTTAAAATCATTAAGTTTTTAGAAGAAAACATAAGAGAATATCTTTATGACTTAGGGTTAGACAAAGTTTTGTAAAACTGATCACAAAAGCAATAAACATAAATTTAACTTCATCAAAATTAAAAACTGCTCATCACAAGCAATCATTAAGATAAAGAACAAACAAGCCGCAGATTATAAGAAAATATTCACAAACCATATATCTAACAAGGGGTTGGCATTCAGAATATCTAAAGAATTTCACAACATATGAAAAAGACCAAAAACAACCAATTTAAAGTGAGCAAAATATTTGAGTAAATACTTCATGAGAAAAGATATATAAATGGCCAATCATCATGTGAACACATGCTCCCCATCATTAATCATCAGGGAAAAGCAAATTTAAAACACCAAGAGTTATCACCACACATCCACCAGAATAGCTAAAAGTAGGAAGATCGACAATTCCAAATGCTGGTAAGTATGTGGAGCAACCAGAATGCTAAAACACTGTTGATGGGAGTATGAAATTGTATAATCACAGTAGGGAAAATACCTGGCAGTTTCTTATAAAACTAAACATATACCTGCCCTTATGACCCAGCAATTCCAATCCTAGGTTTTTAACCATGAAAAATAAAAATATACATCCACAAAAGGATTTGTATGAGAATGTTCACAACAGCTTTACTCATATCCCCAAACTAGAAAAGATGAACAGGTAAACAATGTGGTATAGCCATACAATAGAATACTACTCAGTAATAAAAAGACATAAATTACTGATACAAGCAACAACATGAAATGATCTCAAAAATACCATGCTGTGTGATAGAAAGCCTTCACAAAAGAGTACATACTGGATGATTCTATTTGCAAATTGAATCTACAGTGGAAAAAAATTCCAACTTTCTGGGGTGATAGTGACGTCTTATATCTTGATAGGGGTTTGAGTTACACTGAGTTTGCATTGGTTAAAAGTCGGTGATTATACACTTAAGATGTGTGCATTTTACTAAATATAGGTTTCACATCGAAAGAAACCTGTAAACATATTATCTCTGATTTATGATATGCTTGCTGAAGTATTAGGGAGAAGGAAAGTAATTAAAATGCCTCAAAAATCAGGTGGATCAATGTATGGGTTGTGATAAATAAGTCAGAAAATGTTAATGGTATATCTGGGTGGCGAGTATACAGGGATCAGTATAAAATTCCTCCAACTTTGCTGTAGATTTAGAAAACTTTTATAACATAATGTTAGAGGAAAACTCAGTGAATAAACTTTTAAGATTTGTGCATTTTATTTAAATTTTACATTAAAAAAATAACAAATATTGAACTTTGGTTAACTACAGTCATATTAAAGAATTTAGGGGATGTCTGCAATTTTCTTCGAAATGTGTCAAAAATTTAAATGAACTGATGAATGGGTAGATTAGTGATAAATGTTTTAAATGTGATAGAATCAAGGTAATGGGTCTATGTGCTTTTGCTATCAAATTCTTTTTTTCATTTTTGTTGTAGTTTTGCAAATTTTCAAAATAAAGTATTGAGGGGAAAAACTCAGGAGAGCAAAGATTTTCATTAGAAAAAAGAAAAACTAGATACTGGCCACAATTCACAGCTACTTCAGAGGATAATGTTTACTCGCTGAGGTAGCCTGTTCTTTCCCATTTCACCTCCCCTGAGAAAGAAATTCCAGCATAGAGAGTCATTCCTTTAATGCAAACTTTTGATCCCTGTTGAAATTCAAATAACTTGATCTTATCTCCTTTGGCTTCTTTTCCAAGAGCCCCAGCTGTCAGTGTTATCCGGTTTTCTTTTGGTTTGGTTTTTTTTTTTCCCTAAGTGCTCATATTCACCCATGATGTTCACTACCAACATGGACATGGCTCCCAAGCCCAGCACTGACCTCAGTCCTAAAGCTCCATTCACACATTTCCTGCTGATTCGAACATAGGTTCTCAGAACTATACCACTACCACCTCAAAGCTAGTATTTTCAAAACCAGAACTATCTTCCCTCCTAAACCCATTTCACTTCCTGTTTATTTCTGTCTCTAGTGCTACCATTCTTCCTAGAGCACCAACTTAACTCATTCACTCATTCGCTTATTCAACAAATAGTTAAGTTCGACTTTGAAATACTCTGCTAGGTATTGAACAAAACAGACATGATCTCTGTTCTTGTGAAGCGTAGAGGTTACTATCATCTAGCTGTTCCTTCTCTCTTTTACCCTTTCCGGGTTTAGTGACTAGGTAATACTCATTTTACCTTGATTGCTTGGGGCCCGCTCCCCTCCCCCAGCATCACCCTGAGCTGTGCCAGGGTTTCAGGGGGCCTAGGCAGTACTAAGGCCTGAGGCAAGGGGGAGGGCATCAGCAATTAATTGTCACCCAGGTTACCCCTGCACAGCCCACTCAGGCCCAGTGCTTTGACGCTTCCGTTTCCTACTCAAGGCACTCAATTCTTTTCCGAGGCAGCCTCTGCTCCCAGTTTTGCTTCCCAGTGTACCTGGGACAGTCCAGGTACATGCTTACTGCCCCAGTGTGATTATCAATAGTGCCCCATTTCCCTGTCAAATGTGTCCTGATTTGGTCAATAAATTAGGAGAGGGAGGCTACTCTCCCCTAAACCACACACAGCCATTTCTAATCTGAACATTTACTACAGGCATACCTCACTTTCCCTTTATTGCTCTTCACAGGTGTTGTGTTTTTAACAAACTGAAGGCAAGACCCTCTACCAGCAAAAAGATTACAACTTGCTTTACTGCGATATTGCTTTATTATGGTCTGGAACTGAACCCGCGATTTCTCCCAAGTATGCCTATACTTCTTAACACAAGCCAGAAGACCAGCAGAGCCTTCTGTTTCCAGAATCTCTTTCTAATCTGGGGGTTTAGGAACCAGAGCTCCTCCTCTGCTCTTCTAAGAGGGAATGTTTGTCTCAGGGTATTTCCTTTTCCTAAGAGTTTGGATTTTTATCTTTATTTTTATTATTTATTTGTTTATTTTATGGTGGCATTGGTTAACGAAATCCAATAAGTTTCAGCTGTACACTTTAATAGTAGGCACATATATACTGTGTGTTCACCTCCCATAGTTAGATTTTTGTAACCACATATTTGACCCCCTTTACCCCACCGACCTCCCCACTGGACATTTAGACATAAAATCCAAAAAGCATTTGCCTTAGATGTGGGGGAGGAAAAGAACATAGAAGAAAAAAGACCTGATTTATAGTCTCAAAATCTTATCCCAGATTTAGAACCCAGATACTTGTATTTCTGCTTTATTTCTTCTAATGACTTTAAAAACAAAGCTTTGTCTTATTCTTTTTATGTCCACGGACTCCCTCCTTTGCTTTCCCATATAGTAATCAAGGCCTTGAAAATTTACAAATATACATCAAAAATTAAAAGAATTTTACAGTGAAAACAAGTATACTTATACCCAGATTCTGCTACTAACTTATTCTGCTACTATTCTTATTTAATCACTAATCTATCCATTCTATCTACCTATCCTGCAGAGTAGGCTCATTAAATGCCTGTTGAAGATATAAATGTCATTAGCCATTTGCACCTCAGTAGGAATGAGTTACAATTCTTTTTCCAAGTACAGATCTAGACAGGAACAGTCAGGTGTCTAAGCAATTAGAAAGATCTAGGTGGGAAAATGTAGACAACTCAGGGTGGCAAAAATAAGCATCATATCCGTTCACATAAGTCCACTTGAATCTGGCCCACCTCTTCATTTTTCCATGGAATATAATTCTGTACAAAGATAGCAAAATTTAGTTTCCCCTTTTTGTTCACGCACAGCCTCTCGCACAGTGAGCCATCATGCCTGTGCTACTGGCCATGGAATTCCATTAGGCAATAGGATCACTGCCCAACTGCGGCAAATGAAAACATGAGCAAGGCTTCCAGGTGCCCACTCTCAACCGCCTGATGAGCACACGGGAAAATAAAAGCACAATGCCCCATGTCCCAGAAAGTCGTGAGGGCTCGTAGTCATTCTTCAAGTCCTGAACCAAATACTCCCCAATCTCCAAAGGCTTTAAATTCTCGATAAATCAATTTCTTATTTCAAAATATCTCATTTCAAAATCTCTCACCTATTCACAGAACTATAATTAAAAACATAGGTTTTGAAGCCAGACCACCTATATTCAAATCCATGATTCACCAGGCCACCTTGCACAAGCTACTTGATTATCCTATCCTTAGTTTCATCTGTAAAATGAATACTATATACTGTATACACACTTTACATGTCATACATGTACATATGCATAATATATGTGTATATATATATCACAAGCAAAGCGCTTAGTCAATGGACACTGCTCTCATATTTACCGGTAGTTATTGTAGGTGCAAGTGATAGAGCAGTGAACAAAACACAATTGGCCCCTCCCCTCCTCCAGGTGCTACGGCCTCCTCCTGCCAAACTACAATAAACAGTAATTGTAACCACATTGACTTAAAGGTCCCTGTGCTCTGACTGCCCTTTGTGACTACATCTAGAATGTCTACGTTAGCACCACCACTTCCTTTTGTCATTCTCTTCTCAAAGCCCATCTCCCTTACCCCACACCCCCTCCCCACCCCCGCCTGTGGGCCCCTGGCACAGAGACCTAGTGTGGGTTCCTTACCTTGGCGTTCCGGCCCAGGCCCTGCTGACTGACTTGTGGACGGCAGGAGGGAGCTCTGTGCCGGAGGCGCTGACAAATAGAGGGTGGTCTGCCCCAAGTGCAGCATCAGAGCGGTCTGACTCCCTCCCCTCGGCGGGGCCTCAGTCTCCCCCACGCGCCCCCTCCACAGCCAGCAGCCAATGGCCGGCTCCCGCCTTGACCCCTTCCTCTCTCCTCTTGGCTTCCTCCCGGGAATCCGAAAAATGATAAAGAAAGCCGCTAACCAAGGCTCAAACCCTGTTTTTCTCTTTAACTTGCCCTCATTTCCTCCCTCACGCTGCATTTCAATAAGATCCCAGGCCTGCGTGGTCCGGCTGCTCTCGCTGGCTTCCTCTAGTCCCCAGCGGGGATCCCCAGCACCACTAGGTTTGCCAACTCCCCAGGGTCCGCATTATCTCAAAGGCGAAACACTCGTATTAATTGTTTCCTCTTCACAACAAGGCGGCACGTCTTTGAGCAGGAACAGCAGAGTGAGGAACCTGCGCCGCGCTGGGCGCTCGGTGCTGTGAGGACTGAGCATTGCTGCGGCCAAGGGACGTGCGCGAATTTCTGGGTCTGATCCGCCCCCCTTCCGTGGACCCTGCAAATTTCACTAATAACTCAGGAGGTACTGTGAAAACGAGGGGAAAAACTTAATCTTCCTGGAAGCCAAGGGTGCCCCTACAAGCTAGGCCCCGTCGTCTCCCCTTGGCTTCTTCGTGAGGGAGACCACTTTTACCCTCAACTCGTCAGGGATGACGCTGTATAAAAGAAAAATTCCTCTTTGCTTGTGTGCGACTGATAACAGTACACGCAAGTCTTCTCAGAAGGTGAAAGAGCCCTGGGCCACTTCATTGTGAAGCTCTGAATATTTTAAAAAAAGAAGGAGAAGGAGAAGGAGAAGGAGAAGGAGGAGAAGAAGAAAGAAGGAAGAAGGGAGGAGGAGGAGGAGGAAGGAAGGAGAGGAAGAGAAGGAGGAGGAGAAGAGGAGGAAGGAAGAGGAGAGAAGAGAGAAGAAGAAGACGACGACGACGACGACGACGACGACATGCCAAAACAGTTACAAAAATGTTAATTGTGGTATATTTTACAGATCTTTAATAAATCAGTACTCTTGACATGCATACACCAATATGCATGTATAATAAGCTCATCTGGAGATAATGGCAAAAGGCCGCATGTGAGGCCTCCGATGAACATGAGGGCAGAACCAAACGGCCCTTATGGTCCCTTCCACCTCTGCGATCCGCTCTGTGCCCACGAACGTGCAGGGATGGGAGAAGTCGCCTGAAGGGGGCGCGGGCGCGCTGGGAATGGAGCCAATACAGTGAGGTCTAAAGAAAAGTCTACGTGAGAACCAGGTTCCTAGCGGTCTCAGTTTGGATGCTTCACCTTCATACCTCACTGCCTATCGGTAAGCTGAAGAATGTTGACAGAAGCTATAAAGGAACCAAGATAAATATAGAGTTCGAAAGAAGAAAGATGCCATGGGTGTGGGAAGCAGGAATGCATTACTAAATGTACCCTAAAAATGTTTCCTTCCTCTCTGCCTCCTTCTCTCCTTCCTGAGTTGGAATAAAAATGCTTTAACAGGCAGTTGGCAAAGAATATCATTCATCCCAAACAAGGAGTTTCATTTTTCTTTGGTATTTGTTAAAATCTTGGAATTCCATGCCTCATCCACATTTCCATGCGGCTTCTCTTTATGCATAAACATCAAAAAGGATGCAGCTTGTTACATAAACTTGTTAGACTGTAAAAAAGTCTAACATATTTATTCATTACAAAGAGCTCTGCACAGCTTAAAAGTCAAATTAATTAGATGGTGCTAGTCAAAAACAGTTGTGAAATGTTAATTATATCTGTAACAAAATCTCTATTTTTAGTCTTCTGAGAAATGCATCTCTGATTTATTGTCATTGCCCATGCTCTCCATCCACACTTGCTTTTAGAGAAAAAGCTATTCCCTCTCTTAGTCTAACTTCCCACCCCCTCTCACACACCCTCTACAGTGAATCGTACCCAGAGGAAACGTTATTATTGCGTATTGTTTCACTCTCTAACCTTCAGCTATGTGGCCTGCCCAGTTCTCTTTCTCCACCCAATGCTGTCACTGCTCAATAGGCCTTCCCTGGCTGGTGAAGCAAGTCCTCATACCCTCTTATTGTGTGCCAGAAAGATCTGGAGCAGTCACTCCACGCATCCAGCTGAACCTGCACGTTTCACAAAGGCCACCCTTTCTCCAGGACGCCACCAACTCTGCAAGGCCTTCCTCTGGATTCCTAGGAAGGGAGGGTGAACCTAGTCAGCAATTCTTACTCCTTGCTTTGCCACGGGCTTCTTCCCATGGTGAGTCAGCACAGGCCTAGTAGGAAACCTTCCATTCTCCTTACTCTTTCCCTTTGTAAAGCTGAGCAGCAGCAGATGGTGGTACAGCCCTCCTGGGGTCTAAGTGAGAAAGCTCTGTCAGAGCTGCCTGATGAGGGTGTGGGAAGATGGGAAGCCCAAGGGTTTCATTTTTCTTTAAGACACAGGAATTCTGTATCTCTCTGTCTCTATGTCCTGTGGTGAGTGTCTGTCTGGAAGCCTTTAGGGCAAGCATCCTGGGATTTGCTTTCAAGTTTTTAAAAATTTAATTTATTAGGATCCTGGCTTTGGTACCTTGGTTTCTCCTTTGCACAAACATTTGGATTAAATAAAAGCTAAATCCAGATTTCCTTTTGTGGATCCCGAGAGCATGACGTGTCTCCCCTTTCACACATGTGTAACCTCACTATGTCTGCTCCACCCCTTATCTTTTCCTTCTTGCTGCCTCTCCAACAAAATACCTCCTTTGCCTTACCAATGACTTCTTGGTCATTTTTCCTATTTTACCACTGTTGGACCCAATTCTAACCTTGGCACTATTGTTATCAGCTTCAGACAAGAGCCACTAGTAAAGTAAACCTGGGACAACACTGGAGAGAGGAAACTCTGCCAGAATATTTCAGAGGTCAAGAGCATCCCCAGGCCACCTCCATTAGCTGAAGCTCTCAGAATACTTTAAAAACAACAACAACAACAACAACAACAACAACCTGATAAATGCCCCCCAAAAAAGGCTACAAAAATTGTAAAATGTTTACAAACTAATTAAATCAATCCTTACACACACACACACACACACACACACACACACACACACACACTCAGAAAACAAATAATTAAACTGTTTTTGAAAAACATCATCTAAGGTCTAATTAGAAGGTTTATTGTGAATTTGGGGCCCCAGGAGAAAACAGTGATATCCATTTCCCCTTGAAGAACCTTCTGGCCCAATTATCATTCTTCTTATCTAGCTCTCAACTAGCTGATGAATTTGAGCTGGGAGGACAAAGGGCAGTTGATTCTTACAGACTGTCAAGCCCACTTCAAGGCCTGGGCAGTCTGAGAAACCCCCAACCCCAGTCCTCCCCAAATAGATGCTCAGTGTGCAAAACTGTTACTTCCTGCCTACAGGTGTTCACCAATGACTAGATGGTAGCTGTTCATGTCATTCTTCTTAAAGAATAGCTGTTTTTGCAACATCACACACAAGGCTATTTTTAAACCAACTTAATTGCTTTTAGCGTTCTGCTTTTGAATTAAAAGTGTTTAGAATTGCATCATTTGAAAGAACAGCAGAATATTGGTAACTGTTGGATCTGGGTGACAAGTACTCAAGAAATCAGTGTGCTAGTCTCTACTTTTGTGTATATTTGAATTTCTACAATAAAAATAAAATAAAAACGAGTAAATATTCTTAATTATATATTTACTCTAAAAACTAGCATTTAAAATAAACATTCTGAATTTTCCTTTATAAGTCGAGAAAACAACCTTTTGCCCCCTCCTATTTCCTGTTTTATTAAAAAATTATCTTGCTGTGTGGTTCTGTACATTTTTTTAGTATAGTCTGAGATAAAGACATAGCTTATAATTAAATTATGGTTTTTACATTAGAAACATTGTTTGAAAGTATTTGACTTTATTGAAAAACATTTATTAAGACTTACTAAATGCCCCTGTGGTCACAGCAAGTGAGACGTGACAAAGTAATGAGCACCTTATTGGTAAATGCAGAGTAGTGCTGTGGAGTACCACGAAAAGCTCAGAAGCGGCTGCATGCCCTCAGCAGAAGGGGTAATAAGGAAAGGTTTCTCAGAGAAGCTGACTTTCAAGCTGACCCTTGAAGAATTAAAGGAATTTCACCAGACTAGGCAAGTGGGAAGAAGTGGAAGGGGAGTCACTCCAAGAAGGAATTGTGTGGCCAGGGTAAGGGCCTGGCGTATTTAAGTGTGCCGACTGTTTCTGTGTGCACTCGCAGTGCGTGCATCATGTAGGGGCAATGGTGGGAGTGGGGAGGACCAAGACAATATGAACTAGACAGGAAGGTAAAGGTCAAATTACTAGGAACCTTGTGAACCATAGCAAGTTCAAGCTTTGCCCTTTGGGCTAGTAGGTCTGGGGTAGGACCCAGGACTCTGCATCTTAACAAGTACTTTAGATGATTTTTATATAGGTGGTCCAGAGATCTCCCTGTGAGAAATACTGCTCAGAGGATGCCTAACATACTTTGGAGGCAAAGAGACCTAAGTTTCAGTCTCCCTCTGCCTTGTACTAACTGTGTAATTTGGGGCAGGCAACATAATATGTCTAAGTTTCAATTTCTTTACCTATAAAATGGGAATAATAAAGATATAACTTCCTAAGTTTGTTATGAGAATTAAATGAGATTTTAGTACAGTACCTGGAACATTAGAAGGGCTCTAAATATATTAGTTGCTATTGTAATTTTGCTTAAAAAGTTAATCCTGGAAGCTTAGTGATAGGTCAACAGAATTTGGAGAAAATGACAAAAGACACGTTTTATAAAATGTCAGGCATGACATAAGGCGTGAAGCACCAAAGACACATAAAGTTTGAACCTCCCACACAATCCAAATGAGTCGATAAGACTTATTAAAGCCATTAGGTAGTGTTGCGCGAGCCGTGCACTGCACCACGATGCCACATCTAAGAGGGACCCTTCACAGTTTAGACATCATAAGTTTGCATATTTATTACAATAATTATGGTGGGCAGTCAAGTGTCTTGTTCTAATAAAAGGAGTAGACTACAACAATTTTTCAGCAGATAGAAATAAAGTATCTTGAGGAAGGGAATGATAGTTTGTTATATTAATGGCTCCAGTGAATCATGTGTCCTGATATTCACATCCTTGCGTAGTCATCTGCCACATTGACTCTGAGCTTGGCTTTAGCCATTGGGGTCTCAGCAAATGCGAAACAAGCAGAGTTTGCAGAACTTCCAGTTCTCAGCATCTGCATCTCTGTGATTTTCTAGGATCTTCCCTTATCATCAAAAGATAGCTGCTGTGATTCAAAACAGTGATAGGCTCACATCTGTAGTCAAAGCAGAAAGAAAATGAGAGGTATAGGCAATGCCAACCATAGTTTCTTTTACTAGAAAAGCAAACATTTTTCCAGCAACATTTGAATGGACTTTCATTTATATGTCATTGAACAGACCTGTATTACATAGGCATCCTTAGCTGCAAAGGAGTCTGGAAGGTGGCATATTCAGCTTTTCTAGCCTCTGTAGCAAAACATGGTAAAGAAATGGGGTTTGGGGAAAGGCCATTGGGTTGGCTAAATAACAATGTCTGCTATAGAATTTTTAATCATGGATTCTATATTCAGCCATTCTCCCATTAATACCACAAAGGCATAAAACATGGAGACTGTAAGTTACTAACCAATTTTCAAGCATGATACATGAAAACTTTTTTAAGCTAGTTGATAATCTTTAAGGCCAGGAAGAATTCATTTCTATCAAATGTTCATCATAATCGTGCCACTTCAAAGAGATCAGAAAGCTTCTTGTAAATTAAAAGTAGCTCCTTATTGGGGGGCAGGGGGGAAAGTCTGGATTGTCTATTATCCACTCCTAGCCAGTGATTGTCAAAGTTTATGAACTGAGACTAATTAGTAAAAATTTTATGTCACATCATAATCCAGAATACACATACATATACACAAACATGTTTCATAAAATAACTATTCTTATATGATACATTCTAATATTTTCTATTATATTTTTTTATTTTTTTAAGTGTTGGTTATAACATTACATTAATTTCACCACCACTAATGGGTCATGACTTGTAGTTTGAAAAATGCTATTATAAACCGAGGCCAAGGACAGCATTTTTCTAGGCAAAGGGAAGAACAGATGCAAAGGCCCTGAGTTTGAAGTCCTGAGACCTAAAGAAGGCTGATATGGCTGGAGCCCAGTGGACGGGAAATGAGGGGGAAATGTGTAAGCAGGGGCCTGTCATGAAGTCTGCAGGGTGCAGCAGGAAGTTCAGAACTTATTTTTATTCTAATGGAAGCTCCCTATGGTTTTAAGCAAAAGAATAGATGATATGATTGATCTATTTGCTAAAATAGTTTCTCCTGACCTCATGCACAGCCCAAAGATGATTCCAGAATGACCTAATTTTCTCTAAATTTAAAATAAGTCTGGAATGACTTTAAGACCCACCATAGAGGATTCTCTCACTCTCCCCCACATTCATTCAATCAAACTCATTGCCTGGTTCCTTTCCCCCAGGGTGGGCCCCTACTGTCTGCTGAGCTCTCCAGGAGGCCAGAATCTTGCAGAAATACTGGTTTGAAAATTCTCTTTTTATCGAGTCCAGTACTTACCCTTTTGTTACTAAATAGCCACGTGTTTGCTATATTTGCTGGCCACACTGCCCTGCTAACTGGAGTCATGCACACCCAGACATTTTCTTCTGTTTTTGTTTTTTTTTTTTTTCTGGTTTGCAACGTGGACACTCAGAAGGACACCTCTACGTATTGTCAACTGTCTGCTCACAGCTGGAAAGCACATCTCCTCTCCGGGGGCTGGGGGCGGAGGGGGGGGGAATGTCTCCTATCTGCTGGGACATCTGCAGTGCCTGCTGCTAGGAGCTGCCACAAGGAGTCTGAGTCCTTGAGTCACACAGACTGCCAGAGCCCAGAGGGGGGTTATGTGGCGGGAGACAAGCTCGTTTCCCAGGGCCCAGGCCTCCTTCTTGGCCACTCCCCAGGAGACGAGTTCCAGCTGCTTCTCTTTTCTTAATCTTCCTCCTCTCCCTTCCCCACTTTCCAGTTGGGCCCCCAGTCGCCCCCTTCACTGGCCAACTCCCAAGCCATACTTGATTTCTGTTGGAAAAGATCACTGTGAAAAGGGAGGCGTGCAGAGACTGGGAAGCTGAAAAGCAGAGGGAATCCTCTCTTCTCCTGGAGGCCTGTTCCCTGGATGTGTCAGCTCTTGTCTGGGGAAGGACCATGAGGTGCGCAGACACAGGCAAACGTGTTTTTTTCAGCCAGTTAACCCCGACACCTCCCTCTGTCTCCCACCTCCCCACACCACACTCATGACTTGCCCCACACCTGTGGAGAACAACACCCAACCAGATTTCTTTAATTTACTTGTGATTTCCAAAACAGACATTTTCAAGGCCTGGGTGTAAAGATATATTTAGAAATGTCATAGAGGAGGAGAGGGAAAAAAGTGGTTTTGAAAAGTGGAGAGCCAGTGAGTCAATAAATTGTGGTGGTCAAGGTCAGAGGCCCCAGATTCACATTAGATCTGGTTTCCAATCCTGTCTCTGTCACTCACTCACTGTGTGAATTTGGGTTGGCAATTTTAACTTCCCTGAGCCTCTGTTTCCTTGCCTGTAAAATGGGTTCACTTGCAGCTGCTTTCAAGCCTGACAAGTAATGGGATTCTTAATACAATTATTATCTACTCTAGTAAGTACTTGATAAATGGTAGCTCTATTATAATTACTAGTATTCATGTAACAAGAGCATTAGAATAGGAGCTGGCAGGACTTCAAAAGGAAAGAAAAACAGAAGAGTAGCTGTTGAGGAACTTTAGAAATACAAGCTATAAGTTTAATGCTGTATCTTGTTTTAAAAATCAGATGTGGTAGTGTCCAAGGGGCTGTCCTACTCTTATTATTAATCATTATCTTTACAAGTTTATGAAGTGTGAAAGATAAGTAGATATACCTATCCATTTCACAGATGAAGAAATTGAAGCCCAGGAGATGATATAAGATGAATGTAAAAGCACTTGGTATATTGCAACACAGTACCAAAAAAACCATATTGTTTCTGTGTTTTCTTGTCATACAAACTGACAAGCAGTGGTGTTACCGGAGAGTGGGATCCTCTCACAGTGTGTTGTCCAGGTTCTTGTTGTCTCGAACAAAGAATTGAGCAAGACACTGAAATACAGCACAAAAGAAAGCTTTATTAGAAGGGAAAGTACACTTCCAGAAGTGGAAGCAAGCCTGAGCAAGAGATGTGTGGCTCAAAGGCCTGGTAACAAAGCCTTTGGGGTTTTTATCCCTTTTTGTTGAGGATGGTTACTTTTCTTAGAGGAATGGGCTTCCTTGATTGACCTCTAAGATGACAAGACTCAGTGATTCATCATTTGCTTTCTGTGCATGTTCGTTCCCAGGATCCAGTTGGTTATAATGATATTAATGAACTTCTAGGCACATGCATTATATTATAATGATGGTATAATGAGGCTCAGGTAAATTGAAGATCATTGGGGTCTTTATTGCGCAGGTGCAAGTGAATGGCTGAAACTAGTACCCAATTACCTGCTTACTTGTTTCCTTGTATGAGTTACTTTTGGCCCAAAAAAGCCTTCTGGCTTTCTTAAATGTAGGTAGATTAGGGCAGACCCTTTTTAGAATAGGATAACCTCAGTGTCTTTGCAGGCAGACCTGAAGCCCCCTAACTAACTTTCCCTGCTAACTTTTCTAAGAGCCATGAACCCCTTTTTTATTAGTATGGATGTCGAGAGACGAGGGGACTCTTCTTCCATATCTGCTTCCTGCTGAGAAGGGTCATAGTCCCTGCCTATGGGGTTTCATGGAGCTCTTTCCCTTTCTGCCTTAGTCAGGATGCGGTCTTGGGTTTCCTGCCGAAGTGCCGCCTCAGTCTTTAGATGAGGAAAAGAAGATACAAACTTGTTATTTAAATCATATATTTATTAATTTTCTATTATTGATTTGCCTATTATGCGAGTAGAGGAAAACAGGCTTGGTTAATATATTTCTTAAAGAGTAAAAAGACCTTTGGCCTAAAGTCTCCTCCCCTCTCAGACTCTAAGGGTCCTGCCTGCCTAATGCCATTTCTGCTAACAATGGGTCCATGACCCTTATCAATAGCCAGAGGATCTGAGTCACCAGTTTCAGGGCAATTATCAGGATTTGAGGGAGAGGGCCTTTTTCCCAAAGAAAGGAGGAAAGAAAACTTAACTAGGTTTACTAAAAGGATTAAGAACTCTGCAAGAGATGTCCCATTTCATTTCCTGCTAAAAGATTAAGAATTTTACAAGTGACGTCCTGTATCAATGGGAGTGTCAAAACTCCAAGTGTCCTGAGTCTGTCTTCAGTCTTCTCTGCACTGGATCTCAAAACAGGAAGGAAACTGACGTGTGAAGAGAGACCACTCCAAGTTTTGGCATATGGAAGAAGGCCTCAGTCTGAACTTGATGATGTATGTGGTTGTATCCTGAGCCCGGGCAGACCATGAGAAGAAGGGGGTAGGCTGGAAAGTGTAGGCCAATTCAGTGTTCCCAGAAGTAACGTCTGAAGTTTGCAGCCATAGTGATAACAGATGTAAAATGGGAGGTAAACATAAATAATCTAACAACAAAGCAAATTAAATAATGGAAATATCTCCCCAATGGAAATCCTTTTGAAGGCAAATCAAGCACTTAGGACAAAAAAAAAAAAAAAAAAAAAAAAAAACACTACATTCCCAGTGACATAAAATTAAGGGGTTACAGGGTTACATTTCATAATCCTGAAAAACTAAAGGGTCTTATTCCTCCCTTTCAAGCACTGAAAATTATGGCTTGGCTATCAACCAGGAAGAACACATAAGTGGTTCTGGACCCCAATCAGTGATTTTGCTAATAAGAACCAAGAGAGGCAAACGAGTGTGGGTTACTTGCTGAAAATAAACATAAATCAGAACTCAGACTTGCACAGGAAGATGCCAGAATTAAGCAAGCTGCACATCTGGTCCTGTACTGTCTTTGGAAGTTTGCTGAATACCCTTCCCCTTTTAAAAAAAAAATCTCAGTCTGCTGTCTTAGTGGAGCCTTCTGAGCCTTCTGTGTTTAAAATTAAAACTAATATTTCCTTTAGCATAACTAGCTGCTTGGATATACTCCAAGCACCTTAAATTCAACTTGTCCCTCAACTCATTGTTTCTCCCAACAAACATATTCTTCTTCCTGTAGTCTACATCTCAGGGTTAGCACTCCCAGTCATCCAAACCAGAAATCTGGGTGTCCTCCTTGGATGTCCTTTACCCTTATGCTGCTCTTCCCGTAAGTCACTAAGTTCTATCAACCTTTCTCAAACCCCTATACTTCTTGCCACCTCTTCTTGCCCCCATCTGATTCAGGCACCATTTTTGCTCATCTGGATTGCCAAGTAATGGCCATAAAGGCCTCAACCTCAGCTGTGCCTGAGGGATTCCTACGGCACAGCAGTAGCAAGATATACTACCCAGCTGCCCCCAACTCCCCAACGGTCCCCCCAGATC
This sequence comes from Eonycteris spelaea, assembly GCA_003508835.1. Lineage (NCBI taxonomy): Eukaryota > Metazoa > Chordata > Mammalia > Chiroptera > Pteropodidae > Eonycteris > Eonycteris spelaea. The sequence continues at coordinate 3,303,993 of PUFA01000171.1, read as the reverse complement.
AGCACCGAGGGTCAAGGGAAGGGAACGTGTCTAGACCAGTCAAGGAAAAGGAGCTGAGGAGACAGGCAAAGGTCGTATCAGTGACACAACAGATGAGCAGCCAACACTGCCCTGCTCTACAGACTCTTAGCAATTTGAGCCATTTTAAAGGGTACAGTTCTGTGACTTGAATATATTTGCATACATGTATAACCATCACCACCATTCATCTCCTGGACTTTTTTATCTTCCCAAACTGGAACTCTGTGCCCATTAAACCCTGACTCTCCCATTCTCCTCTCCCCTCAGCCCCTGATGACCACCATTCTACTCTGCTTTTGCGAATTTGACTGCTTATGTACCTTATACAGGTAGAATCATATATTTGCCTTTTTGTGTCTATCTTATTTCATGTAGCATGTCTTCAAGGTTCATCCATATTGTAGTATGTATCAGAATTTTGTTCCTTTTTAAGGCTGAATAATGTTCCATGATATGTATAGACCATGTTTTGTTTATTCATTCATCCATTGACAGACACTTGAGCTATTTCCTTTACTTTTATTTATTTATTTTTGCTATTGCTTCTGTGAACATGGGTGTGCAGATATCTGTTCAAGTCTCTCCTTTCAATTCTTTCATGTACATACTCAGAAGTACAATTGTTGAATCATACAGTGAAATTGTTTTTAACTTCTTATCTCCCCAACCGTCTGTGAACTCTCAAGAGACAAACACTGACTGGGTCTTGACACAAATATTTGTTGAGTGACTGATCCTTAATCCTAATAAAAAGGATTTTGTAAGAGACTGAAAGTTAAAAAGATAAGGGATGGAGAGAGCAGGAGTAGTTGGGGGTCTTCAGAAGGTTCAGATCCTGGCTAAATTGACAAAGCTTTGATTAAGATCTTAAACAGATGAGCGGGCAGGAGGAGGGCTCCCAGGGAGGCCTTTTCATTTGTGGTTAAGCTCCCAAGCTCTGGGGTCAGCCTCCCTGGATCCACACCCTAGCTGTCGCTTTCTAGTTTTGAGGCTTTCAGCAAAATGAGGATAGTTCATAGGGTTGTTCTGAAGTTTAAATTAGTTAATACATGTGAGACATAGTATGCACTCAACAAATGCTAGCATTCTCAACAAAATCAGAATCAGACAAAGACTAGACTCAGAGTGTGGGTTAAGTTTGGAATAGCTCAAGAAAGTGCCAGTTATGCCAGAGGGTCCACTTTCACACACCTCAATTGATTGGGAAAGTAATTAGATTAGTGATTTTTAAGCACCATCTTTGTGTCAGGCCTGATTATTATTATAGATTATTTGCATCTCAGAATTATAGAAAATGAAATGTTCAATAAATGCCCAAGATTACATGTTTACCAAGTGCCTGAGCCTAGTGTCAAATGATCAAGGGGTAAAACAGAGAGATAAAACATGCCAGTTGCACTCAGAAGAGATCCTAAGGTGAATGTGGGGGCTTTTAGAAGGAGAAAAGGTTCATGAACTATTCTTATGGGGGAAAAGGGGACTCCCAGGCAGAGTTTTCCTGGGAGACACTGACCCCCTTGATCCACATACCCTAACAATCAAGGAAGGGCATCGGACCATATATCCTTTTGGCAGAGATGGCTAAGTGCTACCCCTATATTCATTCTTCCCAACTGCCTGGTAATTGAACTGTGATTTTTTATCTGGGTAGATGATCACTAGAATAAAGACTACTTTTTCCAGCTTCCTTTGGAACCCAGTGCTGCCATAATTGTGTTCTGGTCAATGTGGTATTAAAGAGTTGTTTGTCCGCTTCCTAAAACCTTTTTAAATGAGAGTGGTGTGAGCTTTTGCCTCCTTCGTGTCCCCTTCAGATTCGTGGCCGGGGTTCCAGGTGCTTGCTATCTTGACAACTGGAGGACCACTCTGTAGGAATGGTAGGGTGGAAAGTAGAAAGATGCCTACTGCAGGGAGCTATTCTTGCCTGGAGCATCTTCAACTGGAGCCTTTTACGTGGGAGAGAAACAAATTTCATTTTGCTTAAGCCACCATTAGTTTAGATTTTCTGTCATATATGCTGTTAACTGAGTCACCACTCATGCCCTCTCCTTAATAGAACCCGTATCTGGTACGTGCACACTAGGGCCTTCCCATGCTCGGACCCAGGCTTGAGAGCTCAGTGTCTTAAAACTGGAGTTCCGCCCCTTGCTCTACCACCCAGAAGGAGAGAAGAACATAGACTCAGTTTGCAAAAATGCTTCTTAGCCTTGGGTATTGTTAAGCATCTTCTTTTAGACAAAAGTTGATAGCCATGAGACAAACAACTTTACTAGTCTGTCTGCTGAGCAGAAAAATAAAACATTGTTTTCCTGGCGCCATGTCTATTAGAAAAGAAGCCAACTACGTAAACCCAATTATTCTAGTTCTGTTGATCGACAGTGACATGAGTAAGATGTTATTCATATAACTGAAAAAAATGTTAATGAATGAGTACAATTCTTTTAGCTTTGATTTATAACTCACTTTTTCCCTTGGAAAGTAAATATAATTTGTTTGAGGAGCCAATTGCTATAATCAACCCTGTAACCATTTATTTGTTTATCATTATTAATTCAAAATGTAGTTATTCATTCTTTCATTCAACAACCTTGTTAGAATTCAAAGTAAAAAGTTTTTAAAAACACAAAAAGCACTATGTAGAACTCCTCTGCCTATCATACTAGACACTTGAAGAATAAAATGCAGAAACCTCAGCCCCTGACAGTCCAAAGAATGTACAGGTTTGCTGAGAAGAGAAAAATAATACCCAGGAAGGAACTAGAGCTTATGACCCAGACAGAACTAGAGCTTATGACCCTGAGAGTTTCCTGCTTAGAGCTGTTCAAATATAGGACATATTTTACATATGTAAATATGAAGCCTCCTTTAAGATAAACAAAGTGACTCCCCAGAGGAAAAAGGAGGGTCAGTCGGTTGGGCTAGAGGAACAGCCTTCCTCAAATTCACCTCCAAAGTGCCCATCTTACTTGCTGAAAGTTCTTGGCCATTTTAAAAGTCTCTTATCCCTCAAACATCTTTCCTCTGGGAAGCCTGCCCCCAACTCCTCTGGCTAAAGGGTAAGCCACTTAGTGCTGGTACCCTAACACATAAAATTAGGTGTGTGGGAAGAGGGTTGACTAAATAATTTCTAAAATTCCCAAAGGTTTAATGATCTATAATTCACAAGAATAACTATCACTTATTTTAGCGCTTACTAATATGTCAAATATTTCAGACTCATTGTCTCATTGATTCTATTAACAACCTTAAGAGATACGTACTCTTATTCCCATTTTACGGATAAGGAAACAAAGACATGGAGAGTTCAGTATCATGCCCAAGTTCACAGAGAAGTGGCAGAAGCCAGGACTGTTAGGCTGTAAGGCCCACATTCTTAATGCCTATGTGGTAAGTACAGGTGCCACCCCCTAAACAACTTTTCCACTTACCCGTCTCATAGCGTTGGTGGGCTCTACACCACATTTACCCATTCTCCTTGTTGTATAACCATTTATGGAAATATCTTTCCAAAATATGTGTTTCTTGGAGAGAGATAATATTTTGAACATCCGTGTAACATTCTTTGCATAGAACACAGGACCTGGCACATAGTACATGCTCAAATGTTTAATTCATTAACAATATCAGTCAAGAAAAACTTAAAACTCATAAGCATACTACATACTCACCAAGTGTGCATGAAGATTTTGCACCTTTCTCCTGCTCTGCCATGTTATTATTGGAGAATATATCTAGAATAGAACATCAGCTCCTTCTTTGTATTTACTGGACACTTCCTAAAAGCCAAGTACCATGCGAGGTCCTTTAAAAGATACAAAGACAATTAAGACATAGCTTTTAGCCTTCAGGAGCCTACAGTTTACAAGACAGACACATAAACAAATAAGTTGGCTGCAAAGCTGATTGTGGCAGGAGGTAAAGTGTGGATATTTCACTGAATTCAATGCCATTGATTGGAAGATGCAGCCTTATTTCAGAGATGTTGAAGTGTTTTTCGAATGTGCCTCTTGAATGAAGTTCTATTGACACATGCTAAACAGAATGAACCTTGAAAACATTATACTAAATGAAAGAAACCGGTCACAAAAGACCACATATAGTATGATTCTATTTATATGAAACATCCCGAATAAGCAAATCTTTAGAGATAGAAAGCAGGTTAGTACTGAAAGTAGCATAGAGCTGAAGAAGATTAAGGGTGGGGCACAGATTGGTGGGTGATGACTAAAGCGTATGGGATTTTTTTGGAGGGGTGATGAAAATATTTTAGAATTGATTGTGGAGACGGCTGCACAACTCTGCGACTATGCTAAAAGCCACTGAACCATACACTTTACATGGGTGAATTGTATGATATGTGAATCATATCTCAATATAGCCGTTACCAAAAAATGTGCCCCTGAGAATTGAGAAAATACAATAATAGCACGATGGGAGTACAAGGGCTGGGATGAGATGAAGTCAGATGGGGAGGGATCTAGGAAAGCTTTTTGGAGTAAGCATTGACACTTAGAATGACACTTAGAATTGACACTTAGGAACTGTGCCATGCAGAAATAGAAAATGGGGTGGGGGAAGGTGTTCCAGTCAGAGGTAACAGCTTAAGCAAACCCCAGGAAGCCCGGCTGCTGGATTAAGACAAGTGGAAGCTGAAGGAAAGTTGCTGTGGCTGAAGGAAAGGCTTGGAAGCAGCCTGGCCCGCGTGGAGGAGGGTCATCAAATGCCAGGCTACATCCTGTGCCTTTTTTCAACGTAAACAGCAGCCTTGAAATTTTCCCGAAGTGCCAACCTTTAAAACTTTGGCAACTTCATACGCCAAGAAAATGTATTAGTAAGCCTTTTCTTCCAGCCACAGGGCACTGTTACTGCCCTGACAGGCAGTAAAATCTCCTTTGGAACTTGGAGCCAAATGACTAAAAGGTCAGAAAGGCAAAGGGCATTGCCACCGGAAGTGCGGTGTTTAAACAGACGCTGGGAAGACCTGGGCTTTCTGGCAGGGAGCCACAGAATCCCAAAGGTCACTTAGCAGAGCCAGGAAGCTGAGAGCAAGAAGTCATCACTCTGATAGGAGGCATACAGGAGGAAGTAGAATTGCACTTCTCCCCAAAGGGCTTGAAAATTGAGAAGAAAATGGAGTGGGGAGGAGGAAGTGTCAGCATTAACGGAAGGAAAATAGTTGGCGTCCCAGGCTGAGGATAGCTAACTAACTGAAGAAGGAGCCCCTGAGGGGCTTAGACACTGTCACTTGTGAGCTGAAGACTGGGTTTGCCTGCCCTGAGCTAAGAAGTGGCATGAGCCTGGGACCTCAAAACATACCAGGGTACAAAGGAGGCACAGACGGGAGTTGGGAAGGCACACTCACCGTGGGCCCCCTGAGCCCTGAGGGTAGGGAGTAGGCTTCGTGCCCTCTTCCTGACCCAGTTCTTGAGAAGGGGACACCGGGCAGCTCTGCGAAATCAGTCTGGCTCTGAAGAGGGAGGTGGAGGAGTGTGGAGAGGTGGGAGGACTACAGAATGCACGGCAGCCAGGCACCCCCAGGTTGGTGTGCCGGGTCTTCAGGCAAGAGATCTGTGCTAATACGCACAGAAGAAAATGGCAAGGCTCACCTGGGTTTGTCTGCCCTTTAGCTTCTCTCTTCTGTTTCAGGTAGAGCTTTTTTTAAGTTTTAAGCGAGCCGAGTACTCAATTTAGACAATGTAAACAGCACAGTCTACTCTTCACCTTCCTCAAAATGCTGACATAGTTCCCAAGATGTGTAGAGCACCATGAGTTCCGAAAAGCTGCCGTAGAGTTCCATGAGCATGCTTGGGCCTTCCTCTTCAGAAGAAATGCCTTTAATTTAGAATAATTGTGTTCAGGCCGCTCAGTGTAGAGCCCAGAGGCAGGCAGAAAATGTAAGCTATCGGCAAAGTAAGCTATCGGCAAAGTACGCCATCGCCATCGGCTAAATGGAAGTGTTTATTTACCTGGAGTGTAAACCCGCCTACTGTTACTACAGAGGGCTGGAGGCCACTGGATTGCAGCCTGTGCCTGTTAGTATTCATGACTCTTAGAGATTAAGTGCTGACGGAAGTCATGCAGTCTGGGTTTTTCCAAACAAAATCTGAAACCCTCTTTTGGGATCTGTACCCACGTACCCATCAAGAGCAATAACAGGAAGAACCGCTTGGCCAATCCTGTGGGTCTGATAAGGCTATTGCATTCTTCCTTAAGGTCAGTAGAGGCCTGTCCCCCACGCCCTTTCTGGATCCATGCTCAGCTCTGCTCTTCTCAGCCCAGAGGCTGTGACATCTGGGCTCAGGTTCCAGCTGAAGCCATAAAGGTAGGGGCACAGTGGGGCCGAGGAATCTTACTTTGGAAGGGCTATGGGGTTTTTTAATGTAATATAACAGGAAGTGGACATTTCCTGTCAAAATAGTAGTAAGCAGGGCTGAATGTGGGCTGGAAGGATGTCCTGAAATCCACTTGGGCTCAACCCCAGACAAAAAGCAAAAGGAGCTACTCTCTCAGAAATTCTGATTCTGTAAGTCTGGGGTCAGTGCAGAAATCTGCATTTTAAAAAGCATCCCAGACCACTCTTTTAGAAATACTAAAACAGAAGCTATGGGACATGATTACAATTCCTGAGACACCCCTTCATCCTGTGCAGAGAGCACTCCTCCTGGATAAGATGCCTAAACCTACCGCATACCTACTGTTCAATCTGACGTTGAACAGACATCCACTATAGCTTTCACACAAAATCTGAAGCAGTTCTGGTAGATATTAAAAGAGCTATGTACCATCCTCCTTCCACTGTGCGGTACCCTCTTCCTGCAATGTCAAACTCTCTGTCTCCACTTATCAAAGTCTTACCTCTCCTCAGAGCTCAAGTGCCACCTCTTCCATGAAGGCTTCCTTTATCTTTTCAATCCATAGTAATTCCTCTTTCCTCTAAACTTACAGAATTCTTATTTTCTCTCTATAGGTAGTCACATGATACTTATCATGCTTATTTATTTGTTTATTTTTTGTGGTCATTTGTGTACATATCTGTTCTCCCTGTGAAACTGAGTTCTTGGATGGCAGAAGATGTCTTTTTGAACTTTCATGGCACAAAGGAAAATAACCCCCTAGAACTTGGAAATAAGACAAATCAAGTTACCTCTTCAATGAATGTCTGTTGGTTTTGCCCACCTGGAATCCACCCACCTCATTCTGGTAACAGTGTCATTATTTTACACTCATTTTCAATCCATGCACAAAAACCAGGTCTCAGGAATGGTCATGTAACCAAGGTCTAGACAGTCCCTGTACCCTATCTCCTTGGGCACTAGGATCGGTGCAGTGATGGGCATATGATTCAAGGCAGGCCGAAGAGGTTTCACTGTAGCTGTTTTTATTAAACTATTGAATTATTTTTAAACTGGACTTTAGCAGGGAGGATGTGTGCCTGGAGCTATTAGAGGCCACACCACCTGAAAACGATGCAAGCATGAAATAGAACGGATCCGAAAAACTGGGTTCATGACATTGTTTGAACACTTGGGTCCAGCTGTGCCAGAAACTTTGAAATTACATAAACCAACAAATTCTAAGTCGGGTTTTCCACCCTTTGTAATTTAAAAACAAATAAACAAACAACAACAACAAAAAACACTGCCTTATGAATCCTATGAAATTTCAATCAGTATAATCCATACACTCAAAGTGTGATAGAAGAATTTGACAATACAACAAACTTCAATAAAGAGAAAAATAGATATTTCTAGGGAGTTAGGTCTAGAATGTCATGGTAATTGAGTAAATATAAACATAATGGATTACATAGTGGCCTGAATTGTGTCCTACTGTGTGAACTGAAGAAAGACAGAGCATAGAACCCTAAAAATCAGAAATTAGCCAATGCCCATTTAGGCTCAGATAAGAAGAAAAGGTGCCTTGGCTTACGGTTTTATATACCAAGTTCCATAAACTTGGTTTGATATTTCTCCTCATGGTATAAGAACAAAATCAGATTTTTGGCCCAGGAAATCTGATGGCCAGATCCCAGATGATGTTGAGTTCATCCTGAAAGTCCTCTCTGTACACAGGTGTTCTGATGTCCGTAATTTATTTTAAAGCATTTCAGCATTTACAATGTGATATTACACGTATATTTCTTAAGTTAAGCCAAAACCCTGGGACTAATCTAGAAAGAGCAGCTCAGGGGCCGGCAGTTAGCATTACATCAGAGCGTGCTGCACTCTGGAGCCTTTGCATGATCACATCTCAGCCAGCAGCCAGTAGGTTTCCCATAAGTATGCGTTTTCATTGGGAAACTGAGCATGAGTGATAATGAAAAATGAGCTTTCAGGAACTCAAGGAACTCAAAGTAGGTAGCTTGCTTAAAGGGCTGAGATCTAGGACTTAAACTCCCAGAACAGTTGTATGAACTGTCATGCCTGCTGGCTGGTGCATATTTATCTAATAATGTCTGTACGTACGGCAGGATTTGGTCTGAAACTTTCTTTCATTATAAGCTAGTAGTGAGGTGTAGGGAAGTAGCCAATCCTCACCTTCCTCAAAACTCCTTTGGGAACTACCATTATCTACCGTTAAGAACCAAAAAGTTGACCAAAGTGTCTGATTTCAGATCTCCCCACTAGGCTATAATTCCTGCTCCCTACCGTGATCACTGTAACTCAGGCCTTTCATACTGAAAGTTAATGGCTGGCACATAGAAAGGCCCTTAGCAAATACTGTTTAATAAAGTAGGTGAGTAAATAAATGAATAAATGATTTAAGTGAATGAATGGTTGGAACTGGAAAGTAGAGTGATCATTGTATTACTGAGGCCTTACTCTCCAACTTCCTTCGTAAAGCTTTCCCCTCCTAATCTGCTTCCCACCATTGTAGACTCATGAAAATCACCCTTTGGGTTAGAGCATCTTAAATCTCCTTGGATATAAATTCTTCACAGGCAGAAATTATTAGAATATTTTCGAATATTTCTATAATATTATATATAAAGAATATGTTTATATTCTGTAAAAACAACAACAAAAAAAACCTCATTTGCCAAACAGGATGTTTCATGAGAACTGACTGATGATGATGTAAGCCTAATAATAGCTAATAATATTAAATATCTATTCAATGCCAGACACTAAAGTGATTTTTAAGTGCTAGGTCCTTGAATCCACACAATATCCCCATAAAGGAAGCATTATTGTTTCCATTTGAACATTGAAAATTCCAAGAAGTTACATTACTTGTCCAAGGTCACATGTCTCATAAATTCCAGGGCCAAGTAACCCACAGCCAGCCCACGCCCCGGTAATTATGGTTATGGAATCTCTTGCTGTTGGGTGTTTGCCAGAACAGAAGGTCTGACTCGAGATCACATTCTATCCTCTGTCTTAAGGAGTTAGCCAATCTCTCCCCAAATTCTCTAAAGACATATAAAGCACCTAACTACTTCTCTCCCTTCCTTGGAGAACTCTGGGTTTCTCATGAGAAGCTGCAGTCATAGACTCTGCCGCGCACCTGTCTGCAAGATCTTTAGATGTTGACAATCTGGGTATCCCTCAAGACCAAGGTTCAGAGAGAAAGACTATTGCCCTTTTAGGGAACACTCAGCCTTACTTCAGACACCGATGGTTTTTGTTTTGGTTTTCCTGGATTGCTGGGAACTGATTTGGAAAGCAAACAATGCCATGCTTTCTGAAGGGCGTTACAGAGGAAACAGATGTTCAAATTCAGTTTGGGTTCATGTTCTTTGTGGTGGATAATTTCTTGGCTTACTTCTCTGCCTGAGACACTGCCACTCACCCAATTGATGTTTTGTGGGGACTGAGTTCCCACAAAGCAAGGAAAGACAACAGCCTTCTGATCAGGGCACTGTGAAGAGACAACCTCTGGCTTCACCAGGCAGAGGCCCTCAGGAGAAGCCGGCCTTGGTCATTGGGCGGGGGGTGGGGTGTTGTTGGCTGGCAAGCAGGCTGATGGGTCCACTACACAGTGGTGACCCTTGAGATGCAAAGCATGGCTCAGACTCTGGGGGCCATAGGAAGAAGGAAATTGAACAAGCAAAAAAATGTCAGTGTTTCAGAACTAGGCTGAAAAACTCTCTTGCTCCTAATTGATTGGAAACTAGAAGATAAGATGCATTTCCGCCCATCTGCCAGCTGACCCAGGAAGCCCTCCTGTTTCCAACAGACACTTTTAGCTACACTTCAACTGCTGAACACACATAACGCTCCCAACAAACCATGGGGTCAACCTTTTAACTCTCTTCCAGAATTATGTGGGGAAGCAAATATTGCCAGTGGCTAGGAGGGCCATGGTAAAGGGGAATAGTTTCATCAGGGCTGATTTTTTTTGTTTTTTTGTTTTTGTTTGTTGTTGTTGTTGTTGTTTTGTGGTTGGGGCAGTTGATTGATTTCCTATGTTGAACTTGAACTTTCTAGCTATATTCTTTAACTATCTTATTGACCAAAAAAACCTCTAGCACTACCCCCAAATCTCCAACTCTCATTTGAGCCATGAGAATCAATTATGTTTCAATCCAGAAAAATCATATAAAATTTGGGAAATGTTAAAAGCTAATGTTTACATAGTTCCAAGCACAGAGCTTTACAAATAACTCATTTCATCTTCATGAAAACCCTATTACCCTGATTTTACATAAGAAGAAACTGAGGCATAGAGAAGTTAAGGGATTTAAATTCACACAGCTAATAAGTGAAACAGCACAGATTCAAACTCTAGCAGCCAGACTACAGATCTAGGCTCTGAAATATTATGTTCCATTTTTTCCTATATTTCAGTTATTTGTATTTTTAAAGAATTTCTCAATTTCATCGAAGTTGTTAAAATGGTCTTAGTCTGTAGTGATAGCTCCTCTATACTATTTTTTGCCTATTTTTAAAATTTCGTGGACTCATACTCTTATCTTTATTATTTCCTACCTTCTACTTACTTTGAGCTTATTTTGATCTTTTTTTTTCTCTCTCTTAAGGTAGAATTCTTAGATGTTGATTTTAGAAATTTCTTTTTGTCTAACATAAGCATTTGATAGTATAAATTTCCCTCTAAGAAATGTTCTAACAGAATCCCACTAATTTTGATATTTTATATTTTCATTATTATTTAGCTTGAGATCTTTTGTAACTTCTTTTATACTTTTCTTCTTTACCCCATGGGTTACTTCGAAATGTCTTATTTAATTTCCAAATATTTGGAGATTTTACAGATACATTTTTCTCATTTAATTATTTCATAATAAAAAAAATACTCAACTCAATTTATTGAGACTTATTTTATAACCTAGCATATGGTCTCTCTTGGTGAATATTCTATGACTACTTGAAAAGAATATGTATTCTGCCACTGTTGGGTGTAGCATTTTATCTATGCCAATTGGGTCATGTCGATAGATAGTAGTTTTCAAATCTGTAAACTTACTGGTTATTTATCTTCTTATTTTATCAATTATTGAGAAACTAAATCACTAACTATAATTGTGGATTTGTCTATTTCTTCTTTTAATTCTATTAGTTTTTCATGTATTCTGAAGCTCTGTTACCAAGTGCATACACATTTAGGATTGTTATATCTTCATAATGAATCGGCCCTTTTATCATTATGAAATGTCCCTCTGTCTTTGGTAATAGTCTTTGTCCTAAAGTCCACTTTAATATAGCTTTATTTTGAATAGTAATTGCATGGTATATTTCATATATTTTTTTATTTTTAAAATCTGTCTTTATATTTAGAGTGTGTTTTTTTTCAAACTATATGAATCTTGCCTTCTTTCAGTCTGACAATTTCTACTTTTAATAGCTGTGGTTAATCAATTTGTATTTAATGTTAATTGTTGATAGTATTGGGTTGTTGTTTTTTTACATCAACCATCTTGCTATTTGTTTTCTATTTATCCCATCTCTCCTTTGTTCACTTGTTTTCCTGTTTCCTGCCTTCTTTGAGATTATTTTATAATATATCATTTAATCTCCTCTATTGGTTTATACATCTTTATTTTAATTTTGTAATGATTGCTCTAAGGTTTACAAGATGCATTTTTAGCTCACCACAGTTTACCTTCAAATAAAATTGTACTGCTGCATAGATAATATTAGACCCTATAATAGTCTGCTGCCATTCTGCCCTTCCTTTGTCCTACTTTTTACTAATGCAATGTTATTGATCCCAAATATATTGATGTTATTTTTGTTTTAAATATTCAGTTATCTTTCAAGAAAATTTTAAAAATAAAAACACTTTTAGCCACATATTTATCATTTTCAGTGATCTTTATTCCTTTCTGTGGAGCTGGTATTTTTTTCATATAAAGAAGTTCCTTTTCTATTTCTTGTAGTGTAGGCAATAATTACTGTCTAATAATTAGCTATTGTTTAATCATTAGCTATATTAATACAGGCAATAATTACTTTCTAGTAATAACCTTTTGTTTAAAAATATCTTTCATATGCATTTTTAAAGCTTATGTTTATTGCATATAGAGTTCTAAGATAACTTTTTTTTCTTTCTATATTATTCTGTATCTTTCGACTTACATCATTTCTGATATGAAGTAAATGGACGTTCTTATCTTTGTTCCTCTGAAAGTAATGTCTCTTATTTTTCCGGCTGCTTTTAATATATTTACTTTATCATTGGTTTTCAGCAACTTGATTAAGATATGTCTTGATGTGTTTCCTTGTGTTTATCCTATTTGGCATCTGTTGAGCTTATCGCATCTTTTGGTAAATATATATTTTTATAATAAAATTTGGAATTTCAGCTATTATTTCTTCAAGTATCTTTTCCATACTCCCTCATTTGGGGATTCAAATTACATGTATTAGATTGCTTGATATTGTCTCACAGGTCATTAAGGCGTTATTTATTTATTTATTTATTTGCTTATTTATTTGCTTATTTATTTATTTATTTCCCCAGCTCTTTCTTTCTGAGCTTTAGTTTGGACCTTTTCCTTTCCTTTCCTTTCCTTTCCTTTCCTTTCCTTTCCTTTCCTTTCCTTTCCTTTCCTTTCCTTTCCTTTCCTTTCCTTTTCCTTTTCCTTTTCTTTCCTTTTCTTTTCTTTATGGGCTACATTTTTAAGTTCACTTATCTCTTCTTCCATAGTGTGTAATCTCCTGCTAGGCTCATATAGTGAATTATGCATTTCTGATTTTTAGGTCTAAAAATTACATTTGGTTCTTATAATTTTGTATGTCCTTCATTGAGTTTTTCTTTAAATCATTAAGCATATTCACAATAGCTCTTTTAAAGTCTGCTAATTTCATCATTTCTGTCATCATTTCTGGATATTGACTAGTTTTTCTCCTGTTTGAGGATCAGGTTGTCATGTTTTCTCACATGTCTGGTAATCTTTCTATCAGATTCTGGACATTGTGTTATGTTGCTGAGTATCTAGATTTTTGTTGTTTTCCTTTAAAAAGTGTTGAGTTTTATTCTTGTAGGCAATTAATTTAATTGGGGATTGGCTTGATCTTTTTGATGCTTATTTGCAAGCTTTTCTTAGGAGGTCTAGAGTACTCTTTACTTTCAGACTACTTTTGCCTGAGTATGGTCTTTATGGAGTCAACTTAATGTCTAGTTGGTCAGACCTAGAATGTCTCTCAACTCTCTGCAAGCTCCAGTTATTGTTCAGTTTGCAGGTCCCTGGTAGTTTTTCTTTCTTTAGTAACTAATTTATGTGCCTTCCCATGGAGTCTCACCTTATACATGTACAGCCTAGTATTTGACCAAAGACTCAAGGGGACCCTGTGAAAATTTACACAGTCCTTTTATTTGCATACTTTCTTTCTCTTGGATAACTTGTCCCACAAATCCCAGTTGCCTCAACCTCCCCAAATTCTCATCTATATCTGTCTCTTCATTTCTATGGGGCTGCCAGGCTCTTCTTGCAACCTCCTTTCTCTACTATTGTCCAGAAAGCCAGAGAAATCAGAAGGCTCACCGAATTTGAATTTCTTCTCTCAGGAAACAAAGTTCTGCATGCCTGCTGTTCAATATCTGAAGACAGTTGTTTCACATTTTTTGTCCAGGCTTAGTTATACTATCGTGACTTCAGCAGAAGTCAGACTTGGCTTTTATTAAGATAACATTTACTGAGTCCCTTATTCTCTATTAGATATCATTTTAAAAGCTTTATCTACATTGTTTTTCTTTCATCTTCACGTAAACCCCCAGGAGTAGATACATTTTTTTTCTTATTGAGAAAAATTAGGCTTAAGAAGGTTAATAAACTTGCTTCAGGTCATGCAGCTGGTAAGTCATGAGCCAGGGCCCAGATCTTCTGACTCTCCCTCCATCTTTTAAAAGGCTCTCTCCCCTTTTAATATTGAATTATTATTTTTTCTGATTATAAAAGTAATACATATTTATTAAATGAATGTTTGAAAATATGAAGACATGTAAAAAGAAAAATACAGTTAACATTTTTTTAATATATGTATATATTTTCAATTTACAAAAAAAAAGAGAAAGGTTTATCTGTTTTACAAAACTGGAATCCTATGGAATCCTACCATATATCTACACATACTGTTTGATAATCTGTTAATTTCTACTTAATAATGCCTTATAAACATTTTCCATTAGTTATAAACATCCTTTGAAAACAAGAGTTTTTCATTTTTATTATCAAAAATTTCAACCATTCCCCCAAGGTACATAGGATACCATAATTAACCTTCATGTATGTCTCACTTACTTTAAAATTAACATTTTACAATCTTTGAATAGAATTTTTAATGGTTACCTCATATTCTAACACATAAATATAGCATTGTTAATTTAACCAATTTTATATTGTTTAACATTTGTTGTTTTTCATTATTGCAAAAAACACTGAAAAGAATAACTTTTTTTTCTGAATAAGTCTGTGCAAATATGATTGTTTTCTCAGGAAAAATTCTTGGATATAAAATTACTCGACTAAAGAGGATGGCCATTTTAAGGTTTTTGAAACATGTTGCCAAAATGCTCACTAGAAAGTTTGTATTAATTTGCCTTACTTCCTCCCCATAACAGTTTATGAGAGTGCTATTTTACCACACTCCAAAGTAACGAGTATTATTCTTTAACCATGCATTTGCCTATTGGACAGGTTGATTGACACACTGTATTCTCTCTCTACCACCACCTACCCTCATTCCTCAGATTAGCTACAGAGACACTGGCTGTCATATCAATCAAATATATTTGGGGCTGAAAATCAAAACAATACTAGGGAACGCCACTGTTTGTTCTACATATTTCTCCTATTGAAACATACACCATACTTACCCCATACATACATGAGATCCTGGTGCCTGGCATTTGTCCCCATTTAGAAAAGCAAGAATCCTTTGTTTTGGCATCAACAGAAGACAGCCAATCAGCCACAGATCCTGGAAAAAGTGGCATCAGCCGCTGACTGGAACTAGACCAGTTTTGGGTCCTAGCTAACACGGTGTCCAGATTTGCATACGCCTTCCCGTTTTCTCGGATTGCATCCAGACTTACTAATACAATCTCCAGAAGTTGGTTCCAACACGGCTTACAAACATGTTTAAATGAGCAAAGGGAATTTCAGGACACAGAAGGCTTATGAGAGAGAACCATTCCGTGAGAACCAAGGTGCCCCTCGAATCAATGCACTCTCCCCCTCTGGCGTTGGCAGTCAAGAGGAATATCTGAAATGATGCCAGAATAGTCCTATTATTGAAACTGGCCTCCAGACAATAAAAGGATAGGGAAAGCTACAGAAACTAGTCTAAAACATAAGGCCAGAGCATCTAGATTTCAATACACAAACTTACATTCTCTCTAGAAAGTGAACTTCATAATGACAGAATTTTGTCTTTTTTGTTTATGGATTTATTCCAAAAATAAGAAAAAATGCATGATACATCATAGGCACTCAATAAATATTTTTTGAACAGATTCATTAAATGTAAAAGAAGAATTGGGAAAATGATTCAACAATTATGTATTAAACACTTAATCTATGTATATCACTGAGTTAGGAGCAAAACAGAAACTCAGGGAAGGATTAAAAAACAAACTTTCCTCCTGGAGAAGCTGACATACACACAATAAAAACCTGAGTCCCCAGCAATGGCTCAGACAGCACGTACTCTTGAAATTCAGAAGACGGAGAAACACTTCTATTTAGGTGAAACGGGAAGGCCATAGGAAGGAGGGAGATTTATGGCTGCGTGTTGAAGGATGGCATACTAGATTCCTAGGACTGCTGTAGAAAATTACCACAAACTAAGTGGCTTGAAACAACAGAAATTTATTTCTCATATAGTTCTGGAGTCCAGACGTCTGAAATCAAGTTGTTGGCAGGGCCGCGTTCCTTCCAACGTCTCTGGGCAAGTACCCTTCCTTCCCTCTTCCAGGTACTGGTGGATCCTCGTGTTCGTTGGCTTGTGCCAACATAACTCCAGTCTCTGCCTCTGCCTTCGCATGGCCTTCTTCCCTGTGTCACCCTGTGTCTTTTTCTTTTATAAGGATACTTTCATTGGTCTTAGGACCTACACAGTATGATCTCATTTTGAGCCTTAATTACATCTACAAAGACCCTATTTCCAAATAAAGTCACATCCTGAGGCTCCATAATATGAATTTTGTGGTGATACTATTCAACTCACTACAAATAGGTAAAACAGTGATGATAAACAAACAAACAAATAAACAAAAAAAAATTTTTTTTAACCACAGAGGGTTTTTATTTGAGACCAGAATTCCCCAAAACCAATGTTCAGCCAAGCACTGAAAGCTTTCTGAATCCAAACTGTAGAGCCACCCCTGATGAATACACAGGAAAATGGAAAACTTGAAATTGTAGGGTTCCCAATAGACATGTAATCTTCTGAACTAAATTTCCAAAAACTGAAAACAATTTAAAAGCCACATGGCATGCATAAAATTAGAATTTTTGCTTCAAAATTGTATTTGAGCTTTAAATGGGCTACTAACGAATTAGAAAGCTCAAATAATTAAACGCATAGAGTCTGGTTTAGATTCCTGATTCCTTAACTTACTTGCTCTGTGATTTGGGGCCTGTTACAGCCCTTCTTCATGCCTTCTTTTCCTTATCAGTGAAATAGGGATAACAAAACTGCCAGTCTGGGGGGGGGGGGGGAGGGTTGTGTAAACAAAACCTCAGCCCTGTGTTTTTCCTTTACTCTTACACTACTACCATGGCTCACAACTTCAGAGACCAGATGCGTGTGGGGGAGGGGCAGGGGGAGATTCCCACAACAAGCAATTCTCTGTGACACCAGCTGAGTGTCCTATCATTTAAATCAGTTCTGACACTATTTACCTGGATAGCATCAGATTCCACAGGTAAGGGTTTAGTCCCACAAGACTGCCCCTCTCCACTTAGTACCAATCACAAGCCCAACCTGTGCTTCTGACAAATCGGCTATCCATAGGAGATTTGCATGACTCCCTTCTTGGGTTCGATTATTATGCTAGAGCAGCTCACAGAACTCAGGAAAACCATTCTTATTGTTTATGAGTTTATTATAAAAGGGTATGATAAAGATACAGATGAACGTCCAGATGGAAGAGACGCAAAGGGCAAGGTATGTGGGAAAGGACACAGAGCTTCCATGCCTTGTCTGGGAATCCCACTCTCCCAGCATCTCCACGTGTTCACCAACCTGGAAGCTCCCTTAACCCTGTCCTTGTAGGGGTTTTATGGAGGCTTCCTCATGGAGGTATGACCAATTATTAACTCCATTTCCAGGCCCTCTCCCCTCTCTAGATAACTGAGGGTGGGGCTGAACATTCCAAGTTTCTAATCAAGGCTTAGTCTTTCAGGAGCCCACCAAGAGTCACCTCCAGAACAAAAGACACTGCTATCACCCAGAAAATTCCAAAGGACATCCTTAGAATTGAATTACTTGGAATTTCGACTAGAGTCAAAGGTCAAATATCAGAACAAAAGATACTCCTAGTAATCTCATTACTTAGGAAATTACAAGGGTTTTAGGAGCTCTGTGCCAGGAACTGTGAGGGAGACCAATGTATACATTTTCTATTGCCTCCCAGGTTGATATAAAAATGAAAGGAGACAATGCATGTAGAATGCTCAGTCTAGGACCTGGTTTGTAGAAACAGCTCAATAAATGTTGTCTCATTATTTTAAGATGTTGACAGCAGTGGAGAATGGATTTGGTCAGGGAATGGAGAGGGTTATAAAACTAGAGACGAAGAAAATATTATAAGAGCCAAGCAAAAGTTTGTTTACATTCAAGAAGAAAAAAATAATTTATGGTTTCCAAGGACTAAGCTATATTCATACTAACTATAATATCTAGAGGGGAGGTTCTCAAAGTATGGTTTGAGAACATCTGGGAACTTCTAGAACCCTTCGAGGGAGCCTGTGAGGCCTTTTTCACTCATTTTCTTATGAAGGTGCTGTGGAGTTTTCTAGACACTTCATGACATGTGATGTCACACCTGATTGAATGCAGAAACATATACAAAAATCCACCTGTCTTTTATTAAGCCAGACATTAGTGATACTTGCAAAAATGTAAAACAATGACCTTTCTATTGTTAAATTTTCTTGAAAATATTTATGTTAAAATATGCATTTATTATTATTTTAAAATGAGTAAAGAAATTGAAATATTAACTATTTCTGTTTTAATTTTGGATATAGTAAATATCAATAGATATAACCCACATAACAAAAATTTTTAATAACATAAATTTTCCAAACCCCAAAATTTGGAGAATCTGTAGTCTAGAGAAGCACATGACATGCCATGAGGCTAAACAGCTTTGCCCCAACACACCAGTCAATCGTTGGATAGAAGTGGGCTCCAACTGTTCAGAGATTATTATCTCGTGGAATAATTTTTAGGAATTTTAAGGGGAAAGCAATGTAGAATTGAAGTTTCTACAGTCTATCTATTTCCTTTTCTTCTGGGCAATTGTTCCAAAAAAGGCACAGCTCCCCTGGTTGTAAAGATCAGCAATCTGCCCAACATAGTTCGAGCAAAGAGGAACACAAAGGCCACTGCTAAACACTCAGAATGTGACATACATCTGTGCTGTAAGTTTTCAGCTTAAACTCTCCTTATTTCTCATTATTTCTTGCTTTCTTTGTATTGGAATTGCTCATTTCATTTGTCATAAATTGAAAACCACTCAAACCTTTACTCAGAAGTTAGGTCACCTCTTTGCTTTTTGCTGTCATTATAATGGTTTCAAAACTGTTGACATTTCATCCCATGGTATAAATGGTCATATTTTATAGCATGTGACATCATTCTACCTGGCCACAGCATCTTACCTGGAACCGGATACTTAATTCAAGGGTAACCCATCCATGGCTGATCAATGACATGTATTCTCCGATAGTCTGATAATGGCCTCCCTATCCAACTCATAAAAATCACCTATTTTAGGTAGGCCTACAGAGCAGCATGCTCAGAATTCTCTGATGATTAAAAATAAATAATAAATAGATAGATAAAATAAATGCAAGGGGCTGGATTTAAAAGACAGATTCCCAGGCCTCTGTCTTAGAGGTTCTGATTCAGGGGTTTGAATAGGGCCTGTGAATGAGTTTGTTTAATAAGGCCCCAGGTATGTCTATCATCAAAGACATTTGGAACACAGCAGCTTATTTTTTAAAGGCATTGGGAAGTCCTAGGTATGGAAAAGAGCATGGATTTTCAAACTTCAGTAACCATACCAGCTACCTGGATCCTCTGCTTATATTCTAGGTAGATCTGGCCTGGGGCCCAGGAATCACCAGTTTACTTTCCCAGGTGACCAATGTATACACTTGACTTTGAGAAAAGCCAAGGGTAAGATGGTGTCATCAGATTATTTTGCTTCTAGGATTCCCTGCCATGAAAAAAGGGAATTTTTTTTTTTTTAAATGAAAGATAAGTCATGGAGTAAGGAAATTTTGGCACAGACTCTGCTATCTTTGCTATGGGGAGAATGAAACATGGTGAAGAGCCTTAAGGAACTTAAGGACGGTTCTGGAATACTTAGGCCCTGAGGCTGAGGTCAGGCTGAGGCAGAAGGGACACTGACAGAGAAGCTCCATTCCTTTCCTCCTTTATGGCAGGTCCTTGGTCCAAATGCCACCAGATGCTACCACCCCAACTCTAACACTGAGCATGTACCTAACTGACTAGAACTGGTTGGAACGTGACATTGTAGGTGCCTTTGTAAACTGCAGCTGGACTCAGTCTTGTTGAAGACAGCAAATTGCACCCTAGATGTTCTCAGTTCCTGTAATCTTATTTATCTCATATCTGTGCACAGCCCACACAGGCTGAAAGTCAGGATGCCAGTTCTGAGCAAGGTACTTACCTTTACCATCAGATCATATCGCCTCTTTTCCAAAAAGATCCAATTACATGTTGCTTATTCTCCTTCCTGGAAAAAAACTTAATCACTTGTGCCAGCCCAATTTGGTGTAATAGGTATTTGTTTCTCCCACTAGAAAAGCATTTTTTGGTCACTTCTCAGAATTCACAGTGAACCTCTTCCTCCTAGTTTTCTTATTCCCAAACACAGTGTCTTGGGTCTGAACCCAAAGGCTCCATAATAAGTTTTATGTTTCTCAGTAGCTATCTATCCCCACCTATCAAACTATATATTGACCTACTAATTTTGTTTTCTGCCTCCCTCTTCTAGAAAGCAGGTTCCACATAGTTTGAGGCATAGTTTTTATCTGTTTTGTTCTCTAAGTCTACAAAGGTACCCAGTGTTTAGTAGGTCCTTAGTAAATATTTGTTGAAGGGATGAGTAAATGGGTTTTATCTCTGACCAGTTTGGGAAGAGGAGGGTAGCATGGCTTAAAGCTTGCTGAGCAGAGGGAACAGGAGAGTGTGGTGGGTTTTAGGGTCCAAGGTCAGAGGAGGAACATTATTTAGTGAATAAAAGATGTCATGAGCAAAGAGACAGTGTGAACCAAGGTTTAGCATAGAGGAACTTCCATGCCCTAATCCTGGATAAACACATAGTACTATGACTGAAGGGGCCAGTGGACAAGGTTAGAATGGTGGAGCCCAGAGAGTAAACATATGGTCAGAGGGTGAGCAGGAGGGGAAGGGTGTGGCAGATACAGGAGCAGAGTTTTATATCTGAAAGACCAAATTCTGCTTCCTAATGGTTTCCCTTTGTAAAAGGTAAGGCTTTAAAAACTGGTTTTAGTTTTCGCTTTTTAATTTATGTGGAGAAGTAGCAAGTTATTATTGGCATTAGATAAATTAACATGGAAACTTCTGAGTGTAAGGAAATACAAGATGGGGTAAACTTACCATTTTCCACGTTTATTATATCATACAGCCTGATAAATTCATAACTATTGTGAAATTTTGTTTGAATCTCAGAGTATTTATTATACATGTTTTACTTTTTATTTTTAAACAATTTCATTTTCACAGGAAAGTTGAAAAAAAAATCTCGTATACCAGATTTCCCAAATGTTAACATTCATCATGTTTAACTTACCATTCTCTGGGTATACTTTTTTCTGAACTATTTGAGAGTAACCATTTCAGAGTAAATGTCCCTAAACGTTTTTTGTGTACTTCCTAAAAACAGGACTTTTTAAAAATAACAAAGTATAATGATCAAACTCGAGAAATTAACACTGACCTACTACTACTATATTCTAATCTACGAACCTTATTCAAACGTTGCCAAGTGTCCTACTAATTTCTTCACAGCAATGTGCAGGAATGGGCCTGCACTGTAACTCCCTTCAGTTTCAGCCGCTGGCTGGGAGCAGCTCAGCAGGGATGCCATGGTAGATCCAGACACCTGGGCTGTCAGTGAGCTCTCCTCCCACAGACAGAAATCTGGGTGGAAATTTCCATGGCTGCCACAGGAAGTCTTCTTGTGACCAAACAAGAAAAGCCGAGAGCATCCCAGAGGTCATCCTGAACAGGGTTGGACTTTTAAATCTGTGCTAGCAACTGCCTACCTCTAGACCTCCTGCTAGGCCAGAAACATAAACTGCTCTGCACTTAAGCCACTGTTAAGTCAAGTTTGTTGTTGTTGTTGTTGTTATGTTCAAAAGTATTCCTAACTGACGCAATCCTCTAAAAGTGGTAATACTAGATTTTTATACCTATGTATGCGCATATGCACATGTACATATATGCACGTACATGTTCAAATTGCTTTCAAGAAAAAAATTTAATGAATGAACTATATAATACATGAGTGCACCTGTTTCCCCTCAGTATATGCAATTTATTTTTTATCACTTCAATTTATTTTGATGATTTTAAAAGGCATAACACCTTTCTTTAGCAACAGTTCTCACAGGATCACATAACATGAGAGTTAGAAGAAACCTGAGTGATTATCTCATCTAAATTCCTTCACAGTACATGTAATTTTAAGGAATGTGTTTGTGAGTAACAGAAGTAGTCACAAAAGGGAAAAAGTGATGTAAGAGCAGGTAGGAGAGTCGTTGAACCCAGGTAAATGTATTTCAATTATCTCAAACCAAAGTGTCAAAGTCTGTACTCATAATGTGTTCATAAAACGTTTTCCTACAATATTTGTTATAGTCAGAATCAGTACACTCATTTTTACAGATAATAGTAAAACTTTAAAGAAATTTACACTGATAAAGTTTTACTATGTCATTATATCAATATAATGTGGTGGGGAAAAAAGTAAATTCTTTGATGTTGGCCTCAGTCAATTTTATTGTGGCTCTACCACCTGCTAGGGCTGTACCCTTGGGCAAAGGATTTGTTCTTTCTTTGCCTTAGTTTCTTCATCTATAAAATTGGAATTATATGATAGTTATACTATTATATAATAGATATAAAGTTGCTGTGAAAATTAAATGAATTGATATGTATAAACATTTAGAACATGTTAACTATTGTTATGGTGATGACGTGATATGTTAAGCCACATGCATTGTTTATGCCATAGAAATGAGTGTGGATTATTAAATTATCCTAGCATTTATTGGCTTTGGAATGTCCACTGCACAGCTTAATGCATTTTGTGCTCCATCTTTCACTAGGTCTGACTGGGCCTCAGTTCCATGTCTTTCCATTACTGACAGGAAGTTGGACTTTAGATCTTTGTACTTTAGGAACTTTTGAACGTGAAATTGCAACAAATGGAGGTCAGTTTATTCTGTGAGACTTTGTTCATGTTGCTATGGAAATTGATCCCTTTTCCAACCTTCTGTCCACACCCTCCAGTGCAGAGTAACTACTCCTTAGAGACTTAAAAGACACCAGTGAATACCCTCAGGAGCATCTAAACATCTAAACTAGGTCCTGAGGCTTTCTGTGCAGTCCATTCTGATTTTTACAGATCATTTCTCTAGAACTCATGAAATATTGCAACTCTATATTAATAAGCAAAAGTCTATACCTTGAAAGGGAAAATGTGATCCAAGTGTCGGTCCAGCTGAGGTGCTTTTCATTCATGAAGGCAACAGAAATACATTCTCAGTTTTCAAGGACCCACCTTCATAGCAGTTCTGGAAAAATTATTTTAAGGCATACTCAGCAAAGTGGAAATATGGTAAGCTTAATAATAGAAAAGTTGTGACATAAAAAGCACTAGTGATGAGCATTGAGACTTAAGAATTAAGGCCAAATAAGTTGTCACACTAGCTTAAAAAGTGACTGTGCCTGAATTATCTGGGCTATATGTACAATGATTTGCACTTTCTAGGTTAAAAAGAAGCAAGTAATAGTGATTCTTGGAAACTTAGCTCAGTAGCTACAGATTCCTGGGCAATTCTCCTGGTCCACTTTGTAAACGTGGTTTGATCTTGTCTGCGCTTAACACAATCTAATTAAACAGGATTTTTAAAAAGTCAGTAAGTTCTTTACTCACATTTACTAAGCTGGGGCTAATAATGTTTCAATTCTAAATAAAATAGAATTTTATCTTATCTTATGGCTTTGGGTCAGATTATCCATCTTTCCCCCCTGTCTCAAAAATAATACATATGGTGAAGAACAAGTTGAATCCAGAGAACTCTATTACTCCCTAGTCTTTTGGGAGACCAAAGGACACAATGGAAATAGCAAGCCAGTCTGGCCAGGGAATCAATATTGAGCGTACAAATTATTAACTGCATAACCTTAGACAAATCACTTTACTGCTTTTTGCCTCAATTCTTGATTTGTCCCTCTTTCTACAGCAAAGGTTGACAAAAGAGTTTTCCAATTCTCTCTATTCTGGACCCTAGAGGGGAAGAGAAATTATCACCAGTATTGTATAGTATAATAATCAATACTATCTAAAGTGATAAATTGTTTCAGCAATCAAAAATAGGGAGATGAATCCACACACTTAGAAAGGGTAAAGAAAAAAGATTATGAGAAAGAATGTAGATAATTTATATCGTCCTTAAAAATGGGCATAGCAAATGCACTCATATTTGTATAACTTTTTGCAATTTCTTCGGTGAGCCTACCTATGTGTAGGGGTGTAATTTGATCTTTACAATTTTCTGGGGAATGAATTATTATCTCTATTTTTTTTTTCAAAGGGAGAAACAGAAACTCAGGGAAATTAAGGGATTTACTCAAAAATGAATAGCAAGGTAGAGGTGGAGGGGCAGTTAGTTAACGGTAGTGGGAATGGTGGAGTAAGAACCTCTGAAAAGCTGCTCTCTCCTAAAAACAAGGATACTAACAAAAATTGTCAAAACAAACTGTTTCAGAACTCAAGATGTTAACCAAAAGGGAGCATTTATTTACAAAAAAATGGCTGAATCTCAGCACAGTGCACTTTCTGGAATTTTGACTTGCCCCATTACTACCCCGTTGCCCCAGCAACACAGCAGCCTTGAAAACAAATAGCACTCAGTGAAAACTAGCAGCAACTGGAGGGGAAAAAATGGGTTTGGAACTCCCCAAAACGCCATTCTCAGAGAATCGCCTTTATTGGACATGCGTAGCAGTTTACTGGAAAACCCTGCCTTGTCTTTATTTCACCTGACTCAAAACAGTTTTCCCAAAGGACATTTGTCAACAACAATCAGTAGTAATTGTTTAACATCACAACTGCCTGAGGCCGTGATAACAATGGAGATAAATAATCTGACCAAGAAAATCAAAAGCAAAAGCTGGGGAAATGAGATATTCATAGAGAGCTTTGAAAAGGCCCAAATTCTTAGAAATCTAGTAGTACACAGAATGGTAGAGCTGTGGGCATCCCCAGGAAAGACCTAAATAAACGGAAAGAGATCTTGCTGCTCATGGATAGAAGATTTAATATCGTTAAGATGGTAATACTCTGCAAATTGATAATAGATTCAGCGCAATCCCTATGGAAATCCCAGGTGCCTTTTTTGGGGGGAGGGAGGGCAGAAATTGTTGAATTAATCCAAAAATTCATGTGGAAATCCAAGGCAACCAGAATAGCCAAAACATTCTTTAAAAAAAGAGCAAGATTAAAATCACAATTCTCAATTCCAAAAGTTACTACAAAGCTATAGCAATCCATTCAGTGAGATATTAGCATAAGGATAGATGATAGATCAATGGAATTGAACTGAGTCCAGATATAATTATTACATTTATGGTCAGTTGATTTCTATAAGGGTGCCAAGACAATTTAATAAAGGAAAGAATAATCTTTTCAACAAACGGTGCTGTGCTGGGACACCTGGATATTCACATGTAAAAGAATGAAGGGGAGTTGACACATAATGAACTCAAAATTGATCGAAGATCTAAATATAAGATCTAAAACTAAAAAATTCTTAGAAGAAAACATAGGAGCAAAACTTCATAAGCAATTGTTTCTTAAATATAACATTGAAAGCATAGCAACAAAAGATAAAATAAGCTGTACTTCATCAAAACTTACAACTTTGTGTTTCAAATGACACTATCAAGAAAGTGAAAAGACAACCCATAGGATGGGAGAAAATATTTGCAAATGATATATCTGATAGGAAATTAGTATCTAGAATATATAAAAAACTTATATAACACAATAATAAAAAGACCAATAACCAAATTTTAAAATGGGTAAAGAATTTAAATAGATATTTTCAAAAATATATACAATTACCTGTAAGCACATGAGAAGATACCCAACATCATTAATCATTAGAGAAATGCAAATTAAAACCATAATGAGTTTATATTTCGTATCCATTAGGATGGATATAATCAAAAAGATAAATCGTAACATGTGTTGATGAGGAATAATGTGGAAAAATTGGAACCCTCATCCACTGCTGCTGGGAATGTAAAATGTTTCAATAACTTTGGAAAACAGTTTGAAGTTCTCAAATATGTTAAACATAAAGTTGCCATATGACTTAGCAGTCTACTCTTAGGTATTAACCAAGAGAATGAAAACATTTGTTCACACAAAAACTTGTACACAAACGTTCATAGCAGTTCATAATAGCTAAAAGTGAAAAAAGCCGAAACAGCCATCACAGGATTAATGGATAAACAAAATGTGGTATATTCATACAATAGAATATTATTCAGCCATAAAAAAGGAAGAAGTACTGATTTATGCTACGAAATAGATAAACCTTGAAAACAATATGCTAAGTGGGAGAATCCAGATGCAAAAGGCCACATATTATATGGATTCATTTATATGAAATTTCCAGGATGGGAAAATCCACACATACACAAAACAGATTAGTGACTGCCTTGGGTTAAGGGAGATTGGGTGAAACATGAATGAATGACTGCTAATGGGTACAGGGATTCTTTTGGGGATGATAAAAGTGTTCTGGAATTAGAGCATGTAATGGTTATACCACTCTGAATATTTAGGACCACTGACTTGTATACTTTAAAAGGAAGAATTTTATGATATGTGAATTACGTCTCAAAAATTTTTTTAATTAAAAAAAATAAAACAGGTGAAGCAGCAGGTATTCCAGCTGTGACATCGAGGGGGTCTCCGCTACACTACAACAAATGAAACGTGTTGTCATCACAAACTACCGTTTGCAAAGCTACACAAAAGAAAAGGGATCACTCTCTTTTTTGAATGACAGGCATGAGTATTTGAGAGACAAGTAATAGTTCTCATATGGTCCTCATATATTCTCAGAGGCCTCGCTGGGAACAGCACATGGTAATTGCCTAACAAATATTTGTCAATTGTGTAAATGAACTAGATCTTTGGTTCTATAAGAGAAAAGTCTCGTTATGTTCAATAAACTTGATATGTTCAATAAACTCTTTTTTTGGTAATTGTCATCCTTCCTCCCTGGAATGCTTAGGTAAAAATAATAACACCAAGGAATTAGAGTATATAGCAGCTCTTACTATACTAGAAAGAAATTGGATTGCAAATCTTCCCATGTATGTGGCTTATCATCTGGTTTATTATCCTAAACTAATCTTAGAAAAGTTCTTTCCTTATTTCCAGGCATGACACATCAATTGTTTTATGGAGTTCCAGAAGAGAAACTCAACGTTAGCCATCTGTGTGAGGAGCTACTCTGCCAATTATTAAAATATGCTTTTTTCTTTTTTAATGTTATTTTTGGGCAAATAATATATACATCAAATATACTCTTAGGAGTTTCATAAGAAAGTACAAATGGAAACAATAACTAATGATCAAATTTGTTCCACAATTAAGGCCCTTTTTACCTTTATGGAAATTCTATGATTCTTCATATTCTGCTTATTTTTTATTTCAAGCATCAATATATGAAAATATTAAATTAAATACATGTGTTGAATGCATTCTATGTTCAAAGCACTGTGCTAGGTATGAACATATATATACATACACATATATATTTAGGTTATATATATCTCTCACCCTCGATATATAGAAACTGTAGACCCTGGCATAAAGAATATTATAGTCTGCTTGGTGAGGCCTTCTCCGATCATCCCACTGAAAAATTTAAACCTCCACACTCTCCTTACACTCTCTACCCTCGTCCATGCTTTATTTTTCTCCTAGGAATAATCTAACATACTGTGTACTTTATCTATCGTTTTTGTTTACTGCCTCTCCTCCCAACAGAATATATGCTCCACGAGGACAGGCATTTTTGTGTGTCTCATTCACCACTGTATCTCCAATGTCTAGAATGGTGATTTTATATATATATTTGATATGATATTCTATGAATAATGCTGCTATGTATATTTGTATACAGGCTTTTGTGTGAACGTATGTTTCCAGTTCTTTTGAATATATTCCTAGGAGTGGAATTGCTAAGTCATATGCTATCTCTATTTTAACTTTTTGAGAAAATGCCCAACTATATCCTCTCCAGAACGTTTTTACTGGTCCCTGGGATATTCTGAACGCGCCCTTCCTTAGCCAGGTACATTCATCCTTTCGGGTCCCAGCTCAGACATTACTTCCTCTAAGAAGCCTTTCCTGACAATTTAACTTGACATTAAATGTCCCTAAAATCTGGTGTAGGAAATACTGTCCCTGCACTCACCATATTCTTTTATACGACTTGTTTTTCTCCACCAGCACATCCCTAGTCTATAAGTTCTGTTAATAATATATATAATTCTCTAGCACAGTGCCTGGTATCTGAGAGACATGAAATAAACTGTTAGATTGAATAGTCAAAAAATATATTCTATTCAAAGCAACAAAAGCCTCTTGCATGATTCTTCCACTAACAAAAGTCCATGTACATTTATTTGTGGAGTTATCACAAATGGTAATTAGTGAATTGTTTATATATGTGTGTGTATATACACACCATTAATATCTATGTCTAATTTAGGCTGATTTTTTTAAGTTTTGAAGAATAAAGTTTAGGGGCCATCTATTATGCCCAGAATGAAACTGCATTAATCTGTATAAATGTTTCAAAAAACAATTGCTTTAAACCCAGTAATTTTACTTCTGAAAATCCTAGGGAAATTATTCAAAATGCAGAAAATGTTTTATGCATAAAGGTATTGACTAAAAATTATTTATAAATAATTAAATATTTTAATAAGATCTCTAATAGGTAATAGAGAAATAGCTACATATTCTATAAATATTAAAAATAATGTTCAAGAAGAATCTAAATAATGTGGTGGAAGTAGTATTATACTGTGACTACAACTAAAAACGGAGAAAAACACCAAACCTATAAGAAATATATAACAACGGTATGGTTTGTGTGGTAGGACAATGTCTGGGTTTCCTCTTTAATTTCACTATAAATTTTACATGTGATTTGATCACATTACAGTTTTTTAAAAGTACAACAAACATTGAAGCAAATAATGTGAAAACTTTAAAAAACCCTATAGGCCTAAAATGGATGTCTCTGATAAAGGTTTTCTTTAGAACTTTCACTTTGAGGGTATAGGGACAAAGGTTTATAATGCCTTATGAGATGATATAGGGCAACTGGAAATTCAGAAAATACTTATAAACTGGGAAAATTAACTCTCATTAAGACTCATGACAAATATTGATACTTTTATTTAAACAAAACTTCTAGATTTCTTTTTATTATACTATGCCTGAGAAAGGTAGAGAAAAAATCTGTCCTCAAATTTCAATGAGCAGAATAATTACCAAAGCCTCTAGATTAAATGAGATTCCCCAGTCTTGGCCCCAGAGATTCAGATTCACTAAATCTAGACTGGAGTTTAGACATCTACCATTTATATCTAACAAGCAAAGTAATGATATAGATGAACCAGGAGAAAACACACTTTCCATCATTTTTCAAGGTCTTAACTTACTTCTAATTCAGAAGTGGCCAGTTGTAGTGAGCGCCACCATGGAAGATAAATTCTACAAAATTCACCAACATATAGCACAGTTGACCCCAGCAACCCCAAGCTGGACGTTTTCAGAACACCTCACATTAGTTTGCTTGCCATTAGGGAAAAACAAAAAACAGAAAAATAGAGAGAGAAAATGTTTATGCTTTAAATTCTAAGGACTGTCTTGTGTATTGTCACCTTGGGACAATAATACAGTAGGTGAGCAGTTACCTTTATCATTTGTAAACTGGCCCCTTCAATGGTTCTGTCAATATAGATTATTAGCCAAAGAACAACTTTTTAAATAATTAATTAATTAATTTACTTACTTATTTTTTGCATGAGCTTTGAAGGAAACAGGTCTGATTGGAACACATGGTTAGCTCTGTGGCCTTGGATTAGTTATAGAACTCTTCTGGGCCTGTTTTGTCAGTAAAACAGGAGTGATAAGATTTCTCACATACTTTTCTTGATTGGTTAAGTGTGTAATAGCAGAAAAAGTGCTCAGCACAGTGCCTGATATGTCTGAAGCATTTAATAAATTATATTTATCAATAAATTCATGTTGTGGCTATTCTTTTTAAGATTAAAAAAAAAAAACCAGCAATTGACCCTGAACTATGGGTTGCTAAAGTAATTCAACACATAATTTAAATAGAAATAAGAGAATCCTTTAGAGGAAAAAAAAGCACAAGATAAATGAAGATTAACTTGTAATAAATGCAAATCTAAGCCAAAGGATTGAGATATAATAAATTTAGTCAGTAAGCGTCCATTGAGGCCTTCTGAAGGTTTTATTAGATCTGTGTAGGAGAACTAACAAAGCCATAGATGCCCGCATTTGTAAAACTAGTTTCAAACCCTGTGTAAAGGAGGTAAAGTGTGTAACTCTGACAACGTGACTAGAATAACTGAATTGTATTAGACATATCCAGTTAAAGCCAATTGATTAGGAATTTAGGGAGTTTCACATATACTCTTTCACTGAAATTTTTATGATGAAATTGGTTAAATGAATAAAAAATTAAAAATGAAATTAAAAAAAAATCACTACAAAAGACATCCTTGTTCAGCTAAAGAACTACTTTTAACTTTTTCCCCTAATTCCAAGAACCTTTGCTATTCAGTCACTGTTTGGACATGGTCTTTGGATAAACAGGAATAACATTTCATCAGCACAGCAATGTAATTTTATTATCTTAAAACTTGGAGAGTGCAGTGAGAGTCTTCCTGTTTGGCCAGGAGTCCTCTCCCAGAGGCGAGAAAGTGGGAAATCCACACATTCCTTGTGATCACAATCTCAGTGCTTGCCAAATACATATCCAGCTGCTTGGAGTCTGTGCTGGAAGGAAAAGGGAATCTATGCTGGAAGGTTTCACCCAATTCTAAAGGAAATTTAATGTGTAGACAGCCCTGAGTTCTACTTTTCCATCAGGTGTGTAATCAGATGCATTGATTCCTAAAGAGTCACAGCTACTAAGTAAAGCTTGTAAGAAAAAAAAAAATACTTCCACAAATCTGTCAACTGCTGTGTTGTTGTTCTTACACTGTATAGCTTCTCCTTAGCTTCTTCTTTTTTTTTTTTTCCCCCTCTTACCTAGAGCCAAGAGGGTGGTGCCTGCGTGCGCTTCTACCTCTTCCCTGCCCCAGAAGGCTTCTCTATGAAATTGGTGGGGCAGAGGGTTTAGGGCAAGGGTCATTAGGCGAGACCGTAGGGAAGGAGGGGTACTTGGCAAACCGCCAGCAGTGGGGCTAAGGACTCAAGAAACCCTTTTAAAACTCAAGTGGCTGCTGGGATATACCTTTTGGATGGCACTTACACCTTTATTTACCTGGCCGGGAACCAGCCTGCCCGTGGCTATCCGTGATTAGCCCTGCTCCCGCCTGGATTGCTGGGAATCCCAAATTCTGCCTAGTAACAGAATATTCGAAGTTCCCATTGGCTGAGACTAACCTTTAATAATAATAATCCCTTATTACATTAGAGAATTAAGTATTGGTGGGCATTTAGATTAGATGTAGTTCAAAAAGAGATAATAAATTATATTTTTAAGTTTCTACGTTGAAATAATTTCAAACTTAGAGAAAAGTTGCAAGAACTGTGCAAAAAACTTACACTTTATTCCTATTCCTCAAATGTTTAAATGTACTCCTCTTCCTATATTTTTAAATAGATTTTTAAGAACAGCTTTAGGCTTACAAAAAAATTGAGTGGATAATATGTAAAGTTCAGATATAACCTTCCCACATACACACAATTTCTCCTGTTAAAAACATTTTACATAGGTATAGTACATTTGTTACAATTAATGAACCAGCATCAATATATTGTTATTAACTAAAAATCTATAGCTTACTCGGATTTCTTAGTTTGTACTTCCTTGCTAGTGTCACTTTAATTTGACTTAATCTTTCTGAAGTACAAGCTTGTAAATGTAATAAAAGGTATAAAACTGCACCTAGGAGAATAGCCAAGAAGTAAAAGAACCTTAAGATTCTTTTTATAGAGATATTTCTATTAGTACTATTTGTAACAGTGAGGAACGTCCCAAATGTCAGAGTAGGGAAATAGCTAAGCAAATGATCACATATTAACATATTGGTATACTTTCTAGCTCTTAAAAATATAAACTAGGAAAATTGCTTTAATATATGGAGCATGCTGTTAATGAAAGCAGTGGAAGATAACAAAATATGCATGTTGATTAGAAATAAGCATCCAAAGTTAAAAGGGAATTCATGGAATGGAAAAAATTAGGACTTACCTTCTGTGAGTATATTTGAATTGCTAATAAATAAATAAGTAAATAAATCTAGCAGCAATTCTCATCTTCATTTAATGTGCTAAGTAAAAGATCTAATCTATATCATTGGGGGAAAAAAAATAGATCTCTAGATTCCTTTCCACATCCTATCTTGAGTGATTAAGTAGTTCTAAAATATTCTACTTATCTATCAGGAAAAATAAAGATAAAAACCAGTGATACTGGTAGATCTAGCCCCTTTTAAGTTGTAATCAAGTGTAATAAATGTTCTTCAATCATATCTGGCTCACATCTGTCTCCTGCCTCCACTGCCCCACAACATACAGAAAAGCTACAGGTGTGAGATAAGGGGTCATGACTGGGCGTTCCTTCTTGTCTTCCTGCTATGAGTGGGTATAAGCAGTCAGTTTTCTGGAGAAGAGACCTTCTGCCTGAAAAGGCAGGCACCCAGAACACTGGGTGAAGAAGCTGGTTAAGAACAAAAGAAAATTATTGTTTCAAGTCAAAGGAAATCAAAGAATGATCTTAAAAATAATAAAAAATTTTAATATATTTAAAACGTAGCCTTTAGACTGAAAAGAAAAGAAGTGGCATTGAAGCAAAAGTCTGGTGTAGAAATGAATTCTGAACTGGCCCACTTCCAGCCAGCTGAATACCTAAACTTTTTTTTTATCTTGAACTCAATATATAATACACAATTCAAATGGAAAAATAAATATATGAAACAATAAAATGGGTCAGAAATTACTATGCACTGTGGTTTCATTTTTGTTACAAATTCTGGAAGGATACACAGCAAAATA
This sequence comes from Eonycteris spelaea, assembly GCA_003508835.1. Lineage (NCBI taxonomy): Eukaryota > Metazoa > Chordata > Mammalia > Chiroptera > Pteropodidae > Eonycteris > Eonycteris spelaea. The sequence continues at coordinate 3,270,708 of PUFA01000171.1, read as the reverse complement.
TCATCTATAATTATCTTAAGGTAGAGAAATTAGGGTGGTTTTGTTTTTGTCTTTTCTTGTTTTCCTTCACCTGTGTTACCTGATTTTTTTTTACCATAAGCATGTATTATTTGTATATTTTTTCAAGTCTTTAACATATAAAAAAAGATGTAAATTTTCTGAAACTCAACCTTTCATCAACTGACTTTGGTTCTGTGCATCTAAAAATGTAAAGATATTCTTAATAAGCACAAAGCACTTAAGGATCTCATATGAGTTTTTTTTTAAACACACAAATTACTTTGTGTTTCATTTTAGTGCTGAGTATAGTACACTGTAGTTCAATTTTCTTAAACTGTTAATCATATAAAATATGTGCAAGAAATCTCTATTAACTAGAATAATTTATTAATCAAAGCAATTCATTTCCCAAACCTACCAGATAATGGGAGTATTTATTGTGGTACCTTCTGACATTACAAAATACTGCTTCACTTCTCCTCATATACATGTTCTGTTTTCTTTTAGGAACACCAGTAGTTTGTTACTTCAAAGCCATTATCCACCGTAAGCCAGTATTTAGATGGCATGGCTTTAAGTTTATAAGGGATAATGATTTTCTTTTCTCAATTCAGAGAAAATGAATAAAGACAAGTAGTTTTGAATCTGAGAGAGTACCACATAAATACCTCCAAAACAGAATTTGAGTCAGCCTTATACCACAATAAAGAAAAAACATTAACTATGGCAGAATAAGAGCCATCCTGTGCCCACAATGTAAGGATTGCCAGGTGATGCTTGTCCACCTGTTCTGCCACTCTGCTCTTCCAGGTGGTTTTATAAAGCTTTTATCAGGAAAACACCTGGACTCAATAGACCACAAGAAGGTGTAAGTTGACACACATGTAAAAGACATAGGATTATGAGTTAGCCAGTACCTAATGCTACTTCTGCCTGCAGATGTTTGTCTTTGCCCGAGAATTAATCTTTTTCTCAAAGAATCCCAGGCTGTTCACAGGATTAGGAATTTTAGTAGTCACTGGGTCAGCTTCCTCATGCAGATGTCTTTCTTCACTAAGAATATGGGAGACATCTTATATAAATATGATAAATCTTGTGGTGTAAAAGTATAGATACAATCAACTCAGTTCCCCATTATCCACGCTAGAACTATATGGGGTGGGGTGAAGTGACATCGAATATCAATAACACTAATAATTCAAATTTTCAAACAATTAAAAAACCTTAACAAGTAGCAGCTGTCTTGAGTTTCAACTCGTCAGTATCTGATTGACTGCCACAGTTGGCCAAAAACAAAGATCAGAAGAAAAATGCCTGTGAAAGACCACCCACATTGGATAAACAGCTTCTGAAAGAGAAGTATACAGCATATCCCAAGTTTGAAAAGCAGTTCTGGAACTCAGTTTTTCCTGACGGGTATCAGGAATCATGCCTGCCAAAATCCAGGGTAATATTTTGTGATCTCTCCTTAATGCATAGAAAGATGGGCACACAGGTAGACTCATTATCCATTATTAGGAAACATTACCCTCAGGAATCAAAAGTTAAAATTGCTATTATGAAAAGATTTGGCCTAAGAATAAGGCAAAATCAACCCTCTGTTTTTCCTTCTTCCCTGGCCCCTTTTGCTGCTATCTATTATAATGCGCATTTTAGCAAGGTTCAGCCTGAAAATCGGAGGCCAGCTTAATGCTGTTGGTATGTTTTTCTCCTTCCTCTCCTTTCCCCACAAAATCAATGCTCACAGACATTTCACATTCAACATAAAACCAGTGAGGGTCAAACCAGGTGGGAAACACAGGAGAACCTTCCCAACATTCAATCACTGTAAGGGCATGACTATCCTATGCAGGTAGATATATTCTAGGTCTTTCTAGAAAGAAAAATCAATGTGACTCTCCCTGGACTATTAGTTGAGGCAAAGCTGTTGTCATCAGCTGAATGAATATTCATCTTGCTCACTTCTAAAAATTCATTTTAATTAGAAACTCCAAACACTGTGATCTAGATGCTCTTACATGATTTGGCAAGCCTATGTCTTCAAATCACTAGGCAAATGGAACTATTTCTGGCCCAATTCCTCCTTGCCTCAGACCTATCCAGCCAGTGTAGTCACTTAGGCAACGAGACCCATTGTGAGAGTGTGGCAAGTCACTTGGTTCACCACATTCACATCTCTGAAGCACTTCCCCGATTAGTACCAAAGGATAGTATTGCACTAGAAATCTAATTGTATTTGGTGACATAAATAAAATAGCAAAAAGCTTCAAGTCCTAAAAGATTAACAATTAAGGTTTCAGAAAGAGTGATGGTACAGAAACATTTGTTAATAGCTGCTAGATTTGGAGGTGTTCACTCTTCTCAAAAACAAAAATCAAGGATGTAGTTCCACCCTGAATAAGCCTGATGTCTGATCTCAGAAGCTAAGCCTGAACGGGAGACCACCTAAGAAGACCAGGTGCTGTAGGCATAAATAATAATAAATAATAAAAGAAAAGAAGAAAGAAAGAAAGAAAGAAAGAAAAAGAAAGAAAGAAAGAAAGAAAGAAAGGTAGAAAGAAAGGTAGAAAGAAAGGTAGAAGAAAGAAAGAAAGAAAGAAAGAAAGAAAGAAAGAAAGAAAGAAAGAAAGAAAGAAAGAAAGAAAAGAAAGAAAGAAAGAAAACTCACGAAAGAATTAGACCTCTCAAAACAGAGTCCTGGCTTTGGCCCCAACAGGCAATTTGAAAAATCTTTCTCCTTATTCAACATCTTATCATTTTCTTGACTAACTGAGGTATAAGTTACACAGAGTTACGCCTTTTAAAAACAAACAAACAAACAAACAAACAAAAAACCAAGTCTTAAAGCAGAGAAGAGAAGTCAAACTTGGGAGCTAGAAATCAAGAAGTACTATTTTCATACCAAGGAGGTCAATAATTTTTAATCCCAGATAAAACTTTACCTTGAACAAGATAGTGAAATTTTGATAAAGTTTACTGTATGGCTGAATTTAGATATTTCAGATTTCTTAAGTGATGGTAGGTTTACAGACACACACACACACACACACACACACACACACACACATTCTCTCTCTCTCTCTCTCTCTCTCTCTCTCTCTCTCTCTCTCTCTCTCTTCCCATAAGCCTCACCTCTTCAGAGCTCTGCCTGGGTTTTAGTTCCCAGCCACACCAGAGCTGCTTGTTTGATGGGTGTTAGTTTATGTGGCTTCGATTAGACATAATTCTGTTTAATGACATCTCATAATAGCTAATGATTGTCACACACAGAGAGAGTTGAGCAGTCTTTTTCATTTGAAATGAGAAACATAAGCATATTTTTACATAGTATAAGGAAAAATGTTTGAATATCGATAAATCTTATTCTTGTAGCACCTTTTATTTTTTGTGTTCAGCACAGATGAAAGTTTAAAGTGAACTATATATTTTGAATGGTGTTAAAAATAATAATAGCTAACATTCATTGAGGATTTATTATGTGCCAGATATTTTCTAAGGACTTTGTATTAATTTATTTGATCATCTCAAAAATCCATCTTAAAAAATGAGAAAATGGAGAGGTTGAAGATCTTATCCAAGCTAGGACAGGAACCCAAGCATCCTGGCTTCATTGTCATGAGCTTAAGTACTACAGTATCCTACCCTTTCATTACACATTTTTAATCATTTGTTTGATGTCGGCAAACACAAATACAGACTATCACCACATTCATAAAATTATCTAATCACTGGACTAGGCATTTTGGATACAAGAAGAAACAGAGAGGTCCTTTCGTATTTGACTTAATTCTTTCTAATTCTTATCAATCAAATCAGCCCCTCCAACTTCTTTCCTCATTATAGACATACAATCTTATTCTCTTTATTCAGCTGATTGAGTCAACATCCCTAATATTTCCAATATGAAACTAAGATGCTATGATTTCTGCCTCTAGTTTGTCTTCATTGCTGTAGCAAAAGAAACCTTTGTTTCACCTCAGCCTGTACATGTCACTCGCCTGAAGTAAACTATCCATGGTTCCCCATTGCCTGTGTCAATGGTGCTTAGACTCACACAGGAATTTATTGTGGTGATGGTTGCATAGCTCTGTGAACATACTAAAAACCATTGAACAGTGCAGTTTAAACAGACAAATTGGTTGTAAATTATATCTCAATAGTGTTGCTCTTCAGAAAAATTTATAGAGGAATCAAAGCATCTGGAAGTCACGGCATGCCATGTGTAACATCCTAAAATGTTTACCCATAATCGATTTTTTTCTAGCAGAAAATAAGACTATGTTCTACACTGTATATATTTACAAGATTAAAATTTACTACTTTACAACTATGTTATTAAAAAGCAAGTGGTTGAGCTAAGATTATCAACAATTTCTAATGTTTACCTTTAATATTAAATTGCCATTTGTTATATTATTTTATTGCCTGCTGCTATTTTCTAGGAACCAAAGACTTGAGAAAAATTTGAAAGGGAAACTTTAAAATTAAGTACATTCTATATACTACTTTGATTTTTTTTTTCTTTTGTCTTCAAATTGAGACTTTGGGAAAACATCTGTATTTGGATAAAAATTAAGGTTTTCTGGAGGTGCTCTGACAATCCTTGGATTCCTAGGAAATGTCTGTATTTCTTGACATAATCATAAAAGATGTCCCTTTACAACCCGAACTTAAATTGCCTTTCTAATCTTCATCTCTTTCCACGCCGCCTCACTGTGCCACACAGCAGTGGCCGTGTGTCCCGCACAACCACACGTGGCGGAGTATTTTCCAAACACACCCTGCGGCTTTGCTTCTGCTTCTTCCTTCTTTTAGGATATTCTTTCCTCCTTTCTCCACTTGGACCCTTGAAGCACACTTAACTTCCATTTTGCTTTCCTGACTTGCTTTGTTCAGGAAGGTGCCATGAAAGAGGGGAAAATGTATATCTTACTGAATGTTGTTATCTCCAGCATAAATAGACTGGTACATAGAAAATGTACCACAAATACTCCCTTCTTTGTTTTCCCACAGTCTTGACACACATGTCTATCTACCTACCTGACTGTGCTGGAATTATTTTTCAATGACTCCACTCCACCTTCACACTCTCCTTTCCCAGTAGACTAGACTATAAGATCTTAAAGGCAGGAATTATATCTTTATTGAATAATCAATGTGCCATAAATATCTGGTAAATTTAGATGAATTGAAAAATACATTCTTTAATCTCCAGATATTCAAAGTCGTAAGGAAAAACAAAACATTCAAGCAATTTACTAAAATACTATATGGCAAAAACTGTAAATGGGATGTGCACACAGGATTATAAGAATTCTGATGAAGGAGTTCTACCTCTTCTGGCTCAGAGGTCTTTACCTTGGAATCTTAATGGAGACTGTGACATTTGAGCTGGAAAAATAACAGTTCACCAAGAAAACAACAAAAGGGATTCTAACCTCAAGGAATTCAGCACCAAGACAGAAACTGAGAGAGTAGGGTGGTTATTACCCCACAGTGGATTGGGGTGGCTTCAGTGCCTCCACTCTTCATGGCAAGGAGCCTGGAAAAATGTGCTGGGCCTGGCAGCTCTCCTAGCCTGAACTTTACATGAGCAAGTGGGCGATTTGCTCACATCTGTGTTTTATTCTGTGCGCAACACCCTCTTCAGCCCTGCCCGCACCCAACACACACGTTTAGCATGTAAGATAGTTGACAAGAGTCGCAGGTATGACCTGTGGACAAAAGCCAGAGGGACGTGAATCCCCAGAAGAACCAACGTGAAACCTTGGACTGTGGTCTAACCATTGAGCTGTCAGCCAGTACCAGTGCTATGCAAATCACACTGAAGCAGACGTTAAGAATGCGGTAGAACCAACAAAGCTGGTTCTCTGGGAATGGCAGCATCATTCACCAAGATTCCTGGCCTCAGTGAAGCCCTCCCTGACTCTCAACCCAAAAGAGTCTCTCCTCTGAAATCCTCTGGAGCACTTAACTTTATATTTGTGACACTTTGAAAATTTTTTCTTGCACTATGGTTGTTTTATCCTCATTCTTAGTGCCACCTTTTTTCTCTCTGCCTCATTTTAAAAGCTTACATGTGCTATAGTGCAGCTTTAAAAGGTACCTCGGGAGCAAGATAGGTATCAATCACTCAAATCTTGTTAGGTTTTAAGTTCCCAGAAGGGAGAGGTCCTGTCCCACTCACCTCTATAAATCCTACACCACTGACCAAAACATATTAGTTGAATAAACTGATGTAGTGATAAAAACTGGTAAAGTAAAACATTCTTTGGCTTTTAAAAGAAGTTATATTTTTGTGATTTTTTTTTTTAATCACCCATTTACTAAATATTTGCATAGATATTTGTCTTTTATTCTTTTAAGTTTTCATCTCTCTTAACCATGGCTCTACAGTCTGGGGTTGTTCCCCTTTTTTCTTGATTTGATTTGCCAAAGTGTCATCCCTTGTATAGGTTTCTATAAAAAACAACTCTTAGATTTCTTTATTATGTCTATTTTTTAATGTTTTCTAATAGAAGATACGTTTATTTCAGGAAAATTATAAAGTAAAACTACAAGGAAACAAAAATATTTGACATTCACTGAGGCACAATTCTGTAAAGAGGAAAGTTAACAGTAATCAGCATAAATACAATAAGTTATAAAGATTTGTTGACATTTTAATGGGGGTAACCAGAAGAAATACAAAAATACTTTAAAAATACACCATCAATGCCACAGCACAGGAAACATTTTCATAAAAAAATTTAACAATTTCCACTTGGACGTTTCATTTTCAGCCCTCTTCGAATTTATTCTCAAATCTTAATTTCTGCTGCAGTTTATAGACTGGCTGTTCTCTTATATTCCACAGACCCACAAAAATCAGTCCCATCATAAGCAATTAAAAGGGGACTTCCTGTTAGAGATATAGCATTTCAGGCTAATATTGAATCTTAATGGCAACAAGTTTAGTGCAAATAAAATTACATTTAGCAGCTTAGAAAATACCTAGTGGAGAGGCATTCACCTCTTAACCCTTACTGCTTCCCCAGGGGAAAATCATTTCTCTCCTTTCATGAGTATGAATGTCGGCCATTCAAACCTATTGCAAACTACTAATTCTAATTCTGTGGTTTGCGACATAGGGAGTTTCCATGAAAGATCTCTGTCACTAGGCAAATGAGTCAACAGCTTTTACATTTGAAAAGTTTTCCTTAAGTTGATTTAAACAAAAAAGCAGGGCCTGGATGTCAGTCAGCTGATTCTTACCCAACTGCTTCTCTGATCATGGAGAGGAGACCCCAGTGAGTCAGTAATCATCTCACGCGTTAGCCTCCATAGGCTGCAATCAAAGGAGGACCAGGATGAAATTGAGGAATCTCTTAAATCAAATTCTGCTCTCCAGTAATAAGTTTATTTCACTGATTTGGAAGGAAGGAAAGAAGGGAGAGATGGAGGGAGGGAGGAAGAAGAAAAGAGAGAGAAAGAAGGAAGAGAAAGAAAAAGGAAAAGGAAAGGAAAAGAAAGAAGAGCCATCTGATTTCAAATCTGGTGCTTTTCACTCGAAGCCAAATTATTCTCCAAATAATAGAAGCTGGAGAGACCAGGCAAAGTGGAGTTTTGTTTGGGCTTTGTCAATTTGTCTATTCCTTGAAGTGCCCTTTTTTGTTAGACATCTCTTCCCTCTCTAGCCAAGGCCTGGGATTGCTGCCTCAGAAAGCAATGTGGCTTACTGCGCCCAGATCCTTGGTGAGAGGAAGAACACCTACTGGGTTTTAAGCACCTGACTAGGTGCCTTAGGGAGGATTCACTGGCCCAATGACTTGCGTCCTCAGAAAGCTTGTCTGATCCCTGAGGTCCAGGATGTGCTGACACAGAATGCAGGCAGGTAACACTAAGTAGGCCCCTCCCTTGACCTCTCTCTTCACCAACTCAGCAATTTTTCTATTCCCCCTGAATTCTTTCACTGAAGAGCTCGAGGATGGAGGTGTGGTGGCTACTATACTCAGTCACTATACTCTTCTCTTTCCCTTGGAGTGGGGAATTTCTCATACTGGTTGGCCAATTTCCACTTGCTATGCTGACTTTTGAGTAGTGCAGCAAAGGAAGTTTTTCGGGTGATATTTCTAGATATATCCCGACTCTTGGCCTTCCGGGTGGGGAAGAGCTTCGAACTAAAGAACAGACAGGAAAAATCGGCTTGCCTCGAGGTGCTCCCAGGAGCTGCCATATCTCCCCGGAGGTATTACTGGTCAGATACTGCCATGGCTTCTTTCCACTGCTGTCCCGGACATTCACCCGAGAAGCCAATCTTTGCACTAGCAATTTCATGACTCCTTGGTGGCCGTGAATGGCTGCAAGGTGCAGAGGGGTATAGCCACAACTGGACTTCACATTTACATCAAGAGCAATTCCTGCTTTCTGGGCCCCCGAGACAAAGTCCTGAAGTGCCCGGAGGTCACCATGTTTGGCTATCCAGTGCAAAGCCGTATATCCAGTTAAGAAGTCCTTGTGCAAAGCCAGTTGGGGATCCTCCCAAAACAAAGTAACACCTGGATCCAAGAGCCAGTGGCAAGCTTCACAATCCATTCATGTTCCCTGGCATCTAGGGGACAAGGGATGGCTTGTGCTCAGAGGGCCTGTGGGAAGCAAGGCTGCAGGCTCCTCCCTACTCGGGGCCCACAAGCTGTGCAGGCAACTTCTCCCAGCAAGAGCAGCTTTAATGTCAGCAGGTTTTGGTGTCAAAGCAGCATCCACCCTGGGGCTGGATATCGCTCCTGCCTTGGAGGGTTTCCTGGATCGTGGTGGGCGCCGACTCCTTTTCTGCAAGTCCTCCACAAGGCACTCCTCATCAGAAGAGGACAATTTGTTCTCTCTGCCCGAGAGCCCTCCTGAGGGACCTCCTAAACTTTGGAGCTGGCCAAGGCAAAGGCTCCTGCGGTGGCCTCCAAGGCCATTAGCCCTTGTTGGGACCTGCTGAAAGATGTGATCATCCCTTCTGTTCCTGAGGCCCTGAGGGCTCCTGCTGGAGCTGACCTCCTTCAGAGAAAGGCCCCCAGCTGGATTCCTGAGCTTTCTCCAATCTGGGGTTCCCAGGGCAACGTGCAGCCCTTCTTCAGAACCCCCTGGGGACTCTTTGGGCCCACTGCTGCTTTCCTCACTGCCGTGGCTCTCCTGGTCCACAAAGTCATCCAGATCTTGGAGGGACAGCTGACAGCGAATGCTACGAAAGACTGTCAATGGGGAGTCCCCAGGCCAGGATTCAGAAACACGAAAATGAGAATGAGGGGACAGAGTGGGGTCTAGCGTTGCTGAGTTAGGGTCCAGGCCCCAGAAGCCCAGCTCTGAGGGGAAGTTGTCTGGCAGCACCGACCAGGCTCTTATGGGGCCGTGGTCCCGGGCCTCGGGGATATGAGGGTGTCTGGCCACCCATTCTTGAGTGCGCTGCTGCTGCTGCTGCAGGGTCGAATAATGCAGATCTCCCGGAGTCAAAAGCCCCGGCGGACCTCCAGGGGAAGGAGGGCGGGACTGGACGGCAGGCGGGGAAACCTGGCTCCCAGTCGCCCCGACGGTTGGAGCAGGCGAGAGGGGCGCTGCCAGCACCCGCGTGGGCTCAGCGGGCGCGCCTTCCGGCTCCTGCCGGGGAGCCCCGCGGTCTTCCAGGGCAGCGGGAGCCTGCGCCGGCTCCTCCCCAGCGGTGGCGCGGCCGGGAAGTGCGCGGGGCAGCGGCTCGCCCGGGAGTGCCCCCAGGCCGTTCTGGAGACATTCCCAGCAGCAACGGCCCTGCGCCTCCGCCGCCGCGCACCTCGCTCCGACCTGGGCAGCTGCCGCCGCAGCTGCGGGCACCAGAGCCCTGTGGCCCGAGCTGCCTCTTCTCCCGCCGCCTCCCAGGGCCGCCTCCTGGGCGCCAGTGGCGGGGAGTCCATTGCAACCTGCGTCGGCTGCTGGGGCTGCGGCACCTGCTGGCTCCTCCTCCCGCTCCTTCTCGCGCCGCCGCCTCCTGGGCTGCTGCGGCGGCGGCTCCCCGCCGCGCGCGCCTCGCGGGGAGCGGGGCGCAGCTCCCCCTGCAGGGGCGGCGGCCGCCGGCGGGTCGCGGGGTCGCTGCAGCCCCTCCTCCCCCAAAAGGTCCCTGTACCTCCTCTTGAGTACCACGTACTTGGTGCCGTCGGGGTCCTGGCGCACTGCGGCGACCGAATTGACAAAGCCCTTGAAGAGCTCGCGGCGGCGCTGGTGCTGGCCGGGGGACGCGTCCGGGTCCCGGAGAAAGCTCTTGAAGTGGCTCAGCAAGGCGGCATTGGTCACTCGGCCCCCGGCCTGGCACAGAAAGTCCAGTAGTGCCTCCTGGCTCAACTCCCGCGCCATCGCTGCCTTGTCGTCACCTGGCCGCGAGGTTTCTGTGTCTCGCCCTCTTGTGCTCTCCCCCGCCAGCCGAAACCGTGGCCTGCCGTGTGTCACCTGCGCCCGGGGCGGCGCCGCACGCCTCCATCAGCCGCGGAGGCTGGCGCTGCTCGCAGCCCCCGAGCGCGCCAAACCGGCCGCGGACCCCCGGGGGAAGAAGCCCGGGGGCTGAGCCCTCACGCGCAGCGCGGGTGGGAGAGGGCGCCCCGCGGGCCACCCCAGCGCGACGCCGGCCTCTCGCAGCGAGTCCCGGCAGCGAAAGTTCCCGGGATAGGTCGGAGTCGGTTTCACCTGCGCCCAGGCGACGCCTCCTCTCTGGCTCTGAGGGAAGGGCCGGACCCGCCTCCTCCTGTCCCTCCGCCCTCCGAGGTCTCTCTCCCCCACCCTGCCACCCATCCCAGATGAGTCAGGCTGGTCCCGGCCGGGGAGAAAGCGCCCATAGGTGAGGTCGCGAGCAAGCGGGAGTCGGCCGCGAACCGCTCTGCAGGACGCGCTGTCGCTCTCGGCGGGGGAAATGGGAGGCAGGTGAGCGACCCGCCGCTCCTTTAGGTCTCGGCCACGTAGGAAACAAAAGCAGTAGGCGGTCCGTTCTTGCCGGCTCCTTGAGCTGCGTAAGTTATGGCTGAATTCGATGGGTGGGGGGAAAAGGTGTGAATAAACCAGCATTCTTCGGTCTCTCCAAAAGGTGCCTTTATTAGTGAGTGCTGTGGGGTGATAATTTCAGATTTCCTGAGGTCGGGGAAACTCACTGTGCATCCCAAACAAGCCTCTCTTGGATCTGGAGATACTGCCCGGGGATCGGCTCCAAGGGATCCAAATACACCCAAGTCTGTACCGAGAAGAGAAATTACCCTGCAGGATACAGGTTGGTCTCGGCCTTTCCTTTTCCTTTGTCATTGTCGCACGTTAAGGTGCAGGAAAAGTCAGTTTGATAGTTGATTGCTCCAGCAACTAAAATGACCAGGAATTACGTCTTGACAGCTAAGGTATTTGATGCCTAGTGTTACTTTGTTTTATTTACTCTAAAATTTGTGAACAAAAGAGATTTTTGTAGTCTATTTTGTGTCGGCTTAAGTGAAGTTGTTTTTTCTCTCCCAATGAAGGGTTCCCCCAACCCTTCAAAATGTTAAGCATGTTACAAGCTAGCCTGATTTGACCCCACTGCTTAGAGCATTAGATTATCTACTTGACTCTAATTCTTCATCCAGAGGTTGTGAACTTCCCAATTGCATGTCCAATTGTAGCCTAGAGATGTCTTTTTCATTGGCCTCTTCAGGACGGTGGATTTACGGCACTTTTCCTAACAGCTACTTTTCCCCTTCATTTTACCTGTCCCTATGTTGGGTCTGCCCCTCCTTTTATTGAGGTCCTTGAGTTGAGGTCCTGTTTCTTTTTTAGCCCTGTTTACATGCCCAAGATACTTCATTGTTTTATCAACTTACCTATCTGGCTGAACGCCTTTCCCCATTCTTTCTTTTAGCTGTCTTTCCATTCCTTTCAGTTATGACCCTCAGCCCCAACTGTGACAGCAAATCTTTCGTGGAATCCTCTGTCAGCTGTATTTCCTATTATAAAGTCTCTGTTTTCTCCTGCCCTGTCACTTGCCACTCACCTTTCCTATACTGCCCTCAGTCTTTCCAGGTTCCTTCTTTTCTCTACCACTTCTGATTGTGTCGTGAGTCCTTGTCCTTTTTGCCAAGGGAGGGTATCGAAAGTAGGTTGGCCCCACAGTTGTCAACATGTTTTAGCGTAAACCAATCTTAGCGACTGCCACAGAGGTCACATTAGCTGAGATTTATTTTAAGTGCCCAACAGTAGCCTGGTACTTTTCCATGAATGAATTGGAATCCTTGGCTTTAAATGATCTAGGTCAGAAAGAAGTACTGGGAAACATTTGTGTCTATTTTTGTCATTTTCCAGAATCCAAACCCAATACTGGGTTGAGAGAGGGATAATGGTTTCCACTGAGGTGGAACATTAGTTTTAAGCTTCTCTGATAGGTGTTAAAGTGGAGGTTTTTGTATTAAACTTCAGCTTCTTTTGTGTTTATTTCCCGGTGTTGAGTCTTGGTGCAACCCAGAAGTGTGTCCATACCTACGACAGGAGGGTGTCCAAAGGGAACACTCAGGTAGATGATTTAGAGTAGCAAGTAGAAAGAACTCCCCCTTTGGTACTTTTAAAAACTTCTGTTTAAAAATAGGGGTGTTGTGGCAAGAGGGAGTGATGATATAGACTGAGGTACTTAAAAGGACTAGAGAGACAGGAAGGTGTCATTGAGGGCATGGTTATTGAAATCAGATTATCTTTAGTTGAGGGTGGAATTAGTAGGTCTGGAGGAGCCAAAAGCAGGGGCGGGGGGCGGAGGACAAACAAAAAAAATCTAATTGCTTTAGATTTCTGGGTGCGCAGGTAGTTTAGCATCCAGACCTTCTCGCCTCCTTTTTCTCTCTCTTGGTTAAAGGAACGGTTAATTAGAATGCTTTTTACCTTATCTTAGGGAGCATATTTATGTTTCCCTCATGTACAGATTATTATTTCCAAACATATTTATGGAGGGTCCATGTTGCCCTGGTACTACTGGAAATGGATATAAAGAAGAAAGCATGCTCACTATTTATTGGGAGCACCACACACAAGAGAAATGACCTGAACCTGTGTGTTAAATGATTTAACAAAGATATGCACTAGATGCTGGAGTTGAGCGGTGAGGCATGCAGGAAGAAGGCAGGTTCAGCTTGGGCGAGAAGGACATTTTCCAGTGAGAGGAAACTCTGAATCGGAGAGGTGAGGAAGAGACAGAAGACACCCAGGCGCAAACACACAAAGATCCGGCTCAGCATAGTGCATCTGGGGAACTAACTGCAAATAGATCTGCGTGGCTTTAAGGAAGAAGAGGTGTGTGATGTGCTGGAGAGGAGATTGCATATCAGGAGGGACTTAGACGATGAAGTGGGGGAAGCAGGGAGGGGAGCTTTTGAAGAATTTTTGGGAGGGTAGTAACCTGACCAGAATTGTGCTTTAGAAAGATCATCCTGGAGGTAAAGTGCTGTTTTGGAGTCATGACCCACGTTAACGAGTAAAAAAAGCACATTGCAAAACCGTCGTGTATTTAACTAGATCTAAGGCACCATATTGATTGTATGACACGTTTTGGTTTCAGAGATGTTAAAATGTGAAAAAGAGTGCCTCTTAAACTATAAGAAATACTGAATGTTTAATAAGATCCTATTTGGGGGAGAAAAAGAGCATTTGTGTATTTAGGAGTAAGATCTGAGGACTGTATCTGTATCAGGGTGACTTTAACTTCATTTATAGCCTTATAAACTATTTGGCTATTTTGCATTGAGAACATAACATATTACTTTTTAGTTTGAAAAAGACACTTTAAAAAGGCACAAATGAATTACAGTGACAAAGAAGAAAACAATATCAAATCTTTAGGCTGGAGGAGGGGGATGAAATTGCCAGCAGGGAGAACAGTCCCAAAATTACTGAGATGATCCATAAAAGGGATGCAAAAGGTCTGAGTTCAGCAGTGTCAGAAAAAGGAAGAACAGATGGATCAAATTTAACAGGATTTAGAGTCAGGGGAGTTTGGGGGTGAGGAACAAGCCTGGCTTCTCTCACGCATCTAGCCAGAGCTGCTGGATGAATTGATAATTATCTACGTGGATAGAAAATACAAAAGAAAATATAAAAGAAAGAGTCAGTTTTGGAAATGGGAAAGATGATAAATTCAGTTTGGGCATATCAAGTTCGAGGTGCCTGTAGGCCATACAAACAGGAGTGTCTAGAAGGCAATATAGGTTTGAGGCTCCAAGAATGTATGACGTTAGCATATATAAATGGTCATTTAAGCCACAGGTCATTGTAAAATTGCTTAGAAATAGAGATATAGGCAGCGGGAAGGGAAGCGGGTAGAGGGTGGATTCACATTTATGGAAGAGGAAGAGGAAAAGAAAGCTGTGAGGGAGACTTAGAAGGAGCAGCCGAGGGGCGAGGAACACCACTGATGAGGTGTCACAGAAGCACAGAGGCAGAAGGGGAGGACAGCTCTCTCGAGATGATGCTGAGTTAGATAAGAAGTGAAATATGACCACGGCCTGTTAGGCCGCGAGGGCCTGGGCTGAAGCTGTTTCGGAAGCATGCGGTGGGGACAGAAGATGGATTATGGAAGGGTGAGAGGAATGAGTCGGGTGAGACTGGGGAGAAAGTGACTTGACTATGAAAGGAAGGAGAAAAGAGAATTCTAAATAAGGAGAATATCAGATCAGGTAAACGAAGGTGTTTTTTTTGGGGGGGGGTAGTAGTTGGAAGAGATATGATCATGTCTATGTGCTGAGGGGGAAAAGCCAGGAAAAGATAAGTTGAAGACCTAGAGGAGAAAGTAAATAATTGATGAAATGGCCTGGTGGTGGGGCTGAAGTCCAGAGTTCAGGTGGAGCAATTCCCATGGACAGAACGGGGGACAGTCACTCTTTTCGTTGAGAATATAAAGAAGAGAAATGGCTATTGCAGGCAGAGATCAGGAGAAAAGGTTTGAGGAAGTCCTGGAGTGGTGGAAAAGCAGGTACAGTGGGAGTAAGGGGGTGTAGAGCTGTAAGGGTAGGATATTGTGAGCAGAACATCAGATATTCTTAAGTCTTGAGGCTTAAGGTTTCCAAAGTAGAATAGTTTGGAGGTGATGACAAGATTCAGAGTGTGACCGTGTGGATGAAGCATAATGGAAGTGAGAGCCATCGGAGGTGATAACATCACGGAACTGTGAGAGGGGAATCGAATGAAACTTACAGAGGGATACTGAAGTCATCTAGGATGGAGAAGGCATCAAGAATCATCCGTGTAAATCCTTAGCGTTATGGCATGAGTCACACAGGTGTCATGTTGCCAGGAGTACTATCTTTGCTCCTCGTCAGCCGACACACTTAGCAGACGTGTGATGTTGTAACTTACATGCTTGTGTCACTTTCCAGACCACTCTCCTTCATCTGATCCTCAGAAGAAGTATGGGAAGTGTGTGGTACAGAGGTCATTACCTTGCAGAAAGTAGCTCTCCTTGCTATTCATATGTATGTATTTGTATTTTTTATAGGATGTATTCTGTTGTGCTTATTCTTCACCTTTAGTCCAAACCTCTGTGAATGTAGAGTGACGTCCCCACTCAAGAAGGTGGAACTGCTCAGGGTCAATCATCCAGGTAGTTGGGCAGATCTCCAGGTGAAACTGGAGCTAAAGTGGACCATAGAAAGGCAGAAGAGAAAACCTGGGCACTTGCCTACCCTCCCTCTTACTTTTCTTTCCTTTTCTCTCTTTCCTCTCCTCCCTCCCTGCCCTGCCCCCCCTCGTCTCCCCCTCTCCTTCCTTCCCTTCCTCCTCCCACCATCTCCTTTAGGCCTTCCTCCTCCCCTCTCCTCCCCTCCTCCCTCTTCTCCCTCTCCTCCTCCTGCTCCTCCTCTCTCTCATCAGTATTTACTGAGCACTTACCATGTGTATGCACTTTCCTGGGACTAAATACACAATGGTAAACCAAACAAACAAAATATTTTGCTTTCAGGAAACTTACGTTCCAGTGGGGAAGAGACAGACAATAAACATAAAAGTAAACAAGAAAATATCACTAGTGATAAGTAATTAGATATAAAATTAAACCGATGTGGTAGAGACTGACGGGAGAGCTGCTCTTGGAAGGATGGATGGGGAAGGCCTCCCTTAGAAGAAGCAACAAGCAGAGACCCCAGTGGTGAAGAGGTGACTGCCACATGAAGATGGTGAGGAGGGGAGCAGGATGGGGAACGCATTCCAGAGAGACGGAATAGGTAACGTTACATTAAGAACGAAAGCAACGTGTTTGAGGAACATAAAGAAAACCAGGGGCTAAGGTTGGACATAGCGAGAGAGCGAGGAAAGTGTGGAGTGAGACGTCAAACTAGTGAGCAGGGTCTGGTCCTTGGAAGGTCTGAGGGGTGTGGGTTTTAGTCTAAGTGTGGTGGGAAGCTGTTGGAGGTTTACAATCAAGAGAGTAACGTGATTTATGTATTAAACAGATCATCTGGCTACTGTGTGGAGAGTACTGTAGAGGGCCACATGAGATGGTGGTACCTTGGAACAGCAGAGTTTCAGGTGTAGAGAAGGACTGAGATTTGGAAAATGTTTTGAAGATAGAACCTGGAGAATGTGTGGCTGGGTTGGATATAAATTTACCACGATTGGGAATTTCAAGGTAAGACCTGGCTTGGGGGCAGAAAGTCAAGTGTTACCTTTTGAAAAGTTAAGTTTGGGATGATCATTAAACATCTAAGTAATGATCTAGAATAAACAATTGCTCGGAGGTGAACGCAGAGCTGGAGGTTGAAATTTGAGGGTCTTGGGCATTGAGATGGTATTTTAAAACTATAGAATTAGAAGAACGTATGGAAGGAATATAGAAAGAGACTAAAAGAGTTCCATGACCAGCCCCAACATTAGGGGTTCACCTGTTAGTGGTATCTTGCTCAAATATTGTAACCTGCCTCAGCGATACTGTGGCAAAGAGAGGAATGGTGAAATCCATGTTTTGTTCCCCTAAGGCCAGTCTGCTGGTTGTGGCTGCATCAGACATTAGTGTGAGAGATACCCTCAAAAGTAAGAGTAATTTCAGGGTCTAGAGTAAGCCTCGTTTACCCCTTACCAGGTGGGAAATCTCCCTCCATTGCCAACTTTACAAGGAATGGGTTTAAATTCGTTAGAGTCAGCAGATTTTCCACGTATATTCCGATTTTATAGAAAGGAAAACCAAGTTTCAGACCTTAGTGTCTTGTGTACTTGTGCTCGAATCAAGTTGATCTCAAATCTAACATTTTGTACCAGAGTCATAACCTTTCCTCAGCTCTCTGGGGGTTTTGACTCAGTTGACTATTTTCTCCCTTTGAAACCTCTGTCTTGGCATCTTGAACTGTTAGTCTTTTCTGGTTCTTCTCTTTCCTCCCTGACCCAACTCCGAGTCTCCCTCTTCTTTCCACATTCCCTATTCGTTCTCTGGGTTCCACCTGAGTGATGTTGTTTATTTTCCCATATCTGATTACCACCTGTCTTCTTGTGATGCCCAAATCTCTGTGTGAAGCTCACCTAGAAAAAAGCATAGACTTCCAGCAATCTAGTCTTGGCTCTACCCCTAACTATTTTTTTAAACTGGGCCAGATTACAAACTCTCTGGGCCTCAGTTTCTCCATTTGTACAATGAGAGAATTAGATTAGAGGATTCTGCAGTTCCTTCCAGTATTCACATTCTGATTCTAGTCCTGATTCTATTTCTAATAAGCTCAATAGTAATAGTGACACTTACTGAATACTCTGTACGACATTGAGCCAAGTACTGTACACATTAATATATTTAATTCTCTTAACAAGTTCCTATGAGGTAAGAGCTATTATTATCTTTATTTAAGAACTCAGGATACAGATAATATAATTTCCTACTATTTTATAAACAGTAAGTGGCAGAGCCAGGATTCAAACCCTGTTTTGGTCTGGAGTTGCCATCATTTAGTCCCTACTCTGTTATTACTGTTTCCTTCAAAGACCCTGACCCCTGTGCCTCTCTCTCGCCTTTGCCCCGTATCACCCCACGTCACTTCTGTTTCCTCTGGATTCTTACCCACTGTTACCCACTCCCTTAAATCTTCAGCCTCTTTCTCCCTTCATCTTCAAGAGCTATTTTCTTTCCTAAAACAAAACAAAACAAAACAAACAGAAGGACCTTGCTCTGAAGGACCTTTGCTCTTTCAGTCACTGGCTGAGCTTATCTTCATTATTCCTGCATATTCCTCCCAGAGCCCTTTCCTGTCCCTCTTGAATAAATCAGCTTCCTACCTCGAGGTACCTCCAGGCACTTTTGTTTAGGGAAAGTTAGACATTTTAGTAGAGATGGCAAGTGGGCAGTCGGATATACAATTCTGGAGCTTAACTTTCATAGCACCTAACACTCCCCTATTAAATTTAACTTCTGTATTTGTTCATTTTTGTGTGGCCCCCTCAACCAGAACACAGACTCCACAAGGGTCAAGACTGTGTCCTGTTCACCACTCATAAAAAATTAGTTTTGGAGGAGGTATGGTAGTGTCCCGAGGCTGCTGTTAATGCATGGTCACAACCTGGGTCACGTAAAATAACAGAAATGTATTCTCTCACAGTTTAGGAGGCTAGACATTAGAAATCAAGATGTGGAAGGGACCACACTCCCTCTGGAGACTCTAGGAGAGAATCCTTCTTTTCTTCTTACAGCTTCTGATAACTGTCTGCATTCCTTGGCTTGTGGCCACATCACTCCCATCTCTGGCTTTGTGTCCACATGGCCCTTCTGTGTGCCTCTCCTCTTCTGTCTCTTACAAGGACATTTGTCATTGGATTTGTCATTATCGCTCGGATAATCCAGGATGATCTCATTGTAATGTCCTTAATTACATCTGCAAATCTTTACCTTTTCACAAGTAAAGTAACATTCACGGGTTCTAGAGATTTGGACATGGGCATATCTTTGGGGGCAGCAACCATTCAACCCACTACACAAAGGAACAGGAGGAAGTCCAGGAATGTCTTTCTCCAACCTTTATTCTGGCTCAGTTCAAGATTTCCTTCAAGATGCAGCTCAGTGGTTGCCCAGCCAAGGGAACTACACTCCCATTCCCAATACATGCCCCTCCTATAATAATAATAACAGCTACTGCATATTCAGTAGTTTTAAGGGCTTTATATGTAGGAATTCTCTTAATTCTTGCTATAATCCTATAAGATAGGATTACTATCCTTATTTACTGAAACTCTGTTTTGTCTCTCTTCCCCGGTAGACCTCCCCCAGGGCAGCAACAAAGACTCAGTCAGTCATCTCTCTCTGTCCCCAGCACACCTCATGGCACATCCAGTCTCTGTAAAGTCTCGTGGGTTGAATAATGACTGAACAAAACAGGCCGTACTAGACTGGGGAAGGTTTTGAGTATCAAATTAAGACATTTGGATTTTATTTTTAAATCATATGTGGCCAAAAGAGTTTTAAAGCCAAGAAGTGACAGGATGAACTCCTCTTTTGAGTATATCCTCTCCTTGGGAGAAATCTCATCAAATATTGTTTTATTGCTTCCAAGTATGTAGCTTCATGCGCAGCTTTCTCCTGAGCTCATCTCATAGTGCCAGCTTCTTGCTGGGTCTCTCTAGGCTGACTGAAATTCAACAAGTCCAGACCAGCTCTCATTATCCTTCCCTTCCCCTAAAGTCACTCTTTCTGCATTATCGAGCTCACAGACATCCAAACTGGACCACTTGAATTACTCCCAGATACTTCCTTATCCCCACTGCCAGTTAGTCATCAAGTCCTGTCAGCTCCATCTCCTGAACTTTGTCTCACATCCATTCCCTTGACCAGTGCCATATTTCAGGCTCTTGCCTCTTTTTCGTTCGTTCATTCGTTCTTTCTTTCTTTCATTCTTTCTTTCTTTCTTTCTTTCTTTCTTTCTTTCTTTCTTTCTTTCTTTCTTTCTTTCTTTCTTTCTTTCTTTTTTCTTTCTTTCTTTCTCTCTCTCTCTCTCTCTCTCTCTCTCTCTCTCTCTCTCTCTCTTCCCTCCCTCCCTCCCTCCCTCCCTCCTTCCTTCCCTCCTTCCTTCTTTCCTTCCTTCCTTCCTTCTTTCCTTCCTTCCTTCCTTCCTTCTTTCTTTCTTTCTGGAAATGAGAAAAAAATTATTTTTGTATTAAAATTATTGGGGTGACATTGGTTAATAAAATCAAATAAACTTGAAGTGTAATGATTCAACAATACATCATATATATATCACATTGTGTGTTCACCACCCAAAGTTCCTTTATTAACCAAATATTTGACCCCTTTTGCCCATATCAGCCTCCCTATTTCTTCTTTCTCCAGGACTGTTGCCTCAGCCTTCTGAGCAGTCTCCCTGCCTGTAGTCTTCCCTTGCAAACTCCAGCTCATCTTCCACTCTGCTGCTCATCTTATAAGCCTAAAAAGCATATCTGATCATGTCACTCTCTTGTTAAGACAACAAAGCTTCAAACTAACTCTGCAGTGGTCCTTTATTGCTTACAAGATCGAGATCTTCAAGATTTACCTACAAAGATCTATGTTTCCTCCCTATTCACTTATTCCATACACATGTACTGAGTGCCTACTATGTACTGAGCTCATTGCATTTGAACACTAGTGAGGGAGATGCACCAGACATATGTAGATGAATAAATGTTCTCATTTGGGCTACTTCATGTCACAGGCAGTTAGGGAAGTAACAGAAGATACTATAGCTGGAAGAGATTGATAGTGGCTTCCTTGCATGTTTGCTTTCAATAAATACTTTTCAATAGTAACTTTGTTGCTATTTATATACCTGTTGAGTGGATGTATAGATTATATTATCTGGTTTTAAATTAATCTTCACCAAGAAGGCAAATGATTTGAAATGATTCTCACAAAGAAACTATGAATTAAAGATAATACTAAACTTTATCCCCAAGGGACTGAGGCAGCACTTAGTATGAGCCTTCAGCAATGAAACTTATTAATGGTAACTATTTAACCACATCTCACAAGAATTGCCTCCCCCAAAATTTAAAATTGTGGGAATGAACACTCAAAATAGAGATTTGCACTCTCCATCTTTAACGATGAGCTCCTACTTAAATGTGTGCTGGGGCTCAAGGTATTGACTTATAATAGTGTAAAAAGCCATCACAATTAGCAATATCTTTGTGTGTGTGTGTATTTGTGTGTGTGTGTATGTGTACAACATGTAGGTAGAGTTCATTGTGACTGTAATTTTTGTGTTTATAGAGGGATGGTTCATAAACTTTCCCAAGTAGAGTATCATGTTTTTATTTGCTCTCAAAACCTTTCCTAATATCTCTCTCCTAGAAAAAGTGAAGCACCCACATAAGCATCAATAAATTGCTGTTTCATACTGTTAGACATTACAAACTTAGACAACAAAATTAATAAGTTTTCTGTTCTCACTGTTTTAAACTACTTAATTTTACCATATTCATGATTAGTAATATCTTTGGAATTGCTTATTTTTCTTTATAATTTTTTATGTTTGTTTTTACAATGTATATTAATATAGTAGTACATGCATATAATTTTAAATAAACAAATTGCCCGGGGCTACTTGTCACTCCCTAAGCCTGTTCCATTTTTTTTCTACACCTTGTGCTTTCATTACTATTTTTCTCGGTCTGGTTTCTCTCTTCCCCATTTGACAGAATCCTAGTGATTGTCCAAGCCTTCCCCAACATCCAGAGGCACAAATTATCACTCCTTTCTCTTCTTTTAGAACATACCTTATTATAGTACATCTCACTTTGGGTTACACTTGTCCTGTTAATGTCTCTTCTAGGGGACTGTGAGTTTCCAAAGGGTAAGAATCATTTTTAGTCACCATTTTGTCCCTGATGCCAGGCAGTTTGAAGTTGTAGGTGTTGTAAGTGTTAATTGAATTTAATAGTCTCACAACATTCAATGTCCTAAATTTCAGACCAACATGAGATATATAGAAACATATGAGATAATATGAGATATAAAGGAATAAGAAACAGAGGGCTAGATTTAAAGCAAGAGCCTTAACTTCACATAAAGCTTTTTATGAGAATGATTTTCAAGATATGATCTGTAGGTCCTCCTGATAGACTGTAAATTTACTAAATGCACATCTTCATTCATTACATGTGAAGGATGTATAACTTCACAGATTTTCATTTTTGCATGCAACTAAGGGATACTAGTAATCTAAATGTGTTATTAAAATGTGATATTTATAAACTGCATCTGGCACACATCTAAAGAGTGCTAAGGATTCTAATTTAGTACTAAAAAGTCTGGCAGCCACAAAAATGCTTGGCAAGTGCACATAGGCAGATAGTTGGATTTTCCCCAAATTTCAAAAGGCCAATTTCTAATCATACATCATCACTATCATATTGAGGTAGCTGAGGTCTGGATTACAATTCTTCTTCCTTATTAATTATGTATTACTGTTAGTTTAGTTTTATTGTTTTCAGTTTGTTATGGATTTCATTAATTTGTTAGTGTCTCAGCAGGATAGTTTTAGACATGGGCTCTGGAGACAAACTGTCTTCTGTGTAAAATTGATATGCACTTGGGCAACTTGTTTAATTATTCTGAGGCTCAGTTTTTCCATTTCAACTTGGGGTTGGGTGGTAGAAGTGCTTATCTTATTGGTTTGATGTGGGTAATCATTGAATTAATGCGTGTAAAGTGTTTTCACAGAATGGCACTTAGAGAATGTGCTGGCCCATAGTTCATGGCTATATTAATTAGGCTTTGGTTCAGCTAAGAATGACAGGATCAAAATAAAATGAGACTTATTAAGATAAAAGTTTATTTCTTCACAAATAAACATAGGCCACCCAGAATTGGTATGACAGTCTATAATCGTCATATTCCTCCTGTCTTGTTGTTCCACCATTTCTCAAAATGGGATTGCCATTCCACATCTAGAGGGCTGTTTCAGCACCAGGCATCATATTTGCATTGAGCTAGCAGGAAGGAAGAAAGGCAAAGAGAAGGGCACAAAAACCTCCCCAAGGACGCTTCCCGGAAGTTATGCACAACACTTCAGCTTACATTCAATTGACCAAAACTTGATCGCACAGCCACATCTTGCTGCAAAGGCAGGCTAGCAAAAACTTAAAAAATAAAATCTTCATTTTGAATAGGTATATTCCCAACTTTAAAAAAAAATGAGTTTATCACAGAACAGAATTTATTAACTGGAACAGTATTATTGCCCTTTGAGTCAGGACAAATCTTTATTGAATGAGATTAAACATTTCCGGAAAATTACACCTCAGGGCCCGAAACGCTACCTAAATGCCAGCAGCACCCTCGCGGTCGTCTGTCAACCCAACGGTCCTACACATCTACAATGGCACTTAGGAGTGGGCACTATCCTTAGGTCTTAGGTCCCTGCGGCAGGCATTTTGTCTACCCAGTGTGATGGTGTATAACTTTCCAGGGAAACTTCCCAAGGCCACGGGTCAGGTAGCCATCTTCTCATGTGACCTCTTTTCCTAATAACAGGGATGAGAAAACAGGTCAGCATGTGATACAAGTCAGGCCAAATACAACTTTTTTCCAGGATTTTTAAGATTGGACCTAGGGGAAGAATTTCAATTTCTTCATAGGTGGAGCTACAAGATCCAGAACTCTTGATACACTATTGGTGGAAATGTAAAATGGTAATGCTGCTCTGAAAAACAGTCTGGCAGCTCTTCAAAGGGTTAAATATAGAGAAACCATATGACACAGCAACTCCACTACTTATATATCCAAGAGAAATAAAAACATGTTCATATAAGCACATACCTCAATATTTATAGAAGCATTATTCATAATAGCCAAAAAGTGGAAACAGTCCAAGTATCCATCAACTGATAAATGGATGAACCAAATGTGGTATATCCCTATAATGGAATATTATTCGGTAGTAAAAAGGAATGGAGTACTGGTAAATGCTACAACACAGATGAACCTTGAAAATATTATGCTAGGTGAAAGAACCAAATCACAAATGACCATATAGTATAGGATTCCGTTTATATGAAATGTGCAGTATAGGTAAATTCATAGAGACAGGAGTAGATTACCGGTGGCTGGGGGGAGGCAGGAATGGGGAGTGACTGCTAACGGTACAGAAAGATTGAATCCTATCAAATAGCCAGTGATTTAATCAGTCATGCCTGTGTAATAAAACCTTAATAAAAACTCTAAGGAAGTCAGAGAGCTCCCTGGCTGGCAAATATATCAGCGTAGTGGAAGACACAAGGTCCCAGGCCTCCCTCGTTCAAGACCTTGCCTCTTGTATACCTCTCATTTGGCTGCTCCTGAGTCGTATCCTTTATTTTAAAAATAGTACTTGTAAGTACAGCGCTTTCCTGAGTTTTGTGAATCATTCTAACAAATTATCAAACCTGAAGAGGGGTGGTCATTGAAACCCCCAAATTTGTAGTCAGGCTGGTCCATCAGAAGAGCACATGGCTCCTGGGCCTGTGTTGCCATCTGAAGTGGGGACAGTCCTTTGGGACTGAGCCCTTAACCCCTGGGGTCTGCAGAGTGTCAGATTCGAATGAAATTGTTAGACACCCATCTGGTATTGGGGAATTGTTGGAGCGCATTGGGGAAGGTAGCTTGCTAAGTGGGCCATTATCTAAAAAGTTTGAGAACACTTCAGAAAAGTACTTAGTAAAAAAAAGCACCCAATCTCGAATATAGATAGAAGGAAGCAACTGTGGTACTTTGAGGCACTTCTTAAAGTGAGAGATAAAAGTATTGACAAATTAGAGTACTTCGTAATATGAATGTTTACTAAGGGTACTTTTCAAAAGATACTTTCTCTTATCAACCTTTCAAAGATAACGAGGCCTGTTTATGCAAAATTATTCAGAGAGAGAGCTGCCTGAAGGTGAAAGGGTGAAATGAGAGGCTTTTTAGCCATATGATTATTATGTTTCCATCAGGAGAGTATCTCCCTAGATCTTGAAACAAAATATCTGCAGCTATCCAAATATGTATGAATGGTGATATGAATGTAACACATTGTATTTCTTTCAATAGATATATTTATTATACTGATTCTTTGGAAAAGTTGGTTGTTTTCATACTTATTCTGCACCTCCCTCTCCTCTTTGGTCTCCTCCTTTTGTACCCTTCACTCCCAGGTAAGAAAAGGACCTTCTTGGAAATT
Source organism: Eonycteris spelaea (assembly GCA_003508835.1). Classification (NCBI taxonomy): domain Eukaryota; kingdom Metazoa; phylum Chordata; class Mammalia; order Chiroptera; family Pteropodidae; genus Eonycteris; species Eonycteris spelaea. Next base: position 3,245,590 of record PUFA01000171.1, on the reverse strand, counting down.
CATGGATAATATGGCAGAAATATTCAAATCTTTAAAGGGATAAGAAATAGTCCATTAGAAAAAAATTACATCTTCCAAGAAGATGGGAATAAAGGATGTTACATCTGTTCTGTATGGCAGCGGATAGAGAAAAGAAGGACCATAATTTCAAATTTAAACAAGGACAAAGCTCCAGAGCAATCTATGTGGCATAATATAAACTAAATATTTGTAAAATGAGTGTAAATAAAAAAGAGGAGTTTTTTAAACAACTGCAGAAATAATTGATAAAATAACTGGTCGGAGTCTGTGGATATAGGATCTTCCTTATGAAGAATCATATCATTATCATGTGTGACTTTGATCTTACTAAATCAGAACCCCCACATGTGGCATTAATTCACAAGTTAAAATTTTAATAAAAAATTTGTTCTGCCAAACACAAGCCATGGGTTCAGTGTTATTTGAAATGAGAATATTTCTTGCACTTCATTGTCTTAGTTCATCAAGTCATGATGAAAATGGTATGACATTTTTTGCTCATTTTAAAAGATTGCAGTTACGGTCTTATAATGGGTCTTTACAGGTTGCCTTTTGTGGTAGAGCAAACATATTACTTTCCTAATATTTTAAAACTATAGGCTCTATTCATAGCACCTTGAGGAAATAGCGAACATGAATAAAATTATACAGACAATGTTTAGTTTAATTGAATAACACTTTAGTTCATCAAAGTGATTCTTAGAGACTATAACAAGTAGTTCATTTATTTTTAATTGCTAATTTCATTTCAGCTGTAACACTTTTATTTAGGAAATGACTTCATAGGAGAAAGTGTTAGATAGCAAGAAGAGAAACAATCATACATGTAATAATCTTTAAGATTCCATCAGGCACAGGGCTCATGATACTATTTAGGAGAAATGAGCCCATTCTGTAACTTAAACTTTCAAATGTAAAGTATATTTCATTTGTAATAAAAATAAATATGTATGTGCTTATTTCCTTAATGAGTTAAATATATTTCCAAAAAGGGTTGTGCATTGTGGTAGAGGAACTCTGTAGGGAAGTCTGTGGTGTTGGTTCTAGGCCATATCCGAAACCACCCAACACTATGATCTCAGATTTACAGTCATTGCAGCATTCCTGATTCCTTATTCTAGGGAGCAAACTCAAGAATCTCTAATGTACTTCCTAGCTCCAAATTTCTGAGATTAATTCCATAATCTTCAGGATGTGCCTACAACATTAATGTGTTTCAGGAGTCGTAATGAGCATAGGATTACAGTCACAGTAAATGGATCTCCAGTCTGCCACTTACTTGCAATATAACCTCGGGCAAGTAATCTTTCTGAATTCCAGTTTACTCAACTTTAAAATTGGGTTACTAATACTATAGCAGACATTGTTGGTGCCCTGCCCCCATAGCCCCTTAGCACACTGCTGCTACAGGAGACAGCTCCCATGCCCGGTCTGCTGCCTTCCTCTGGGCCTGCCTTTGTCTCCTTCACTGACCCTGGGCTTTTGCTGGTGCACAGGGACTTGCACAGTCGGAAATGCCAGGGAATAACAACCCTCCCACAAGTGACAGTCTTTCTGACTTCTCAGTGGGATGATTCGGAGGCACATTAACACAGTTCTCAGGGGTCCCCAGCTGGATTGAGCCCCTGTTTTCCATGATAACCTAATTTTTAAAAACCCTCTCACCTACCTGTCTCACTTTTCCCACTCACTCATTTGTGCTTCCTGGAATCACCTCCAAATAATCAACTTGCAATAATTTCCTGTCTTAGACTTCACTTTGGTAAACCTCATTTCACAATTGTGACGTTTAATTGAGAACATGTATGTGGAGCACCTACTAGACCCTATAGTAGGACCCCAGCAAATAGTAATTATTATTATATCTGACAATTGAAACAGAATGCCATGGTTCTAAGCTGTGTTTAGATTGTTTCTGTACTTAAGTGATGTTTACATCCTGCTAAACCATAATTACCTAATTTTATGAGGCATCTAAAACACATAGAATATGTAGTGAGTGGGGAAAATTTAGGTATGATTAAAATTTTAAATTTCTAAAATTCTTAGAAAAATATTTGCTAAAAATTTTTTACTTTTTCTTTTCCTTCCTTGTTTCTCCTTTTCATTGTGTTTCTATAGTGAAGTTGTAATTTTACTTCTACATGAAATGTCATAAATTGTGTACTATTTCCTTGAAGAAATAAATGGAAGAGCATTAATAATATAAGAAACAGTCCATGTATAAATACAAATTTCGTGATTACTTTTCAGTGATTCCACAAGTTTTTAATCATGAAAAGTTTATTTATTTGACTTTAGCATGACAATTCTACAGAGAAATGGTAGATATTTTGTATTTCCTTTAGTGCTAGGATTGAATTCCTTTCATTTCTTCATCTATATCTTTCCTAGGGAAGTGCATTTAGCAAGTATACTGTTGTTTGCTGTTAATATGTTCCTATTCAGTTTAAATTACATTCTTAGCTTGTAGAAATTCCATGAGTGAACACACAGCATATGTGGAAGTTCTAAAAAATGATGAAGTGAGGTAGCAAGAACCTCGTAGAAAGCAGCTGTAGGCAAGTCAATACGACCAGCTAGCTCTTCGTTACACATGCTAACTGACAAGACCATTCTAAGGATTTCTGTACTTATCTGCACAGGCTTAAACCTTCTGGGCCTGCTCCAGACCGGAAAGACAGCTGCTGTTGGGCAGTGTGAGGTGTGTGCAAAGGGAATGATTTTTTATATTTTTAACAATTACTTTTATTGAGATATAATTGACATATAACATTATGTAAGTTTAAGTTGTACAATGTGTTGATTTGATATGTTTATATATTGCAATATGATGATCACCATAACGTTAGCTACCACCTCTATCACTTCACGTAATTATCATTTCTTTTTTTGTGGTAGCAACAATTAAGATCTAGTCTCTTAGCAATTTTAATGTTTATAATACAGTGTTATTATCTATAATCACTATTCTGGAAGCAAAGATGCACCCTGAAACTATACCTCCCAATTCCCTTAAAACAGAGAGTAGCCACCATTTTAATCTCTGTTTTTACAAGTCTGGCTTTTTTAGATTTCACATATAAGTGATATCATACAGTATTTGTCTTTCTCACTTAGCATAATGCCCTTTAAGGTTCATCCATGTTGTTGCAAATGGCAGAATTTCCTTTTTCCTCATTGCTTAATAATATTTCATTGTAGATACACAGTATATATCACATCTTATTTATCCATTCATCTGTTGACAGATACTTCAGGTGTTTCTATATCTTGGCTATGGTGAATAACGCTGCAACATGTGAGATACCTTTTTGAAATCATGCTTACATTTCTTTTGGAAATATACCCAGGAGTGGAATTGTTGAACCATATGGTAGTTCTATTTTTAAGGAATCATTTTTCTTTATGAAGGTGTGGGAACCCTTCATATTGGTAGTGGGGAAAATAATTGGTTCATTCTTTCTGAAAAATGACTCAACTCTATCTATCAAGAGTTTTAAAAATATACATACTCTTAGATCCAGTAAATTCACTTCCAAAAACATTTCTTCAGGAGATAATTAGAAACTTAGACACATGAGTGCAAAGATGTTTATTTTTATGATGTGATTTTTATGAAAGCAAGAAGAATGAAAAGAAAGGAAGAAACAAAAAGAGAAAGAAAAAAAATCTTGAAAACAACCCAATATTCAATAAACAGGGAATGATTACATACATTTTAACACTCTCATATTATGGAGTATTTTGCAGCCAAACAGACCATTTTACTTATCTGTAACAATAGTTGATATCTTTCATGCAAAACTCAGGAAAAAAGTTAATCGCTCCTTATGGAAATAACAGGCAAATGATATAAGTAGGAAATTCACAAAGAAAAAAATGGCTAGTAAAATTATTTTTAAGATTCAATCACTGTTGTATAAATTTAAAATTAAAAATCTACAAGCCCTTCTTTTGTACTATGAAAATGGCAAGGATTTTTTAAAATGATACCCAGGCTACCAAGAGGGCAGGCAGCCTTTCTGTAGAACAGCAACTTGTGTCAAAAGCTTCAAAATGTACCAAAAAAATTATTCATAGCCTAATTAAGATTTGTTTATTTTTTGTACATCGTTAGTTCGATATTGAATAAAAGGTAAAAAGGAAGTATGGTACATGTTGCTATCTGAAAAAAAGCCAGTCTAAAAAAGGCTACATAATGTGTGATTCCATTTCTATGGAATTTTGGAAAAGGCAAAATTATAAAATCTATAAATAGATTAGTGGTCATGAGAGGGTTGAGAAGGGTCAAATAGCTGTAATACAGAGGATGTTTTAGGGTGATGAAACTATTCTGTATGATACTATAATGAGTCATATATGTAATGGATGCATGACATTATGCATTTGTTACAACCCGTAAAACTTGACAGCATGAAGAGTGGATCGTAATGTATGCAAATTAAAAAAATTCATTTAGGAGGTTGGGGAATCCCAGGATGGCATAGAGGGTGACGAAAAAATCAACCAAATTATGAATGTGTGAAATATCCTCATTGAAGGAGTAGGAGGGCAAAGGTACTGACCTAAGTAACTTTGGAAATGAGTGGAGCCTGTAGATTAAAGGCAAAAGAAACTGTACATAATATAGAACATATAAATACTGTGCTTTAATGATAGTTGTTGCTCATGGGATATATGTTAACAATTCTGAAACTACTACACATGTACCCTAAAATTAAACAATTAAATAAATGCATGGTGGTGAGAGCCAGGTTTCTCACTGTTGGAGTGGGAAGTTATAGACCAATAAGGAAGACGGCTAGGATGGTCTATGTGGTAATGGATTTGATTTGGAGACAGCTGTATGAACTCATGTTTAACTCAGTAGAAATCCAAATGGCTACATAGTAGAATTATTTATAGATATGTGTATATACGCAGCTTAGCATACACATTATTTTCTTACTCTTACCCCTGAGAGGGCCTGGAAGCAACCACACCCCAGTTAGCAATGAGCACACCTAGTGCCCAGATCTTGGTTTCTAATACCATTCTCCAATAAAGAACCAGAGTCCATTAGAGAAATGACAGTTTCTAGGACTTGGACAAGGAATATATAATGTAAGTCGGTAGCATTTTGTACTGCCAGAAAGTATGGAATGATGGGGGTATGTTAAAGAGCTACAGTGGCCAGCTAAAAGAGCTCCCAATGTTATTCTCATTATAGTATATCAAGGATACTGCGCTATCACAACATGACTCATTGTTTTTTTGATATTGACCTTAATCATTTGGCTGAGGTGGTGTTTGTCAAGTTTCTCCACTGCATGATGTAATGAGAATGGCGCTTTGCTTCTTTGATATTCCTACCACAGACTCATAACCTCAGTCTGATCATGAGGAACATAGCTGGCAAATGCAAATAGAGAAACACTCTACAAAATACTTGATAGCATTCCTCAAAATTGTCAAGGTCGTAAGTATGAGAAAATATTACAGCCAAGAGGCGTCCAAGGAGACATGACAACTAAATGTGATGGGGTGTCCTGTATGGGATCCTGGAATAGGAAAAGGACATTAGGTGAAAATGAAGGAAAACTAAGTAAATTACATATTTAAGCTAATAATAATGTATCAACATTGATTCATTAATTATAACAAATATACCATAGTAATATAAGATGTTAATAATAGGGAAAATTGGGTATGGGTTATAAGAGAACTCTGCATATCTTCACAACTTTTCTGCAAATGTAAAATCATTTTAAAATACACTTTATTTTAAAAATGATAGCCAATAGAAAATAGCTTTGAAACTTAAAAGTATAAAAAGGACCCGTGGTAATATAAAAAGGGCTCATGATAAATACACAACACAAATCTCTTTCAAGGGACTTGCTTTCCATCCACTGGGAGTGCAGTTAGCAGTCTCGACTCTCAGCTCCTTGGGGTCTGCCTCACCTGCAGAGAGATGCCCCTCCTGTGGTCACAACTCTGGAAGTAGCCCATCTAGTGACCAAGCAAGGCGGTTGGAAGGGCCCGGGCGGCTCTGCTTGAAGACAGACAACTCTGATGGGCAATATTTGTTACAGACTTCCCACTGATAGGCTGAGGCTCTGTTGGGTCTACATTTTGTTTCAGGTTCCCCCTGTGCCCAATTCTGCTGCATCCTACTTCTTTTGCAGGTTTTATCTCTAATAAACACTGACACACAGAACTACTTTAGCATCTGCTCTCGGGGACTATCTGCCAATCAGGGGTCTCTCTTTTTTTTTTTTTTTTTAAGAGTTTTACTTATTATTAAAAATAATTTCCCTTTGAGCCTCACCTGAATCCTTAATTTTTGCTTAAATATTGAAACATATTTACTTCATGCCTTTTCTGCTATCATTTAAAGTTGTGTACAGAGATGAACTTATGCCCGTATTTCACACACATATTTGAATACAAATAGCATCTTGGTAGTACAAACTGTTGCTTTTGCCTGTGCAGCAGCCCTGACTCTTTCCTTTAGAAGGAGCATTTCCATTTTTCTTTTGGGGACTGAATATGTCTGTACTTGGGATTTTGGTAGGATCCAAGAAGGCGCATGTACACACACACATACATACTCACTGGCCAAGGGGTGGGCTCACAGTCCAAGCCAGGCCAACCCGATGTATACCTCAGCATTTGAGTCTTGAGCAGAACGACGGAATATTGGAAAATGGAGCTGAGCATTGCCATCGTTCACGCCTGGAGGGATGGCTCCTCTCCTATGAGGCCCAACTGTTCATGCCTCCTTGTGGGCTCCCCAGGCTCTGGTAACACATATGTCTTGAGAACTTTAGCCAGTATCTGTTTCTGTTGCTTGAACCAAAACCAAAATAACCATACCACTGCCATGCCCCTAATGGTTGTATTTCTACTGTATAATTTTTACACATAGTAATCCATACAAATAAAGATTATTTCTACAACACTCCTGAAATGTGGAGGAAGTTATTACAAAGTACTGAGTGCAGTTAGAGGTAGCTAAAGATGAGGATTTTTCTCAAGTCCTACAATATCCACCAATCCCACTTCCAGGTATGCTAAAAAAAATATCTAAATAAGCAGTGAAAGATACATGTGCTAGGCTGTTGACCATAGTGTTACTTATAAAAATGAAATATAAAAATAATCTAGATTTCAATGGCTAGTTGTAGCCATTAAAAATGTAATAAAGGCTAATATGTATTAATATGGAAATTGTTCCTATATACCTTTAAGTGAAAAAGGTGGTTAAGTGAAATAGCACTTTTCTTACAAATGTATCAATATCCAGATATATAAATATGCATTGAAAATATCTAGAAATGAATATATGGAAACAGTGACATGACTATCTGAATGGTAGAATTATGATTGATCTTTGTTTTTATATTTTTCAGAGATTTCCAAACTTTTTTGCAAAGAGGTCATAGTACAAAGTGATCACCCTGATAAGTCTAGTACCCACCTGACACCATGCATAGTTATTACAATACTTTTGGCTATGTTCCCTCTGCTGTCTTGACATCCCCATGACTTTTTTTTATAATTGGCAATTTGTACTTCTTAATCGCTTCCCCTGAATAGAAATAATTTGATACCCAAGAAGACATGGCAGAAATGATAGAGTGTGATTTTCTAAAGCTAGGTTGTAAAAGGCCTCATGAGTTCTACCTTGCTCTTGTTTCTGTCTGGGATCACTTGTTTTGGTAAAGCCCACTGCCACGTCATAAGGACACTCAGTCAGCCCTAGGGAAGTCTGTATGGTGAAGAACTGAGTCTTCTCACTAACAACCAGTGCCAACTTTTAGGCAGTCGAGTGAGCCACCTTGGAAACTGATCCTTCAGCCCCTGCCAAGCCTTCAGATGACTGCAGCCCCAACCAACCTATGACTGCAGTGTTGTGAGACCCTTAAGATGGTTGAACTCATTGAGCCAGAACCATCCAGATAGGCCACTTCTGATTTCACGACCCACAGAAACTGTGAGATAATCACTGTTTATTGTTTTAAGTCACTACTTTTTGAGCTAATTTGCTATGCAAAAATAGCTAACCAATACTCTATAATATATTAGTGTCTTTTTGTTTTCTTTACCTGCTATTTCAATATCAGATAATTAAGAGGACAGGGTCTGGGAATAGCATCTTTGGAAAGGAGGAAGGATGCAGAGGTGCCAGTTTGTATTTGAGGGTGAATTAAGGCACTTCTGCTGGGAAGATTTGGTTTTCTCCATAAGCAGGAAGCACGGACTAGCTGCTAGAGGAAATGATAAGCAATAGGAAAATAAAAATAAAAAAATAAACAACAACAAAATGGGTAGACAGCACAAATGTGTAGAGTTCTGATCTACAGGGCTCTTACACTTCTCCATTGATTCTCTGTGATGTAGAGATAGACATGATGGAAACAGCCAGCAACTGGGGAAAGCCCAAGGGAAAAGTTCATCAGTGCCTAGCGTATCCAAGGCACTGGCGGGAGAGACTGCTGTCCCTGGTAGTAATATGGGTATAATTTCTGCTGGGTGAACACTATTGTTAGCGATTTATCGCCAACATTTGACTACTTTGACCTAAAAAAAATGTCAGTTTCATATACTCCAACCTATTTTAACACTGTGAAGGGTAAATCCACATCTTTTTTGAAGAGGAGTGGAGATGGTTGAGCTCACTGAGAGGAAAGAAGCAAGTCTCCTAAGAAACACATCTTGAGGGAAAAAAAAAGCCCTTAAGATTAAAGGGGATTTTTCTTTTCTATCTTTTTAAATTTTATTTTATTACTTGTTTCAAGTATACAGTATATTAGTTAGACATTTATATAGTTTGTAAAACAATCGCTCTAATTGCTCTTTCTCTCCTCTGGCTCTCCACCTAGACATTACATTCTGCTGACTGCATTCCCTATGCTGTGCTCCCCATCCCTGTGACCATCTATTAACTACTAATTTGTACTTCTTTAACCATTCACCCCTTTCTCCAAGCTCCCCAACTCCCTTTCCTCTGCCATCACCAAATTGTCCTCTATACTTGTGGGTCTGTCTTTATTTATTTATTTCCCTCCTCTCTTTAATTCCCCCTGCCCCACTTCCACCCTGACCTGCAGATATTGCTGTCTCCCCTTAAGAACTGGATACCTGAAGGTGGGGCATCTCCACCCACACCCTCCCGGTGTGCACCCAGGGCCTGGCACACCACACCGGGTATGGTGGCTCCTCCTGGGGCGTGAACCCAGGACCTGCTGCGTGTAAAGCAGACAGGTAGACATGCTAACCACTACACTATGGAGCCACCCCCTTGTTTGTCTGTTTTTGATTCGTTTGTTCTTTTTGTTCCTTAGATTCCACATATAAGTGAAATCATACGGTATTTATCTTTCTCTGTCTGGCTTATTTCACTCAGCATAATAACCTCTAGGTCTATTCATATCATTCCAAATGGTAGGATTTCATTTTTTTAATGGCTGAGTAATATTCCATTGTATATATGAACCATAACTTCTTTATCCTTTTGTTTGTTGGTGGGCATTTAGTTGCTTCCATATCTTGGCTATTGTAAATTGTGCTGCCAGGAACATAAGAGTGCATAAATCTTTACGAATGATTGTTTTGGTTTTCTTTGGATAAATACCTAGAAGTGCAATTGCTGGGTCAAAAAGTATATCCATTTTTAATTTTTCGAGAAACCTCCAGACTGTTTTCCATAGTGGCTGTATCCCACCGATTTGCAATCCCACCAACAGTGTATAAGGTTCCTTTTTCTCCACATCCTCGCCAACACTTGTTACTCTTTGATTTATTGATAACAGTCATTCATTCTGACAGGTGTGAGGTGATATATTTTCATTGTGGTTTTAATTTGCATATCTCTGATGTTTAGTGACTTTGAGCATCTTTTCACATGTCTATTGGCCATCTGATTTCCCCTTTGGAGAAATATCTGTTCAGGTCTTCTGCCCAGTTTTTAATTGGATTGTTTGTTTTTCTATTGTTGAGTTATATGAGTTCTTTATATATTTTAGATATTAACCTCTTATCAGGGGATTTTTTCTTGCCCAATGCCTGGAACACAGTAAACTCATAAAATTTTTTAAAAATAGATGTACATGCACATTTAAAAAGGAAAATATGGAAATCATATAAAAGGAAAAAAGTATGTCTTCATCTGCACTGATTGTTTTCAGCTGCAAGTAACAGAAACTTTACACTTGACTAAAACTGACTTAAATGATAGGGAAATGTATTAGTTCATTATCAAAGAGATGGGAAATAGGGTTCAGAGTTAGCTGATTTAGCAGCTTAACAGTGTATCATTGAAGACCCAGGCTTTTCTTCCTACTCTGCTCTTTAAGTGCATGGGCTCCAGCTTGAAGCTGACGTTCTTTCATGGTTGTAAAATGGAAACATCGGGGCTTCATGCTTTCCTTGTTTGTGTCCAATAGGAGAGAGAAAAGCTGACCTCCTGTGAATTTCTCCCAAGAGTGAGAAATTATGGTTCCAGAAGTTTCCAGCAAACCACTCCTTCCATTTTGCCAGACAGAATTGGGTCACGTATAACAGTTCACTGACAAGGGAGTGGAACCATACTTATGCCTGTGAAAGCCATCCCTGGGGGAAAATCAGTTTTCCAAATGTATTTGGGTAAAATGGATATGGTCGAGTCACCCACAATATTTACTACCTTGGCCCACGCCTGCCCCATGTGCCCTTTCACAGAGGTAAACACTATTATTACCAGTTTCCTTTGCATCCTCCTGAAGAGTCTATGCATGTTCATTTAGAAGACTTTCTCTTTCTAGCCTCTTTTTATAGAAATGGTAATGCAGTATATGCATTGCCTTATACTTTTCTTTTTCTTTGTAGTACATTATGGGTAAATGTTTAATTAGTAATTGTTAAGAACGTATACTTTGTAAGCCAAATGGTTTTATTCTTAATTACACACTTTGCTTATTTGTCTTTTGTACTTCACTAGCATTAAAGTCTTTGTTGTTGTTGTTGTTGTTTTGTTTTGTTTTTCAAAGTTCTGGCTGATTTCAGTTGAGCTAAGGGGGAAAAAGGGCAGGGTTTTTGTCTGACCTGGGGCCAGAGCATTAAATAGGACTGGCAGACCTTGGGTGTCAGTATGGTAGTGACACAAGAAGGAAGAAAATCTCAGGAGTTAGGTGAAAAAAAATAGTAACAATAATAGCAAATGTGGAATGCCATCTACATGCCGGGTTGTGCTGAACACATACTCAGTAAGAACTGAAGTAGGTCTGCCTGATCAACTGTCTCTTCACATCTGAAGATTCTCCTTCAAACCTTGTTTCCTAAGATTTTAATAATGGAGGTGATTCTCTAGGCATGGTAAGTGAAACTCCAAAGATCTGCATTAGGGAAGATGTGAGTGCTAAGGAGGGAACATAGCATGATAATGAGGGTTGTAGATGATGGAGTCTAAGAACCTTGGGTTTGAATCCTGGCTCTGCCACTAGTATCACAATAACTGGAGATTGGACAATTTTCTTAATGTGCATCCTATCTTCATCTGTAAAACAAGGAGATATCGGAGGGCTTTTGTGATGGCTAAATGAGATATGCATGCATAATACCTTGCATGGTGCCTGACGCAGAGTAAGCACTCAGATCAAAATGTAAGTATGGCGGTATGCAATGACGTCTGGAGAAAGAGACCTACTCTTACCGTTTTTGATAAAACAATTACATTGGCACAGAAAATTAAAAAAAATTTTTATTGCTGTATTATATATATATATATAATACATACCCATGTTAACTATACGGATCACTGAGCTTTGACAAAGTAATTCACCCGTGTAATCACTGCCACAATCATGATACAGAACATTTTTGTCATTCCAAAATTCCTCTCTTGCCCCTTTCAAGTCAATCCTCCCTACCTGAGACCCCAAGCCACCACTATTTTGCTTTCTATAACTTTGGTTTTATGTTTTTAAAATTTCATGTAATCTTTTTTGTGTCTGGCTTTTTTTTTTTTTTTTTTTGGCTAGGAAACCCTTGTTGACTTCACAGATTACAAAGACCTTGTCAGCTTACAATCCCTTATTATTATTTATATATATATATATATATATATATATATATATATATATATTTATTTTTTTTTACGCTTACAGCACCTGGTCTTCTTAGATGGTCTCCCAAGTACTAAGGAGGCCCAACCCTGCTTAGCTTCCGAAATCAGATGGGATCAGGCTTTTTCAGGGTGGCATGGCCAAAGACGTGTCTGGCTTCTTTTACTCAGCATGATGTTTTGAGATTTTACATGATCATTATTTTATTGTTGAGTAGTGTCCAATTGTATAGCTATTCCATAATTTGTTTATCAGTTAACCATTTGAAAGACTCTTGGATTATTTCCATTTTTTGGCTATTATGAATAAAGCTGCTATGAACTTTTTTTGTTTGTTTGTTTAAATACATGTTCTTATTTCTCTTGTGTAAATACCTCTGATCAGAATTTTGAGTTATATGGTAAATATATGCTTACCTTTATAAGAAACTGCGAACTCGTTTTCCCAAACAGTTGTATATTTTACATTCTAACAATGCGCCAGATTTCCAGCTGCAGCTATACCGCATCCACCCTAACAATTGGGATTGCAAGTTTTTCTAATTTTTACCATTCTAGTAGGTGGTATATAATTGTGGTTTAATTTGCATTTCCCTAAAGACTAATGATTTTGAGTATCATTTCATATGCCCTTGCCAAATATATATCTTCTTTTATGATGTTCATATATTTTGCCGATTAAAAAACATTTTTGCAGGTTTTTTGTGGATATTTTTCTGCCAGTCTGTGGCCTCCCTTTTTGTTTTCTTAATGGTGTCTTTTGAGGAGCGAAAGTTTGAATTTTCTTGATGTCCATTTGGTTAGTGCTTTCTGTATCCCCACTAAGAAATCATTGCTTAACTCAAAGTCATTAAGACTTCCCCTATGTTTTCTTCTAGAAGTGTTACTGTTTCGGTGTTTACATTTAAGTTTATGATGCGTTTGGATTCAGTCTTTGTGTATAAATGAAATAAAAGTTGAGGTTCTTTTTTTTCTTTATGGATTGTCAATAGTTCCAGCACGATTTTCTGAAAAGACTGTCTTTTCCCATGGAACTACTTAGTACTTTTGTCAAAAATCAATTCAACATACACATATGGGTCTGTACGTGGTCTGTCTATATGACTGCACTTTGGCCAATGCAACAGTGTCTTGACTATTATAGCTTTTTAGTAAGGCTTGAAATCAGGTAGTTTTATTCTTCTTTTTAAAAATTGTTTTAGCTATCCTAGGTCTTTTGTGTTTCCATATAGATTTTAGAATCAGGTTGTTAATTTTCATTAAAAAGCCTTTTGAGATTTTCAACTGGATTACATTCCAACCTGTAGATTTTCATTAGGAAGAACTACCATTTTTAAAATATTGAGTCTTCTAATCTACAAATGGTAAATCTCTCCATTTAGGTTCCTTTAATTTTCTCAGCAGTGTTTTATAGTTTTCAGGCATAGATCTTGCACATATATTGATAAATGTATCTCTATTTTGTTTTTGATACTGTTGTATAATATTTTTATATTTAGTTATTTCCCTATCATAATGACCCTGCTTATGCAGTAACTATGAGCTTCATTTCAAAAGAAAACGGGATACAAAGAGATCAAAAGATTGGCTCAATATCACATGATTGGCTAATCTCACTTTTGGAAACCTATCTTGCAGACAGGCTTTCGCATGTGAAAAGTGACAATCAAAAGGTCATTGCAGTATTGTATGTAATGGCAAAAGATTAGAAACAAACCTGAATTTATCAATGGGACTGTAAAATAATGATGACATATCCTTAAAAATACTAGGCAGCAAAAAGGAAGATAACTATGCACTCATAGAAAAGAATGTGCAAATACATCACTAAATAAACAAAGCAAAGCGCAGAATGATATACGTAGTATGTTTTTCTTTTCTATAAAATATGGGGTAAGGGAGGCATAAAGATATCTGCTTGAAGTTGCTTAAGAAAACTCTGCATACACAAGACATAATAAAGTATTTACATATTGAGGAGAGGGGTGGGAACTGGAAAGATGGTGAGTGGGGTGGGAGACTTTATTTACACCATTTTATATTATACATTATTTTTTAACTATGTAAATACACCACTTCTGAGACTGCTGGTTTCCCCCATGTCCATTTTTCATTTCTTCCTTTTACACATAGGACTCACCCACATTTTAGTGGGGCATACTGGCCATATAAGACATTAGTATCCTAGCCTCCACTGCAGCTAAGTATGTTCATGTGACTGAGTTTTTACAATTGTGAACTCATGTCACTTCTTTAAAAGGAAATTACTTTTCCACTTTCTTTTTCATCTTTTCCATGGGCTAGACTACAGATATGGTATTGGTGAACCACTCTGATCAGAGTAGAGGAAGTAACAATCAGAAATTAATGGAGCAACAATATATAGAACAAGGAATGTAGACTCCTGGATAACCACAAGAAGCATAGCTGTCAGACCTCTCCGGACTGCTCACCACCTCCTGGACTATTTCATGAGAGAAATAAACATCTTTTTGGGGGCCACTCAGTTTTGGGATATCTATTACAGCAACTTAGCCCATTCCCAAATTAATATACCAATTTAAAAACTTGCATAGCTTATGATATTTGGCAGTGCAATACCATGCACATAATTGTGCTGACTCCAAGCTCGTGTTTTTTACTGTGGATGATCAAAGAGGCGGCTTTACAATGGCTAATTTGCTATCTTACTAGAGGTGATAATGATGAGGCAGGAAGCATACTCTGCCAAAATTTATCATACCAACCAATCAATATCCACTTCTCTTGTTCCAGGTGGGACTAAATCAAACAGACAGAAGAAACTTGAAATACAGTGCTGGTGACTTTTGAAATCTTGGGTAGGAAAGGGAAGATTAATAGAAAAGCAAATCGAACTTGGAAAAATTAACAAAAATAGGTGAACGCAATCCAGTAGCTACTGGTAGATTATGTAGCAGGGCACTTGTGATTGAAATAAAGGATTTTTAAAATCTTATTTTAAAAAAAAAAACCCCAAGTCTAGAAGAAGGGAGATGAAGGTGCACAGTAACCCCATGCACTAGAGAGTTATTCAGCTGGTGGAAACTGATGCTGGTAGAATGGTGGACAGCGAATAGTTTGAGAATACAGAATTGATATCCATGTCACAATATACAGGTATGTATGTATAATTCTTCTCCTGATTCAGTGGCAATATCTAGTAGTCTGGGGACTTGAACTACATAAATGTTCCAGGCTCACAAAAAGGAACAGTAACTGGCCCCATGAACAATAACTGGCTGCAGGATGAAAGGAATTATCTGAGAATTAGAAATGCCAGAACTAGGGGAACTGACCTAGCTCCAGGGCTGGCTGCCAAAGAGAGTGGCCAGCGGGCCAACGTGTCATACTCCAGGGAGCATGTCATTTCACAGGACACTTCTTAATGAGATCAGGTTTTAAAAGAGCATTTATCAAAGAGTAGCAGAAGCCTATAAGAACTGATACTTTCTTATAAGCTTAGATAATTTTTGCTTTTAAAAAAGAATACCAGGACATTTTCAAAATTTGTTTTTTGTTTTTTGAGTAATACTTACCACAAGAGGGTGAACAAGAAACGATGAAAGCCACTGCTGGGTGCCATGCTATTGGATAATGCTATTGGATGACAAAGAAAAGGCAAACACCTCAACTTTTGTCTCCTGTTTCAAGAATAATTTTTTTTTTAAGTGAAAAGAGGGGTAGAATAAACATGACTAAAGAATGACTAAATGAATACTGAAATCTAGTGGGGTAAATGAGCAACCAGTTGTTTAAAGTGAGTTAAACTTTCCAGTTCTGAATGTATTATTCATGAAAGAATTATTCATGAATGTATTATTCATAAGTGATTGTAGAATCTATATTAGTCAGCTTTGAGAAGCCAGAGAAAAATAAGAAATGCCCAAAAAATAAGGAGGGGCAAATATTGTTCTGTTTTCAAAGAAAATAAAAAGTAGCAGGAACAGGGGTCAGTTTGGGAATTATTGGAAAATTTAACTGAATCTAGAATAAATTTCTAAACAAATGTTTTAACAATAGGGAAAGAGATTGAGCTCGTGAATGATAATTTCAATTTTTTTGTTCCCATCTGTATCTATCAGGGTCTCAATAGAAAAAAAGAATTTACTGTAGATGTTATGAATGAAGAGGCTTAAATAAAGGGACTACTTAGGGACCGTAAACCCTTGCTAGGCTTGTACGATCACCAGGTCAGCAGTGTCGGCCTCACCTGGGAGTCTGATGGAAATGGGGAATCTCAGGCCCCAGACCTACTGATTTAGAATCTCATTTTAACAGGATCCCTAAGTGATTTAAATGTACTAAAATTTGAGGAGCACTGAAGTAGGCAAAGTTAGAAGAACACGTTAAGAGATGGCAAGTCACGCAAAGATTAGTAACGTGAAGTCATTACTGCTCCTAAGGCTGAAGGAACAAAGGGAGGAAAGTGTGAGACTGGAACTAGTAAATATATTAAACACCACTGAGTTGTATACTTTAAATGGGTGGATTGTACGATACGTGAATTATATCTCCATAAAACTGTTAAAAAATAAGAAAAACAAAAAATACATGCATAGTCTGTATGCTGAAATTTCCAAATTATTGAAGAAAGCAGTAGAAATAAATAAAGCTATATACCATGTTAATGGGCTGGAAATTTCGATATTGTTAAGATATTAATTCTCCCTGTGATTCTATAGATTTAATGCAATCCCAGTTAAATCCCATTATAGTTTTTTTTGTGGAATTTTACAAGCTTATTTTATAATTTATATGGAAGGCAAAGGAACTAGATTAGCCAAAATAATTTTGAAAGAGGACAGAATTGGAGAGCTCATTTTCCCTCATTATAAGCCTTATTATAAAGCAACGGTAATGAAGACAGTGTGATACTGGCAAAAGGATAGGCACATTGATTGATGAAACGAATAGAGTCTGGAAGTAGACGAGCACATATATGGCTCAATGTTTTTGACAAAGTAGAAAGGCGATCAGTGGAGAAAGAAAGAGTCTTTCCGACACGTGATGCTGGAAAATTTGCCGATGTCAAAACACTAATGTCATCTTTATCTCACACCAGACACAAAAAAATTCAAAATAGATTGTCGACCTAAATTTAAAAAATTGAAACTATAAACTTCTAGGAGAAAAACAAAGATGTGGTACAGATTTTTATGCACCAAAAGTATAATTCATAAGAGGAAAAAAGTCAATAAATTATATTCCATAAAATTAAAATCTCTGTGCTTTTAAAGGACTTTATTAAGGAAATGAAATGACAAACCTTAGAAAATATTTGTAAAATACATATCTTATAAAGTACTATATCCAGCATCCATAAGAATAAATAAGAAAACAATTCAATTAAAAAACAGGCAAAAGATACATAACCAAGGAATGATATATATGGTTGGCAAATACGCAAATGAAAAGATCCTCAATACCATCAGTCATTCAAGAAATGCAAATTAAAACCACATTGAGGCACCACTGCAAAACTACTAGAATGGCTAAAATTTAAAAACTGAATGAAATACTGTTATTTGCGACAACATGGATGGATCTCGAGCTAATTATGCTAAGCGAAATAAGCCACACAGAAAAAGTTGAAAATCACATATCACTTACTTATATGTGAGATATAATAAACCTAAAAGCAACAAACAAATAGGACAAGCAGAGACTCATGGACATGGACAATAGACTAGTGGTTACCAGAGGGTAGCAGGGAGGGGGGAGGTAGATGGGGTTAAAGGGGTCAAATATGTGGTGACAGAAAGAAATCTAACTATGGGCGGCAAACACACAGTATAAACATATACATATGCTTTACTGTTAAAATGCACAGCTGAAACTTAACTGGATTTCGTTAACCAATGTCATCATAAACACAATAACTGATAATTGCTGAATTGAATAATAGCTACATGGGGACTCCTTATACTATTTGTTGTATTTTCATGTTTAATATTCATGTTTAAATGTCTATTATAATGTACATGTTTAAATGTTATTTATTTAAAATAAAATGCAAAAAAATATAAGAACTGAATATATCTACTTCTGGTGGAGAGGAGAATGTTGAAATCCTACACATCACAGTAAATTTTAGAGCATTTTTCACTTCAAAAATAAAGTCCATACCCTTTATCTATCACCTATCACCTCATCTCCTTCCGTCTGAGCAACTGCTAATGTACTTTGACTCTATAGATCTGCCTATTTTAGACATATAATATAAATTGAACGATACAAGTGGTCTTTTTGTGACTAGCTCATTTCCCCTAGGATAATGTCTACTTAACTCCTTTTTTATGGTCAAATAGTATTCCATTGAATGGATATGTCATTTATCTTCTGTTCATCAGTTGATGTACATTGGGATTGTTTCCACCTTTTAGCTATTGTAAATAATGGCTAGTCCTGTATAAGTTTTTGTATGGATATGTATCTTAATTTCTCGTGGGTGTATACCTAGAAGTGACAGTGTGAATTTATATGGTAACTCTGTGTTTAACTATTTGAGGAAATGCCAAACTGTTTTCCAAAGTGGCTATACTATTTAACACTCATCAACAGTATATAGGGGATTTTATTTCTCCACACCCTCAGTGACACTTGTTATCCAATTAAAAAAATATATATTATAGCCATCCTAGTGGGTATGAAGTGGTATCTCCTTCTAATGATGTCAAGGGTATTTTCATGTGCTTATTGGCTATTTGTAATATCTTCTTTGGAGAAATGTTTCTTCAAATCCTTTAACCATTTAAAAAACTGGGTTGCCTTCTTATTATTGAGTTGTAAGAGGTCTTCATATATTTTAGACACAAGTCCTTTATCAGATACAGTTTTTGCAAATATTCCTATTGTGTAGGTTGTTGTTTCACTGTATTGATAGTGTCCTTTAAAACACAAGTTTTTAATTTTGATGAAATCTAATTTATTTATTTTTTTCATGTTATTTGTTTATGGTGTCATATCTAAGACTCCTTTGCCAAATCCAAGGTCATGAAAATTTACCTCCATATATTTCTTCTAAGTGTTTTATAGTTTTAGCTATTACATAGGTCTTTGATATATTTTGAAACAATTTTTGTATATGGTATGAGATCACGGTCTGAATTGACTCTATTTATCTGTCTATATATATGTCTCAGCACCATTTACAGAAGAGACTCTTTCTCTATTGAATGGCTTTGTCAAAATCTGTTGACCATAGACACTTTGATTTACTTCTGGTTTGTCAATTCCCTTTCACTGATCTTTATGTCTATCCTTATGCCAGTACCACAGTCTTGATTACTGTTGCTTTGTAGTAAAATTTGAAATTGAAAGTAGACATCCTCCAAATTTTTGCTATTCTGGGTCCCTAAAATTCTACATTTTTAGAATAAGATTGTCAATTTCTACAAATAAGCCACGTGGGATTCTGATAGGGACTGTGATGACTCTGTACATCTATTTGGGGAGTATTGCCATCTTAATAATATTAAATCTTCCAGTCTATGAACATAAGATGTTTTTCCATTTACTTAGATTTTAAAAACTTTCTTTCAATATTTTTGTGGTATAAGTTTTACACTTTTTTTTGTTAAATTTATTTCTTAGTATTTTATTCTTTTTGATGGTATTGTAAATGAAATTGGTCTCTTCATTTCATTTTTGGATTGTACACTGCAAGCATGTAGAAGTACAATTGATTTTTGTGTATTAATCTTGTATCAATGCACTCTTGTTGAGCCCATTATTAGTTCTAACGCTTTTTTAGTGGATTCCTTAGGATTTTCTATATACAAGTTCATGTCACCTGCGATAGCAATAGTTTTACTTTTTCCTCTCCAATTTAGATGTTTTAAAATATTGGGACATTTTTACATGTAGTTTTGCAGGAGGAGTTCAAGATCTGTTGCCAGTTACACTGTCTGAAATGAAAGTGGCAATAGCTTCTAACTTATTCCCTGTCTCTTGCCATGTTCCTTTCCAACTCATCATTTTTACTACAGTCAAGGTGACCTCGTGTTATATAGGGTTCTTTGATTGCAAGCTACAGAAACAAACTCTGGACAATTTAAGGTAAAAAATAAAAATTATGGAATGCATAAACTATTTTTGCTATTTTTGTGTCATTTGACTCAAGATTCAAACTTGACAGTGTATGACTGGCCATGCTTAGATCACATGCTTTCTTAGGTGTATTTTTTGTTGTTGTTGGTAAAAGGAAGAATTTGATGGAGAGTAATTTTAGGAACCTCTTTTTGTAAAGGCATTTACTTTTCGTCTCTACATTTCCATTCTGCCTCTGAGCATTCATTAGTAAATCTCCCCAAATAAATTGGGGTCCACTAAAAAGGAAATAAATCCTATTTTACTAACAATATCAAATATTCACTAGAGATCTTTTCTAAAATGCAAATCATAATTTATATATCTTTTCTAAGATATGGCTTATTTATCAGCATTGTTTAAACATCTTTCAGCAGATTGGACACTGGTTAAGAGTCAAGAGAGGCATTCTCATTTACACAATTTTAATTCCTAGCACAGTGCTGGACACAGAGTTAAAAAGGTAATATAATTCCTTAGCAACCCTAATAGTGAGGAACTATTATTAAACAGATTTTAAAGATGAGAAAATTTAAGCACTGAAAGGTTAAGTAATTTACCCAAGGTTACACAGCTATGAAGTGATAAAACCAGGATTTTGAACCTAGGTAGTCTGGTTGTAGAATGATATTAAATAACTTCAGAATGAGACTCGACATTTTGAAATAGCCTTCCTTGGCTAATAGTAATTACATTGTATTTTTATTAAACACATTTATAACTACCTGCCCCCAAAAGACAGGGAAGTGGGAATTTGAGGCATTGTTACTAGTCAGTGAAAAATTTTAGGCAGAAGCTGTGTAAACTGTAATGATTTTGTCCTAAAAGAGTTTTCTCAAACAGATGAGATCTTGGAATAAGTCACTTTAAGCCTTTGCGACGAGAATAAACTAACCTACGCAAAAAGGTAGAAAATTCAGATTCTTAGAATCTAATCAGCTGTTTTCAAAATAAGCATTTACTTTGTAAATAAAAATAAAACAACCAATTAGTTAAATCCTGCAGTATACAATACAAAATGGAGAGCTTGTTTGCAATTGCTCTTACATCCGGATGGCAGCCTGTGAAGCTATCTTTTTATCGGGTTTACCTGAGGCTTCCTGTCCATGGGCATTACCGCTGTCTAATCTCTATGGGAGGAAGAACAAAATGTCTATACAGCAGATACAAGTATTTTTCTCTTGCTCCTCCTTTTGCATAGCACCCAATCCCGCGGTGATCTTAATTCAACAGTTACTGAGCACCTACTGTATGATTGACATAAAATGGTGGTACCTGACTTCAAAAAATTTGAAGTGTAGGGGGCAGAAAGGGGTCAAAACTGAGGAGGTTACTGCGGTGGAAATCTGGGCCCGCCCATAGGCAATCCAGGGTCTGCCTCGCAGCAGCCAGACCTGCACGTGGAGGCCACTCACCCACGCGGCGCGGCCCATTAGCGTGCTGGGTTCCCCCGGGGAAGAGAAGGCGGGAGGGGCGGACGCAAAGCCGGGAGAAATCTGGTTGCTGTGCCTGGTCAGACTGCGAGGCGCCCCAGTAAAGCGGTATGCCTTTCGCCCTATTCAATAGGCCCGGGTTTCCTCTGAGGGCGCAGTCCAGAGGTCTGATCACAGCCCTTTACCGCCTCCCTACACTCCCTACGCTTCAATCCAACTGGTTCCCACCCCCGACCAGTGGGCTGTTCCTTTGTCACTTTGCCAATGTGGGTCCCCTCTCCAGCCCCACAAGGGGCCACGGGAATCTACCGCACCTCGGACACACCTCACCGCCCAGCTCTGCGCCCCCCGGCACGCACCAAGACCCTGCCGTTCCGCCCGCCACACAGTCACACGGTAACGCCCCAGCATCTGCCGGAAAGATCCTTCCCTACCGCGGAGGGGCTTCCCAGTCCCGCGCGCCCGACTCCACTGTCACCCGCCTGGCGCCGCGGCCGCGCGCCGCAGCCGCAACTCCCCGCCCCCTGCCCGCGCGTCTGCGGGTCGCCGGGTTTGTCTCTAGCGCCCAGATAAAGCCGGATGAGTCCCCACGTGTGACCTGCGAGCTCTCGTTACACCGGGGAGGCCGGGGCAGTCCACGGCTGTGCTAACCCTCCAGCGGGGGCGTCCTCCTCCTCCTCCTCAAGCGGCGGTGGTTGGCTGTTCACAGCAGCAACTACTGCGGCCGCTTCCTCTCCGCTGTGGTCCCCTACCCGTCCGAGCGCTTCAGCGACAGCGTACAGCTGCCAGCCTTTCAGTCTCTTCCTTTTGAAGAGCACTGTATAGGGGCAGCTCTTCCCGCGTTGGGGTCCTCCCAGCCCCACCGTAGTCTCCTACAGCTCTCCCAGATGGCCCGCACCCTTTCCAAGCCGGTTCCTCCGGGTGGGGCGTGCTTGCCCCAGGCTAACTGTCCATGAAATGTTGTCCCCTGCCCTGCTCCAGCGTCCCTCGCCTCTCTCCGCAGCGGCGTTAGCTGCTCGCCTGGCCAAGCGGGTGGCTGGACCTGGGGCTGGGACCTCGGCGCCCAGGCTTTTACTCGGACTCTAGCACGTAGTGGAACGGGGGTGGCGGCCAGCGCACAGGCTGGGGGCCTCTCGATGGCGCCGGAGAGGGTCGCTTAGGGGCCCATGGCTACATTCCCGGAGGGCAACCCCGCCGACCCGGGCTGGAGGCCCGCCCCCCACCCGCCCTCCCACTACCTCAGCCCCTGCTCCCAGGCTTACACCCCTTTCTGGGGAAGCACATGGTCCCTTCCAGGCGGGAGGCCATGTTGCTCTAATAAAGCGGGAGGGGCGGCGCAGTGGGGGGAGCAGATGCTGCTGGCTGCGCGCGGGACCCGGGCGCTAGCAGAGCGCAGCCGCGAGGGAGGCGCGGGGGAGGCGAGCCGGAGCCGGAGCCCGAGCTGCCAGCAGCCAGTGTCGGCGGAGAGTACCCGGGCGCAGCCAGAGCCAGAGCCGCAGCCACGATGGCCGTGGCCGTGGGGAGACCGTCTGCTGTGAGTGCTGGGGCCTCGCTTCCCTCTCCCGCTGCTCCTCCGGCTCTGGGTGACCCCGCTTTCGGGAGGGTGCCGGCGGGAATACGCGGGACGCGGGCGGGGGCTCCGGACAGTGGCGGCTGTGGCTGTGGGTGTGTGCATGAATTTGGGCGCGCGTCTGGGACTGAGGGGAGGGCGAGGAGCCCCGAGGCTCGGCTAATACGTGATGCAACAGTGTATCGCCTCGCTGCGCTCGGATTACGGGGGTGTGGGAGAAAAAGGACCCCTCTCTTCTTTTCTCTTTAAGAGGATTCTTTTAGCCACAGTGTTTCTCGGCTATTTCTCTTTCCGCGCACACACCTTTTCTCTCGTGACAGTCAAGAAAGGCAGGCACTGGGTGCGGGGGGTCCCTCCCGGCTCCGCGGGCCGAGGGGTGACCGGGGCATGGGAATTGTTAGCCGAAGCGCTGTGTGGCACTCGGTTGTAGAAGCGGGTCAAAAATAAAGGGGTGGGATTTCCATGGTGGTTTCCCCAGTGCATTGTGAGATCCCGACAGCCCCAGGCACCCACCCGGGTGACCGGGCCCTGCCCAGGATGTGGACAAAGTTTTCAAAAGGGCTCCTTGTGGGGGTGGGTGGAGGTATTAAAATACTCTGCAGCTGGAAGGCCGGGGGCGGGGGGCCGAGGAGGCGGGGACGCGAGGAAGAGGAAGGGAGGGAGGGTGCGTGGAGAATCGGCTGCCCCTCGGCGGGAGCCAGCGAGGAAGGGAGAGAGGGCGATGCTCCTGCCTCGGGTTTTCGGGTGGGGCAGGGACCGCGCCGCCAGGGGTGCAAGACTCAGTGCGCGACTTGGACCCGGCGGGACTTGGAGGGTGCGGTTTGAGTCTGTGCTCCGCATCCCAGGGTGGAAGGCGGGGGAGAGGTGGGGGGAAGGGGCGACAACGGCCTTTCTTTTTTAGCGAAGAAGGCGGAGCCCTCTTTCTTTTCCCCTATTTCTTTGTCGATGTTCAAAGTCCACTTTCGCCCCACTGGCTTTGGGGGCGCCTCGAGCGAGGAGGTTCTTGTCTCTCTACTCCCTCCTTTTTCTTTTCTTCCCCTTCCCAAAATGTGTAGCTGCAGGTGGTGGCTTGAGAAAATTTGTAGATATAGACAGAAGTCTTTCGGAGATACTGGAAGCACTGAAACCCCAGAAATGCAGGCTATGCTCTCAGATTCTCGGCTCTTTCCGCTAACTCCTCCCCAGACGCACGCCCCACACCCCCGCCCCTTCCCCGGGAAGTTAACGGGGTTCCTCTAAGTATTCTAACTCATTCGGGTGATTCCCCTGCCTAGATGTTTTCAGAAACGTCCTCCGTCGCGTCGCGGTCAGACAATACGCAGTGCTCATATTGAAGTGTAACTGTGGGTCTTTCGGCATTTTAAACTCTAAATTTAGTGACATGCTCTTAAGAATTCAAGTCTCCTTTTGCACACAATTGTGCTCTTGATAATTAGTGGTCAGAGATGGTTGTTACTGAGGAAATTTGTAGTCTCTTGGCTAGTCCTTTTTTTTTTTTTTTTTTTAATCCTGGTGAGAAAATTGAGGTCCAGAGAGGTCAAATTTCTCTGGTTAAATTACACCCCCATTTCCCCCTCAAATCTATACTTATTTCCAGGGTAGAGATTCAGGTAACTAAAATAACAATATCTACTCTAGGTGATTGGAGAACATTTGGGAATGCAAATACTCTGTGTGTGGGTGTGTGTGTCTGTCTTTTTCAGTAATACATATTGCCGGTGTATTCTTGAGGCATGGGGGAGGTGGAAGAAATAATTTGCTGCACATTTTCTATAAATTCATTAGTTCATATATGTCAGTTAAATAGGAACAGTATGTGGATTTAAGAATTTAGTTGTGTGGCCATAATCATATCCAACACTAGGTCTGCCAACCAAATGTGAGCTTAATCCCACAGAATTCTTGTGTAAGCCCTCTCATTCAAATAAGAAAGATTTTTTAAAGTACATAGAGAAGGTAATAGCTTTCTCTGCATATTCCCTGTCATTACTGGAATTAAAATTAAATTACTTAGTTTAAAAACAGAAGACCTGTTTTTCTTTGACTGAGTTGGGGTGTGGGTGATCAGGAATTGACTACAAAGTTGAAAAGTCTTTTCATACATTTCCAAGGAGTTGTTGAATTGTTTCACTTTGTTCACTTGGTTACTGTCTTAAGTGTGGTGTCTACACTTAAAACAACCCCGGTAAATGGAGAACATTCTTCAAACACAGCTCCAAGGGACTTACACTGTATCCTTCACAGAATTCTCTGCTCCTCCTGTTTCTTTATTCTGATTACAAGGAATGAAAGGATGTGGAGGGAAGAGAATCACTCTGAAGTTGATTTTACCTGTGAATAAAACTTCCCTAGTTACTCCTTTAGAATTAGATTTTTGTTTAAAAAGGTTGTTTAGGAAAACATGGACAATATCGCCTTTCCCTAGAAACTGACTCATCCAAATTGAAGGAAGGTTCAATCAGAATAATTTGCCCTCAATTTTAGACATTCTTGAATTTGAGTATTTTAGTGTGATATCCCAGGTAAATATATTTTACTGGGCAAAATTTCCTATATGTCAAGTACAATATTTCCTGTTTTATGAAGTGCTTGCAGTAGTACCCCCTTATCCATGGTTTCACTTTGTGAAGATTTCAGTTACCCTGGTCAACCTTGGTCTGAAAATATTACATAAAAAATTCCAGAAATAAACAATTCATAAGTTTTTACATGCGCACTGTTCTGAGTAGCATGATAATAATCCATTTGCTCCGTCTCGCCCAGGATGTGAATCATCCCTTTGTCCCCCTTTGTTTAGTAACAGGCTACACACACACACACACACACACACACACACCACACACACACACACGCCCATTAGTTACTTAGTAGCCATCTGGGTTATCAGATCGATGGTGGGTATCACAGTGCTTGTGTTCAAGTAACCCTCATTTTACTTAATAATGCCCCCATAGTGCAGGAGTAGTGATGCTAACAATCGAGTATGCCAAAGAGAATTCATAAAGTGCTTCCTTTAAGTGAAAAGGTGAAAGTTCTCAAATGAATAAGGAAAAGAAAAAAATCTTATGCAGGGGTTGCTGAGATCTTCAGTAAGAATGAATCTTCTATCCATGAAATTGTGAAGAAGGAAAATGAAATTCATGCTAGTTTGATGAGAGATCACATTTATAACTTTTATTACAGTATATTTTATAATTGTCCTTTTTATTATTGTTGTTCTTAATCTCTTACTGTCGATATATAAATTAAACTTCATTATAGATATATATGTACTATCCGCAGTTTCTGTCAGCCCCTGGGGGTCTTGCAGCATAACCTCCTGCTTAGATGAGGGGCAGTATTGTGTGTATTCAGTTATAATCATTTAAACCTCAAGGCTACTTCAGATGTTTCTTAAGTGGATTTGTTGTTGGCTGAAAAACAAAAGTTTCAATTTTGTGTGATGCTATTTACTTCTGTTTTAAGCTCAACCCCTAGCTTCCCATTTTCCCACTGATGGTTTTTGGGGCTTTTGGCTCGGAGTAGACCTGAAGCACATCTGCGGTTTCCAGAGTGTAACTGATGATTACCAAGAGCATTTCTCCCCTAGGGATGTGTCCACATTCTGGATGAGTTAGTATTTTTGCATCAGAGTCTCAGACCAGCTATTATCTTTATTTTAAACACAGCATGGTAATTTACCCTACCTGGGAATCAGGCTTTATCTAGTTGATCCCTCTCTCTTAAGGGGTGGCGTTCATCCAGGTATAGAGTTTAAGACTTAAAAGGAACTTTCGAGGTTATTTGGTTCAGCCTCCTCCCCCAATGTTTCCTACTTTATATCCCTGACAGAAGATAGATGTTTAAACTTTTCCAGTGGTGGAGATTCCCCTATGATATATTTCAAGAAACACATTTAATTGTTCTTTTGTCTGTTGAGCCAAAAGAAATGAAAAAAAAAAAAAAACCCAAATTGATTCATTTGCTCATCTAACACCATTTATTGAGGACTTTCCATGTGCCAGGTACTGTGCAGCGGGCAAAGGAGAAATTCACTTTTACCTGGAGATTTTATTTTCTGAGAGATTTAGTGTCCATGTGTATTAAAGTGACAAACTTTAGTGGAGTATGTAAGCCATTTAGGGAGAAAGGTAATTATGTGCCTATTGCTGAGTCAAAAAATATGATGCAGGAAAAGGCTCTTATCTGTCTGAGGATCATTACAGACATTTCCTGAAGATATGGTATGACTGACAATGAAATGTCATTTTCTCTTGTAAAAGTGCCATTTCTAGACTTGAGGATGTGGCCTCCAAATGGAGGGCTCTGGCTGTTGTACCTGGAGAAACATTAATGGAGCTTTAAAAAGTCCAGAGGATGGCCATCCAAATGACAAAGGGGGAGGTTTTGAAAATTATAACTCTTTATTGATATGAATCACATGCTTTAAGGCTCTGTAAGCAGTTATTAAGGAACCCAAGACATGTTTACGGTACAGTAATACTCTTTAAATCTTTTGAAAGTTGTGGGTTATTTTTTTTAATCTTTTAAAATATCTTTTAAAATGTTGTGTCTATATCACAATGAAAAGTAGACTCTAGGAAATGATTAAAAGAACAAAACTACCCATATACCACCAGCCTGATATAATAGCTCTTAAATCGTTAGTGTTACTTTCATCAATTTTTTGAGGTTTACACCAGTAAGCATAATCCATCTCATATAAAATGCCACTTAGAAACCAAACCGTGTGCTTGGGTGGACTCTGGACACTCATGTAATGAAGGAAACCGATGCTGAATGCTTTCGAAGGGGCCACTCTGTGTCTGCACCCAGACAAAGGAACGAATGATTCGGATGGCCTACTTTGATTGATTGCCAAAAGACCCAGTGTCTGTACCCACTGATGACGCCACAGCTGATAACGACCTTAGGGGTTAGACTCCATGTGGAGCAGGCTACAATCAGAGTTTTCTGTCTGTTTCTCTTTATAGGATCTTAAACTTGGTTGAAGGTAGGGTTGGGGGTGTAGAGGCTGCTCTTAGATTTTGTCATTTATTGGGAACTGTTTTTCGTAGCCTTAGCTAGATTTGTCTCAACTGGGGTAAGCGAAGCTGAACCATTATTTTAACAAAGACCCAGCAGATGTTTAGTTTCTATCCTTTTTCCCAAGGAGACCTACTTTACAATATAAATGACCCTCTCCCCTCCCTCGCCCCCCCATTTAAGTCCAAATTGGCAGAAAACTCCCTGCCAACTAAACAATACCTCTCCTGACCCGCTCAGGCTGCTGGCAGCCCATCAATGCAGCTGCTGTGAATGTAAAAACAATACTTGGCTAAGGTGATATAGGCAGTCTTCTAAAAAGAATGTGCTCTGTGATCTAAAATCAAATTTGCATCATCTCGGCCTGGCTTGTGGTGGAAATCAGGAGTCTGTTCCCTGATATGACCAGAGCCAAAGCATTAGTCACTATTTTAAGGACCTGTGCCAATGAGTGTGAGCACCTTGCTCAAGTCAAAGGATGTAGGAAGTTGAGTTGTGTGGTTGAATTCTGTCCACTGCTGAACTGTGACCATGTGGGACAGAGTGTGATGTGTTGATGGAGGGGGCAGGCTGAAGTAAAGAGAGAAAGGCTTCGTGCTCCAAAAGGTCTTTGGTACCCAACTGGAGCTTTGTTTCTGCCATTTTTTTTTTTTTTTGGCATTTAAAAATTGTGATAAAAAACATATGTGGCATAAAATGTATCTGCTTGTTTTTTATAATTAACATTCCTTTGGGAAGAATTTATGATTTTATGATTTTCTTTCTAATTTTTTTCTTATAGAAGTAGAATAACAATAATATAGGTAGGTTAGAAATTGAAAAACAAAGCCACCTTTAGTAGCCTAACACAGGGGTCCCCAACCTCCAAGCTGAGACCTTGTACTCTCTGTGGCCTGTTAGGAACCAGGCCACACAGCAGGAGGTGAGCGGCCAGTGGGTGAGCCAAGCTTCATCTATATTTGTAGCCACTTACCAGCACCTCCACTCTACCTCAGATCATCAGGCATTAGATTCTCATAGGAGCACCGGCCCTGGTGCCAGAAAGGTTGGGGACCACTGGCCTAACACATCAACAATCATTCTTGGCTTCCTTATCTGTCTGTTTTATCAGATATTTCTTGTGTACTGTCTCTGTGCAGGTACTGAGGTTATGATATTGAGTATTTCATATGCTATCCCTACTGCTGTCATCAAATTTCTCTGAAGGTTGAGTAAGCAGTAGAACTTAGCAAGAAAAACAAGGTGGAAAAGTGTTCCAAGCCAAGGGAAAAGCATGTGCACAGCTCTGAGGGTGAGAGAGCCTGTTAAGGAGATTGGTGTAGCTGAGACATCAGCGTTCAGGGTGGGATAGGCAGACTGGACAGATGTGAGGCTGGGCAGGTGGAACGAGACCAGACCGTACGGTGCATTTTAAGGTGTTTGCATATTCACAACACAGCCCTTTAAATATTTTATATTCTGCCCTGGTCCTTTAACTTTTAGAGTATCTCAGATTCTTGGAATTGGATGATGGAAGACACTGAAAATCTGCAGAGCACTAATTCTTCAGGATTCAGTAGAGTAGAGGAGAGATGACCAAAGGTCAGGGGTGTTGATTCCTTTCATGGCCAAATCGGACCCTTAAACAATAGAGGAAGCGAAGACTGAGGAAGTACACGAAGAGGAGGAGAGGCCCAGTGACAGCATCCCCAGTACAGGTCTTCCGCTGCTAGTCTTTTGTATTGAGCCCTTCCTCAAAATGTAGAACTAAAAATTCTTATTTTCTTAGACACTAAAGCAACTGAGTCCTGAAGGTTGGGGAAGAATGGTAGGATTCTTCTCACCTTGGACTGGAAATGCCGATTGTTGTTCATAAAAAAAAATTTTAAAGCCTTTGGATTCTGTGAAAGTAGGAGAAAAATCTGTTACAAGCCAGAGTTCTCTTAAGACTTAACATCTTTTTCGCTCATCTCATGTTTTTGTGTACTGTTTTCAGGCCAATATAAATTTCATCGATCTCATTAAGGATGCACGTTAAATTTACTCAGAGTTGCTGTTAGAGGAAAAAGCCTTGATCAAAAACCTCTGCATGGGAAGCCTGCTCAGCATCTTAGTTTTTCATTTTTTTCTGTTTAAATTGCGATCAAGACAATTATCTCAGTTATCCTCACAAAATTCCTGAGAAGTATATAGTACAGACAAGAAAACTGAGGCACAAGGACGTTGTCACTTACCAACTCTGGTACAGCCACCTAGTGGGAGAGATAGGCTTTAGAAGCAATGGCCCTTAGGCCCAAATGCATACAAATCCACCAACTGTATCAGTCAGTTAGTATACATTATGCTGAGGTAACAAATTGGCCCCTTGTTTTGGTGACTTACATAGTAATTTATTTCTTACTCCGAGTCTTCTGAGAGCTGTTCCATGCTCTGTTGACCCCAGTACCCAGGCGATGGGAGTGTCCACTCTCTGGACATTGACTGGTGGCAGAGGAAAAAGAGACAAACCCAGCTAAACCCTGAGCTGACTTTTCCAGCTCTTAGGTGGGTCACTTCCATATGAACTTCACTGGCCAAAGTAAATGGTCACGCCTTAATTCAGCAAGATGAGATGGATAATAATCCTTCTGCAGAGGATTATTCTGCCAGTCACTTGGTCAGGCTTGCAGGCCATGAGATTGGGAGGGGCAGGGAATATGTTGCATAGTAAGAGTTTACCATGCCTTCCTAGTCAGGGAACCTGTTGCAGAGCCCAGGGTCTTTACTATTTTTAAAAATTGTCTCTCTGTTTGTAATGATTTTTTTCACTCCATTTGTCCTACTCTGATTTGAGCTGGACATGGTAGAATGATGAGAGAGAGAGAGAGAAGAGGAGAAGAGGGGAGAGTGTGTGTGTATGTGTGTGTGTGTATACGTATATATTACGGAGCATGAATGAATTGAAGGCAGAGAGTGTGATTTTTCCTATTGTTCATTCATGATGAGCTTCCAGTGGCATCATCACCAAGCAAGTGATGGGTAGTGACCTTCAGAAAGACCTTCTGTGCTGCTCCCTGTGGCCCCAGCCAGCTCTGGGACTGTACTCTCTGGGAAATGGTTTTGAGGCCATTAGGACTTCCAGCTGCGTAACAGAATTATTTCCCTTGGGATGCTTCCAAATCAGCCCTTTCCCAGCCTGTCTGTTCCTAAATGCAGACACATCAGATGACACCCTTCTCTTCCCTGCCTTGTTTTCTTTTTAGCAAAGACTGTAACATATAGCATTTTGGTCAAGATTGTGGGCTCTGGAACCAGACTGCTGGGGTTCTGGGGTATCAGCTCTGCCATTTAACCACTTGGGACCTCAGGCAAGCTACTTACCCTGTACACCTCACATTTCTCATCTGTAAAATAATACCAGTACCTTTCTCAAAGATTCACCAGATTAAATGAGTTAGTGTACAAAGTGCTTACAGTGATGCAGGAAATATTCATCCTTAATGAAAGAGAAAGAAATACTAAAATAATAATGGCTTCCTACCAAAGACTGGGCTAAAACCAGAACTGCCACCCGACCCCACCCAGTAGGTTGTTTCTTTTCCTCTCCTCACCTGAACTGTGTAGTCTTCTCCCCTTTTTCTGGTCAGAGCATACTCTGAGGCACAGAGCAAACGTACTCTTTTCTCCAAACCTCCTCACTCCAGTTTAGGTTTTGGTGACTTTCCTGTTTTTAAATTCCTACAGCAGTGATGCCTGCAGCACTATGTGTCACTCGTGGTATTCTGCAGTGCCCCCCCCCTTGAAATATTACTTTTTAAAAATAAAGAGGAATGATCAAACATAGTTGTGAATGTTAATCTACTGTAGCAATATGTTCTGCTGCATACGTAGCACTTTCCTGTGTTCTTAGCCTGTATTACCAGACTTAAAGGAAGGCACTGTGTTGTACATCTCCCCTGCTAATAAACATTTGATTGGATAGATGAGTGAACATTGGTCCTTTGGATCAGTCGGATAAGACTGTGCCAGCCCACAGCCTTTTGGGTCTATTTTTTTTTTTTAGTGTAGCTGTTGCTATGCAAATTTCAGGCAGGTATCTACATATCCACAGCTTTCTGCCCCAGGCTCCTGAGCTGTAGCCACTTGGGTTCTGCTTATCTCTTCTGACCTCTGCACATGTCTGGATGTCCAAGGGAGTTACCCATCCCATGGGCTAACCTTAGACCGATGGGGATGGCAGCTGGTGGATAAATACTTCTCTCTTTTGTCACAGAGTTGACAAAATCTGAGGCAGAATCTTTGTCTCCTGAGAGGGTCCCACATGGGCCCTAGCCTCAGCCCCTGGGGTGATTAGCTACTTGTATACCCTTAGGATGGCTGTCTGTCCTTCCTGTTTCACTGTTCCCATTCTCCACTCCTGCTTCCCGAAATTGCTACATGCAGCAAGTCCTTGTCTCATTTCGTGGGGAAAGTGAGAATAAACACCATGTTTCCTGGGGGTTCTTGTTTTACTTTATGCAAATGAGGGAGCATGAATATTACTTTTTTAACACACCAGGTTACTCTGGACATTCAAAAAATAAGTTCAGAAAAAACTGATCTTTTATCAGGTTTTTACTACTTATTGGAGGGCAGATTTCAACTGTTGTCAAAACTAGATTTAGAAAGAGGTAGATACATTACCTAAACTTTCTTGTAATTTTCATTTCTAGTTCCATGGAATGGAACTCTCACATTCTCTCAGGCCGAGAGTGTTTATTTCTGAGTGTCTAGTTCCTAGTTCTATAATTTATTTAATTTACCCATTTCACATCAATTACATATTATGTATTTTAGAAATTAGATACAGAGAATCAGGGTGGGGGGGGTGGTGGTGCTATGTTTTTGGTACATGAACTGTGAACTTGGGCCAAAGCTTAAAACTCTTGAGAAAAGTCAGAAATTTTGCGGTGTACACCGCAAAATAGATTAGAAAAATGAGGTAATAATTCTTGAAACGTTAACTAATATTGTTGTATGAGCTGAGCCCAGAGGCAGCTTCTAATAGTGTGGTAGAAACCCTCAGAAACGGCATAAACCAGACTTATTCACTCTCCAGTTCTCTCCAAATTTACCTTTGCTTCACTCTGAAGTTTGGCTTGGCTTTTTGTGGGATGGGTGATCTAAGACTTTACCTCAGGTTGATTTAACAAGTTAATTGTTATTACATACCTCTTTGGTTTCAAAGACTTTCCCAAGACTTTCCCATCGTTGCTCAACCTCTTAATCACTTCTTCCCTGGGGAATGTTGGATGGTCCTCAGTCGAAGCACAGTTTTATCTCTAAGCCCTCTAAAGAAGTCTTTTAGTGTTGGTAATCAAATTTGCCCCATTCAGAAACCAAAATTCTAAGGCATTTTATGACCTTAAGGCTGAAAATTAAATTAAGATAAGGTTTCAGCCATTGAAATGACTAATTTGCTGCCACTAGTTGCTGTTCCGGTGCTGGCTTCTAAGCTGTGTGCAAGAGAATCTGAGTCTACATTGGATTTTATAACCCAGTCAAAGCTAAGGGTGAGGAGGACTCTCAGGGGCTTTATGTAATGGACATTAATGTGGGCATATTGTATAACTAGGGGTACTGCTAAATATTGCTAAATCTTCTTTATTGAAGAACTTGTTTTCTGATTCTTCAAAGGGTTTTCCTGTTTCCATTCATTGTTAGCAAACATTGATCCCCATCCGGCATCATGCATGAGTGAAGATGTCTAAACCATATTCCTTGTTGTTCCCACCAAACCAAAGCAAACCAGAAACGAAATCAATATTTGGGCAAATGGATTTCTCTCTCACTAAGGTTCAAAATCTTGGTCTAAGTCTTGAGTTCAGGAGTAAGTTACCAAGTTGTATTTGTCATTCCCACCCTGAGTCTCAACCACTAGCAGCCTTGTCCATGATGATGCATCATCAATCAGTTTGGATATTTCAGGACCTTAGATGTTTCTAGTATGCTCCATGTTGTTGGAAATACATTAGTTAATACCTAGCTCCTCCTGCCAAGAAGCCTACAATCTAGTTGAAGAAAAAAGTTTGAGATGCAGATAATGGTCAACTTTCATGATTGGGAAGGTCTTGTCAGGCTCTTCCAACCCTATTCAGCCCTCCTCTTTCTCTTAGGTAGTAAACATCAGGAACCTAATTCAGAATTCAGAAAAATTTTCTGAATTATTTTCTCTTCTCTTTATAATATAATTTGAGGAGCACTATAAAGTTAACCCCAACTTTCATTCCTTCTAGGCTACCATTTGAAATTTATTCTTTGGGTTTAAGGCTGGGATAAAGAGGGTATATCGAAAGAAATTGAAAAATCGTACAGAATCTGGAGGGAATGTTTTCAAAATTTCTGCTGGATTAATGTGTTCACTCTATACCCTCTTCAAAGCATACTGACTGCCACAGCATGCCACATGCTTTGACGAGTAGACTAGTATTTCCTACTCGAGGACAGACATGCATTTCTGTACCCACCATGCTTATGGGTCAGTTGCTTGTTTCCAAACCTGCTTATGTGCGAAAATAGAGTTGTTTCTAAATTAGGTGCTTGGGAAAGATTTAATAAAGGTGAAAACTTTGCTTCAGTAAAACTGCTGTGAATATAATATGCTAAGATAAATTTTAAAAGTTGGAGAAAATTTTTCACTGAAGTGCATTTACATTCTGGCTCCACTTGAAAGAAACAAACTGGAAATAGTAGGTGATGCCTATGCGGATTTGTGCTAGAAAGACACTTCCAGTTGGAATAACTCTGATCCATTATGATGAAAATAACCTTGGCCCTTTGTCAAAGAATTGGCAAGTGAATGTATGTCTATGTTTAAGGTGAAATAAAATGTTTAGTCTATAACTATTGTTTTCTAAAATTCTGGTATTTAAATGTCTTTTTAGATAAATTATTCAACTTTAGCTCCTAATAGC
This sequence comes from Eonycteris spelaea, assembly GCA_003508835.1. NCBI lineage: Eukaryota > Metazoa > Chordata > Mammalia > Chiroptera > Pteropodidae > Eonycteris > Eonycteris spelaea. The sequence goes on along the minus strand of PUFA01000171.1, from coordinate 3,210,433 downwards.
CTTGAGTGTAAAGGAACTTGTAGGTGACAGAACAATCATTCCTCCATTTCTGCTCCTCCATCCCCTTATTCTAACACATGGGCCCTGTGGCTGAGAATCATTCTGTATAACTATCCCCACACGAGTAGATGAGGGTGGTGGTGGGGTGGGGGAGTTGAGAATTACTGGTTTCTCCTGACTTGAGATACAATGTCTTTGGGAGCGTTAACTCACTTGACATATTTAACTTCTTTTATACCTGATGTAAATGGTTAGTAGGTTTTTTCTTTTCCTGTTTTCAAAGAGATGAAAGGACATTGCTGGTTTCATCAGTTTCTCTCTTAGTCCAGAATCTGATTTTGGACAGCAAAATAATCTCATTTTGGAAGGTCAAGATTATTTTGTGATCTTTTACATTCTCTCTGAGATACACTCAAGGTACATGCACACAGACACACACGTGCACATGAAATATGGATGACTCAAAGATGGACTCAATATTCTGGGAAAAATAAACTATCTCATTATATGTAGATAAAAACTTGGAGAATAGTTTTCATAATCAGCCTTCCTGGGTTTTCGTGTTCATGTGCCTTGATCTTTTGGCCCAAATGGTTCATCCCATCAGCAATTTGCTTTAATTTTTAATCCCAACCATGAGGAAATTAAGTGTTAAAAGAACAAGTAGAAAGTTGTTTTTCTATTCAAAAATAAAAGCAGTAGCAGGGGAAAACGTAACAAATTGGAAGCTGAAATGTGTGAGTTATCCATTTCCTAAACTAAAACTATAATTTTTTTTAGGATTTTTTTTTTTTAATTTGTAGTTTTGTCTTTCAGTATACATTTGGAATGTTGCTGCTAATTCGCCCATTGGCTTTGCGCTAAAGTCATTGCACACATCGCTGTGCTATTCTAATTGAAGTTGTGCAATTCCACACATTTTTCCTGTGATGAGATTTCAGTGGGTAGGAGTTGATCTTCACAACTGAGGTAATTTGATTAGATATTATCCTCCACCCAACTCCTTTAAGGTCTGTCAGAACGATCTGGACTCAGACTTGCCCAAGATAAAAAGTGATGATCTTAAGGCAAAGTCTTCTGACTGTTGGTTACATCCTCTTCTTACCAAATGGAGATACCACCCTAGGCTGCTGAACATCACTGTCCGATAGAGCTTGTTGTCAGAGAGAAATCTTTTCTGACTGCATTGTCCACTGTGGTAGCCACTAGCCATATGTGGCTATTGAACACTCGCAATGTGGCTGATACAACTCTAGAATTAAATTTTTTATCTTGTTTAATTTAATTAATTTTCGTTTAAAATTAAATAGTCATATGTGGCTAGCAGCTGCCATATTGGATAATGAAGCTTGAGGCATATAGTCTAGAAGTAGTTATAATCTGATCTCTCTTTCTCTGCACCACCCCGCCCCTCATCTTTTACAAAAACTTTTTTATTAAGGAAAATTTCAAACATACACAAGAATAGAGAGAACGGTATAATGAACACTTCCATCATATTACCCACGCAATCTTTTTTTGTTGTTACAACATAGTGATTAGACATTTATGTACCCTACGAAATGATCACCCCAGTAAGTCTGACACCACACATACTCATTACAATATTATTGACCCTTCCTTGTGCTGTACTTTACATCACCACCAGCCAGTATTATGATCTCTATTTCCCCTTCTCTCTAACCTCTGGTCTCCCCTGTTCACCCCCCCCCCCATATTTTTTGAAGTAAATTCCAGACACAGTTTTATTTTGTTTTAAGAGCTAAGCTTATGAGCTAGGCGAAGGAGGGGAATGACACCAGGGATCTTCAGATGTGTATGTGATCAACAAAAAAAAGACTTGAAGTACAGTAAATGGATGGTGAAAGTTATTGTTTGACAATAGGTAATGAGTATGTAGATGAGTGATATTCTGTATGCTTGAAATATTTCATCACCATCATCCTCATAATAAAAGGCCAAGCTTGAGCCCAGCGATGAAACAGTGACTGTACCCGGCCTTGCTTACATTGAACTTTGGGTTCATGGATAATTTAAATATTATTCATATGCAATATTTATCATTGAGCTTTATTGAATACCAGCAGTGCTATAGTTATTGGAATTATAAAAGATGGAAAGCAAACTGAGGATCTTTGTGGCCCAATACCTTGAAACACTTATTTCTAGAGAGTTGTAGTTGGATTTGCTGCTGTCATACCCAGTGCTTTCTGTCATACCACGCTTGCCATATTGACTGGTTGGCTGAGTTAAAACTAGTGGCTCTACTCACTCCTACCTAGTTTTTAAAACGGCTGACTTGTATGACCTCTTTTATAGCAGAGATGTTATTTCTAAGTCTACTTACGGTAATGTAGATATTCTTTTTTGGAGAGAAGTGGGTTCGGTTTGTTTTGTTTTGTTTTGTTTGTAATTAACCAGTATGAAGAAGTCATTTATAAAATGTTATAATTTGGGCTGAAGTTTATGCCTATGAGGTGGATTATTATAGGAAATGTCTGTCTGTTTTCTATATTTCTGTTTATAAAAGAAACTCTTGTAGCTAGCACATTTTGGTCATGTGGCCACACTGAAGGAAATAATGCCTTCATCAATGCTACTTAAAAGTGCACTTTTCCTTCGCAACATAAAGCACAATTGTTGCTGTGCTTTCATAGTTGAATTTAAGAACTAATAATGATTTTCTTCCTTATGATAGAGTGCAGAATATGTATATTCTAAATTTGGAACCTTATACTTAGGATCGCAGGTATTAAGGGGAATGAATTTGTGATGGTAAAAGGATCTTATATCATCAGAAATGCTCCCAGGCCTTGGCACAGCTGTCCTATTGATGGAAAAGATAATATGCTTTAGAAGAAGAGCTACTGAAAATTTCAGCAGCATCTTGAACAATGGCACGCCTGCAGTTGCAACAGGATGCTGTTTCTTTTCCACAGTCTGGTCTCCATTAGCATCTACCCTTTGTGTTCCCTTGGTCTTCTGTTAACCATGGGCCTGGGAGAGAGTGAAGAGCTAGGTTTAATCTTATCATCTATGTGAAGCTTAGTTCAATTTGCTTTTATTCCATGGTTCATGGAGATAGTGAATAGTTATATCACCCTACATATTACCAATACTCGGGATTCATGCCATTTTTGCTAATAATACTCCTGTGAAATGAGCCTTCTTATCTCCACTTGACAAGAAATATTTGAATCCATGGTAGGGCTAAGAACAAGATATAGGAAGATGTTTACAAATCAGTCGCTCTGTCCTTTTCATGCAGGGTAGAGACAAGAAGTTATTAAGGCTTTCAAAATGACTATGACCTGATTACGAAAACAAAGCAACTATTTTCAGCAAAGAGGACACAAGATTAGTATGACAAGCAGGGTTTTTTTAAATGTATTAAGCTTATAGATTTTGAAAAGAATAGATTTTGAAAACAGGTCAAATTTAAATCTAACAATAACATCTTGAAAAAGAAAATTAAGAATTCATGTCATCTAGATCTCAATTAATGCTTAACTTTGTTACAGTTAGAAAAAAAGCATTTTTCTAACTATATATATCAAGTTAACTGTAGATATATCAAGTTAAGCAACTTGATATATCTATAACATTAATAAAAAATAGAAGTTTACCTTATGTAATCTCTTTAAGATAGTTCATGATCAATGGTTTAATCACACAGCTTTGGAAGCCCTTGATTTAGTTCTGGACTGAATTTATGGCATGATAAGGTAGTAAGAGAGGGGAATACAGAAACCACCTTTGACCAGGGTGAGCTTCATCATTTGGTTCATTTCTTTGAGTGGGAAAAATATCAAAAGAGACAAAGCAGATCTTCAAACTGCTGTTAAGTGGCAAGCACTCGCTACCTCTTAGCTCTGGCTGAAATGAGGACCTTGGTGGTGAAATGAGGACCTTGGTGGTGCCACAGCTTGCAGTTTTTCCAGAGAAGGTGGACATTTAGAGTTTGAAGTAAGATTTCCCCACCTGAAAATGTTGGCAACTAGATCAAATATTTTAAAAATATTGTGTGGGCCACATAAACATGTTTGTGGGCTGAGACTGCCAATTTGCAATCTGATTTCCACTGGAAATAATTCATTTATTTTTCTTGTATTTGAATAAAGGAACCATTAAAGGTTCGGTTTGTATTTTTGTTTTTCCGAGGGTTATGTCTTTTGGAATGCTTTTAACATTTGAACATTTAAGGCGTTGTGTGTGTGTGTGTGTGTGTGTGTGTGTGTGTGTGTGTGTGTAAAAAGTGCTTGATTTTAAAATAGAAGCGAAGCAATTACTTGAACTCTGAGATAAGAGTGTGTAGATTGAGGGCAGCATCAACATTTTTAAATCATTTCCTTAACAGACTATCTCCAAAAAGGCTTGAGCTGTAGGAGATCAAACTGGGAGAAGTAGAACCAAAGCTGACTTTGTGTGGTGTGACTGGGACCCACAACAGAGACAGCGGAGGGATTCTTGAGTGTTTGCTAGCTCATGCAAATGTCCCTCTCCAGAAACATATGCTATATATAGTAAAGGGGGTTGGATTTTTATCTTTTTGGTTGAGGTCCAATGACAGTTAATGACTATTCCTTATAGGCTGTGAAATTATTTATGAACTGGCAGTAGGATATGTAAAATACAAGTGGATATAGGTAGAATATGGTCTGCTACCCCAAATTACAATAAATTGTTAGTGCTAGAGCCAGGAGGGACTTTTAGAGGTCATCTGATACAGGGCCTTCCTTTGAGATGAGGAAACCAAGACCTGACCTGGGAATTCAGCTGAGGCTTAAATCTCTCATTAACCTTTTCCTGTGCAGTAGAAACCTAACACTCTCCTTCTTTTTTACCCTCTTTTCTTCATGCCTATAGAAAAATGTATTTTCCGGGAAAAAAATTGTGACAATTGGAAAGTCTTGGAAAAAAACAAACAACAACAACTAAAAAAACAGATTTAGTAAACAGAATATTTAGAAAACACCTTCCTAGGAAGTTGATTTACCTTTTCTTCTCATTGTTAGAACATTTTTATCATTAAAATTTCTGTTTTTATTTTTGTATGTGTTTTGATACCCTTCTTTCCAAAAGTCTACTCTTCTACAGTGTTTTTAAGATTCAATAATTGGTTAGATCATCAACAGAAAAGTGTGGCAAAATTATCTTTAATCTGTGGGATTTCCTAATGGTAGGTTGAATCACATGAAGTAGTTGATTTCAGGTGTTTCTGGACTACAAAATCCACTTGAGCAAAGACCACTTGAGCAAAAGGGTAGTAAGGAGTATTGGGGGATATCTTCCTATTTTCTAAAGACAGCCTTGGCATTTGACATGGTCATTGATCATTCAGCCGTTCTCAGTTTATCTTGTTCAAACACTGTTATGCTGGAGCATTTTTACTGAGAAATAGGGAATCGAAATCTCCATGTGTACACGTGGAACAGTCTTCCTTCCACGTGTTATGTTTGGCTTCAAAAGCCTCACTTTCCTTGAAGAAAAGACGACCCAACAAAAGTCAGATGCTGGATTTGTTTCTAATTTTTCAGTCCAACAGAAGCGAGTTGGAATGGAAGTCTTAGTCATAGCCCAATAGTTTGATATGCTGTTAGTTATATTGATATTACACCTAGTGTAGAGGATCTGAGGCTCTTGAAAACATTGCCATTTTATTGTAATTGAATCCTAATTCTGATTTGGCCGTGGTAGTGATGGTGGGCATGGACAGGCTTGCAGAAAGTTGTAAATTTTCGATCTGCTAGTTTTCTACGTTGAATCGACTAAATATTGGTTTTATCAAACCAACTTTTGTAGAAGTGGCATTTTTGCATTTTGGAGATAACAAAAACATCTAAGAGACATTTGAGCTCAACGCTGATAGGGAAAAATTTATTTGAGGGATGTTATGACCTGAATCATATTTTAGGCCCCTTACCAGATAAAATAAATCTTTTGACTTAGGTATCAAGGGAATTTGTAATAAAAGTATACAAGCTCATTTTTCTTAAGAAATTAGAACAAAGAAATCCCCCTAAAATCCAATCCATAGGAGAAAGACTCCACCAACTACGTGGTTAATAAAGATCAGAGTGTACCATAGCTGAGTAAATACAGCTTAAGAGCCATCATAGACAGCAATTTGGCATTGGGATGTTTCTCTACTACTTTGAACCAGAGGGTTAGTTAGAAATTCACTTCTGACATTTCAGGTCCCTTCTAACTATTAGTTTAAAATTCAAGTGCTTCCTCCATTTCTTAAACAGCATTTCATAATGTTTGTGTACCAATTATAGAACTGAAGAGCCCTTTTTTTTAGACTACATGGTTTTCCAAAGGAAAACGATATTGGAGGGGCTGACTCTCTCTCCGGTACCCCGCTTAATTTATTTCTGCAAAAAGGCCCTTCCATACTCTTTCTCGTCAGGATAAAAGCACACGTCCTCAGGACTGTGTGTAAACCCTTGCATGACTTGACACTTTTCTTCCCACGATCCCCGTTATGCTGCTTGCCGGGCCCCGTGCATACCCCTTCTGCCATACTCCTGTCTTTGCATGTCACATAAATGCTTTCCCTTGGCCTCTGCTTACTGCCTATACCTACCGGACCTTCAAGACCCTCCAGGCCTCTTAGCTTTCCCCTCACGAAGGCAGGTAAGGAGGACCAGTATTCTGAATTCTCATTTGATGTGCAGATATCTTGTTACACCATAATAATTTTCGTGTCTTATTCATTTTTGTGTCTTAAATACAGCAAAGAACATTCCTGACACAAAGGAGTTTCTCAATGTTTCAAAAAAATAACTGCACTACCAAGCCCAGGGTTCTGCCCATGGAGAAAGACTGAATCAGTAAACATTATTATGGAATAACATCCTAGGTTGTGGAACAAACAAGAATTTAACTATCTGCTAAATTTTCCCCAGAAATTTTCAGTTTGATTATTTAATGGTTGAGTACATAACAGAGGGAGCTTGGAGGGCTGAGAAGAGACCACAAATCAGTGGGCTGAAGATGTTAATTTTTATTTCACCTGTTTCTTGTCCCAGCACCATACCTACTGGAGTTGGCAGAGCATAGTATAATTTACTCCTGTCCTTCGGAAATATTGCAGAGTGACTGGGTAAGACAGCCTCAGTAAATATAATAGGTAGGTAGTCCTCTTTGATGCTGTATTCAGGGCCTTTCCCTGGGTTTAGTTTTCCTAATTATTGAAATTATATGTATAGCAATGACTCCTAAAGCTGCTCTATGTAAATTAGTGGGCTGCTTTCAGTATTTTCATTTTCATTACTGAATTATCTTCTAGAGCCGCCAACATGCTTGGTTAAAGTTCTAGAAATAATAGTGCGAGAAGTGGCTATTCATAGATGTCTATGCCCTGTGCAAGTCCTGGGGATATAGGGTTCATAGGAAGTCTAAGTATTTACATTTTAAACGTTTTTTAAATGTTACATTTTACATTTTAAAAGTTTATATATGATATCTATATGTGTATCATATAAACATACTTAAATGGCTAGCAGAATTAACACTGAATTGATAGAGAAACATTTTAAGTATTGTTTATTATGAAACTGCTTAATGTGGGCAAGACTATATGTCTCTTTTTATTATCTCATTTGAAACTAACCTATGATATAAATATTATCCTCATTTTATAATTAAAAAAAAAAAAAGACATAGAAGTAACGTGCCCCAAAGCCATTTAGCCCAGAAGTGGCAGAGCTGAAATTTTCTTTTTTGCCTCACTCGCAGCCAGTGTTTGTAATAGTATTCCATGCTGCTTTACATTTTGTGTTAATTTTTTGTTAAATTTTGTGTTAATTTAAGAGATTTTTTCAAGCCCATCACTTAAGATATTGATATTTAAATACTAAATTTTAAAATGGCACCACAGATTTTATGTAGACCTGCCTGAGATGTATGTTGGTGAAAGATAACACTACTTTTAAGATTTAAGTCATTATGTGCATTGTTCTGGCACAGAATATTATAGTGGTTGTTCTAGCTAAATCTTAATTATGAACTTTGAATCTTGTCTGGGTGTAGGTAGCACAATATGGCCAGACTTTTATGAGCTTCGTGAAAGGATAATATTCACTTGGGAAAGTGGGGAAAAGAAAACTACCTTAAAATGGACACGACTTTGGGGCTATTCTGTGATATACCACTCATTTTAAAAGAAGATTGGAATGAGCCAGTTAGGGTCTGGGTATGAAATGCGAGGTGATTGTCACAGTGACGCTTTTCTGTCCAGTTTCCCGTGATCCTTTAAAATATAGGCCTTTTAAAACATGGGGACGTAAGTTAGTTTTCTAAAGTAATTCTGAGGTAAGATGACCATTGGCGCTCCACAAGATAGCAATGATCTCTACGAAGTTAAGATATCCAACTTACTATAATTATGGCACGTTTGGACATCTTTTCATGTGGCTATTAGCCATTCGTATTTATTTCTCTGTAAACTAGTCACATCCCTGCTTTCCCTCCCTCTACTCCCACTTGGACTGTTTCTTTTTATCTTGTTGACATTCATCCTTTTTATATGTGCAAATAATCGTCTCCCAATCTGCCATGTATCTTCACTTTTGTTTTTGGTGTTACATGTGCCTTTTTTTTTTTTTTTTTTGGTTTGTGTTTTGGTGTTTTTTTGTTGTTGTTGTTAAAACTAGTTCATTCTTCACTGAAGTTCATTTAATTGTGTTTTACAGCTGTTTTGTCTTTTGCACAGTGATTTAGAGGAGACAAGAATGTAGCAACTGTTAAGGAACAGAGTCCATTTCCCCTGTGGGAGATGTTCTGAACGAATAAGTTCTGAAACAACTCAAAGAGGATACAGAAAGGGAAGAGTTGAAACCCAGGACAAGAAAAGAAACAGAGCTCAAAAATTCAGTCCTTTAGAGGGGCTATGATCTGAAGAAACTTTGATGAGATAATTAACACCTAACTTATAATTAGCATTTGAGTACACACTGTGCTAGATGGAAGATAAACAAGGCAGCCCTTGAATTACCAATAGGGTCTTTAACTGAGTTAGAAGTGTATTGTGTTGGGTGATCCCATTTTAACACTCATTTCAATTGAGTTATTTCTAGGTTTATAGATCAAAACAATGTTCTCACTGACAATTATAAGTAATAATATTGAACACTCACTGTACAGATGCTACGCCTAAGTGCTTACGTGCATTATTTTGGCAACAAACTTATGAGTGGGTGCCATAATTACGTTCTTTTACACATGAGAAAACAGGCCCAAGAAGGTTATATAACGCCCGAAGTCACACAGCTGGTAAGTAAATGGTACCAGGATTTAAATTCAGTTTTTCTGAGAGCCACCCAAACGTGATTGTTCTGCATTTTAAAAACGAAAATGTGTTTGTGCTGATACCTGGCGATGCCGCCTTTAGGTCTGCGTTGTGCCTGTTCCGCTTTAAGGCCAGGTTCTAGCTGGCATCTGCGGGCACGCCGAGTTAGTCGCTCTTGATGGAAGTGAGAAGTAAAAAAAAAAAGAAAAGAACTCCTTTCTGGGGTCCTTACTTTCTGACTGTGGCTTTGATTCCTGTTGCCGGGGTGACGAATGGGTCATTTTCTCCTTCCAAGTTCTGGCCTTGCCTCTCCAGCGGGTCCTTCCCTCAGTCAGGTCACGGGTAAACCTAGACATTGCTGTGGTGTGAGGGAATTGGATGGACCTGGTCAGCGTGTGTGCATGAGACACACACGTGTGAGGTGGTCACAGAGCATGCGTGATGGAAGGGGCCTGCTTGCTGATGCTCAGAGCATGACTCTCCCCAGGATTCCTCCAGCACGGTGCGGCTCCCCAGCTCAGCATGGATTTCCTCAGACTATTCCACACATAACCTCCACTTGAGTGAAACTATAACACACAGCAAGCAAACAGGACAGAAACTAAAATTTGTTCACATGGAAGAAATGCTGAGGTGAATCGCTGATACAATTTCACAAGTGTTAAAATGGGTTAAAAATCCAGGCTTTGTGAATTACTTGCTCTGAGACCTTGGGCAAGTTGATAGCTCTGTGACTTAATTTCTCCATCTGTAAAGTGAGGATAATACTGCCTATTGTACAGGGTTGTGAGGATATAAACTTTAATGTACATAAAGTACTTAGAATAGAGCCTGACATATAAGTAGGACATTATGAATGTTAGCTGGTTTTAAAGATTTAAAACAATAAGCTACTGTTTCCACACTGGTGGTCCTGGTACTATTTCAGTGCACTTCAGGGACATCTTTGTATCTTATCTCTAACAGTTTTGGTGACTTGATGTCACTTTTACCAGCCCTTGTACATGAAGGCATTTCTGTGGTCTGCAGAGAAGTAGGTTGATCGGAGCCCCAGGAATACTGCTCCTGGCCTGTTCATTTTTCACCATGGCCACCTTTGTTTGACCACTCAGATATAGTCCCCTCATATAAACCTCGAGAATTAAAGCTCACTCTCTTTTGGTATTGGTGGTGGTCATAAGTTCTACCCATAGCAGCTGAAATCTGGACTAAAACATCCTGGATGCCCTTTCTACTTCCTTTTTCTCTCCCCCTCTTCCTCCTTACAATTACCCCTTAGCCGCGGTGCTTGTTGACTGTTTTCTGCTTGGTAACCCATGGTGAACACGTACACTCTGCCATGCCCTATACTAGATGCTGTGAAGGCAAAGTGAACACCACTTGAGGTTTTTGTTACTTGGGATTTTCATAGATTGTCGAGAAGGAAGGACTTTTAAAGAAATCATCTCATCTAGCTCTTTCATTTTACAGAGAAGGAAGCCAAGACCCAGGAGAGTAAGTGACCTGCTTTCGGCCCATGGACTCAGATCCGGAGCCAAATCCCCTGACTTTGGTTTACACTACAAATCCAAGGACAGTAGAACTGAAGCATTCTGGACAGGTGGTTTGTCGGCAATTCTTTGGTGGTTTCCCATCGCCCGGTGGAGGAAACCCAAACTCCCTTTCCAGTCTTTTATCTCACACTTAGGCCCCTAGTCACGGACTAATTTACGGTGAAAAAAGATCTTAACAGTTTGGGGCCGGGCTGCAGATGCAATGAATCAAGTTTAACTTAGGTTCTCAATGCAGTTGGATATTTATGGTGAGCCACCCTTTGTAAAAACTGTGAGTGCCTATAAAATCCGTGTAATAGCACAGGTTACTGTTGGTGTCACTTGAGTGTGCACCTCCAGCCTGACAGCCGACCATCACCTGGCAGACGACACAGAACACTATTTGCAAGCCCTCTCTCGCATCCCAAAGTGTTTACTGTGACAGTGTCAGTTTGGAATATTTTTGGTTGATTAGTTTACTTTATCCCAAGACAAAGTACTTCCTGTAGCCATTTCTGTGGGATTTTGTTGTAAATTTGATCCACTCCTATTAAGTTTTGAAAATATTTTCTTATTAATTTATTAAAAATAATGATCTCATTACATGTTAACATAAATAATAGATTTATGAAATATAACTACATTTTTCACATCAGAAAATTAGGGTGATAAGGTGCATTGTTTCACATTTTTGCGAAGCTTTGTGTCCAGCTTACTAGAAGATAGCTGGGTCTTCAGATCTGCTTCTCATTCACTCTGATGCAATATATTCTTTGGGCTGAAGAACATGAAGCAGATCCAGCCTCACAGATATGTGATTGAAAAGAGAGGGACTGGTCCCTTCCTAAAAGCTTCATGGGGAAGTCCCAGGGAACCTCTGAGCACACTTTGAGAATCCTTTAAAGTAACTCACCTCTGCAGCCCCATTCAGTTCCCTCTAGGAAGGAGCACTGGCTTTCTGGATAAATGGCATGAGGATGGAGTGGGCACTTCTACTATTTTGATGTCAGGACTCTTAGTGACATCTTAGTGAGGGTAGTGTGTAAGGTAACACTATTAAAGAGAAACAAAATGATTTAATGCAAATTCAGGACAGCGTTTGCCTCTTGTGGAGGGCATGAGGGAAAGGGATGCCATCATGTAGGGCAGGGGTCCCCACCCTCAGGCTGTGGACCTCTATCCATGGCCTGCTAGAAACTGGGCCGCACAGCAGGAGGTGAGCAGCTGGCTAGCAAGCAAAGCTTCATCTGTATTTGCAGCCGCTCCCCAGCACTAGCATCACCACTTCAGCTCCACCTCAGATCAGATCATCAGGCATTAGATTCTCATTAGGAGCACTGGTCTCTGGTGCCAAAAAGATTGGGGACCACTGATGTAGGGTACTCTGGGACTTCAAAGCTTTTGGTAATTGTTCTGTTTCTTGGGCTGGCTTTTGGGTATATGGGAGTTCTATTTTTTTTTTTTTTTTACATGATAAGGGTATATATTGACACTCATAGTTAAAGAGAGCTCTAGTTTCTTGGGAGAAAGAGTGAATCTGATTTTTTCCTCTCAATCTTTTCTGCTTTTTTGACTTGGAGCTCAAATCTTTCAGGGTCTGAAAAACACCTGTTTGGATATATGAATTATGACTATCCATCACAGTCATTTTTCACTTCCTGTACTTGTCTTAATGTATGATCTACAGCCTGTGATTCTCTTGTTGTGTGAATAAATTAAAATTGGAGACTCTCAATATCAAGTATGGGGCTAGACTCATGAGCTCTCTTGGTGTGGGAATGGTCTGGTGACAGTGACCTCCCACTGCTCTGAGCCTTCTGTTTCTCGTTGATCCAGGCCCACGAGGGCTTGTTGGTTATTTTGCTTTCTGCTAATAGTAGGCTGGTTCTGTGGTCTTGAAACAGTACTAAATAGTGCTTCTTGGACAGAGTAATGCACTATTTGTCTTGCATTTGGATCCCTTCCCCTGTCTGTTCTGTCCTCTCTTTTGGCTTGAGTATTTTATACTTCTGTTTTGATGATTGAATACTTCCAGTAAGGTTTTAGTTAAAGCTTAATGGCCACTCTAATGTAGGCTCTGGCAACCTTTTTTCTTGTACCCCATTGTAAGTGATAGACTCCCATAATTTAAGAATTAGAGATTGTTGTGTACCCTTCCTCCCCAACCCCTCTTCCCTCATCTGTGTTACAGATGGTGAAACTAAAGCCCAGAAAAATCATAGTGCCTGTCATTTAAAACAGAAATAGGGTTAGAAGCCCTGGAGGATCTTTAGCTTTGGAATGCAACTGCTGAAGGAGCTTTGTATGTGTGTATTTATTTTAAGGTGGATTAGTCCAGCTATACAATATAATATAGAATGAGGTGTGGAAAGTCTAGTATTCTAAAAAAATTAAAAAACTATATTTGGTGGGAGAGAACTTTAGACCATAGGAAAATGCTCAAGAGGAAGCAACTACCAATTTTTACCAGAGGCGGAGAAAATGGTATTAAATAATATGTGACTTTAAATTGGTTAAAGTTTGATTTTAGAATGCTTTGACACTTGTTGCACTTGCAGAAATATTATTACCAAAATAGATGACACCTGACTATGTTTTCCGTATGCCTGAGTAAACTATTTGTAATTGCCTCATGGATTGTTAGGAAATTAAAAAAAAAAAAAAAAGTATTCTCTGTTGGTGCCACAGAGGCTGGTGGCTTGAACACGTGTTCCAAATTTCTTTAGTTGCAGAGTAGTAGGGCATGTGAAGGAATGTGAGCGCAATTAAAATGCTTTCAGGGATGGGAGTCTAAGTAAATATGACATTAAGTGAAAAAACAAGTGAAATTGCCAGCTAATGCCTAGCTCAGGGTAGGCTTTAGAATTATGCATGTTAGTTTTCTTGAGGGTGAAAATATTACTAGCTTTAAAAGTTTTATTTTTAATGTAAGTTCAGGAAAAGTAGCTCAGGGTGTTTCATCAGTATATCAATAGGAATTTATTTTCTCTTTAAACTTAAGTATCTGTAGTGATAAACCTCTTTAGCCTTCTCCTCTAGATAGGATGAGGGACTGAATCTGGAGATGTTCTTTTATCCCCTAAGATGCATTTTTTTAGAATAATCAACTCGATAACATGGCTTGACAGTCTCTTGCACATAGTAATAAGTAGGGGTGCAGAAAACATTCTTCCAGAAGACTTTCTTTGGGGGGAGGAGGAATACAACCATATGTGGGTTAGCTCCTCAGTGGTCTATGAGAAGCAGAGGAGGAAGTGATAGGAATTTCTGATGTATTAGTCATGTGGTTTTAAGCAGTCAGGACAGCTAACTGCATCCTGTCTTTTCTATCTCTGATGCATTTTCTTTGCATCTTCTGTGTGGGGTTTTTTTTTTTTTTTTGAGGGGGGTTAATATATTTTGCTTTTCTTTAATTCAGCCTCGAGGTGGTCTCTTCTGTGTGTCCCCAGTTGGAGGACTTCTGTTTAGCTAGACGTTGGATGACTCCCAATGATGGCTTTTCTGTAGTTTAGCTGTATTTCGATGTGGTTGTGAGAGGAGGCAGCACAGCATTTACCTACTCTGTCACCTTGACCGGAAGCCTCTTCTGTGTGAGTTTTTTTCTGTAACTGTTTTTTTTTGCTTTGCCAAAGAAAAATAAGAAAAGCAGCTTGATAATCTTTGCTTTTGACATGAGTGAGAGAGTGATTGCTGTAGGCTGCTCAACTTTAATTTGTAATCTTTAGGTTAGATGTGTCTTTTCGGTGTGAGAAATACAAGAAATTCACTCCGGCAGTTGGAGGTGGACATGCGTCTCTTCTCATATTTTTCCTTCTCTTGCTTTCTTCTGTCCCTACTCCTCTTAGCAGCCACTTTACTTAGGGTCTGCGGGCATGGCAGCACGACCTCTCCAAGTATCTCTGACCCAAGGAGATGGTGACCCCTGTAGTGTACAGCACCTGTTGGGGCTGTGGCTATCCTATGACAGTCAACACACATATATCACTCTGTGGTTTATGAAAGGTTGACTAGAAGTAGTGCTTCCAGGCTCTCAAGACTTGGTAATGTAGTGGCAGGGGCTTTGAAGGCAGCCTGCCTGGCTTTGAACCACCACTTTCTTGCTGTATTGCTCCGGGCAACTCAATTTCTGAGCTCCAGTTGCTTTGAACCATGAAATGGGAATAATAATAGTACATACCTCAGAGGTGGTGGTGAGGGATAAGTGAATTCAATGTAAAGTACCCAGGATGGTGCCTGGAATGAATGAATTCATACACACATACAGTCACATGCAGCTTAATGATGGGGATGCAATCTGAGAAATGCATCGTTATGTGATTTCATCTTTGTGCAAACATCATAGGGTGCACTTACACAAACTTAAATGGTATAGCCTACTACACACCTAGGTTATATGGTATAGCTTACTGTTCTGTAGGGGGGAAAAATAATTTTCCCTCTATCATTCTGGGTTCGTGGCTGAGACATCCCTGTAATAAAAGATTAGCAGGAGAAAATAACAAAAGTTTAGTAACATGTAGACCTCTTGTATACAAGAGAGAGACCTAGGGAAACTGCATAACTCCCTGAAATGGCCAAAGCCACCACCTTAAAAACCATCTTCAGCTAAAGACAGGAGAAGATGTTGGAGGTGGGGAGTCAGTTGTAGGAGGTTACCAGGAAAAGCACAGTTAACAAGGGTAAGATTGTTACGCACATAGAAATGGTTGTCTTTTGCATTGATAAAAGTTTCTAGAAATAACACGCACACACCTGATATAGGGCAGGAGACACCCTCACGGTGGAGATTTTTCTTATAAATGGAAATGTCTTTTACAAAGGATAACTTCTCCTTGGTTTTTCTAACTTCTCCCAGGTCTGTTTTGTTTTTGTTGTTTTAAATTAACCAGCCTAAAATAATTCAGTGCCAAAGAGATGTATCTTGGGGTAACATTTTTTGTTCCCTTACAGCAACTAGGCTATAAACCTGTATAGGATATTACTGTCCTGAATACTGTAGGCAGCTGTAACAGTGGTGTTTATGTAATGCTTCACGCTAAGACAATACAGTGGCTATGGCATCACTAGGCAATAGGAAATTTTCAGCTCCATTATAATCTTATGTGACCACGATCGTATATGTGGTCTGTCATTGACTGAAATGTCGTTATGTGGTGCATGACTCTATAATCATTAATACATGCATACATACATAACTTTAGCAGAATAATTACTTCCTGAGAGCAAGTGTTCCTATGATGTTTGACCTCTCACTCGGCATAGTTGGTTGCTACTAAGTGTTGGGTAGGGATCATACTGAAGCACATGGCTGGAACATTAATGGCTCTATCTACTCCATTTTACAAAGGCCCTCTTAAACCTCGCCTCTTCACCTGGGGCACTTTAGGTCATAATGACTTCTCCCTCCTGTATGGAAGTTGTTTTTTATTGGGAGAGGGAGGAAAACTTCACTCTGTGAGAAGTGAGTCTATATTCATTCATCCTAAACATACAGCACTGGCTACTTGTGACATTGCGGTAAGTAAAGTTCAGAGTAAGAAGAATAAGATTGGGTTTGAAGAATAGAATGAAGAAATAAATGGAGTCATTATAGTCAAGCTGATAAATTACTAAAATCAAGTAGGTTGAGGTATGAGGAAATGATTCTGTTCTTTTTTTTAACTAGCCAAAAAAATTAAACTTTGGAACTATTCAGTCCTGGGTCAATGCCTGGATATACATCAGACCTCCAGATAACCTTCTGATTACCTCCTGAAGGACTCGTGTCCAGACCCCCTGGCTTGACCAGACCTTCTAGTGTGCATCCTCCGTACCACCTGGCATCCATCATCCAGACTGCCTGACAGCTGACTGATAACCGTCCTGGACTAGTCCTAGGACTAAGAATGCAGACTGATTATTCTCAAGAATGTATTTTTAACTACTATAAGAATTCATAACTTTTCTTTCTTCTTTTGTATACTTCTGGGTTTTTGCATAGGTGTGTTTCCAGTTTGCAAACCCTAAAGACTCTTGAATAAATCTTTTAGCATTTATTTCTAGCCAAAGCCTCCAGATTCTTTTTGAGTTCATTTGACAGGTTCCTGTCCTCAAGCAATTTACATTTTTCTGGGGGCCTGACTAAGTAAGTATACTGCTAGTATATGTGACAAGTGGCCCAAATACAGTGAACATTTGTAAAATAGAGAGCAGTGGTGCCTAATTTTAGGAACTGGGGAAGGCTTAATGAATAAGGTGACATTTTGCCTGGAATTTTAAGAACGAGTAGGATTTGACAGGTAGAGTTGAGGATGGGGATATTCTCTGTACAGAGGTGGGTGTGCTTTGAAAAGAATCAGCTGTCCAGCTTAAGCTATGGGTGGTGATGGACTTGGAATCTGGCAAAACCGGTTTGAGTGCTGGCTCTACCATTTAATTAAGCTTTGGTTACTTCATCCATAAAATGGAGCCAATAATACCTACTTCTCAGAGTTATGGGGGATTATATGGGAACGTTCCTTTAAAGGTCTAGGTATGGTGCTTGGCACAGAAGTGCCCAGTAAGCTGTTCTTTATATGTGGAAGGGGGAAGGTATCGAAATACTCTAAGGGCAGACCAAGCATGGTGGTCTTGGAGTATGTTGTTCATTTTGGCTAAGCCGCACTTGGCCTTGTGGTCTTTACATAAATGTTCCATGATTACTCTTTGGTTGATTGATCAAGGGAACTGTTTTTGACCCCTCTTTTTACTTCTCTGGCTAAAGAAGTGGTAGAGCCTGTTCCTTCTTTTCACTGCTCTGACTATTTTAACCAGTATTCCGGTACCCCAGGCAACTTTGAACTGATACTTTTAAAAGATACCAATTTACTTTCCACCTTGATCCCAAAATATGAGGTGAAAAATGAGGAACTCCCGGCGAGGAGTGAAGCGTCACTAATTTCTCTGGCCAGATATACCTGGTTTTACAGTGATTGTTCCTTTAGTGTCTGTGTCAGCGAGCAGCCAGGTGACTTGTAGCTGTCACGCTACCTTCCACATTATTACTATCTGGGCTAAAGAGTGCGTAGGACGTTGGACTGAGCAGAAATCCTGGGGATAGCTGCCAAGCTTTGTTTCCTTACATTGGCGTTGCCAGTTACCACATTGCCCAAACCCACTCCTGGTAATAACCAACCTAAGTATGCACAGTTGGTGCAATTGTGGCTAGAGGGATTTAACTCTGTGTAGCCACGATTACAGTAAGATGTATGGTCTGACCCTCTCTATGTGGGAGGGATTTGAGGCTTGGATTTTTCTCAAAATCAAGTGGCTAAATTTGCCCTTCTTGTTTTTGCCAATCATTTATTTCCTCCTGCCTGTCCCTCATTTTCACTACATGAATAATAATTATTCTAATGAACCATTAGGCTTTGGAAGAGTTTAATGTTAACAGTGTGGATCCGTGCCTAAGATTTTTGCTAATTCTGTTCTTTCACCCTGGGTCTCATTTCGCTTTCTCAGTTTCTTCTTCCTACAAATGTATGAATTACAGCAAGGATCTCTTGCCAAGCTATAATATTTCATGTTTCAATTTCAACTTAATGCTTCCCTGTAATCATATTGTCAAAGGCTGTCGGAAACATATTACCATTCACGTATCACATAATTCTTAATCTATTGATCTAGGAGCACTGAGGTGGAACTGGACCCCCATCGAACCCCTTTGTGCTTTGTGGGAACAACATGCATGAAAATGTTACCTCTACTGTTTGAGGCGCATTTTTTTATCATCTATTTTTGAGAGCTGATGGGGTTTTATAACAGATTGCTGTATGTACTATGGGTTTCCCAGTATTGTACTTGGGCCCTACTTACTTATTCAGAAATACCATGATAACAATGATAGTGAAATGGCCTCTTCAAGAGACAGCGGAGGGGGTAATGGGGACTGTGGGAACATTCTTTTGTGACAGCATGTGCAAAGAAGGTTTGTTTTGCATTAGCTGATCTAGACGAGAAAGCCAGCATCTAAAATCACCGTCGATCGGAAACAATTGAGAATAGAAGAAAATTGTAATATAGCCTCTTGGATCTGCTTTCCTAAGCACACTAATATGTGTGAGAAAACCCCTAGACCCATTTTCTTTTACAACTGGATGGATGCTTCTGTGATGTTCAGTTAATCTTCTATAAGGGAGAAAGTTGTCTGTTCTGCTAGTGGGAACATTTATATTTTAGGGGTTAATTGGTTGTATTTTTTTTATAATAAAGTAAGAAATAATAAAGCTTTAGCTTGATTAGAATGGCAGAAATTGTAGCCATAACTAATGGAGTCAGTCTGTTAAGTTCCATGCAAGATATGCAGTTTTTTAAAAAAACACTGTGAAGGAAGGTTTGCATCAAATAGCTTACTATTTGGATCATTGCCCAGGCTGGTAATCTGGGTTAAAACCCTGGCTAGAAAGCAATTCTATACTCAAGATCTTTTGGCCTGCTGCTCTGGTGAGAAGATATGTTCACAGAGCAGTGGATGGTGGGAAACAGAAAACTCCTTCATGATGCGGCTGCTCAGTGATTGCTCCTAGATCTTGTCCCTCACTCAGCACCGGAACACCCAGGGACAGGTCCTGGGCACGTAAGTGTTCAGTTATGTGTTGGTTAGATGTGTCTTCATCATGCTTCGCTTTAAGGAATATTTCTAGAAAATTGTGAACCAGTTGTAAAGTCTTATATCCTCCACTCTTAATTATTCTTCAGTTTTTCCAGTTCCTGGACTTCCATGCCCTTTGGACCTCTTTCTTTTCCCACTGTGCCTCCCTTGATGAACTCTCCTTTCTCTTCTCCCATCTCCATTCCTTCTCTGCAACTATCCAATTCTTATTTCACCTTACCATAACCCAGGTCAGATCTGACTCCCTCTATGAAAGCCTTATTTACTTTTTGCTACTGCCCCTGTTACTTTTCATTGTCTCACCCTGATAACCTTTGTACTATATTTCTTCATCAAACATTTTGCATTTGTCTTGTGTTTTATCTCAATGACTTTTCTCCCTGATAAGGTTTAAGTTCCTTAAGAAGCTTTTGCATTTCCTAGAATTCTTGTTCCACAGGAGGCACCTAAATATTTACAGTTTACTTTCATTATTAGAAGACTTCCTCCAAAGGCAGAGTCACTCTCTAGCTAGTTAGTTGTTAGCATCCTAATCAGATTTGGTGAAAAACAGGGTGGAAATTCCATAGTAACTTGAGAGAGATCTTGTTAACTATGCTTTTCTTAATTTCTGTCTTTTTTTCAATTTGGAAACTTAGTTGTGTTTTCTTTTGAGTTAGGGAAACACTAATATTCATTATTATTTTCTATCCTAAAGTTACACAGGAGAATATAGGGATATTATAATGCAAACTGTGGTAGGCAGAACCCTAAGATAGCCCCAAGATCCCAGCCCCCTTTTGTACATGCCCTGAACTTGTGAATATTATGAGACAGTCACTCCTTATATATATGTTGTGCTCTGGTACAGTTGACTTTACAGTATGATTATCCTGGCTGGGTCTGACCTAATCAGTCCCTTAAAAGCGATTGGACTCCGCTCGAAGAAGGAGATTTGAAATGTGAGAGGGACATAGGGTTCTCTGTTGTTGCCTTTGAAGATGAGGTGGCCATGCGGCTAGTAATTGTGGGTGGCCTTTTAGGGCTGAGCCAACCTCTGGGTGACAGCAAGCAGAGGCAGACAGACCTCAGTCCTACAAGCTGTGAGGGATTGGATTCGGCCAACAACATGAATGAGATTGAAGTGGAATTTCCCCCCAGAGCTTTCAATTAGAACTCAGCCTAGCTAGTACCTTGATTTCAGCCTTGTGATATCCAGAGTGAAGAACCCAGCCATATCATGGCCAGACTTCTGACCTACAGAACCAAGAGCTAATGAATAGGTGATTTTAGGCTCTAAGTTGGTGGTAATTTGTGGTAGTAGCAGTAGAAAACTAAGACATGCCCCAAATTTATGTAAACAACCTCTGTTCCATCCTGATAGTGTTTCTTCCAGGGCTGAGACTAAGATGCAGAGCAGTGCTTAGCAAGGTTTGAGAATTTAGGCCAGAATTGTTTAGTAATATTTGCAGAGTGATAGCAAATGTTAATTTGTATTTTTATTTCCTAAGAATGTATTTACCATGGCTTTGGTCATTTTTGGTGTAGTCCCTCAATTTTCAGGTGCTAGAACTGTAGCTCTGCATGCAACTCAAAGATATTTTAGATCGACCTGGCTGAGAACTGAGTGTCCCTTGGGAGGTGAAAGTGGCCGGGTTGTGACTGGGAACAACATCCCTGGCACCTTTGTTTATGGCTTCCGTAGAGCTGGTTTGGATTTTTTTTTTCTTTTTCTTTCTCAGAGGCTATCATTACAAGGTCATTGCAGTAACTGAAATTCCCTTCCATTTTCAGAAAGGGACAGAAATAAACAATATCTTTCAAAAAGGAAGTGGCCAATTTATACCCGGTGATAGAAATGTTGGCATAGGGAAGGAAATGTCCTATCCATATTTCATTATTTGCTGATTAATGCAGTCAGCGAATGTGAACTGAGCCACAATATTTCTCAGATAGGAAGCACTGAGGAACTGATGTGTGACTATGAGGAGTAGAACTGTACATAAAAAGTTGAGAAAAAAACTTCCAACTGATATATGGGCCCATTAATTATCTTTGCCCTCCTAGTCATCAGTGTTTTTGAAAAAGCTTGTCTGAAAGATATACCACACTGTAAAGGCAGGGCAAAAGGGACCAAATGACCCAAATGGGGACCTGTGAGAATTTGGGTGGTTTTCTCCTCTGCAAGATAGGTGATGTGTTTGAAACAGAACCGAGTTATTTAGAATCCCAGAGTTATTTCGAGTTATTTGGAGTTCTAAACAATCGAGTTATTTAGAAAGCCAGCGGGTTTGGAGTTAGTGACCCCTGCTCCAGGGCTGTCTCATGTGCCCTCTAGGTGGCTAGACCAGTGAAGGGTGTCTCACTCTCGGTGATGCGTGGTGGTGTGAGAGAGGAGCTGTAGCATCTGTTTCTAATCGAATCATGCCTTTATAAACGCCTCTTGCCTATTTGTCACGTTGCTTCCCTCCCACTCCTGTCTTCTGAGTACTGCAAAATTTGTAAGAGTCCCTGGAATGCACATGTGGGCCTTGTCACTCCCAAACATGAGACTTTCTGCTGATCAGCACTTTGTAACGTTAGGCCGCTACAGCCATTAGTCACGTGGACTCAAATAGAAAGACTGATCTTTGGAAGCTTAAGAAAATGTATTTTGTGGTGTTGTTCATTCTTAGCATCCAGTTAGGTTTAACCTCTTAGCGTTTACACTGACTTTTAGAAGAACATTCTGTCTGTAAGAAAAAAGTACTCCCACTTTTTACATTTTTTTGTAAAAAATGTGTGGTTATTTGCTGAAAGGCTGTTTTACTAATAACCCTGAACCCCCCCCCCCACCACCACCTTGCTTCCCCACGATCCTGGGTTGTGAGCAGAAGGTGGGGCTCTGTTCACTTCAGATACCCATTTCTGGGGACCCTCTCAAGCAGTATTTTTCCTAATTGTTATGGGAGAAGTCTAATATCTGATGGGACAAAGGTGAACTCTGGTCAGAGACAAACCAGCGAGTTCCTGGAGGAAGGGTGGACAGTCAGTGTTTTATGTGAAGGCAGAGTGTAGAGAAGACAGAGACAGAACTGGAGGCTCAGGTGGAAGAAGAACAAGAACCGAAGCGGCCCTGTGTTTTCAGGCCTTTGGTATCAGGCTTCGCTCAGCAGCCAAGGTGAATTTTTGTCTTTGAAGCCAGCCCAAGAGTAATGATGAGAAGAGTGAGCCGGGCACCAGGGTGCTCTGGGGTGTCCACCGTGGCTCTCCACCACTTGCCCTGCATGAAGGGGGAACCAACAGCCACTGTACCTGCCTCCTTATCTGAGAATGAGGAGGTTGGAATAGGTGGTTCCTGGGGCGGAGGAATGCACTGGATTCCGTGAGGTCTAATGGAGGTAGTGTCAGGAAAAGAGGAATACCCAAGTAATCGGTTTCTGGGCATGGAGATAGAAATTGGCTGGTAGACTGGATGCACTAAAGCCAGGTAAGATGGTTGGGTGGGAAAGGTTTGGCCAAAAAAGGTGTGATGGGCAGTTTTTACATCTGGGAGCAAAGGATAAAAGCTAACCTGGTATGGATGTGTTTAAGAAGTCCTCACTGTCCGATTCAGAGGGTAGTGGAGGGTGTGAGATGATTAAACAGTTGGCTTTTTACTTCTGCAAGAGGGCGAGACCTATAAATTTATGCAGGTTTTTAGCAATGTGCATGCCAATTGATGTTATTATAGGGGCCTCTCTAACACCTTAGACTAGATGTTGTTGCCATTTCACATAAGAAATGGGAGGACAGATTTGCACTGAGAATGGGGGAATTGGATGAGTTTCACTTAGGAGATGCTGGCTCAGGAGGGAAGAGGGCTTCTGGTAATGATGAGGGAGTTGTTAGCCTATGGTTGGTCACTAGAGTTGTGGGCAAGGGCAAGGTCATCTAAGGAAGGTGTGTCAGATGAGCCAGATAGAGAATTACGTTAATTCTGCAACAGCCCCGTGAGATAGTTTATTTTAAAATTAACAGAACTGAGGCTGAGAAGTTAAATGACTTCTTTGGTCACACAGCTAAATAATGATAGTGACCCTGAGTCCTCTGACTTCATGTGCCAAGCACTTCCCACTACAGTATTCTGCTTTTCTGCTTACTCGTAATTACATCATGTTCCGTGGACTTGGGTCCATCCGTAGAAAAGTTTATATTTTATACTATCACCCATCTATTAGCTGCTATAAAAATTGCAGCCTTACCTCTTTTTAAAAAATGTATTATTATTTATTTACTATTATTATTAGCATTCCTGATTTTTAAAAACTTATTTTCTATTTTAAAAAGTATGATGTGGGTTTTTTTGTTTTGCAGTGGTGGGAGGGGAGGGAATAATTCAATATTATAGAAACAATTAGGAAGTAAAATTCCCCTATCCCCAAAGAAAGACCCCTATCCACATTATTTTTGCAAGGACCTGGAAAAGCAAAATTTTTTCCTCCGATGAGAGTTTTAGAGCTTCTTAGAGATGGCACTTGAAATTGAGGCAGTTACTCAGTATTAATCGAGGTCTTTTCTGGTTATTGGGGCTTGAGGGTGGCTCCCTGGTTTTGGCAATCAGAGCCGATGTCCCCGGCTTTGTGACTTGGGGCTGGGCCCCTGGATGGCCCTTCTTCAAAGTCCTGGCTTCCAGCTGGGATGCACTCAGGTTCTTTTCTCCTATAGTTTCCCTCCTAACCATCCCCTCTTCTTCCTGGCTCCCTCTTTTCTGCTGCTTGTGGTGAAACAGCTTCTTGGGGGGTTTTCTTGGCTCCACCTTGGGATTTCATGGTATGGATGACAAGCAGAGTAGCAAAGGCAGTCCAGGTCATCCTTAAAGAACATGATCCCCATTGGTAATGAGATGCATCAGACATATTATGAAAGTTACTTTAGCAAAGCCTAGCCTTGAAAACATCCTCATGCAGGCTTCATAGTTGTGGTTTGGGTCGATATTTTGCATTCCAGTGTTTTCACTTTTGCATGGGAACTAAGGGCGTTTCCCATCTTCCCACCAACTTAACTTTCTTTAAAAGAGTATATGAAACCAGTTCACAGCTCTCTAAGATGTAGTTAGATAAGAGTATGTATTTGCAAAAATGATTAATCAGGCATTTGGGCAAAAACTCAGTTCTTGGACATTTTGTGAGAGGCTGGAATTTCTACAAATACTGGCAAGTGGTCAGTCAAGGATTTCATGTGAGAAAGAGTATATTTTTCTCTTTGCCTCTCTTTAACATCTGTACTACTGAAACAGGACCTCAAAAAGAAGATACAACCTAAGATGAAGCAGGGGTTGCACCTCTGCTCTTCTCCAAGTGGACATCGTCTTTATGGAGCAAAGACAGAGCAAAGGGAGTATGCCCCATTATTGCATTTCGGCTCTATTTAAGATGAGTCTAAAATCATTTCTACTTCCACCCATCGGCAGTGTTGGTCAGAAAGACTCTGTTTTCATCTGAATTATATAATACCTGCATATCAGTTGCACATAGGAGCTGTCTACTAAATTAATAATATTGGACAATGCTGCAGACTAATAAATATTTTTATGTATTATAGGCTGGTGATTCACTGGAGGAATGACCATTTAATCACATGACTTATAAGGTGACATTGCATCCTGTGCTTTGGATAGCTCTGATTATATATTTGTGACTATTTGATTAACATCTGTGTGTCCCACTAGACTATCTGTTCCATGAGTTAGGCATACTTTGTTTGCTCACCGTCATCTCCTTAGCGTAGTTATCCAAGCGTATGTTGGTATTGAATAAATATTTGTTGAATGAATGAAAGCATGAATGTTTACTTTTCTTCTTGAAGACAGATGATTAGCTTACATTGAAGAGTTATTTCCTGTTTTGTTTTGAGGCTAGAAATCCACTTTTCAGAAATCTCGTGGAAGGCTGCAAATTTAGCTGAAGGAAAAAAATGCTTTTATGTAGGGCAGTTGTAGAGGGTGGTTCATAACTTTTTTTTAAAAAAACCAAGTCATTATTATGGTTAAGCAAAAATGAAAGGTTCAGGTGGAAAACACAAAGGTTTGCACACAGATTTTTATTAGATTTGGAGTTTCCAGGGTAACTGATAGAAACTCCTTTCAAAGGTCATTGAAAAATTGAGCCATCTTTATTTGGTGAGAGAAAATATACTACCAGGAATTTTTCGCCTGTGTTGGCTTTCCTCAAGCAAAATGACATATTTAAATTCATGCATCTTTGGCGTCCAGATTCAGGAAACCCTGGAATTAGCATTAGAACCAAGACTTTATTTAGAGGCCATTTGGTTAAATCTCCTCATTTTACAGATGAGAAAACATAAGTCTGGGATTAAGTGACTGGAATCAATATAATTTTCATAGAATAAGGAGTTGAGGGGAATGTAATCAGCACTTTTTGTCAACAAATATCCCCAGCTCTCTAAATGAATGTGTAAAAGAGGTTCTCTCTTAAATTAAAAAACAATTTAAATTTTAAACAGGCAAAAATCCCTCTAAATTAAATTGTAGTATCATCTCTCTTTAACGGTAAAAATTAAGTTTGATTGTTTTCAGCATACGTTAAGACATACATCACCTTGGTAACGTGCTGGT
This sequence comes from Eonycteris spelaea, assembly GCA_003508835.1. Lineage (NCBI taxonomy): Eukaryota > Metazoa > Chordata > Mammalia > Chiroptera > Pteropodidae > Eonycteris > Eonycteris spelaea. The sequence continues at coordinate 3,184,403 of PUFA01000171.1, read as the reverse complement.
TTCCGCTGGCCGATAAGGATCAGCAGCTATAGACAACCTAACCACATCTACAGAGGCTTTCAGTTTTAAAAGTAAAGGAATGGGAAAGCACTTTACTTTTGAATTGAATCCGGCTCAGCACAGCCCGTGGGTTAATTTCAAGAGGCTCTGGGCTGGATTAAAATAGAAGCAGAAGCGAAGATGGGAAATCCAGAATGGTTTCCAGCCACTGAGGATGTTGCCTGCAAATAGGAATGCGATCCTATCTATGGCTTTTCCCCCAGCTTTGTAAATGAGTTAACTATTTAGGGTAATTTTGTTTGTGCTAGTATCCTCATTCTTCCACTTCCTTTTTTTTTCACTCTGTTCTTCCCTTCGTGATTTTTTTTTTTTTTTGGTTGCTTCAAGGGCTTTGCTGATCAGCAGCTTCTCCTGGAATGCCCAGCAACAAGAGGAGAGCTCCTGATTCATTTCAAATTTTTAAATTACAATAGTCTTTTTCTCCCACCTAATTTAGGGAAAGGAAACAGGTTTTCCCAGGACCTGTCAAATGCTAGGCACTGTCATCTGTGCCATTTCCTTAGTTCCTCTCAACCTCCGTCCTGTCTCTACAGCTATACTGTATATGCTTAAGGGCAAGAAGAATGTTTATCAGTGTAAAACAAAAATAACATTTTGCTCCCTTCGTGCTTTGATCAGTGAGCATTTTTGAATGAACAAGCAAGTAATTGTATCCATGTGTAGATGTTCTAAAGAGAAAAATGAGATTGTCAAGGTAATGACTTCTTGTACCGCAGAATTTAGTCATAACCCATTTCAAGATGAAGTCAGCATAGAAATCATCTAAGTACACACTCGCCTGGATAGATTAGCAAGTGGAGGACGGAATCCATTGAGGTCTTCTTACATGACTTACAGGCTCCATGTTGGCGCTTTCATCTCAAAATAGTGAAAAAGTAATCCTCCTGTGATTTCCTTTGTGTGCCCTTCAACAGCCAGAAGTGCCAAATCAGCATCTTCTCATTGCCAGGGCCAGTGAAAGTGTTCTTGGAGCAAGCAACCTTGCAAGTTCTAATCCTCAACTTCCACCTCTTCTGGTTGCCAAAGAATTACAATTTTAGACAAGTGTTTTTTTCTTTCTGTTTTAATATATGGGATTTTTGTAACACTGAAACATCATCATTGTATCGTCTGGGGCTGCCTGGGAACTCGGATCGTCATGAGTAGCAGTGACTAAGTCCAGGACTCGACTCCGGAACCTGACTTCCTAGGTTCACGTGTCAGCTCCTCAGCTGATGAGCTGCGTGTCCTTGTGATGCAGGACAAGACAATTTTCCCGAGCTGGGGGATACTAGGCCCTGCACTGAGAGAAGAAGAGGGTTCTTTGGCAGAGAGTGAGAAAGAATTCAACACACACGTCAAAGTTGGAGTCAAAAGGAAAGTTTATTAGAAAAGAGAGAACACTCCACAGACAATATGGTCTCCTCTCAGAAGCGGAGAGTGAGAGGGACATTGACAGTAGAGAGAGTAAAGGCACTGAGAGGGACCCTGAGTGTTCAGGGAATTCAGTTTATATGTCATTTTTTACTTCCTATCTGACTTCCAGTGAGGAAGGGAAAGAGTATGTAGCATGAAAATACTTGAGTGAAAGGCCTGCTGGCAGTTTGCAGCCTTTAATCCAGACGTCCCCCATGGTTTTAGCCATAGGGAATGACTCTTGGTTCCTGTTTCCCCTTCACAGGTGTGGGGAATGGGTTGTTAGCAATCCCAGCAGAAATCTTCCTTTGTTCTGCAGGTGTCCTTCTGGCCTGGCTGCAGGGCTGATCAGCATATTGCAGTCTCTTGATTGTGGCTTGATTAACATTTTGAAGTCTCTTGCCTCCTCCCTACATTACTTGGGCAAGTTACTAAACTTTCGTGCCTCTGTTTTTTCATCTGTAAATTGAGATTAGGTAATAATAGTAACTACCTCATAAACTTGTTAAGATAAATTAACTAGTTTCTTCATGTGTAGGGCTTTTCTGGACTGTTAGCCCTTACAGTGATGATCATGGAATACCAGATAACTTGAGCTGCCTTTATTCCGTCATTATTTTCCTTTTATTGGTAAGGAGAACGTTTACTGAAAATTTCCCTGAAATTTCATAATAAAGTCAGTGATGGAGATAGAATTTCAGTGGGATCTAGAAGGTTTGGATAGGTAAACGTTGGCCCTTCCAGATAGAGGAAATAGTATGAGTAGACTCTGATGGGAAGGAACCTGGGGTTGCCCCAGGAAAGGTAAGTAAACCAGTTGAAATGAAGTATAAGGTGCTTTGTGGGGGGAAGTAGGAGATTGGGCAGGGGGGAGATTTGCGTTAGCCCATGGAGGTCTTGGGAGTTTGCACTGAGGGCCTTTGGGTACCGGGATCCCTTTGGCAGCAGGTAGATGATTACAGGAAATGGGATCAAGGCAAGAAGACCAGCTTGGAGGCTATCGAATTAGTAGGAATAGAGAGGAAGATATAGTATTGACAGCACTTAGGAATGGATACAGGTGGGAGGTAGGTCTCAAGCATAGGTAAGTGCTATTAACAGAAATAGGGAACTCAGAGGTAGAAGCGGGTTTAGGATAGAGGAATATGACTTCAGTTTTATGAATGTCAGTTTGAGATACAGATAGGACAACCCAAGAGAACTGCCCCTTTGATAGAAATTCAGAACCAGAATGCAGGCAAAGACTTCAGCTTTCGAGATAAAGTTTCAGAGTCAATTCTGAGAGTAATGAAGACATGAGAATATATGAGATTCCCTGAGACCACGCCTGTAGATCAAAAGAGACTCCACTTTCTTTGTATAGAGACAGCTAAGGCATGAGCAATAAACATGGTACCTAAAATGCTGGAGGGTAGGAATTTGATTCAGCTGTTGTGTGTGAGTTAGAGCCTCTCACATTTCCTGCAGTGCTTCCCAGTTTTTAAGCCTGTTCGTGGACCAAAGGAGAAACTTCCTATTTCCCTTTTCCTCATCACATACTGATGGGCAGTAACTCTCAGGATTCCTTTAATACTGGGCAGAGAATTAGGCTCAGGTTATGGAATTTTAAAATGGCATTATGAAATCTACATATTTTATATTAAAGTTAGAAGACAGAGGCTCTGAAGACATAACTTCAAATTTAAAAAATTTCAAGACCAAACTGTTTCATAACCTTTCATTTTGTATGTGGTTTTTAGTGGGTATAAAAATACTCAGTGGGTGTGTGGGTGGTTTCTCGTGTTTTGGAAATGGTGAGAATATGAGATGCTGAGCGTTGGGTTCTGGGATGAGAGCTATAATTACTAACTCTGATTCTTTACCAGGATTGGCTCATGGATGGATATCTGATTCTAAAAACCCAACAGTCCAGGATTTAGAGCAATAAACCATTGCCCCGTCCTGCCCCCGGAAATGAAAAGAATTATGGTGGCAGAGAGGAGAGGGAATGTGGGATGATGGTTCTTCTTGTCTTGTCTCCTTTCATGATGTTCGCTGACCGTTCTGGTCAGTGATGTGACTGAAATGAAGGCTGCCGTGGCTTCTCCTAGCCTGATAGGCAACAGCCACTGCACAGCTGTGATGGAAAGACTTCTAAATATAACCCACACGCATTTCAAATCCTCCTCCCCCAAGCCTTGTCGGATGTGGTAAACACCCTAAAAATACCTGCTTTCTGAACCTCTAAGGTATCTGAAGAGGACGGGGCAAGTGGAATTAGGGCCGAGTGGTGTTTTGGGAGCCCGGGCCAGCTACTAGGACCGCTGCCCACTGGGGCCTGCTCCGGAAGCTGTTTGGTGAGCTGTCGACCATGCCATCCTGTTCAAGGATAAGTGCCTACTCTCGAGGCTCATATTCAGTGTTGGCAGGTTTCAAGGGAACTATTCATAGACCAGGCATCTGTTCTCTGTCCCATTGACCTCAAACCTGCAGCTGCCACCATGGTATTTAATCAGTGTGGTGGTTTTTAGTCTTATTTCTCAGAATCAGAACTTTAGTGCTGGCAAGGACCTTAGACAATATATTGTTCATAAAACATCCCATTAAAATCACTACATTTAGGGAGTCACATTTCTCTGCCTCTATAGTGACAATAGCCATTTGGAAATGGAGTCTCAGTCTTTGATTATTAAAAGAAATCACTCACCCTTATGTAACACAAATAAGAGCTTAATGAAAACCAGTATTTTTAAAAATAGTGACTAAGCCATTCTGTGCAAAGCTTTTTATTTTTTATTAAAAAATGTAATTTCGAGGCTCTTTTTCTCACCACAACTTCAGTATTTTGAATATAAAGTTCACTGGCAACACAGCCAGAACACCAGGAGTCTTGTTTTCAAGAAGGCTTTCAATATTTGAAATCCCAAATTCATGTCGTGGTATTGTAATTGAAGGACCATAGGTGACCCCTGTTTTCCTGGGAAAGAAAGGTTTCACAGATTATCTCCAACACCCATGGGATGCCTTCAAAGTCGTGGAGGCAGTCAGCACCATCTTATAAAACAGCATAAATCACCCACCTCTTAAAATGTGTAATAACTGGCTAACCCAGTCTTCTTCAGTAAACTCCGAGAAGGCTGGGTGAAGAGCCTATGCTAGGGGCTGTGTAGAGGAGAGCAGAGAAGCCCCAAGAAGCCTGTACCCCTAACGAGAAGATGGGACCAAATGAGGTGCCAAATAGTCGTAAATATGTTGCATCATGGTGGTCACCGTTTTTCCATTCCTGTAACAAGTATGTACCCTCCCTGTGAGCTTTTCAGGGCTCCTTCATGTACCTGGAAGAGTGTTATGCTCTGGGTCAAAAGTAATTTGAAAGTTTCTCTTGTGTTCAAAGCTATCAAAGTGGGTACAGTTTTTTTGTCTCTTACTGCATACCTGAAAAAGTCACCTCTAGAAGCTCAATTTTTCCTGGGTCAGTACATGTGTAACAAGGAATGAGGTACCTGGGGAGACAGTGTACTTTGGGAGTCGGTGTGATTTTGTGGAAAGAGTGGGTTTGGAGCTGTGGAGAACCTTCAGTTCTGTAGAAGCCAGCGAGAGTGTGGGTACAGAGAGGTAGGGTGGCTCCTATTTCCACGCATGTCAAGAGGAGAGGAAGGGAGAGGGTAATGTGCAAAATGTTTGATAGCAAGGTGTCAGTTCATGGATTCTCAAATGTTTCCCTTCTGAAATCCCAGAACGAAGAGCTCCGAAACTTATCCCTTTCTGGCCATGTTGGATTTGACAGTCTCCCTGACCAGCTGGTCAACAAGTCTACTTCTCAAGGCTTCTGTTTCAACATCCTGTGTGTTGGTAAGTGACTCATCACTTGCTGCCAAGCAAGGAATCTGACCCTTAGTTGGCAGGTGACAGTCAGAGGTGGCACGTTTCAGGGAATTTTTTTTTTTTTCATTAGTAAAGCAGAGCAGTAATTAATACCCATTCTGTATATGTTACACAGTTACAAAGATAGAGACTTATGTTGGGAAAACGCTTTGTAAGCTTGGTGGTATTACTCAGATTGTTGTTTTTATTTGTGTCACAATGTCAAATACATGGTCAGTTTAATATTGTTATTAAAACATTTATTTTAATTTTTGGTGTGGGGAGGGACTTAGACCCTAACTAGACTTTAGAAGTTAAAAGAAGGAACTGATATGTACTCTTATAAGAAGGTCACTCAGAAGCCTTTTAAGAATTCATTTTTGGGGTCTCTGACTATAATGCAATAGTAACCTCCATTGAAGTCCTTTAAAAGATATTCTACTACAGTAAGTAAAATCTGAAACTACCCTATTTTAATAAACTTATAATGTTTAAATTTTTTGTTTTTAGAGCAAAAAACAATTTAAAATTCTACTTTATATTTGAAAAAAAATTTTTTTCGCCTGAATCATCAAATTAACCTTTGTCTTTAAATTTGAATCTATAGTTGACTTTAGTTTATTCCTGGTAGATAAATGGCACAGGCCAGAGATCTGACTTACTTGCATCCTCAGTATGTTTTATTCATATCCGTTAAACATTATACATGAGGCTGGGCCTCTGGCCTTAGTCATTTTCTTCTTTGTAGCTGTACCCCTTTTTAATTAAGAGGAAGGAAGAAAAGAAGGTGGAAAAGAGGAAAATGGAAATTTAAATCTCCTGTTGGTTTGAAGCAGCAGTGTCCCTAAAACAGATAATGGCCTTTCCTTCACTCTCTCTGTCACTCCTGTCGAATGACCAGGCTAAACAGCAGTGAAGTGGTTTGGGCTGCATTGTTGTGTTGCCATTAACCTCTGAGTATATACTTCTGAGATAGCACTCTGAGACAGATCAAAAGGAATTCTGTATTTCTATATGTAGCCAAATGGACCATCCTTTCCCCAGGCTTGGCAGAATGTACCAGACTTATTTCTCTTGTCCAAGTAAAATTAAACGAATTTAGAGATGGTGTGCACTCAGTGTAAGAACCACCATTTTCCTATCGATAGTTATTGGTGGGAGGGGCAGACATTTTTCTTTTTGAAAGTATTTGAATATTTTGCATATAGCTGCTACACTGGACATTCATTAGTAGAAAGCTACAATCACTTGCACAGTAGACCAGCTTCCTCCCTGGCATTTTGTCTTTATCCCTGGATAAGAGAATGACTGGAGAGAAACATGACCAGAGCAGCCAGCTCTCATGCTTTCCCCTTTCCTCTACATGAGGCCTTTTAAAATTCAGTAGGGGATCTCCTGAATGGCAGCTAGTTCTACAGAGTGGCATTAATAAGTTGTCTTTTCTCTTACAGTAAATACTCATTGCAGAGCAGGGCAGTTCTTCATTAGCATAGCAATTTGTTGGCAATTTGCTGATTTTCTATTGAAAAGTGTGCTAAATTACAGGCCAATTTTTATTCTGGCTTCTCTTCCCTGCCTTCCCCAGCCCTGTCTTCCAAAATCAGCTTCAAGAATACATGTGAAAGTTATGCCCTGGCCCCTGCAAGTAGGGGAAGTCTTCCAGTGGGACCGGGCTTGCTGGCGGACCTGGCTGGCCAGGTGTGTGGTGTGAAGTGGGCGTGTCGGCTCACTGGCTGACCCCTTGTATTAAATAGCACAATAATGGCTCTAGTTAGAATTCCTCATGAGCCACATCCATGCTGCCCTGTCGGATTTGTAAAGCAGCTGCTATTCCGCCTCTTCTGAGTGGGTGATAATATCTGTGATTCTAGATTTTTATTCTGGTTCCAGTCTTAAATATGTTTAAATTAGTTTTTCAAACTAATTAATATGTATTCATTGTTTAAAAAAAATTATACCCCCCTTACCTCTTTCACCCTCATTTCCATCCACAGAAATAACACTGGAATCCTTCTAAAAACTTGCTACTGCATCTTTCTGTATTTGGAAATTATTGATGGTGGCTTAAAACAACACCAATTAATTATCTTTGCAGTTCTATAGAAGTCCAACATGTCTCACTGGCAAAAAGTCAAGGCATCCACAGGGCTGCATTCCTTCCCAGAACCTCTAGGGGGAGACTGTGTTTCCTTGCCTTTTCTAGTTTCTAGAAGCTGTCTGCATTCTTTGGCTCTTGGAGTCTTTCCTCCATCTTCAAAGCCAGCACTGTGGCATCTATGATTGTGCTTGTATTAGAAAATTTTTCAAAGAGAATTGCTGAAGTCCAGTTTAAACTCAAAGTTAAGACTCTTCCTCAGCCCCCAACGCACTATAATATATTGAATTGTGTAATTAAGAACAACCGGCTCTAAGGATTCAGAGTGTCTTCATGGCTCTGTCTCTGGTTCTTGGTCCTGCTTGCTTCGGCTTTGCTTCATGTCAGGTTTTTCTTCATGGAGGTAAAGGAAAAGGATGGCCTCCAGCAGTATTACCAGTTATAGCAACTCCAAAGGAAAGAAGAAGCCATTCCTGACAAGTCTCACTGAATAGTCACAGGATGTCTCTGATGGACCAGGCCTGAGTCATATGTCCACTTGTGGTGGGAGATGGGATTAGCACACCTCTAAAACACAAGAGGTTCCGTATAGGAAAGAAGACTTCATCAGAAAGGGGATTGGGCATGGGAGAGGCACACACTAGGCAGATATAACAGTTCTCTCACAATCCTATCGGTCCTTTTTTGTTTTTGTTTTAGAGATCATGCTGTTCATATCCTACTCTTCTGCATTTTCATTTTTTCACTCCACTGGCTATGTGTTCTCATGCCAGTATTTCAAGCTAACAGGTTCTTTTCCATAACTCTTGGGAGCCCTGTGATTGGAGCCAGCATTAGCTCTTGGGGGGACTGGTGCCAGCATTAAGTATTAATAAGCATACTTGTCCTCAGAAGATAGAACACATCAAGTCTTTTTTACCATAAATATTTTACAGCAAAATATCTGTATAAGAAAACAACTCTCACTGTCAATTAGTGGTCCTATTAACCTGTTTTTAAATTAAAAGTCTGTGAAGAGGTATTCTGGTTGATCAAAACATTTGACAGCCACTTAGAGGAGAAGGTGTCATGTTTAGCTTAAGAGTATCCATGGTGCTTTCTTTTATTTGCCCCTCGTCATCTTTGTCCATTTGTATTTTTTTACAGTTTGTGTGTATGGTGTTTATAGCATCATTTATTTTCATGTGATAAATAGAAAAAGGAATCAAGGATTTAAAAACACAGTTATGATCCTAGTTAGGAAGCTGATATTTATCAAAAAAAGTTTTAGAATTGTCATTTTCTTTTTGTGGCAAGACTGTGGGTTACAAACAGAGGAAACAAATCAGGGCAGAAACTCATCCTGGCATGAGGTTAGTGTACTGAATTAAATGTTTGGTATTAGGCTCCATCTCTGTTGAGTCCTGGGAAAAAATGTAATAAAGAGTGTGAGAGTAGTGTTCACTTAAATGGGAAGAGAATTTTTGATGCCAAAATAGTTACCAGAGCACCCAGGAGTTGATAGTTCCCCTCACTTCCCATCTTGCTTATAAACACTAAATCACCCCAAAGCTAGTTTTTATTTTAAATAAAGCCTTTTCTATCTTACCCATGCTGAATTTTTCGCCAGAGAATCTAAATTAGTATTTAGCCTTTCTTCACAATTTTAAATTTAAATCTCTCTCATTCATTTTCCAAAATGTCTCTAGTCTTAGAGAAACTTCAACATTGATCCAGCTTTATGCTGGTTCTTTGTGGACGTACAAAGATGGATAAAATACTGTAACATCCTTCCTTGCCTTTGAAGAGCAACCAGTTCAGTAGTAGTGTCAAATAAAGTAAATTAATAATACATTTTGAAAGTAGAAAATTTAAAAATAACTCAACCATAATTATTTTGAGGGGATGACAGAAGAGGAATAGAAGATTGGCAAGTTTAAAATCATTTTAGCCAAGGCTATATTGTCAGCGTAAACTGTGTAGGATTTTACAATCAAATCTTAAACATTTTATCTCATCTTGCTTTTCCAGGAAAGGATATAACGTGATTTACAGGGTGAAATGAATGAGTAAATTAATAAAGATAAAATTTACCCCAGAAGATGAAGTGAAGCCAGGGATAGAGGCAGAACTCAATGCCAGCAGGCCTGCTTATAGCAGTTAATTCCATCAGGAATACTTATGTCTCTCAGCCAGCGGTCAGAGCATAGAGGGAGTCCATTCATTCAATAGATATTTACTAGTACATGTTATATTGCAATTATGAGTTAAACATTTAACAGTGACCGATTTATAGTATCTGTAAAGTAAAAACAAAATAGTTGGTCCAAATGAGACAGTTTCACCTGAAAAAATTCTCCCTTGGATTTTCTGGAGAGAGAAGTGGTGAATGTCTCCACATCTAAGTCTGGTTCTGAGCGTCCCCAAGGTCAGTGCCAGTGTCGTGCTGTTCTTTGAAGTCCCTCATGCGGGCTGGTGGGATTAGCCAAAGCATATTTCATCAGAGGCAATTTTCTGAGGAGTTAAGACAACACAGCTTAGGTACACAGCCCTCTGGTTATCTGGCTCCATCCAAGAATAAAATCTAGACTATTTCGAGGAGTCAGACACACCTTCCTGCCCAGTTATTTGCATCTTGGCAATCAGAGTAAAAGATACTGAGTCACAGATCAACTATTTGATCAATCTGCAATTACTTTCTAATTAATAATACAGTCTTTTTTTTTTTTTTAATGTCCAACTTAGAGCCTGTAGATTAAATAAACCTGAGAATAGAGTGGAAGAGGTAGGACGGCTTTCCACTGTGATGTGTCACGTTCACCAGCATTGGCAGGAACAGGAAAAACAGAAGCCACAGACACTTCAAGAGTAAATCTGTAATTATTCTAACAAGTGAATGTTTAGGCAGATGGGTTTATAACAGAATAAACAACAAACTCTGAAAAATCTACCAAAGTGGCAGATCTCTGTATAAATGATCATCAGGATCATTTTTCTTTTCATTTAACTTTTAATAGTGCCTACTCCATATCAGGTACTCTGCTAGGGAGTTCTGAAATGCTTCAAATTAGTGTTAGTCATTAATTTTCTCAAAATGTTTAGTTTGAACTGGAACCTATGCCTAGTAGGCTTTCTGTTACTCAGTTAGAAAGGAGCCTTTTGTTCTTGCGGGTCCTCAAAAGTATTAAAATGTCCTTTCTGAAGCTAGAGAGAGGCCTCCAAAACAAAAGCATTGAAAAACTCGCCTAGTTTTATAATTACTTTTATTCCAAAAGCTGTCATTTTTACTGAACTGCTTTTGGTGAATCACACTGCTTCTAGAGTAGCTATGTCTAATTATGGCTCTTAAAAGCACAGAGCATAGAAGTGGAAAGTAAAGCACTCTGAAATTTAGAACAGTGGTTTTTCCAACCCACTGATTAACCCTGAGCTAAAAGTAGGGCCAGGAATGCTAATTGTTCATAATTTCCACCTTAATAATAAATGATAATTGAAATTACCTTACCTTTAAAAAATGAAAAAGCATGGTGTTCCTGATTAACATGTGCTTAACTGATTCTCAACCTAGTAAAATGAGATGTTAATTTCAGTCCTGTCAAGGTAATTTAGGATCCTTGCCATGGAAATTGAAGCCTTTAATTGCTGTTTTTAGGGAAAGAGATGAAAGTTGAATGGGTCACTTTCTACTGACAAAACTTTTACCTTATGGAAAAGCCTTTATAAGGTGGTTCTGCTCTTTTTCCTTTACACAAGCTCTGAAAATAGGTAAATCCTGAAAAGAAGTTTGCTGCACTTGAGAAAGTTACAGATGTAGCAGGTACTTAAAATAACTGGAGTCCCTACAGAATTGAATTGCCTACCAGATTCTAAGTACCTAAAGAGCGAGAGCCCTGTGTTGTTTCTGTATCCATTACATGGCAACTTTGTTTTGCTCAAAAGTTATTTTGTTAAGCTTTGAATCCTAGCTATGAGCTTGTTGAGCTCTACCATGTTAGGAAGCAGAGACTAGTTTAGTAATTGGCTTTTTTTGGTAAGAATATTCAGGTAAGGTAAGGATGACAGGAAACAGTCTCAACTGTTATACAGCCAGATTTAATGGTGATCTGGAACAACATTCGGGATATTACAGAAGTGCAAGCAGTGTCTGTTGTCTGTTTTTATTCACCATTTTATTCCCAGCACCTAAGCTTGTCACATAGTGAATACTCAAGTATTATTAATGAATGAATTTCAAATACTAAGCTCTACTGTTTCTATCAGCTCTGTTTCTTCTATATTCTCAGCTAATGGTCTGTCAACAACATGTCTTCAATTTACCTAAAGCCTTTGCTGCTTCATGGCTTCTGCTTATTCACTTTTCTTTACTATCTTCTTTTTGAATGCCAATCATTTCCTTGTGTGCAGATTGTATGTCTTTCATCCAGACTCCCAAAGAGAGAAGGTTCCTGTCCAATAAGGAGTACTCTCTCAGAGCCTAATGATCAGGCTTTCATGGGTGCCTTTGTTCATGCGGCTTGCACTTCCAGTTACCTATGGTTACTAGTAAGGTCAAAGAGTATAAAGCATGGTCTTGCTCATAAGGGGAATGTGGTTATGGCAGACACTTAAACTATTCCCATAATAATAGAGTCTGATTGGTATTCAGTCATGTTTCAGGACAGATTCTAAACTGTGGGAGAATACCATAGCAGGCTAGTTTGCTGTTGTATTCCCAGAACTTGGCACAGAGCTCGGTACACAGTAGGCACTGGAAACATACTGGCTGAATGAAGGCTGAGGAAAGAGGAAATTCTTTGATCTTAGTGGTATCAGGGGCCCAATGGGAGGGCAAACGCACTTGAGCAACTCCTATCCTCTAAGTGAATCATTGCAGTCAGTGACAAGCCACAAGAGGCTTCTAATTCGAGAAAGCTCACATCCAAAAAGACCATCCTACTTTGCTTTTGCATTATGTGGGAAAGCAATGAGTAATACAGAACCTCTAAAGAGTGAGCAGGTTTTGTCATTACAGTGCGAAAGTTGCCTTAATGCTATGAATCCCGGAGCTTTTTCTTTTTCCCTCTGTGGAATTATCACTGTCCTAAAAGTCATAGCAATCTTTTAAAAGAAGAACCACTCCTGGGATTTGTTGAAAGGGCTGTAACATATTGGCATGTTTAAATTGAGCTGGAAATCGAATTGGGAAATTTTCCAGATTAAAAAAAAAAAAAGACATTCCTATGTATAATTCTTTGATTTTTCACTTCTCTCTTTCTGCCATCACAGATTCAGTCACTGCCACCACCAGCAGCAATGACAAGGGTGGGTTCTTTCTCACTGCCAACTATTTTTGACTCAATATAAGACTTAGAGTTGAGAATTTTGCTTGGCTTTATTGTGAAGGTCAGGCTAAAGTTCTTTGTGGCTCCACCTGTGGGTCTTAACCATTTAATTAGTGTATTGATACCATCCTGCTTTGCTCTATCAGGGTCTCAGTAAATGCTATTGACTTAAATTATAAATGAATTAGTGAGGCAATTTATCATGGTTCGGTTTCATTGTCACAGATATCACTCTGCAGCTGGGAAAGCTATTGAACTAGATATTTGCCATCTTGACGCTAGCAGAATAAGGAAAGTAAATGGGGATAATATAGAGGATTCACACAAATTCATAACTATAACTGGAAAATATCAGGCAGTTGGTTTTTTTCTATAATAGTAAATTTGAATTCTTTGTTGGTTGGTGTGGGTATTAGAATCACACAGACTTGGGTTAGAACCTTGGCTCTGCCACTTAACAATGTGGATTTAGGCAAGTTACTTAAATCTTTATCTAAGCCTCGTCTGTAAAGTGGAGGGAACAGGGGCACCTGTTTGTTTCATGGAAGGTAGTAACTGTTTAAATGAAATCATGCTTTGGAAGCTCTTGCCGCAGGGCCTGGCATGAAGTAAGCACTCAGTAACTTTAGCTGCGTTTGTTTTATTGCTGTTATTGTCAAGAGTGTTGTTTTGGAAAATTTAATTCTTTTTGACAACATTAGATGGTATCAGATAATTTGATATAAATGAACTAAGTCTTTTTTTTTCTTAGTAATAGAAACTCTGCAATATAATTTTTTTAAGTGACACAGTTTGGTACTCCAATAATTAGGAGAGGAAGAGATACACTTTGTAATGTGCAAACTGACCACTCACAGGTTCTGTTTTTCTATGCAGAGGTAAAGAAGAGCATCTTGAAATGTAAGTTCAAGATCTTTTCTGCTAAATAATTTCTGAAATTCATTAAGATATTTTTAGGGAGGTATTTGATAGATCACACTTATAAAGAACTGACTATCTTTTTGTAGAGGAATTTCTGGTGATAATGACTGTTTAAAAAGTTTTACAAACATTATGAAAAGCTCCTGATGAAGTGAACTGATATCTGAGAGGCACTGACACATTCTCTGATTACTCTCTTGTGGTCATGTAGGTGAGACAGGCATTGGCAAATCCACGTTAATGGACACTTTATTCAACACCAAATTTGAAAGTGACCCAGCTACTCACAATGAACCAGGTGTCCGGTTAAAAGCCAGAAGTTACGAGCTTCAGGAAAGCAATGTCCGGCTGAAATTAACCATCGTCGACACTGTGGGATTTGGAGACCAGATAAATAAAGATGACAGGTATATCTTGGGATTTTGAGGGGATATAAATGGATGAAGAGATAACAGGACCCATCCCAGGTAAATTCAAAGGCTAAATGTTCACTGGTTATGGGGCTTGTTCCAACTCTACCACCCAATTTTCTTGAGGTCAGAATTAGCTCGAGTAATTGATTTTAGCTAGTGAGCGGAAAAAGGGATTGTTAGAAGGAATAAGCTAATTTAACAGCATTTTTCAAGGAGGGCCATGGAACCAGGGTTGGGGCCTTTCCCAACAGTAAAATCAATCTAGAGAAACATACGACCACCTAACAGAACAGTTGGCAGAAGCCCCCGCCACCAACCACCTGATATAGTTCTGGTACCCATGACCCCGGGGGCAGGTCTTTAGAACCTCCACCATGACTGTCCCAGGTAACCAGATGCTTTCACCATTGCTTACAAGAGGAGCCCTTCTGCCTGTGTGGCTTCTGCCTTGTGTTGCTCCTAAAACCTCAAAATGAAGAAAACGCTTTTTATGAAAGCTCTGGGAAAAATCTTAGTAATTTGTGGCTCTTTTAAATGTTACATTCATTTTTAAAAGAAGTTTGAGAACGTTAAAAAATAAAATTGTCCCAGGCCTAAAGATGATCCCAAAGTTATTTTGGAGCAATGACAGCATTATGGGAATAAAACACTAAGGCAGTAAATTGTGGTATGTTTGTTCAGGGCTCAGAAACTTCATTAGCATCAGGGTGTTTTGTTTAATTGTTTGTTTTTTCATTTTCCTCAAAACTGTATATTATATGCATGTGTTTCAAAAAGAGGAACTTGAACTATTTTTGTCTAGAAATGTGTATTGTCTAGATATATTTTAACTATCTCTGATATATATGAGCACCATAGTAATGACTGAGAAATACTTAGCTCTTATGTAGCTGAGCACTGAGCTCTGTTTTATCTATAGAGCAATTTAAATGCTTATTAATAAACATTGCCCTGTAATAACAGGAGCAATTGTTAGATGTAGTGAGAAAGATTTCATTTTGCATCTGGTCAAAATGGACTATGTGTACATTGTGTTGGGGTGGGGGACAGCTGAGCTCAGACCCTGCAGCTGAGCAGTTGCTCTTAATTTATGACCTCAATGCCAAGGCATGATGGAGAGGGTACTGCCTGAAGGCTGTTTGTAATGCCAAGTGGAGTGGATGAAGAGAAAACCCTGGCAACAAGAAAAAGCTCAGGTGCATTGTGGGAGCCTGGGAGAAAGCGGGGCTCCCAGCCATTGCGTGATCACAAGGCATGTATCTCCAGCCCTCCAACCCTCATGGGTTTCTCCCTGGAGTTAGAGAATGTCATGCTGTGTACTCACTGATTGGAAGGCAACAACTGGACCTTTTCAGGATTTCTTCCTGCGGGAATGAGAACCATCCTTCACATTCTTGCCACTAAGATTCCATGTGCTGTTTTAGCTCCGAGTCATTGCCTCAACGCTGCCACTGAGTTTTTGCCTTTCCCCTCAACAGCGGCTAGCCCTCAGGCTGGTGGGTTTGCACTCGCCTGTGCCTGAACAGCAAGTAGCTAGTACAATGCTGATCCTCATAATTGTATCTGGAGGCCTCTTTAAAAAATTATCTGACTCATTTGGGTCAAATAATAGTTTCCAAGGAGATTTAGATGAGAGGAAGTGTGATATTAACCTAACCTAGATACCACATATTTTTTTTTCTTCTGAAATTTCTTGACAGCTGTTGCATAATCTCTTTAAATGGCATTTAGAACTATGTGCCCCAGAAGGCACTGTGACACTATTGACTGCAAACCTAAATGACTAGACTATTGTGTAAAATAGTTATTCGGATAGGCCCTGCATCCATCAAAAAATTGGAAGTGGGATGTGCATTTTTGCATTGATGTGTAACCATACGGGAAGGGATGTACTGTTTCTCTAACCCCATGATTATTTTACTACTTTGGGGATTAGGCAAGCTTTTCTGCCATCGATGCAAGACTTCAAGAATGTCCCAGTTTGTTTATCTAGGCTTCGGACATGTCAGCATTCCTGCATCATTATCTGCCTGGGACCAGGCTAGATAGAAGGAGGCAGGAAGAGAGATCTGGTAAGGTTTCCTGTTATGCTTAATAGCATGATGACCTCTTCATGGGGTAAGGGCTTCCTCGTTTTGCTGTCTGTACTCTTCAGTGAGGAAGGAAAGGAATCTGGAGAAGGGAAACCCAGTTTCGCTGCAGAACTGGAAATTGAATAATTAGCCCTACATTTAGGAGATGAGAGTTAGACTGTTAGTGACAAATCAGTAACTAATATGATAATCAGCCTTGAAAAGCATGGATGATTGAAATCCACTGAGAGAATCCTCACACTCACCAAACACATCTTCATCAGAGTTATAAAGTGGAATCGAAGTGGGCTGTTTGTTGTTTAAATTATATGGGGTTTTTGGTTGTTGTTGTTTTGTTTGTTTGTTTGTTTTTACACTAACTGATGGAGGTAGTTGGGGGCTAATGAAAATTGACTTTGGCTAACAGCCATATAGAGAAAAATACATGGTAGGCATCTGGTTATATATAAAACGGAGAGTCAGTCCTGAATGATGGCATTGGCTGTCTTGCAAGAATGATCAGTGGGTAGTTTGGTTAGATAAAAAACATTGTGTAAAATATTTTTCCATCATTTTTAGGGTCAACCTATGTCATTTGCTGTGTGTGCGTGTTTATGGCTGGAGGTATATGCATGAGTTGTGGGTAAAAGAGAATATCCCTACACCTTAAAAAGAAATAATATTAAAATGTAAGGGCTGGTTATGATCCCCATTCCCATTGATTGATATGGCTACAATCCAGAGAAGTTTGAATTTGCCAAACAGAATATAAATAGGTGTCCTTTCCTGTAAGAATAGAAACAAGCAAAAGATAAAATAGGGATTAAACACCCTTATCTTTTTGACTGGGAATGTAGATAACAATTGGAAAGCAGTAAGAGAGGGAAGGGCAGAAAATTTGTTTAAAAGATTGTGAAAGTGAGCACAGAGTCACTTAGTTGGCTGGCTCGTTATGCATCGTTATGCATCGGAAGGAAACTTTCACCAACATCATTAAATCTTCAACATAGGAACAGTGATTTTGGTAAAGAGTTTCCTTGGAATACATTTTTTTAATTAGTTTATAATGATACACAAAATGGATGAAATTTCACGTGTGGAGGTAGGAGGACAGGTTTTGGGGTTGAATCCCAGTTTCTGACTTGGCCAGCAGTGTGGCTGGAGATGCCATTCACTGTGCTGAGGAATATGGGGAAGTAAGTGTGGGTTTAGGGGCAAGATGAAGAATTTGATTTTGGACACATTTAATTAAAAGAACAAGTGGAAATATCTGGTAAGCATTAAGGTGGTTGGGTCTGAAGCTCAGATGAAGGATCTTGGCTGGAAGTGAGATTTGCGAGTTATCATCATTAGGTAGAGTTGGCAAGTAAAACATAGGAATAAATACGATTTTCCAGGGAGACCACATAGAAGGGAAAGAAGGAGATCGAAAGATTAGCCAGGACTCCCTCACAGGAAGGCAGTAGGGGGCCGAGATATGAGAACAGTAGGTTTCTTTGGATATGTTGAATCCAGGGGAGAAAGCATTCCTCACCTCCCATAATCTTGGAGGTCATAATCAAAACCAGAGGCTAAAAGGGATATTAATACAAAGCAGAACATACATGGACTACTGTCGGTGAGGGGAGGTGCTGAGAAACTGAAAATCAAGAACTGGGAAGGCAGAAATGCTATGAGCTGCTTTTCCTCTTTTGAGGGCTAAGAGGGTTCTGGGGGAGGACCTCAATTCCCCCACCCCCACCCCATGCATGCCTTAGTGTCGGGACTAAAAGACTAGGTAGGCCCTGGACTGACAGGACATAGGGGACTTCGTTGGAGGGGCCCAGTACACCTCCCTAGTGGGTGTGTACTCAGTAGCAGAGCGGTTCCCAAGGATCCTGGTGAGGGTAAGTTCTCCCCTTTTTTCCCTTGTCTTTTAAAAACAGTCAGGCTTGCTGTTCTCTTATTTGTTATTGATTGTACGATTTTCGTTTGTTGCTGTGTAATAGTTATATAGTACTTTTACATGCCATCCTTTACCTATATTAGCTCAATTATTTGTTACAATAGCTCTGTTTTTGTCCCTGATTTACCTATGAGGAAACTGAGGCAGAGAGATTTAATAATTTGTCCAAAGTTCACAGCTAGTATGTTGTAGATTTTGGTCTTAGGTGTTCCAGCTTAAATCTATACTTCTAACCACCATCCTATAGAACTATCCTTTAATAATAATGATTATTACTATTGTTATAAAGTACCTGCCTATATCTTAAAATTTGAAAACAAAAGTCTTATCAGTTGCTCATCTTTCGTTGGAATTTTGTTTGTTGTGGTTTAGAACTTTATTATTGCTGAGGTACATTGTACTTTTTCTTTAACCTCTAGAGATTTTGTCTGCTTAAAGTGAATCAGTGGTTTGTCATAAATTACCAAGGAAAAATATCAAAAAGCTTTTTATCTGACAGCTCTGATTTTAGTCATAAATTTCTTTTTTGTTTTATTTTTATTTTGGTTTTTTGTTTGTTTTTTTCTCTTAGAGTGTCTGCTGTCATCTTCATTATAAAAGATTTGCAGTTCCCTTTCAAGGATTTTAGTTAACTTAAGGGCCTGGGAGTTGAGTATTAGAAGACTTTTATTTTTCATGAAGCTTAAATCATTCCTCAGCAAGGCAATTAGTTTGGGGAGAATTAACCCATTATATTCCTAATAGACCAATCTCATTGCTGCTGACACTAACTTCTGAACTGTCCCCTTGGAAACCTGAGAGAGCTCATGGCTTTTCCACAGTGACCTAATGTGTGCTACTTAATCTCTGGAGAACATACAGTTATTGAATGTGTATTTTCAATATGCTGTTAATGATTGTGTTTATGGTCAGTTAATAGAATCATACATAATTATCTAAAACAGATTTGAATTATGATTTGGTGAGAAGAGAGAGTTATAAAGTTTACCTTCAAATTATAACATTTTAGAGTTGGAAAGAATCTTGACGATCATAATGGTCCAGGCGCTTCAGTGTCTAGCCGAAGTTATGGAATGTTCACAGGGTTTTGTGAGAGCGCAGAGAACCCCACATCTCTCTGGAGGCATGGGCCAAAGGGCAAGGGAAGAGCTCCCAGCAGGAAGTGGCGCTGTATCCTGAACTCACAAACCAGTTTTATTTCGTGCACCAATGCTAGTCAGTTGGTAGAGGCTGTCAAGGTCACTTTGTTGGGACAGATTTTGAGGCTCAGTTGTGGTCCAACAGGAAAGAATGCCATAACCTTCTAACAGTATCTTCATGGGTGCCATGGGGGAAGTGCAGCATGCTCGTATGGTTATGATCTCAGCCTTAAAGGTTTGCTGTCATATAGGAAGGCCTTGTAGAGGGGCTACCTGAGCAAAGGCACATGGCTGGGATGGGAAGGGAGGGTAAGCTGGGCGGGGCGGGGGAGTGGGAGAGAGGAGCCTGGAGACATTCTGGGACGGGGAGATGGAAGGCCTGGGATGCCAGGGCACTGGAGCTTTAGCTCTGAGGGAAGAGGGAACAAGTGAAGACTCTCCTGGAGGACAGTGCCGCGCTGAACTGCCGAAGAGCTTTGAGACTAGCAGCATGCTGGCTTGAACATGTATTTTAGAAAACGTTCTTCTGCATTCTAGCTATAAGCCGATAGTGGAATATATCGATGCTCAGTTTGAGGCCTACTTGCAAGAGGAATTGAAGATCAAGCGTTCTCTCTTCAACTACCATGACACCAGGATCCACGCATGCCTCTACTTCATTGCCCCTACCGGACATTCACTGAAATCCCTGGACCTGGTCACCATGAAAAAGCTGGACAGTAAGGTACGCACTGCCATTCTCCTTTGAGATGTCTGTTATGCAAAGGCCTCAATTTATTCTCTGCTTTCAATGTAATCTGGTTTTTGTTTGTTTGCTTTGTTTTAAAGACTATGTTGTAGAGCAGTATTAGAGTCAAGCAAAATTAAGAGGAAGGTACAGAGATGGCCCATCTAGCCCTGCCCCCGTGCATTACCAACACAGCCTCCCCATTACCAGCATCCTCCACCAGAGGGGGGCACACCTGTTATAATTGATGAACCTACATTGATACATTGTAACCACCCAAAGTCCATAGTTTACATTAGGGCTCATTCTTGCTGTTGTTATTCTGTGGATTTGGACAAATGTGTGATGATATGTATCTATCAGACAGAGTAGTTTCACTGTCCTAAAAATTTTCCCTGCTCTGCCTATTCGCCTCTCTACCCCTCCCCCCAACCCTGTAATTTGTGTTTTCTGAGTCACAGAACCATAGGGTTCAGCATTGTGAAAGAAACGCTTCAAAATCTAACCCCTCTGGATGTTAAAAAGAAACTATGTAACTTCGTTACAAAGTATTTCTATTTCTTAAGGTAGCATCAGTATATGCTCTGATGAAAGTTGGGGAATTTTATAGTGAAGATACTGAAATGGCCATAGGAAGGGTTAAATTCAGAGAGATCAAAAAATAAATTCATCTTATGAAGAACTTTCTCTAAATCTCTTAAAAGGTTTGTCTTTAATTTGAAGTTTGGAATGAAAAAAGTTAATATTTTATCTGTGTGATAAGGATGGTCCACCTGGTCAGATTTTAAAACTGAACTGTACCCAGGCGTTCAAAAGAAGGAAGGTCTTAGTTTCAGTTTGACCTAATCTTTTCCGCATTGATAACTTCTCTCTTTCACAGAATTTGAAGGAAAAGAATGGTGAGTTTTGATAACATTAGCTGATCTACTGTACAATTAATTTGATTTTCCACTTTGAGATAAGTGGAAGATAATACAAATGGCAACGAGAATCACCACGAAACAAAGCTATGGTATTTTCTCCTAGATTCTAACCTCCTTTCAGGTTCAATAAAAAAAAAATCTTGTCATCCTCAGAGGGCTTTGTTGGATGGTATTTTTTGTCCATACAACACTGTTTAAAAGGTGCTTTCTCTCCAGGGGGACATAATAATGAGAGAAGGCTGAGAAGATTGCCTGTCCCCAAGGTCTCTGTCTGAACTGGCCCACAAGGGGTCTGCAGCAGCCGAAGCTGGGCCAGGCTCTTCTTGTTTTACAGGAAGATATTCTAACGGTCTGAAAGGATTATTGCAGCTAGAGTACTGCCGGGAGAATAAATAGAAACCTTTCTTCATCTCGTCTAATTCAGCTGCAGTTAGCCATCCATGGTGGTGGTGGGGAAGGAGGGGTGGTGTCCTGGGCAGTGAGTCGTATACTCTGTGCTGTCATGTCCTTGAAAGCGGGCTGAGGGAGGCTGGCGAGGGAGGTGGCTCCTTCACTGAGGCCTACTGTCCAGACCAGCCAGGCTAATATCCGACACAGGATTATGTTTAGTATAGTTGATTTAAAAGAAAAAGAAAATAAGGCAAAAAAAACCCCAACAACACATAAGCTTTAAAAAAAGTCATCACAAAGCAGGTTAAACCAGCGGTCCCCAACATTTTGGCACCAGGGACCAGTGCTCTTATGAGAATCTAATGCCTGATGATCTGAGGTGGAGCCCAGGCCGTGACGCTAGCACTGGGGAGCGGCTGCAAATACAGAGGAAGCTTCGCTGCCTGCCAGCTGCTGCTCACTTCCCGTTGGGTGGCCCCATTCCTAATAGGCCATGGACCCATACTGGTCTGTGGCCGGGGGTTGAGGACCCCTGGGTTAAACTGCTTTCAATGGACTGATATGTTGTAGAATTAGTGTTAGGTGGCATCTGAACACAGTATTGGAAGGTTTATTTACATAAGTAAAGTGAAGGGTTATGCAAAATAGATGATAGTTTCAGAAAAGATTTGCAAGGACGTGCCGCTGAGTTAAAAAGAGACTTTAAAATTGTCTGGTCTGTTTGTCTACTCTGATCAAGCTGGCCAAGAAACTATGACGCTCTGCCACTTCGTCTGTGGATATTAACTGAATACTGAATGTATACGAGAGACGGCCAGGATGGACACCTGGGAAGTCTTTTGTTCATCAGGTCCTGAGCCTAACGTTTCCCCCACCGGCAGTGATATATTTCCAGCCTGCCACTTGCTGGAGGAAGCCCAAGTATGATGAGATTAGGAGTCAGTCAGGAATAGGTTTTTCTGTCAGCATGTCACCTCATGCTGGTTTATCCGGGATTTTTGATCTGGCTCTTGGGATCAAAGGAGAAGCAAAGGAATGCAGACATGATCTGGAAAACCTCCCCAAAGTCTCTTCTCCGGCCAGGCCTGCCTTCTCACTGAGTCATTCCCTGTTCACCTGAGCTAAGTGGAGAGCATGACCCCAGTATCGGATGTCAGCAGCATCTTATTGAAACCTCTGTACCTGTTGGGGAGCAGACGAAAGTTAAAAAGGAATTTTTAACTCAATTCCTTAAAAAGGAATTTTTAGAAGTGTGTCCTGCGGACCATGCTGACAGAAGCGCGGAGAAGAATGCCCCCACCTTGGGGTTTGGGGCTTGCGCTGAGGACATCCTTGGCTCTCGTTCTGGGCTTTCTGCCATTGTTATCAAACTCTGAGTGCTCCCTGGTCTTTGTAACCAATGCTCTGAAAGTGAGCTTGCCTTTGGCACTAGGTCTCATTCTGGCGTGAAGGAGTCGTGTGATAGAAGCTGACTTTCAAAAGAATTAGTTGATGTGATTTTAAAAAATTTAGAAGTAGGTGAAACTGTTTTGTTTTGGTGAATACTTAGGCTCTCCACTTCTAGCAATTTTCAGATTACCAGAAAAAGAAAGGTTGTTATCCTGTGTAGAGCTGAAGATTCCACTTTGTAACTAACAAAAACTTTGTTACGACAATATTAGAGCATGCTAAAATCAAGTTCTGAAGTAGCTGGGAGGGGCCTAAAAGGAGTGGTTGGTTATTCAAAGAATAGGTGTCTTGTTATGGCTATGTGTCAAAGAAGAACATTTCCTTTTACTCTGTGAAGAAGAATGAGGTAGCACAGGAGAGGAAATTACTATTCTGCTTTCAGTGCCGGGATGGGAGGAAGTAAAAGTCTTCACAGATGAACTAAAAGATTGTCCTATGTCTTCTTAATTCGGCATCTAGGTAGAAAGTCCTATTTTTAGTACCATCTCTGTTTTACCTGAAGTTTTACAATTTTTATTAGTCTTTTGCTACTTTTTATTCATGTAATTTTTTTTTAACGTCAGAATTGTATGAAAGTGGATTTGTTTGTTTTATAGGTCAACATCATTCCAATAATTGCAAAAGCTGACACTATCGCCAAGAACGAATTGCACAAATTCAAGAGTAAGATCATGAGCGAACTAGTCAGCAATGGAGTCCAGATATATCAGTTCCCCACCGATGAAGAAACAGTGGCAGAGATTAATGCAACAATGAGTGTAAGTCCGTCCTCCAGTAAGACAGGACCAAGCAGTGATTTTTCTGAAAGCTTTTCCTAGTAGCCGTACTGTAAAGTGGCTAGAACCCTGGGCTGGAAATCTGACATTTTCAGTGTAGTCCAGTTCTGCCACTATTTCAAGTCCTTTAACCCCCCCCCCCCGCGCCTCAGTTTTCCTGTCTGTCAGGTGGGAGAGTTAGACAAGACGGTGTCACAGTGCCTTCCTGCTCTAACAGTTATGATTTCTACAGCAAATCTCGTGGGAGTGGGGATGCCAGCCCAGCACTTTTTCACACAGTGCAGCTCAAAGGAACTAGATCTCTGCTTCTGCCAGTGTTGGCCCAAATATGTCCACCTGCCTCGCTCCTTGTGATTGGATTCCTTTCCCTCCTTTTCTGTTTCCCCACCCTTGCCTGAATCATTCGGTAAACTGGCAGTCGAAGGTAAAATTTCCACAGCGCACAGAGGAACTGGTCAGGAGATAAATGATTAAAGCTGCAGCAATATCAGCCTGCCTGTGACGTAGGTGCTCCTGGTGCACCGCCATCCTGCCGCTTGGTAGCCAGACTGTCCCCACCGCTCCCTTTTGTATCTCAGAGGCATGGCTCATCTCTGAGGCCACAGTGATGATACACATCCTCTTTCATTTGGGAATGCATAACTTCTATACAAGTAGCATTCTTCGTAACATAGTTGATGCCCAGTGATTGTTTTTAAAATTCTTAAAATTGTGAGCTCTTGCAGACTTCCAACTTTTACCCTCCTCATTTCTCTTGTCACTAAGTAGAGGCCTGCAGAATGGAGGAGAGGTAGGCGGAGAACCAGCCTTTGCTGGAGCTAGGGAAGAGGGCTGTGGCAGGGCCTCAAATAATTTTGTTTTGTTCAATGTCATTTCCTTATAACATTGATGAGGAAAAAAATTCCCAGCCAGGGCCACTGTCTGTGTGGAGTTTGCATGTTCTTCCCATCACTGTGTGGGTTTTCTCCGAGGACTCTGGTTTTCCCACATCCCAAAGATGCGCACAGTAGGTGAATTGGTATGTCTGCATTGTCCCAGTCTGAGTGTGGGTGTGTGCGAGTGTGCCCAGCAGTGGAAGGGCATCCTTTCCGGGGTGGGGTGCCACCTCACGCTCGGAGCTGCCAGGATGGGCTCCGCCCACCCCTGAATAAGCAGGTGAGAAAATCATGATCTTGTTTTCTGTTAATCTTTCTTAAATATGGGTATAGCTCACATCTATTTCCATGTTTAATTTTAGAAGTGTTTTGGGTCTTTGAAAGTGTGGTGATGTTTTCATGACCAAAAATATGCCACAGGAACCTAACTCTTGTTTATATCAGTTAGACTGTAGTAAAATGATTTTGTTACACGGTTTCACTTATCAGTTGCAGTTCCCAAGGACCTATCAACGATGTTAAGTGAAGACTTACGGTACCCTCTGCCCTTGTGTTGCTTGGCAGGTCCATTTGCCATTTGCAGTGGTCGGCAGCACTGAAGAGGTGAAGATCGGCAACAAGATGGCCAAGGCCAGGCAGTACCCTGGGGCGTGGTGCAGGGTACGTGTGCACTGTTGGGGAGGGATTCTTCATGTTCAGCCACTGCGGTGGCTAACCGCGTTTCTTCCCTCCGTGTCATGTTCGGGGAGATCCTCCACCGTGGGCAGGGAGGGAGCAGCAGGGTTGCACGTCTGGCCGTCGTGGAGGTGAGGCCGACGGTGACCGGGTAGGGATACAATGGAGAGAAATGGCTGCAGAGCCCTAGTCTCAGGGAGGCAGCCTCTCAAGAAGGTTGGCTTGTGTGGGAAGTTCAGTGTAAATGTCTAATAGAAGAGAGTTCTTACCTAGGAGGCTGAACCAGTTTCATCAGCAGAATATAGGAAAGCTGAGAAGAGTTTCTTGCAAACAAGAAGATACATGTTTCGCCATTATCTCTTGAAAAATTGTTTCCAATGAAATGTTATCTCAGTTAATATGTGAGTTTTATATGCGTATGTATGAGTATTATGAGAATATCTGACCTGTAGTCTGTGGGCATGACCACAGTCTCTAACCTGAGAAGCTTTCCGCATGCCACTTTAATGGGCAGGGACTCTATTTAGCCCTGTGTGTTCGGGAGGAGGGTATCCGGTGCTATAGATTACGTCAGATGGGTACAGAAATTCCTTCATTGGTTTGAGATATATCAGTCCTCCTTTACCTTTGTTCTAAATGAAGGCAGTCAGTCTGAGGAGAAGAAACAGTACTTTTGAGATGCTTAGGAAAATTATAATTCTTATGAATCTTACCAACTTCTCTCTAATAAGAAAGTTTTCTTCATAGTGTCGTTGATACAATGAAAGGAGGTGGCATATAAAAACTGCCTTGTACAGCGCCAGACAGCATGGAACGGTAGACGCAGGCCTGGTGTGGAGCCGGGTGTCACAGAGTTTGAGTGTAGCCTCTGCTGCCTCTGTGAGAGCAAAGCCATGCTTCTGCACCTGCAAAGCAAGGGTCACAGTGTCTGCTTGGGAGCGTTATTGTGAAGGGGGAGGACAGTACCTTTAAAGCTCCTCCCACAGCACCCTGCACTGAGCAGGCATTTGGCAGTCACTGGTAGCATCAGTATTGTGCTCAGTGTTATCAGAAATCTTGTCTTCTTTAGGCAAGTAAAGCAGATCTTTGAGTAAATAGCACTGAGATTTCAGGAGTGATGGTGACAACCGCTTGGAAACATGACATAACATTTTCAGGGACATTATTGCTGATAGCTCTCCTCTTACCCCCACCCCCATCTCCTGCAGTTGAGAATGAAAACCATTGCGATTTTGTGAAACTTCGGGAGATGCTGATCCGCGTGAACATGGAGGACTTGCGAGAACAGACTCACACCCGCCACTATGAATTGTATCGGCGCTGTAAGCTCGAGGAGATGGGCTTCAAGGACACTGATCCTGACAGCAAGCCTTTCAGGTGAGGCCACCTAGCAATCAGGTGTCTCCCAGACAGTGATGAAGGTGGTGCGTTAGTGCATCGCAGAAGTACCTGTTGGACTGAGATATTGGAAGGGAAGCCCCTACTGGGGACAGGTAAATAGCATATATTGCCAGGTGTTGCGATAACCACTTTATTTGTATTATCTCAGCTAACTGATGTAGTTGATGTCATTATTAGCACCCTCATTCTACAGATGAGGAACTTAAGGCTCTGAAAGTGTAAACCTGCCGAGGTCCTGCAAGTGGGAAATGACAGGGGTGAGTTTTGAATGCCTGCTCTTAACCATCACACTCAAAGGGGCACAGCGCCCGGTCCAGGCATTTACAAAGGTGTGGCTGCTTCTCATAAGTTTCGTCATTCATTTTTGCCAAATCCCTTGACTTCCCAAGGCTCGTACCTTTTGAAGCACTCTTACCAGCTTTCAGTGAGTCCAACAACAAATGAGTAGGAAAGGGGATAACTTACAGAAAATGTCTTACGGATTTTCCCACATCATTGATGGGTGGAGATGAAGAGGCAAAATGTAAAGGAGAAAATATCAAAATTAATGTAGAATCAGTGGCCTTGCAGAGGCCCAGGCTCCATCAGAGCCAGTGATGGGGCAGGGCGCCCCCCGCTCCATGAGCTGTAAGTGGAAGGCGGGGCTGCTAGGCTGGGCCAGGCTCGCCACCTCCTGGTGCAGGAGAGGATTGCTTAATCCAGACTGAGCCCTTGCAGTTTCTTTTCTTTTTTTTTCTTTCTTTTCTTTCTTTTCTTTTTGTTAAACACCTATAGCACCTGGTCTTCCTAGGTGGTCTCCCATCCAAGTACTAACCAGGCCCGACCATGCTTAGCTTCCAAGATCAGATGAGATCGGGCTTGTTCAGGGCGGCATGGCTGTAGACTTTGCAGTTTCTTAATATAGCTGTGAGGTGTGTCTGGGTTCGTGCCTCTGCCAACTGGGGGCCACATGTCCTTGGAAAGACCGTTTCCTCTTGGTGGTTGGCCATGCGTGCGATGCTGCAGTCTCATTTCCCCTGGATCTGAGCTGCACTGGGGTGGAGGATTTTTTTTTCCTTAGAATGGCTTTAAAGATAGTTTGGTATAAAGTCTGGGCTGGTCTCCTGGTTACAGTGCTACTGTGAAATGCTGTTGTCATGTGTGAAAACATTGGTGGGAGCAAATGGAGACCCCAAAAAAGGCTTCTAACCGAGAAGTTAACTTCTAGACAAGTTGGCATCGTTTTTTCGAGCCCTGGGGCTTGTAAAACTGGCCCTTCTCAACCAAATGAAATGTCACTTTTTGAGGCAAGGTAGAAGATGTCTTTTTGTGTGCACAAGTTTAGCTAACTGAACCTTGAAATGCGTTGACCAAAAAATAGCCTCTACAAAGTCAGGCCTACTTTGTGGTTATTAAACCTAGTGAAAATAGTTTTTCTGTGGTGCAAGCTATCTTTATTTTTTCGTAGAATTTTTTTCATTCATTGGGTGCTCTCATTTAGGTCCAGGCAGTGTTGAGGAGCACTGGGCAAGAGTCAGCAGTCTGGGTTCAAGTCTTGGCCCTGTTATTACTCAGCTCCTCTACCTCTCTGGGCCTCCGTTTCTTATCTGTAAAACAAGAAACAGGGCTAGGTCAAGGGACAGTCAGACTTAGTAAAAGGACTTTTTATATAATGGGCAGGATAGTAACCCAGCAGAGTACCATGCCCTCCCTGGACCTGCCCCTATGCCCCACTTTCTGTCTGGTGTTTGGAGTTGAAGAGGGGTTTAAAATGTGAGTGAGCCTTGTCCCTGAGATGACCGTTGTTTTTTGCCCAATGGTCCCTGTCTGAACCATTCCTTCCTCATCTCAGAATACCACCACCTTCTCCTTGACTCTACCTGTTAGGTCACAGAAAGAGAGTTACCACTGTTCTCTCAAGAGAGCACAGTATTTTCAGGCCCAGGAGACCCATTCATTTTAGAAGCTCGTAGGCCTCAGTTCGCCAGCTGTGCCGTGCAGAGCAGGAGGCAGAGTTTCCATGGGAGCTAGGGTGCCTGGGTGCAGATCCCAGCTCTGCTACTTCCTCATTGTGTGAACCGGACAGATTACTAAACACCTCTGTGTCCAGATTTATCTGTAAAGTGAGAGGTGATGATAGTGCCTCCCTTACTGGGTTTTTGTAAGGATTAATGAATTCTCTCATGTAAATTGCTCCATAAACACTGGTGAAGTGTTATACTCTGGCGTGCCCTCCACCATATGGTTCCAGGAGATCATAATGGGGAGGAGAATTATGTTGTGTGAATTACCAGAAGAAAGGATGAACTGAGGTGACTATGCTCATTCCTCTTCCCATGACTTCAGTGAGCAAAACCTGCCTCTGCCGAGGAGCTGTGAGAATAAAAGAAGATAATATCTTTAGTTTCAAACCAGCCTGAATTGTGAAAAATTGTTCATTTACTTAGAAAAGGGTGCTTAACTACAATTAAAAGTTAAATTGGAAGAACTAAAAATTGCAAAAGATAGCATCACTTTAGGTACCCATGAGTGGATAACAGAACCCGTTCCTTTACTGTTTTCACGGACTGGAGGAAGCATTAGTGAGGGTTTCTGGTGTCTCGTTTACAACTTAATTGGCAGAAGTGCCTGGGGAATGTGATTCCGTGAATGCCTTGGTTGTTCTGAGTTATTTCTAAATAACTTACTATAGTTTGACTCTTTGGAATAAGATTTTATGATCTCCAGGAGTGGAGTTAGAAAACTGTATTTAGAAAAGTCCAATACAACATGCCAAGGTGATCCTGACGTGCTGCCAGTTTGGGAGGCACCATGCATCGTGACTCTTCTACAGGGAGGTCACACATAGCACTTTTGCTCAGCTCACTTGACTTGGGAACCCCTTTTTTTGAAGATCTAAACTAATGATCTCTGGAACACATTTTGAGTAGTGTTTCTTGGTAACGTTTCTATAAAAGGTGTCCCACTGCTTTTTAGAAAGAAGGAGACGTATTCATTATTTTAAAATCATCAAAAACCGAATTTCCCTCAAAATTTCATAGCAGGGAAAGTCATCTTCTGCCTTGGGCAATTTCTGATTCAGTTAATGGTGATGAAGAATTTATTGATGCTATCAAGCAAAATCAAATTCATGGATTATTTTATCATTCTATTATTAATACATTTCTTTATCTGTGGCTATATATCTTAAATTTTCAAGTCCAAATATTGCTGTTAGTATTAGCTGACAATCATGTTGGCCATACTTGTTTTAGTCTCATAAAATAGTGGGAAAGCTAAATGTACCTCTGGAAACTGAAAACACGTGATTGTCCATGAATAGGTAGTGTCGATACTCTCAAGGGCATCACTTAACCAACCAAAAGCATTGACTATAGAAGTAGAAACAGTCTTAATTAAGACGTTTTCTAATTGTTTAGTTCTCTGTATATCTACATGCACATGTACTCTCACCACTTGACTGTCCCTTTTCTCTGAAAAGGACAAGTGTGAATGCTGGGATGGCTCTGTATGACACCTAGGATCACCCAGAGGTGCTATGCCTTTTGGAGTGAGGACTTTGCATGAATTTAGTCCGTGTGTTAAGATGGATAATCCTGCAGACTAATGTTACTGGGACAGCTCTTGTTCTAGGGAAACTGCAAAGAGGAATAGAAATAGCACCTTACAAAATATTGGCAAGTGTTCCTCTGTTGGTATGGGTGTGGGTGTGTGTATCCTTAAGTTGTGTTATCAAAGGCGACGTTTCTCTAAATATATTTGTTCTGTCTTAGAGATGCTTAGTTGTGGCATTTCATTTAAAATGTCAGACTCTCATTTTTATAGACAATCAAGGGAATCAAGAGTAGGATAGGGTTTAAAATAAAACTCTTCCCTGCTCTATTTACAGCTGGTAATATAACTTGAACAATAGCAATTTTCTATAGCTTTAGATATACTCTTTTCTTGGATGGCTCATTGAGTCTGTTTTCTAAATTGGGGACTAGAGGAAGATGAATGGGGGGGTGGTAAAAGCACTGAATGCATTTTTCACTTTGCCCACATTTATTTCCCATAAGCATATCCTTAGAAAGTAAGTGCTATTGTAGCCACATCTTCTACTGAGGGTATTGAGTCTTAGAGGCTGTACCCTTGCCAAGATCAGTCAGTAAGATGCTGTGGCCAGAATCTAAAACCTGGTGTGCCTGGCTCCAGTACCCATGCATTTCGCTCCCTACACTACACCACATCCGTCTTCTAAAATTCTAAATTATATCTTCTTCAGTGTCTATCTGGTGTGCTGATCTGAAAGGCACCAGCCAGCCCAGCCACGCTTTCCCTTGTGTGAATATGTGTGGGATAAAACTTGACCAGTAAGAGACAACTTGTTAGTTCTGCATTGTGGTTATTGACTCATCTCTGGTTCTTGATGTGCTTGTCTTTCTGATCACCATGTAGCTAAAAGAAAATAGTGCCATTTTGTGTCATTTAATATGGTGAGTTTTAGCTTTATCTATTTTTTTTGGAAGAAGATGGGTAGAAATTCTGTGAACTGAAATTTCTTATTATACAACTTCATGACACTGTCCTTGTTTGTGGCTTTTGAATAGTCTTCAGGAGACATATGAAGCAAAAAGGAATGAATTTCTGGGAGAACTTCAGAAGAAAGAAGAAGAAATGAGACAATGTTTGTTATGAGAGTGAAGGAGAAAGAAGCTGAACTTAAAGAGGCAGAGAAAGAGGTAAGCCATCGACCTGTCATCTTTCAAGAGAGAGAAATAAGATGTTTTATTAATACTTCACATTTTCTAAGACTTCATGCTGTTCTGTGTACTTTCTAAGTACATTTTATCATATGTGTGACACAGTAACCTGCAAGAAAAGTAGGTTACATATTCTTATCCCCATTTTACGGAAGACAAAACTGAAATTCATAAAGTTAAGTGATTTGTGCAGTCATGAACCTAGTTCATAGCAAAGTTGAAACTAGAAACTAAATTTTGGGTCTCCAGACCTAGTCCCAAGTGTTTAGTAGCTCAGTATTTCTTCAATTTACAAGTCTATAAATGTGAGATTGGGATCCTGGAACAATTATTATTATTTTAGTCTGTCAATGAGCTAGACAGTGGCGGGCCCTTCAGCACTATCTGATGGGTGATGGTCTCCGTATACCATCGTGTCTGTGCTCATGTTGACCCCTTAGTGGGCATGCACTCTCTACGCCAGCATCCCTCTGACTCC
This sequence comes from Eonycteris spelaea, assembly GCA_003508835.1. NCBI lineage: Eukaryota > Metazoa > Chordata > Mammalia > Chiroptera > Pteropodidae > Eonycteris > Eonycteris spelaea. The sequence goes on along the minus strand of PUFA01000171.1, from coordinate 3,152,805 downwards.
ATCTTGTTCCCATGCCTAGGTCAAATTAATTACTTCATAGAAGTTCACATGGATTTCTGCTATAAATCCCATTGAGAGAGAGAGTGTAATATACTTGCCTCTGATGGTAGACAATGAGAATCTCAAGTGAACAGTACATTTCCAAATGAAGTTGTCTAAATTTCTAAATTGTCTAAATTCCTACCGTCCCCTTTTAATTTATCTTTATGAACTACTGAACTTAGAGGTTATTTAATGAGCTAAGCACTCAACACAGTTTTGCTGCAGAGAAAGGAAAGTGAACCTTATTTGCTGTTGACTTTGCGTACCAAGTGAATGCCGGGTAAAAAATCTGGAATCGCCTAGTAAGAATCTCTTCCTTCCTCCCTCCCTTCCACTTTTTGTTTCTGCATTGTGATAATTTCCAAATTCAATTTGTCAAGGGCCAGAAATATCTCAACATATTATTTGAATAGTTGTGTGTGTGTGTGGTGTGTGTGTACCTGTAGTCAGTTTGCAGCCTCTAAGTCATGTGTATTACACATTTTATAAAGAGCTATTCTTAGTACTAAGGTGAATTTCTTATTAGGGCATGAATAAGTTTTCTTTTCTTCTTTATGCTTTCTATAGTGAGTATATATTTTTTATTATCAGAAAAAAAAATGCATGGATTCCCTGTAATTCCAAGGGGTCCAGGTCTCACAGGCGTATAGGGCTCCCAGGGGCGTTCTTCCCATCTCGGCTCGGCTTCTCCAGGACCACCTGACACGGCGTCACTCCTGCGATCAAAGCACATGCAGCACACGGCACAGGCTTTCTTCCGAACGGATCCAGGCAACCTTATACCAGCAGACTCTCCCTCCCCTTCACCAGGCTTGTCCTCTTCTTTTTCTCTCCAGCTCCATGAGAAGTTTGACCTCCTGAAGCGGACACACCAAGAAGAAAAGAAGAAAGTGGAGGATAAGAAGAAGGAGTTGGAGGAGGAGGTGAGCAATTTCCAGAAGAAGAAAGCAGCAGCGCAGCTACTGCAGTCCCAGGCCCAGCAGTCTGGGGCCCAGCAGACCAAGAAAGACAAGGACAAGAAAAAGTAAGCGGGTGTCACCCCCATGCGTGGGGCCCTCTAACAGTTTATTCCTCTTGCATGTACGTCTCTACCTTTCCCATTCACAGACTGGAAACTGGTCTGTTACCAGAAAGATAAAAAAAACGAGTATTTCCTCTACAGTGCAGGGAAGAGGTTCAAGGTTTTTAAAGTATTTTTGAAGGGTACACTAACATTAATTTATGAAACTTGACCACATGATCGAGCAATCAGGGCTGGAGGGACCTGTCATCTCCAGTAGCGTCTTCTGCACCAGTAGTAGGACTTTTGAGAAGAAAGTTTATTTCTCTTCACTACTCTTTGGAGACAATCCTCGTGACTCCTGTTAAAAAGCATCCTAAATTATGATTGTTAAAATTATTTTTCTATTCTGTGTTGTAAGGCTTGATAAGCCAGTCATTATTCCCAAAGTGAAAGATTTGGAAGAACTGCTAGTGGCCACTAGTTTTCCTCTAAATTCAACAAGATGATGAATTGTTTTATTGTGAAAATGGGATCATAATCCCATCCACTTAAGACATCCCTACCAACTCTTAAGACAACCTATACACACACGCAAAAGGAAACATTTTTAAATATGGCCATGATTTAATGTGCCGAAGGCTCAGCTTCTGCTCTTGTATTGGTCACTTCTGATGATACGCAGTGGCAGCTGCCCAAATCCAGTGAGAGCTTTGGGCCTTCCTGATAGTCTTCTGTGATTTGAAGCTCTGCATCAAATCACCTGAGAGACTAGAGCGTGCAGTTGTATGACAGTTACTCTTGGTTTGAGAGGAAGCACAGTGGTCAGTAAGATACCTTTGAAGAAAGCCTTGGTGGCGGCCGATGGCGAACCCATGGCCGCTGCACTTTGCTGTCTGACGCACGGTGCTCTTAGGGCGGCAACAGGTAACTCAGAACGTGGTTCAGGATCCTTGCTCTTCATCCTGAGAATTCTACATTTAAAAAAATGTAGCCAGCAGGGTCGAGTCTGCACAGTAATCAAGACCCATCGTGGGCAGTGAGCACGACCGTGGTGCTCGCTTAGTCTGGGTGAACACGCAGACTCGCCCCCGAGGAATCCTATTACGTCACCTACGATAGGAATCAAAATGCACCGCTACAGCGACACGTGGATAGAGTTTTAAATTATACTTTACAAACTTTACAAGCTCTGAGACAGCAGAAAATGTGTCAGAAAATAAGAGCAAAGGAGCAGGCACATATTCTAGGCAATAGAAAGCAGTTGATGTAGGTGAGATGTGATTTTAATGGGGTTGTACAGACCCACCTGATCAAAGGACTATAGGGGCTGAAACTTTAGTTATTCTGGATTGTTTCCGAGAGTAACAATTGCCTAGATTGTAATCCAGTTCAAGAAAGAACTTTGTAGCAACACACACGGGGAAAGCATCCGTCCCTAACGGTGCCGTTCCCCATGCAGAGATTCAGAGATTACTGTGCCTCTTCCAGTTAAGACAAAATGGAAGCCATTTGGCATCATACCCTTGTTGATCCCAATGAAGCCAAGATAAAAATGTGTGTGTGTGTGTGTGTGTGTGTGTGTGTGTGTGCGCGCGCGCGCGTGTGTGTGTGCGCACATCTATAGGCATGAATGAAACAGAAAAAGCTGCTGACTCACAGCTTAGGAGACCCAAAGTCACGTTTTTCTTACCCTGAAGCACTGAAGTACATAAAGGTACATATTTTAGAACTCAAAATGTTTTTAAAAGACCAGCAATGTTCCAAGGATATTTCTTGTATACTGGTTGTGCCTTTAAGCAATAAAAATTCCAAGAGCTGATCAGTATTGTGCCTCCACATTAAAAAGTCTCTCTAGTAACAGACTTCTAGTAACAGTGTAGGGAGGTTTTTCCTTGCCCTTTTGAACATTTTAGGTTATTTTCTTTCCAACCTTGGGCCTTAGAAATGTATAATGCTTTTCAGATTATGTAAAGTGTGTGTGAATTCTATTTTAGCCTTATTTATACTTTCTCATTTATTATTAATGGAATTAGACTTAATTTGGTGCACAATAGTCACCAGGTTTTGTGCCTGACAATGGCACATATTTTTGGTAATTTCTTCTAGGTTCTTGCCCTTTTCCACACTTTCCCATTTGAACAGTGAAAACAACTGTCAGTGGAGAGTTTTGGTTAGAGAGGACCACAGAAAGACAGTAACCAGGGTAACCAGAGCAGCACTTTGAAAATAAACGGAAGACTCTTTCCTCGTCGTGGAGGAGATTCTGGAGTCGCCACACATGCCACTTAGGAGCTGGCGTATTCTAAAAAAAAAAAAAATGTAGAGAGAGATGCGTGTTTTTTCACCAAGTATGTTTCCATCTCAGAGCTTAACTTAGTTTTTCTAATAGCTTTAAATTCTGTTGGGTTTTTTTCTAATTTAATGACATGCTCCCTTTTTAACGTAGCTAAGGTTTTATACTTCTCCTTGACCTGTAGTGGCATGAGAACATAAAACATTTCCTAAGATTACAAAGTAGAACTAACCCTGACACTACCATTAGCTGGACCCTACCTCCTGCCATCTCTGGCTACCAAGTCACTTTCCTTGTTCGCGGCTACGCCCCAGTGGTGGGACTGCCCGAGGGTAAGTTGTTCAGTAGACAATGTTCATCTTTTCTGAAAACTTTGCACAACTGCCAGCAGGTATTCGCTGGTTAAGATGCATCCATCCCAAAAGAAAGTTTTAAAATCCATCATTTTACAACTGTACCTGGCTTCTGATAACTATAGTTTACATAATCATCCACTCATCTTTTAAAAAATAATAATAATAATTTGATTCTTGCTGAGAAATGAAGTTGCATGTTTTGGGCTTAACTACACAGTTAGACATGTGGATCGCAGATTGGGCACTCCCTTGGACCTGCAAGAGGGGGAAGGCTCTGGCATTACTGTAGCTATAACTATGTAATGATTATCCTTTGTATTTTCCTTCCCAAGTAGATTAATAGCATGTCCTCTATCCACTGTATTCCAATCCCCAAGTTAATGGTTCAGAGTCATTTATAGTATATTTATTCTCTGACTCCAGCAGCTCAAAAATGGAAGATGTAGTTCCTATTCAGTACTGGTGTGATGCCCAAATCTAACAGATAATGGTTTTATGTTACTGGAGAAAATGAAAATCAAACAGTAAATCCTTCTACTAGAACATGTAGTGCTTTCAAGAAGTCACTTGTGAATTCTAAATTACATGCAAATGAAAACTAACCACGTGTTCTTTAATTCAATATTAAAATGTTGCTTTTGCTTGTCATGTAGAATAGCTCACTCAAATTTTTGGTTTTGATTTCTGTCAATTCCATAATCATTGCATGAGCATTCACTGTCACCGAATGCTGGTGCTGGCGCTCCTAATTTTCCTTTCTCTTTTTATTTATTATTATTTCTAACTTTTTTGTTTTGTTTTTTAACTTGCAGTGCAAGCTTCACATAAAGCCTGGCAAGCCAAGGATGGTCCCGCATTCACCTGCTTTTGCAGTAATATTGTATCTCTGCCATCTGTGTCCTTTTGTTTTTTTTTTATTTTGTTTTGTTTTGTTTTTTTACCCTTCCCCAGACACCAATAACTATTATTAACTCATTGTGCTGAATGTTGTTGGGTAGTAGAAAATGACAGAACAAGGGAATAACAGCAAAAGTTATGTGCAGCTAGACTTTGTTTCTGGAAAGTAAATGATTTGCCTTTTATGCCTGTTCACAGTGGCAGCAGGAAGCATGCCTGTTACTTGTATGTTGCTTTGGACTGAGGGAAGGAGGGTAAATTGCTGTGTGTAAGTCTGACAGGAAAATTCACTGTAGCAGCTGAACTATGAACCTGAATAACCATGACAACAACTTTTCTTGATTATTCATATCCATGATGGCAAAAGCCCTGAACTTACTCTGTCTCTTCTCCCCACCTGCTGCAAACCCAAGGTAGCTTTGTTCGTAGGCAGAAGAGTAAGTAAGCTTTATATGACTTTTACACTTGCATGGACTTATTATTATAATATTATTTGGCTTGGTTTGTGGGTCTCTTCAGACTGACCGTCTCATCTCATGGCTTTAAAAATGTGTCTGAATCCTCTCTCTCAAATTTGGGCCAAGTTAGACTGTAATAGACTATGATTATGTTCACTTTTATCAGTGCAACCGTGATCGTCTCACAGAGAGCAATCTCGAAGGTTGGATAGTATAACGTTGCTTAGTAGAAGAGTCTACCAGGGATGATGGGCTTTCCACAGCCTACTTACTATCTGTAATTAGCAGTCTTATAAACACACCTAAATTTGCTCTCACTGGGCTGAGAAGGAGAACCTAGTGACTGATGCCAGGATATCGTTATTTCTAATAACATTTTTCAATAATCATCAGGAGAAAATTTTCAGAAACCCTTCCAATAGAAAATTTGCTATAAGCTGTGCAGCACAAATTTGTCAATTTCAGGTAGAAATTATACAAACCTATGATTCAAAGAAAATAGAAATTCGACTTTACATCTAACCTCCTTGCACGGAGTCCTTTCGATGTTTGCCAATAAAGGGAAGAAGAAATTGAGCAGCTGGTTTTTCAAATCCATGTGTCTTGAAGGAATTTCCTCACCTTTCCTGTCATTATGCCCAAGACCTATAACCCCATCAATGAAGATTAGGAGTAACCCATATGCCAGGTCATGGATTATACCCCAAATTTGTATGGAAAAGGGCATATTTAATCTCTTCTCTGTGTTCCTTTGTGCAGCTTATCCTTTCCTTTTCTTGATTTCCCCCCTACCAAGATCCTCCCAGCTTTCTAACTCTGTGATCTGTTTCTTCCTTGAAAGAATAACATTTCTGATGAACCCGATATTTCACTTCTGCTTTCCTTCAGGCCTTCAGTTATACATTAAGGAAATAGGACGAATACACTGTACCTCCCCTGACACACACACACATAACTTCTTAAAATATTAAGTCTCTAGTTGATTCCAGTAACAACTTATTTTTCCCTTCTCTTCATCCTCAACCATACTCTTAGGGGAAAGAAGCAGTGGTCTTCCATGAACTGATTTAGGCTTAATTAGGCAAAGTAAGAAATGAGTTTCATGGAAGCCCAAACTAAGCTGGGCTAGAAACTGCACACCAGGAACAGCAATAGTGATATAAAGACAGGTTTAGGAGAAACTGGACCAAAGCTTTTGTTTTCGCTTCTGTTTTTTAATGATTCTAGTGTGATGGCAGCTGTGGAGCAGCCAAATATCAGAGGGCATGCTGATTCTAACCATGGGCTGATCTGCTCATATATGTTGTGCACCAGACAGAAGCTTGAATACTTGTGTTGTGTGCTTGTCCCAACCACTGCTTGTGTGAGCATTTTTTGCCTTGAAAGAGCAAATACACTTTTAAATTCTAAAAATGCATCACTTTACAATGGTCATTTTTAATTATCATACTAAGGCTTAGCCATGAAAGGCATCCCGCTGACTTTTTGATTCTAAGATTATTTGATTTTTTTTTTCCCCATTACAATTTTCACAGTAAAATAAATCATATGGAGAGTCAGGGAATAAAACCTCAAACAACAATAGAGAGAATATGGAAGCTTTTTAAAAAATGTGTTGCTTCTGAACTTTTCTCGGCCCCTGCTCCAGGCCCTGTCTAGCTTGTTATTGCTGCCCTTCTCTCCTTTCTGTGTCTGTGCCTTTTTCCACAGTAGTCCTTGGCTCTGCACGGAGTAAACGATACCCTCCAATCTAATTGGATGTGCTTTCGCCTTTGCATGTAAGTACGCTAGTAAGAAGCCTTCGAGATCTTTGACTTTTTAAAATTAGAGACATGGGATAGATGGACTTTGTTTTCTTTTTGGAGGGGTGGGGCGGGTAGGGAGGCAATGGTTTGAGTAGCTTTTGGTGTAAAAAAAAAAAATTAAATATATTTAAAATGGCCACATTTAGATCTTTTTCACAAGAAACCCGTAAATTCAGTTCTCCCTTGCTATCGGTATGGAAGTCAGAAATTCCTGATCCCAGTCTGTGTTCTACACAGCATTGTGAGTGTCATTGGATGGTCCAGGGGCCCGTGGTTCTGACTCCATAAATAAAGCTAGAATGAGGAACCACTGCCTTCCACCTGGAGAAGATCAAGAGGAAAAAATTTTTTATGCGAGGTTGCTTCTAGGCTATTTAATTTTTTGGTCTTGCCCTTCTGCTAATTGCTGGCTTTTTTTTTTTTTTTTTTGCCTAGACAGCTCTAGCTGGTCCCTTTACATCTTTTGGTCAGCCATAGTGACCATCTTTTTGCTCCTTTCAGACTTTAGATACCCATAACCCTTGTGCATGTAATAGACATGATGGAAAAACATTCATGAGAATTTATGGGCCGTTCAGAGACTATGTTTTCCAGCGTAGGCTCTTTATTAATTGGTCAAAGTTTGGTCCAGAAAAGGCATCTTAACCAGGGGAACATTTATCATAAAACTGGACACAGGTTACTTATTATCTTCTTTCTTTGCTTTGTAATCTCACCAGCAATAACACTTATTCTTCATATCTCGTGCACCTCAAATAGACTTGGTTTCCTCACGTTCTTGACAGATCCATAAGTGTTTCACATACAAACTGTTGAATCAGGTTTGTCGGCTGTTACCAACCCACATCATACTGTCTCTGTGTGGTCCTACCAAAACTGTCCATTCGGATCTCTTTGCTTTGTCATTTGCAAGTGTCTAATATTGTCAAGTCTCAACTTCCAGAAGTTTAGGTTTCATTGATGCATATGTGATGACTGACTCTTTAGTGGAAATGATAACCCACAAAGTCTAGATTGTACGTAGGTATGAAGGGAATTTTTTAAATAAATTGAAAATTAAGCTGTGAACAGCATTAGAACTTTGTCTATTTCTTAATTTTAAAATATGCTGATATGCCTTAAACTGTAGTTGTAGACCATTGTCATTTTGCTGTTTGAAAATAACTGATGTGTTTCTAAAACTTGTGTAATCTACTTTCAGTGTTAATGCAGAATTGTCATATTTGTAAGCTGCATGTTAGACTGTTTTTTTAAAAACTAAAATAATTGTATTAATGTGAAGCCTATCATTTTTTTCAAGTATGAAAGTAATCACTTAGCAAACATGCTCAGTAATTTTGTGTCTGTTAAGGTAGGAGAGTGGTGGACAGGTAATCTATGCATATATCACTAGTGCCAAGACATAAAGTGGGGGAAAATATATTTTTACCCAAACATTGTGTGCCCTCTTGTGAGTTCTTTTTAATCACCGTTTGATATGCATATGTACCTGTGCTGATTATATTGGATAAAAGAAATAGGTAAGAAAGAGCCTCATGCTTTCCAGCCCTGTCCGGTGGGCGTCACATGCTACCATCTGGGCAGCACCAGTTTCTCCAAGACACTTAACCATGTGCTGTCCTGTCCTTCACATGCTGTGTCTGCACCGTTCTCCCCCATTCCGTACCCTTCTGTCCTGATTCGTGTTCCCCGGCACCCCGCTGCTTCTAGGTCCAGCTGAGGCACCCTCCTCTTCCCTAGCCTCTACTGCCACCGCTGCTGCTGCTCAAGGCCGTGCTCAAGGAAGTTGTCCCTTTAACTGACACACTGCTGTTCTTTCACAGTTCACTGTAAAGAAACTCCTTTTTTTTTTTTAAGACTTTATGAATCAAATTTGAATCTGAACTTTTCTTTTTTCTCTTCTGTAGCTTCTTCTTTATGTAACCATCCAGTTGACAAGCCCTACTCTCTCCTAATGGACATAAAGCATTAGAAGAGCAGGAGCTGTCTGTTCACACGTGTTGGGGAAGAGTTACCTCATTACCACCATCGCCTCCTTTTCTTTTAAAGTCTGGGTCAAATATTGCTCTGCTGTTTGTACTTGTCAATGTCTGTTTACAAACCACTACCTATAGTGGTTACTGAAGTGACTTATCACTACCAAAAGCAGTAATACTTTACTTAAAAGGAAATTGAGTGAAGCAGAACTTGAACCACGACCCTAGGTAGCCTTCAATTGGGATCCTCTAACTTAGCTGTCATATTCTTGAAGCTGCTAATCCAAGAAATTGTGGACTGAAGACAGCATGTTCCCTGGTCTGAGGTGGCCCCCACCTCCAGAACCCACAGACTTGATCTCATGTTAACTCCAGACCTTTCCGTCCCATGAACAACATTCTGAACAGCCCCCTCAGGACCCTCAGCCATCAATCAGGTCTTAAGATCTGGGCAACGTTTTCCTTCCTTTTTGTTAGTTTTTTGGGTTGCTTTGAAGTTTGAGAATCTTAATTTGGTATTGCATGAACAGAGATGGCTGCATTTTTTTTTTTTAATTTGGAGTGTTCTATTGATACAATGTTTTTATTTTTCAGCTGACCATCTGCCTCTTGAGAGAGAGAAGTGGGCATCCCTTCCTTTAAATTCAGAACCATTGTTGTTTTGACTTTTTCTGTTACCTGCATCCCTTATATAAATTGTTTGGGGTTTGGAATTGTTTTGGGGGAAAAATTTTTCCAGTTAGCCAGTTGTTTTATGTATTGGTTATTCAAACTTAGTTTTGGTATCAAAATTAGGCTAGTTTTAAGCTCAAGGGGAAATTTAAGTGAAGTTTCAGTCACAGAATTGTGTTTTCAGTGCTCTCCTCATCTCACACACACACAGAAAATCCCTTTGCTGTCACTGGGGTTTGGCCTACAAGTCTCCATCCTATTTAATGTGTGCCAGTATTGGGTAGATGACTTTTCTGCCTCTGGGACTCAATTTATATGTAAAGGTATCTTAAAATACTTTTCTGCATCTTTATTTATTGTGGAGCTCTGCTTTACCTTGTATCCTGAGTTGTGTTTTGGACAATGGGAAGTGAACCCCAAGCAAGTACATATCTTGTCCCAGACAAGTGTCACTAGCAGTGGTTCTGATCCACATTGTCTTCTCAGAGTTACCCAGGGAGCTTTCTCCACTATGTCTGCAAAAAAAGTCACTTCATACACACTTAGTGTACACACACACACACACTCTGCCAGTTGAATCTGATTTCTCATGCTGACCCCATTGTGACGGGCTAGATTACTTTATTAGCAGTCACCTCAGGGGCAGTTTTCATAGTCAACGGACAATTTTCAAATTATATTTTAGAGCATGAACATACATTTTAAGTTACCTTTTAATTTCATTACTTGTCTAGTCTTTGCTTATTTCCATCTTTTTTCAGCCCCATTGTAGGTGGGTCACAAAAATACTTTTGGTGGCATGAGTTGCATTGGGTGAAGATCCTTAGGAGTGTCCCCTCTGTTTAAGAATAGTGACATAGGTTCCTGCTGAAAGATGAAATGGTGAAGCAACAGTCCTGCCTCTTGAATCATCTGATTCTTGGGAAAATGTTATTTACAGCAGCAGTCCCCAACCCTTTTGGCACAAGGGACAGGTGCTCCTATGAGAATCTAATGCCTGATGATCTGAGGTGGTGATGCTAGTGCTGGGGAGCAGCTGCAAATGCAGATGACACTTTGCTTGATCACCCGCTGCTCACTTCCTGCTGTGCAGCCGGGTTCCTAACAGGCCATGGACGGGTACTGGTCCTTGGTTGCGGACCCCTGATTTAGAGCACTTGTATGAGCATACTGGCAAGAAGCTTTCTTTACTTAGACACTATGACTTTTAAAATGCAATAGATTCATCTGAACCATTACATGATCAAAATATGAGGTAAGAGCTATCACTTCCAGTATAATCTATAAGGATAGAAATCTGCAAGTGATGTGACCAGTAGTTGGGTTAGTGGATAAGTGGTTACTGACTCAACTGATGCCAGAGCAGGACAAACTACATCAACTAATGTATTGTGTGTGAGGCCACTGTAATCACTAAGTACAAAAATTGGATTTATTTTTAAACTCCTTATTTTTAATATTTGAATGTCAACTTTACCCTATGATTCATTTTAAAAACAAATTCTGCATCAGAGTGTAGACATTTTTGAGCAATATTTAAAAATCAAATTAGGCAGGATTATTTTAAGTAGATAAATGTGCAGTCTGTTGTTACTAATCCCCTTTTCCCCCTTTTTAGTCCCCAGGTTAAAAGAAGTGTAATAGTAATCATCTTAATGGGAGGGGTTCGGGGGAACAGACTATTTTAAGTAGGTTGACACCTGTTCAGTCATCTAGAGAAAGCTGATCACGGATGCCACTGGTCAAATGCACTGCCATCTCTCCACTGATAGGGTATTTTACTTCAAGTGGTTTCTTTTCTCAGGTGTTGAACTGGTAGTTTCTCAAGTTCTCCAGGCTGACCAACTTAAGAGAGATGAAATCATCTGGGGCTAATTATCAATAACAAAAGTTTGCTTATCCCAAGGTAGACTGTGGAGAAGAAAAGGAGAATTGAGCCATTCGAACCTATTTTCATGGATAACAGGCAACAGCTTTTATTTTCCATTCAATCTTTGAAAATATATGTATTACCTGATTTCAAATACAGACTCTGCTTTATTGCTACAAGTGTGGGCTAGATGGTCTACTTGAGACTAGCATAGCACTTGTATAAAGGAGAGATCTGATCTGAATCACTACGCACTGAGCTGGGGCAGATAAAATTAGATCATCATCTTAACTTGCTTGGCCCCCTTTTCCCCCCATGAACTACCTACCTATCAAATGAAACCTTGTTTTAGTTAAGTTTTTTTGCCTATCATTGGCCCAGTTTTTGGGTAAACAGTTCTGGATATCTAAAAAAAGTACATAATTTTCACAGTATGGAAATGATGTTGTGATGTTGGTATCCAAAGCCTTTTGCTTTGTAGATTACTGTCCTTTCTACCCTAGAGACTGATGGTGATGGTGATGTGGTTCACTTTGAACATCTTTGTACCTGAATTCATAAGAGAGAAGGGCATTTAGTCCTTCTGATACCACCTGGCTTTCAGATCAACCTCTAGCAAGCAGTTGGGACCCCAGGGTTGATGAAAAGGGATTGAATGTATTAGTTTGAAGGCTAGATTTTGAGTCTAGGTATCCACTTACCTCCCTTTCCAACCTTCCTACTCTGACGAGTAACTACATAAATGAGATCTCTTGGTTGTTAGTGGAACATCCAGGTGAAGTACAAATGATTTCACACCTGACTCAAATTGGTTATGTACTTGCAGTGCTGTGAGTTGCATGGCATTTCAGTTCACTGGGGAAACTTTCAAAATGTGGCACTTAAGAGGAGGTGGAGGCTGTTATGAAGTTGGTCTCTGTCCCACGAAAAAACTATGTATGGGGGAAGGGTGCAAAATAACATTCTACAAAAAGCTTGGCTCAACCATGCATTCTCTGCACGATGTTTTCAGACCCCTGAAAGTTGCAATTCTAGCTCTCCTTGCCTTTTATTCACATCCATCCATCCATCCACTTCCTCACACCCACCCTCTTTATTCTATATACTGTACCAGTCCTACATTAGGTGCTGGGGATATAGCCAGAAACTGTGAATTGCACTTTCTCTCCGAATACATAATAAGCACAGTAAATTTTTGGAGTAAAAGAAAAGGTAAGCCCTTCCAATACTAAGGTGCTGAAGATAGATTGTTGTCTGGTAAAGCAAAAGCCCACCCCCATGCTCAGTTGCTTTCCGGTGGTTGCTTAAGGTTGCCCTTCATTCTGCAGTCTCCTCTAGCCTAACAAAGCTGTTTCTGAGAAATGAGAAACCAGTTCACTGGGCCTATGCTTTTCTATTGCCCTACTGTGGTATAACATAATAAGGTCAACAATTCTGGTATTTGATCTGTTACAAAATAAGTTGTACTTTTAAGTCAAGAGAATGGGAGAGGTTCTCACTTGATCCTTAACCCAGAAGCCCCTGGGAACTAGAAGTGTGAGCTCTTCTCATATTTTTCTGATAGACATTCTTAGTTACTTCTTATTACACCTTTTCAATAATCTGTGTCGAAGGGAGTCATGTCTGTCTTACAAGTATCTTACATATTAGTATGTCATATAAACAATTCAATATGAAAGAAAGCTTTCATTTTAGTTCCCCAATGCAGGCTGTGCTAAAGTTTGCACTTTGTTTCTGACCTAATGATTTATCAAATCCAACTACAAGGGAAAGCATTGTTTTAATTTATAAAACTTTTGGAGTTTTTTCTCTTCGGTATGAGATCTATCTAGCCACCATCAACCCCATACCATGGCAGATCTTGCTCATTTCCCCAGTCCTCCATGCAGATTCCTGTGCCTTAAGTGATGTGCTCTTGTAACTACAAATGTATTGCCTAACTTGTTCAACTACTCATTTGCCATTTCTCCCAGGAACTTAGATGCTTCATTTTCCTAGAAGCACCATCTAGTGGCCAAAGTTCAAAACGTTAACAGGCATAGGACACATTCTATCAACAGTTTGAAGGCTAATTTCAAGAATTTTGGATGTTTCAGAAGTAACAATTACGTTAAACAAAAATTCATGTTACCAAATAGAAAGGATAAAGATTTGAAGTGAGTTAAAACTTGAACCTTGTTAAAAATTCTTAGCTATTTGGCACTGGACAATTCTCTAACCCCCAACTTGCTAATGTACACCAGCCATGCATGCTATCTCCCAGGATGGTTGTGTGAACATGTGGTACAGTATCTTCCCTTTCCAGTTGAAAATGTACTGACTACCTTAAAAATGAACGTAAGCTCCCCACCACGTTGGCCAAGCATCAGTGACTTAATCACATTACTGCTGCTGTGGCCGGTAATGCTCAAGCACAACTTTGTTTCAAAAGTAAATTAAAAAGCTTGAAAATCTAGGCATGTAAAAAGTACAGAGGAAACACGGGTGTAGGTTCTAACGACGAGAAAAGTACTTGGGAGGTAGACATCAATGTCTTAAATCCCTCAATGGTGGGAATGTAGGCTCATGCTCACCGGCTTGGCTGAGTGAAGAGCTACGCTCTAGCTTCCTTCAGAGCCAAAGGCAGTGCTGGTAACATTTCTGATAAATTAGTTATATGACATTTGGGTGCACTCCCCCTTCTCAGTTCTCCCCTACCCCTCCACATTAATATAAGCCATTTGTAGAAAAAAATGCCAGTTCTCCAGTAACGAAATGTCATACAGATCTTGTAGAGACTAGCTTCTAGTCTGATCAAGAGTTAGAACATGCACTTTGACTTTTTCTGTTGAATGGTGGATTGAATAATTCATGCCCATCAGGTTTGTTCCTTTGCCTTTGTGGGGGCTTCATGGAATTGATAGGTTTTCTAACCACCAGGCAGAAAAGGTCAAGTTTCTAAATATTGGAAGTTTGTAATGCCAAAATGTCAATCAAGTAATTTGAGAGAGGCTAATGAGAATAGTTTCAGGTAAACAGGATCTAATTTAACAGCAGGAACATTTTTAATAAAAAGTTCCTGTTCAAGAATATTGTCCTTTTTTCTGCCTCAATCCATGAATTCAGGGCCCTCAGCCAAACTTCTCCAAGAGCCCATTGTAACCCAGGTCTCAGGGGCAGCTTTCAGGAGGGTCTGTTCTCCAAAATCCTATCATTTAACTATGGGTTAAGTAAGCTTTGAGTTATAAGAGAAGCCCAATCATCCCAATTGTTTCATGAAAATACTAATGTTCCAAACTGACTTACCAGCAATTTTTGATTAGAAAACCTCAAGATCAAATAATCAAAATCTTACTGTCCTCTAACTTCTGCTCCATCTATATACAGCTACTGAACTACAAATGAAATACTCTGACCCTGGACTCAATTTTATCACTAGCTTTTTGCATAAAATATTACTCATCTATTAAGTACAGGTGGAGAGAATTAGATGCCATTTGCTTTATAGAAATGAATGTATGTACAAACTTCTTGAAACTCCCATAATTGAGAATTAGGAAACAGAACCAGAGGAAGATTATAATTGGGATATTTCAATGTTTATCTACAAAGCCAATCTCTTGATATCTTCACCCCTCAACAGTTCATTTTTATCTTCCCTCCTCCCCCTTACATGTCAGTAAAAGCTTTCCCTTTCATTGGGTTGAAAGATCAGAAGTAGGTAGAGGTAGCCAACTCTACCACAATAAGTTCAGGACAGTCAAATGTTGACAATACCCTGCCTCTGATAAATTGAACAAAATGAATAAATTAAAAATGCCTGCCCTCACAAACAGTTCCATTAAGATGAGAATTTACTGTTTGGAAGGTCCACAGTTCACCAGAGAGAAAATAAAGGAAAAATTCTTATTATCAAAACCCACATCCCTGACATTTAAATCCTCTTCATGTTTTATTTTCTGTAAAGCACATTCTTGGTTTTTATCATTTTCTACAGTTTCGATAGCAGTGCCTAAGCCATCAGGAACTTCCTTACACCTCTTCAAAACAGAAATAAGAGACACAATGGTTAAGGACAACGTTTATTGCTACCAGAGGCTTTTCTCATCAGTACATGGTTGATTCTGACTGCAATACCTTATTCAGACTGCACAAGGAGCTCGGATCCAGAAGTCATTAAGGGAAATATAGGTAGGCGCTCGAAAGACAGAGTAACTTTTTGTCAAGAAAATCCTAATAGCTTATTAATATAAAACTAGGGTACTGAATTCAGTAATTACATGTTACAGACCCAAATCATAGAGCTGCCAACATTTAGACAGTCTCCCACTGATTATAGAGCTGAGCAGTTACCCTTCAAAAAAATTTTTTTAAATCAAATTTTAGTTGTTACATGGTTCTTTGGTGAGCACCTGGATAATATTAACTTTATCACAAATGGTTTAATACAAATGTCAAAAATGCTTTCAACAAATCTTAGAGTGTCCTAATTACATGCCACTTTTAAACTTCGGTTTAAGATAAAAAACAATTTTGTTTCCAAACTCTAGATCTTGAAATGAAACAAAAAAAGTGGTAATGTGAGTCCTTTTTCTATTACCACATCTGATTCAAATGAGGGCAATTCTCAAGTACCTTTTTCAGATTAATTTGAATCACGGATTAATACATGGCTGTTGAACTGAAATAATTTGTTCGCAAATTCCTAAAAGATAATTTTGAGGGTTTCCTAGTCAGTGGAAATGAGGATATAGATCAACATGCATTAAATTCATTAAGTATTCAATGAAGAAGCAAGCAAAGCAAGAAGAAAATTAAGTCAGGACACTGGAGATAGGGTTTGCTAGCTATGAATTTTGGAACTTTAAAAAAAACCACTGACTGAATTTTTGACATAGGGGCAATCTACATTTTGGCAGAGGAAAAAAAAGGGTGAAACTGACATACGGTAAATTTCTTACTTTAAAAATTGTTTGGATCTTTTGAATTTTATACTTTTTCTGGTCTTTAAGTGCTTAAATAGTATTTAATTCTAATTAGCCACACAAGCAAATGGTTTGTTTTTATTTATTTCTGGCTCACTTCAAATCAGCCTGATAAAGGTATGTACCTTTAGATAGCCTTCCCTAGCTTTCCACGTTCCCAACCCCAGAGTAGTCTACCTCAGCTTGCACTTAAAGGTAACACCTGAAGCTACATGACAGACACAGGCTGCAAAGGTGGACACGGGGAATCATGCCCCTCTTGCCGTGATAAATCAGTGCCACATACAGAACCCACATTCTCTGAAGCATTATCTTCGTTATAGAGCCGTTTGATTCCATCATAGAAGTCATCCACTTCCATTTCCTCTACTTTGCGTTTAGCAGAGGTATGCTTGCACCCACTGGCAGCTGGGAGATGATGACAGAAGGCTGCTGTACCTCTGACTGGCACTTCTGGTTTGCTGTTGTCCTTGGAGAAATCTGGGCCTGGGACAGAGGAGGGATGTAATCTGAACACTCCTTTGTCACAGGTCACCAGGGTGTGCTTGAGGGGACGGTAGACATAAACGGAATTTAGAGGCAGGGAAGACTGCAGAGTAGAAAGGTGATGTGCCACAAGCTCCCGACAGTGGATCAACTGGGAGCTATCCATCTGAGCCAGGGAGGAAAAAGTTGATAATTTTATTAATATAGGCTGCTCTGTTGTCTTTGCTGGCCACTTTTCCTCCCTATGCCCTTTGCAACCCCAGGTTTCTTTTCTCACCCAATTACCTTCTACCTTAAACTCATTTAATCCTCCAGCCTACCTACCCATTATCTTAGGAATTATGTACAAATCCGTTATTTCTAATATAAAGCTCTTTAGAACTTCAATTCTGTATGTGCAATTTTATGAACATCTTCATGAAAGCAGAAACCATTCTCTTGTTCTCTGCTATATATCCAATATTTGCTTTAATTAGTTCAGTCTATTCCCTCTGCATAGAAGGACCTTCACCTCACAATGACTCTTATAATCTCTTCAGTGAAGACCAAAGGTACAGATAAACACAAAATTCATTAAGAATTTTACTTGTTTTTAATTATTATCATTTATTATTATTTATGCCTACAGCATCTGGTTTTCCTAGGTGGTCTCCCACCCAAGTACTAATCAGGCCCGATCCTGCTTAGCTTCCGAGATCAGAAATCAGGCTTGTTCAGGGTGGCATGGCCGTGACCATGGACCGTGGCTCGAACCCAGGATCTACTGTAAAGTAGACGTGCTAACTGCTACACTATGGAATCATTTCCTTCATTAAGAATTTAAGGAAGAAACCAAAGGCAAGCAAAAATTTAAATAAGGGATGGGGAAGGCTGTCTGGCCTTTAGAATAATTTAAGTATTTTTTTTTTTTAAACAGTAAATGAGAACTTTTGGTAAGTCATATTTTTGTAGAAAATAGCAGGACTGACAACACTAGGAAGAAATGTTTTTAACATGGAGGTTAGACTAATTCCTTCTTATCCTTTAGGGCAGTTCAGGTATCTATCTTTTCTGAAGCCATCCTTGACTCCTCCCAGCCTTATACACACCCAAAGTCCAGGGTCATATATTAATGTTTCCATATTAACCTGTCATCAAACTGAACCACACTGTATTAGAATAATGTATGTAACCATTTAGTTTTTCCATTATAGATCACAAGATCCCAAGAGTAGGCATTATATCATGTTCATTTTTATTCCTTAAGTTTCCAGCATAATGATTACACATGGAAGGCCTTTAAAATCTTACCTCTGGTAAAAAGCGTCTCTGCTCTCCTCTCCCTATAATTATAGTTGTCATTAAAATAATCTTACTCTAATAACATACATTTCTCCCCTATTCAAATTTCTTTAGTGGTACCACAATGCCTACTAGCAATAAGCTAACCTCTTTAACTTGATAATAAGGCTCTCCACAATCTGACTCAACCTTCGTTTCTAGCCATATTTCCTAGCATATCCTGATCAGTGCTCTACATTCCTGCCAAAGGGGCCTGCTCACTATTCTGTATAAATCTTGCCCTTTCTTACTTTACTCTTGCTCACCCTGTTTCTACTTACTAAAATTGTATTACCTATTCTTTTCAGGTCTGGCTAACTGCCACCACAGTCCAGGAAGCCTATCTTGACTATCACTTTCTATTCTTGAGTACTTCATAAGCATTTTTGGACATTTCTTAAGAAAGTCTTATTCATACCTATATAACCTATAGCACACAGCATAACTATCTGCAATACCACAGAGAAAATGAATGAAAATAACATGCTCTTCAAGACCACATTTTGTCACAAAATTAGTTTTAGCTCTAAATATATTGTTACCAGGAAAACAGTGGAACAAAACACACAGAAGAGGGATGGGGCTTCAAAGTTCTTTAAGGTGAATGATACCCTAAGCCAGTACTTCTAGAAGCCTACAAAAGAGAAATAATAGACAGAAATTGGGAAGTGAAAAAGAAAGGTATTATTTTAGGCCACTAAAGTCTATTAAAATTATTTCTAAGAAGTACCTAGTTTAATGAAGTGTTCTTCATTAAATAAATGATACTTGGTGGCCTAGTAAAAATACCACAAATATTCTAATGCCTTGGTCATCAGGCATAATACCACAGCATAATCCTGAAAAGAACAACATGTATTTCGCATAAAAGACTATTTATGTCACTATAATCTTTCTCTCTGAAAAAAAAAAATATTTTAGAGATGAGGACTAGCAGAAAATGTTAAGAGCCAGAACGATATTGGAGATTAAACACTGAAAGTTTATAACAGAGACACCAAAATAGATTACTAAAGGGAAGCAAGACATAAGTGGTAAATTCAGATGGACCCAGGTTCACTGACTGGACAACATGAAGCCTTGAAAAAACCTACTATAGTAGTCTGACATTAGGCACTTTCAAGAACTGTGAGACCCCCTGGTGAGGAATGGTTTACTTCTTTAACTCCCTACTCTACTTTTAAACTACACCACAGCAGGGAATATCTACTTTGACTACTGCCTGGCTAGAGACCAAGGAGACCACTACATAATTTAGGTAGAGTTAACATCCTGGGATTATCAAGGTGGGCCACATCAAAGAGGAAGACACAGTAGTCTCAGAAGTAGAGCAATGAAAGGGGTAAGAAGAGAAAAAGGTTTAGCCATCCCAGAGTGGTGACCAACAGGCAGCACCAGAGCTAATAAGGGTAGGGAGTGGGAGGAACAAAGAGGGACAAGAGGAAGCTTGCCTTTGAAACCAGGAGCACTCACTATACTTTGAAGACCAGAGGGAACATTGGCAGAGCTAGTGATAGCGGCCCCTTGCAGCATGTCTGTGATGGACCAACCACTGGCAATCCTCTCAAACCAGAACACTGGGAAATATGTCAGAACTAATTCTGGCATGTCGGACCAATCTGACACAAGATTTCCTATACCAGAATCAGAAATCCAGAAGGAATATCTGATATTACTATGGCCTTGTCACCGGTCAAATTACAAAGATATCAGACCTGCTGTTCCTAAACACTGGTGAACTTAACAAGACAGAACTGAGTCTTGAAGAATCAGAAGCCACCAGGTTTGGGCCACAGGGCTGGTCACCAGTCCAAGTTGGTTTTAGAGAACTGCTAAGACCAAATCCCCAAATCTCTGAAGTTTTGTGACCTTGTTTTTAACTATTTCTCCCACTATAACCTGAATACTACATGGGGCAGATCATTGTAATCTCAGTGCCTAAATCATAGATTTCTCAATAAATGTTTATGGGATACAACTATTTATATGTTACAAAATAGAATACTGGTTTTCAAACTATGTTCAAACAGCTGACTGAAAGGAAGAGGCCATGCTGACTAGGACTATGTACTCAATAGCTCTCTGCCCCAAACACAGTTACTAAGTAATACTTGTCTACTTTGTATTCTGGGATTATGTGTGTATAAGATTTTGTTGGAGTTGAAGGAAGGGTTCCAGTTCTAAAAGAAACTCTGAAAACCACTGGACTAGAATTTTTAAGGTTTGTGTGGTATGAAAAAGGCACTAGTTCTTTTTTTGTCTTCTTTACTACTAAACAGTCCTATGTGTTTCTGAGAAAATCCCAAGTTCCCTGGGCTGTAGGTATAAAATAAAGGAGTTGAATGAAATTATTTCTAAGATTCCTTCAAATTCCAAGTTTATAATACTCCTTCAGTAATAGAGGAAACAAGTTTCAGTAAACAGTTTCTTCTTCTAGCACCAGCAGATTTATGAATGAGACTAAGCAGATTCTCAAAGCCCTCAAAGCTACAAAACACGCCTGCTATTTACAACATTCTTATTATTTATGCTTCAAAGTCTGTCCTTTCTCTGTGATAATAGTACCTTCATATAGCAAATTTCTGTATACTAGCTTGGAAATAGGCACAGGGACAAAGTCAGGAGGCATTCAGAAAGATGTCATCTGTTCCAACAACAACAAAAGCCATAATGTAGGAGGTTTTCTATTAATGTTCCTTGCCCCACAATTCCACAGTCTAATGTAATATAATTGATTAATATCAACTTCACTTTCCAACACTCTATGTAGGCAAAATTGGTGGTTTATGATACTTTCTAAAAATTCTCACTAAATAGCAACTATTCTCATAGGATTTATTTTCACTACAGCATTATTTTGATAATTTATCTGGATTATTTCAATATAAGATACACTATTAAAAGAAAATATCTCCCTTGTAAAGGAGAAATGGCCTGTGTCACACTAACGTAATATGTCTCAGGGACGTAGAACAAGGTGAGCCACGTTAAAATCAGTGGAACAAAACACACAGAAGAGAGATGGTGCTCTATCTAATATGTTGTTTTGATCATTATCCTTTTCATAAAAAGACTTTCAACCCTACTTTGCTCACAAAGTAGAGCTTGAAATTCTCAGGGCTGAGAGGTAGTACTGAGTAAGGTACTTCTTATATGTCTGCTAACTTTCATAGCTTACATCTGTAAGATCATCAATTATATCTACAAAACACCAAATTCAAGTATTAGTCTTTTCCTTTTATAGTTTTCTAAGTTTTATAAATCCAATAACTGCAACTCTGCTAATATTGGTTCTTTTTTTATATTGCAAAATGTTTTGAAACTCAGAATTTAGGCCTCTTCTGTAAAATCCAATTAAACAAATCAGAATAACTACTGCCAGATGAGAATAAATGGGGACATATACAGGGAAAGTTAAGTTCATAAATTTCTTATGGATTAAGTTGGCAGAGGAGTACGGAAAACAGATCTAAACTTGAGTTCTTTCTGATGAAATGAATAGAAACAATAAGAATTCTCTCAATGTAGTTGTGAACATATAACACCATTACTAACTTTCCATTTAAATGAGAATTTTCTCTACTAAGCCTTTATATTTTATACATACAGTTGACAAAAATTCAAGTGACCCATAACATTTTACACCAATATGCATATACCAGTTATGGACTAATCTCAAGCAACTAAAGGAGCTACCAGGACAAAACCACCTTCAGAAAGATAACTTCTACTTGCCAAATTCCAATACATATACTTCACTTTCTAGCCAATACTAAATTATCTGCTTGTCTAAAAAGTGATTTCTTGCAATTTATGTTTTGATCTATCTTTATAAAATGAATGATGTATAGAAGTACTATAATGCAACCTACAAATATAGCTAGAAAGGTTCTTCATATAAAACTAGAGGAGAATATATTATGGAAAATCATATTAATTTTTCAAGATCTTGAAAATTTTAACTAATCTAGAAGGGGTGAAAAGAATCAAGAAAATACTACCTAAGCTTATAAGAGAGAAGAAAAGACTAGACCATAAATTTAAAGTGTGTATTACTTTACTCTTGTCTACTCTTAAAAATGGTTTGCCATTAACAAGATTAGAAATGTCTCTGGTAACCCTATATATCTCAAAGAGATATATTTAAAATGAACACCAATTAGACTGACACCTACCTGTGCTTTCTGAAGCAATTCAATTGTAAGAGGAAGCCAATCAGGAATGAGTTTCTCCATTTCCAAACTAACCATGGCCAAAGCAAGCATGGATCCTTTGAATTGCAGAAGTTGGTTACAGGCCATACAATGAAGTAGTTGCTTGGTTAGGAGTGCCAAATGTTGAGATGGGCTCAGTTTTGGCAAACTGAAAAGTAACTGAGGCCTAATTGACACTGCAATGGCATGGAACTGGAAAAAAAAAAGGTCAAGATCATTCTGGTTTACTTAAATGTCTAGGTAAATTATGTTCAGAAACTGATGTAACCTCAGGTATTACTCAATTTAAGTTTGCAATTTTAGCTTCAGTGACTTGACATATATCTTAATTTCTAATTTCCCCTTGGCTAACTGCAATAATTTCCCTTTTCCTAAAAATCAGAACAAAACAAATAAGCAGGCCATCTACTTTTCAAGTTACTGAAATAGGACTACATATTCAAATAAGAAACTAAAACACTTCAGGTATATTTACAATGTGAAGAAAATCCAATGGTGTGGCTGTGTGAAGATCCCAATTCAACTTATCCAGAATAATTCTCTCCATCCTCAGAATTTCAGATGAAGAACATCCACAGAAACTGTCTCTTGCCAACACCTTCAGTATTGGAATTCTCTATCCATAGCAAAGGGGAATGGGACAGGGAGGACAGAAAAAAATAAACTCATTACCAATTTTTGTTTTGGTAAACAAAATCAAGTTAATAAATAGAGAGAAACTTTCAAAAAAGACATAACTAATCTTTAAAGGAAAATATTTACCTCGTCTTCCTCAACAGTCTTGGCAGCTAGGAAAAAACAGCTGATTGCAATACAACTCAAGTATTTTGGGTGGGCCTAAAATTTTGAAGAAGAAAAAAAAGCAACTTCAATGATCCTTCAAAAAGTTGAGTTTCTTTTTAAAAACTAGATATGCAGGTGAGACAAGCACTCTTACCTTCGGTTGAATTAATCTGTTTCCCACTCATTGCTAAGATCGGAGCTAACTTTTAACTTCACAACCCTAGCCATATGATATTCTACAAAAATAGTAAGATCATTCCATTGCTGGAAGTTCAACAATGCTAGTTAGCCAAAGTCCATTTCTATCCAGCAGAGAAGAGCTTGATTTTAGAAGACAATTTTCAATTTAATAAATAAAAACCCCCAAATAAAAAATTAACATTTGTGTGTGTCTATTTTTTACACTAGTTTTATCCTCTTTACCTATCATATCAGTAAGATTAACATACTAGGTGCTAGGAGGAATTAAAGAGAAAGAATATAAAAAGAAGGCTATTAATGTATTTCAAACACTTAAAAAATTTATAGGATAGAGTAAAGTTTTCTAATTAGTAAGTGTCCACACACAAAAAATTACATATTCAAGTTCCATGATAAGAACAAAATACTTCTAAATATATGCAGAGTTGGTGAAGAAAAAAGTTCTGGAGTTTGACACAGGATGGTCTGAATTTGTCTGTTTTTCTTGTCTATAATAAGGTTGGCCCACTTTCTACCTTATCAATAGATTAAAGGTTTGCCAATCCAGCATCAGAATCCTGTCTTATATAATCAGAACAATTTAGTCCAATTATATTGCATGACACGGAGTAAGTTATGTAACAAAACCTATTTCAACATGTATTTTATACTTAATGTTACTTTCATTCCCATAAAATTAGGGAAGCCTCTTGATGACCAGAGTACAGCCTTGATTAACTTATTTAATAAGCATGCCAATGACCAGCACAGGTGGCATACTGTCTAGGAATCTTAAAATCCTCTGCCTTTATGAGATAATAAAAGCTGATTCAATACTATCAATATTTTAAAATAATGAATACAAATAAAAATGTTACAGTGTAGAAAATACTTCTATAAATACTGTCATGTCTATTATGCCTTCTTTTTACAGATGAGAAAATAGTCTCCGAGGTTAAGGGACACCACACAAGTAATCAAGGAAGTGAGTCAGATCTTGTTGCTAAGATAAGAAAGATAGTTTTCCAGGCTCCCTTATTTCCCCATGTATACAACATACAAACTCTCATCCTGGATGTAATCAGAGTTCATTACAAAGAAAAGAACCCAACAGTTAATAACTTTAATAATAAACTCAGTATAACAAGAATCCCAACAGCAAATGTGTAATTTTTTTAAAAAACAAATAGTAGTTCTCAGTCCTGGATGTGTATCAGGATGTATTCTTTAAATACAAACATCCAGATCTCACCTACAAAAGGTTCAGATTCAGTAGGTCTGGGATAGGGCTCAGGGTCCATACTTTGAAGAGCTTCATAGCACTTTGTTCTGCACAGCTAGGAGTGAGGCTCCATTCATTGCTGCAGCTCTTTTATGGTCCTCTTCAAGTGACTTTATTTAAACTATGAATACATTTTAGAAAGTTTCAATATGGACTAACCATCTCTAAATATCTGATGTCAATAACATAACAGGACCCATTAAATAAGAAATATGAAAAGAGATATTTAGCAAAGTTCTAATTGTTTCAGAAACTTGCCCAAATCTGTTTAAAATGTTTACTATCAGTAATGTTTTGATAGATACCATAATAAATTCATTAATAATTTTTGAAGAATATACACAGCTGATAAAAGGATACTGACTTTAAATGCCTCTTTATCTTTCTCAGTGAAAGGAAGGTTAGCTGTATTAGGGGGTTAAGGAAAAGGAATGTGGAATTTGATACTGAGATAAAAATAAACATCTCAGATAACACAGATTTCAGGCAATTATTGCCATAATTAAGGATTCTTTAAGTCTATTAAGAGTAAACAGTTTGCAACATAAAAAGGTAACTGAATAGCCAGCTATATTCTACAGCTTCTATTTTTTAAGCCCAATAACAAAGAGTATAGTCCCCTCAGCACTAAATTTGTAGTTGCCCCAGCTTCTATATTCCTAGGCATACAAATAACAAGTGAATTGCTTTTCTACTTTTTATGCCTTGCCGTTAAATAAATACTAACTTTCAGCTTCAAATCTGTTGAGGGTGTACTATGACTCATTTCACATGATATAACCAATGATATACCAACAAGGACAATATGAAATTAACTCATATATCTGTATACTGCCATTCAATAAAAACACACCAGTTATTTTACAGTTCATGTTATTATGCTCCAAATGTACACCTCTAGAAAATATTTATATTAATTGTTCAGAAAATCACAATATTGAATAGAGAGAAATGTGCAATAGGCTTATACTTTTCTAGTCTGACTCACTCTCCATTTCTATCTAGCACACCAATGTGTTAAAAGATGACTAAACATTCTGCCAATGCTATATGATTTGTATAAATCAGATCAAAAATTTCACAGGTTAAGTATAAATTACAATACCTGTAGCAAAAAAAAAAAAAAAATTACAGAATACAATTAGAAACATTTCAAAAGATTCAAAGCTGACCACATCATGTCTTCTTATAGATACATGTATCATGTTCACAAAGGTTTTCCACTCCTTTCCATCTTACAGAATGTTTATCAGTGGCCCCTAGTTTAGCACATACTTTCAAACAAAAGGTTGTGTGTAAGCGTATCCCAAAATATTTACCTTTACAGTAGCTAAAAACCTGTCCAAAAGACTGCTAGCCAGAGCAAACGTTTCTGGGTAAAGGTTGAATTGGTACTTGAGTTTGGCCAGCCACTGAATCACTTCATCTCTCTGGGATGGAGAAACATTCTACAAGGGAACAATTAAAAGATAAAATTAAAAGAGAACAAGTAAAATTTCAAGTTATCATCAAGAATGTGTCTAGACTTCTCTCTTATAAAAGGTTTGCAGATGCTATGGAATATTTACATTTTTTTAAGTTTATTCGAATCTATCAAATGAGATAAATGAAGATAAAACTTTATGTATTGGTTGTACTTTTAATATCAATATCCAATACTGTCATTCTTTATTAAAATCTTCGCTATGTTATCTCACCATCAATCTATACTTTGAGGTGTTCAGGGAATATAACAATTTAAAGTTTAGGTAACATGGTTATCAACTGATAGTAATTTTGGAATTAAGTTTTCCTAATTCTTGAGAATAAGAAAGTATAATGAATTTCTAAGGCAGCAAATAGCTGTTAAACAACCTTAGGAAATATAGACTATGATAACATAATGA
Source organism: Eonycteris spelaea (assembly GCA_003508835.1). Classification (NCBI taxonomy): domain Eukaryota; kingdom Metazoa; phylum Chordata; class Mammalia; order Chiroptera; family Pteropodidae; genus Eonycteris; species Eonycteris spelaea. Next base: position 3,126,318 of record PUFA01000171.1, on the reverse strand, counting down.
AAGCCTATTAAAAACAAAACTAAAGTCAACAGGAATAAATGAAATATATCAATAGACAAATTACACATTTAAAGATGATTAAAGAATACCAAAGGGGAAATTCATCTGAATTAACTTACCACCTGAGATTATTACACAAAATATTGTTGTTTTAATCTTCCTACAGATTATTTTTAACTGCTAAATATAGGCTTAATTTTTACAAAGTACACAGTTTAAAGCAATAAGGATTTAAATACTTTTACTCGAGTTTTGCATGCACCATAAAAATAAAACAAAACAAACCAATACCTAATTTACTAATAATAAATGAAACAGATCCTTAAGTAGAACTTCTGTCAGCTAAACACAAGTACAGAAATGATTCCATGATGAGTAGAAGAGTATATACAGTGAAGGTCTAAACACAATTTCAACAAGCTGTACTCATAACCATTTTTTATGGAAAACACAAAATAATATTATTTATCTTATTCCTTTGAAACTAGAGACTTTAGCTTAAACCTTTTTTCTTGATCAGTCAGGGTCAACTTTATGAAATTAGTTCCTATCAAGAGAGGGCATTAAGAGCTATTAAAGCATGAAGGGCTATCTGTGTATCTTGACAATGTATCTCCCCAAACAGGTATTTCAGTTGGAGTTTCTTCTCTCCTTTTGGATTTCTTTAGTGTTGTGAGGAAGCCAGGACTTGGTGCTCATTAAATCTGTGCCATTTCATTGGCTAATTTCTCTTCTCTTATTTTATTCCAACTCTTTGGCACAACCTAGTAAAAAATTTCTTTTTACATCTAGCTCTAAACTCAGTTATAACTGATATTTTATAGGTTATCTACCATTTCTGGTCAATTCCGTTTGTCAAACAAAGACTGACATTAGAAACACTGACAAGAAAATAAAGATGGTTTACAATTTCTTATATTAACATCTTACTAGTGTTAAGGCTATGAATAGTCTGAAAACTTTGAACAATCAACATTTTAACTCAATTCATACTGACAAACATTAAGTGTATCTTATAATAGGTCCTGGGAATACAATGATGAATGAAAACTCCATTTAAACTTCAAAATTTAAAAGTCTCATGGTGAGGCAACAATCCAAAAATGTGAAGGAAACTATGGTAAATGTTAAAACAGAGATATTCACTGGGTGCTAGGGGTACACACTGGAAGGAGTCGAGTTAAAGCTTAGAGGAGACAGCAACTTGTATCTTAAAAGTAAAAAAACGAGGAGATAGAATGATCATTTGCAAGGCAAGGAAAGGGGTCACATTTTTTTAGCCTGTGAACTTTATTCTGAAGCATAGGAATAATGTCAACCTGAAGGCATAATAACCTACTGCTAAGCTCTTCTGACTTCCAACTAAAATCAAGACTGGTGGAAAAGACTGCTAGAAAAGACACTGAGATTCAGGGATACAATCTCATGAACCAAAAAGGAACATAAAGCAATGTATGGGATTGAAGCTGTGGGTTTAACAGGTCCAGGGTACATAGAGTAGCAGGGAAATTTATGTCCTGCAGAGACTATTGTCCAACATGACAGAAAAGTAGAGTTAGGTCATTACAACAAGGAGGTAGATTCTCCCTCTACAAAGAAAGTCTGGAAAAGGCTGCTAAACACTATCATCTGAAGCAATGGCTTCTCTAGGAAGGAGAGAGGAACCTGACACAGCCCTACAGCTAGGACCTAAAACATGTACTAGCTGGCAGCACGGTCATCGGTTCTACAATATCCCATTTTCCACAGAGCCCTCAGGTGCTTGCTACTTTAAGATCTTGTTCTTGACTATGGGGTCCCTAAAGGGTCCCTGGAACAAAATTTCTAGATTGAGAGGGTTAAGCATTCATCTTGGTTAATTCCTAACCACGATGAGTTATCATCTAAAATGTCAAAACAACTAAGAAAAGTAATATTCACAAAGCCATCCCAACAAATCAATGATACGGAAATAAATCCACACGAAGAGGTAGACAGTGATATAATCTAATGAAACTGGTGAGGCTTTTAGAGAGGCAATAAAACAATGATAGAGAGCAGCAACAAGAAACAAGAACACCATGGATTCCACCTTTATGTGAGAGATACAATGGAGTATAGGAGAATAAACAACCCTAAATGACAGATATTACATAATGTAACTATTTGGTGTCTGCATTTAAACAAATAGCAGAAACATATAATTGTAAAAAGTGCCACAAAAGATGGACAAAATGTGCTAAAAGTGTGTAACTCAAGGGAACAAAGTTATACAGAGATTTCGATATAACTACGAGTTATAAATAAATGTTTCCTCTTACAAAAGCACTCAATATTAGTTTTGTCCTTTCTTTTCTCTAAAAATACCTGATGCCAGAAAAAAAATTTATAAAATATTACATACATATTAACAATTCTTTTAGAAAACAATTAATAGTCAGTTATGAAAGAGACATGTCAGTATCTTTGAACTTTAATATACCTTATGTTAATATTTAAGAACAGAACCAAGAAAGCATTTTTGCATGGCTAGTATTATCACCACTAGCCCAAACTAACAATAACCAAAAAAACCCACACACACAAAAGTGTTCGATAGATTGAGAAGACGCCTTCTTGGTAAAGTATAACAATTCTAACAGCACTTTTCAAACCAATTCAAACATGTACTAAATTAAATATTATCAGGATAGATTTATGAAAGTTAAATTTTGTGCCTAAATACTTCAAGGGGGAGAGGGAGATCAGCTGGCCTACCTGCCCACCTGTTCACACCAGATATTACTTCCTAATCAAAAGATCTGTTTTCTCTTTTATGGATTGTTCAAATAGGGTTAAGAAGGTTAATTAAGTTGACTAACAACTAACTATACCCAAAGAGAACTAATTTAACAGGGTAAAAACAAAGGGCTTTATATCCTACATGCTGCTATTCTGATCATTAAAAGATAAATCCTACCCAACTTTAAAATATATTCACCATTCCCTGAAAGATGAAGCACAATCCCCCAGGCATGGCATATAAACCCCTCTGTGACCTAACTCTACAGCCTAACTCACCTTCCATCGCTTTCAGCCTTAAAATCCATACTATAAGAGTAGTACTTGTATTTCTGGTTCTTACTTGCTCCTGCCATGCTATTTGACATCACTATTCCTTTGCTCATATTGTTCCCTCTGGTTGGAACACACTCCCTTTTCTCTTTTACCTGCCTTATGATTTATCTTTCACTATTTCAATGGCCACTCATTACCAGATACTCTTCCTGGTAACTCAAGTTAGGCTAGTACCTTCCTTGTGTTCCCACAGATCTTGTCACACCTGCGAAGTTCAACTTTTTTTTTCTTAAATTACATTTGTGCTTTTGGCTGTGATAGAGTATGTAGCAGCAAACCTATATTCCAGTTGAGAACAACTAGAATAACTATTAACAACAACAAAAACCTATTTTAAAGGCACCAGAACTGCTAGACAATTAGGCCTTAAAGAGCCAAGACTCTGGAGAAGAGGTAACATGAAGATGGGAGTCAACATCCCGCAGCAGCTTTTCCTTCACAGCCTGTGACCAGGGCAAGAGGCTGAATATGGGCAAAGAAAACAGTGCTTCTGGGAGTCTTATAAGGCTAGCTAGGCTGAGATAAAATTTGGAGACTTAAGGAGCCAAGAACCTAATGAGGAGGAGGAGGGGAGCCAGAGATCTGAATGTGACACTCAGCTGATATTCCCCTTAATTCTTAAGTTGGGAAAGACAAGATCTAAGGAGCTAAGCAGAAAACCTCTGAAAAGCAAGAATGAGTTCAGGGGAGAATTCAGTATCCTTCTGGAATAAGGGGGCCTAGTGAACACTCCAAGCTTTCAACTGGAATCCTTGGCTACATACACTCTAGGAGTTGGGGCAAACCAAAGGTAGATGAAACCATACTCAACTCCAACCCGGCCTCCAATCAGCATAGTCCCACGCTGGATTAAAGAGATTAATTTCCTACTCTGTTTGCTCACTAAAGACTGAACCCCCTGGCAGAAAGAGAACATCTAGAGCCTCTACCCTCTACAATTTTTCATGTCCAGCAGCCAATCAAAAATTACCAGTCATAACGAGAGAAAAAAAAAAACCCAGTGACCCAAACCAAGAGAAAAAAAGGGGAGGGGAGCAACAAAAAGACCTAGATTTTGCATTAGCAGAAAAGGACTTAATATACAAAACAGAGGAAAAGAAAGATAAAAAGATAAAGAATTTCACTAGAAAAATGAAACCTATAAAAAAATCCAAAAGAAAATGCTAGAACTGAAAAGTGTAATAACTTAAATTAAGAACCCAATATATAGATCTAACAACAAATTAGACATGGTTTGACAGCTATGCTTTGAAGAAAATTTATAACTCTAAATGCATATGTTAAAAAGAAAAGCTGGAAAACCAATTATTTAAGCATCTATGGCAAAATAAAACAGCAAATTACACAAAGTAGAAGCAAATAAAAAAAAAGAGCAAAACTTAAAAAAAATGCACAATTGGAAAATTAACAATTAAAAGACTAATTGACAGACCTCTGGACAGACTGATCAAGAAAGAAAAAGCTCAAGTCACCAAGAAATGAAAAAGAGCATATCGCTACAGATCTTTTATATGTTAAAAAGATATTACGAATTACTTTACACAAATAACTTAAAATTTTAAATAATGTGAATAAAATCCTTGAACAATACAATTTACCAAAACCAAAATAGATTTCCATAAAGACCTGATCAGTCTCATATTTACCAAAGAAACTGATTATTAAATACTTTCCCAAAAATATATCTCTAGACCCCAGTGGCCTCCCTAGTGAAATCTTTCAACATTTAAGAAAGAAAGAAATATCAATCTAAACAAATTCAGAACAGTAAAAAAAAAGGCAGGAATATTTCCCATTTTACAAAACCAGCATAACTTTGTAACGAAAACCTGACAAAGGTTATCTCACTCACGAACATAAATACAAAAATCCTAAGTAAAATTTTAACAAAATCCAATGATGTGTAAAAATTTAACATTTATGAAAAATTTATTAAACAAAGGCAGAGACAGGAATGTCTTTTTTAAAATAATTTTTTAATTTTTCCAATTACGGCCGATATACAGTATTATTAGTTTCAGGTGTACAACATAGTTTAGATATTTGAGGTACGATATATCTAGTACCCATCTGACAGCATACAATTTTATTACATTATTGACTATATTCCCTATGCTCTACTTTTACATTCCCATTGACTATTTTGTAACTACCAATTTGTAGTTCTTAATCCCTTCCCTTTTCCCTTTCACCCATCCCAAATCCCCTCCCATCAGGCAAATGTCAAAATGTTCTCTGTATCTATGATTTTATTTCATTTATTTTTTTAGATTCCACACAGAAGTGCAATAATATGATATTTGCCTTTCTCTCTCCACCTAGCACAATACTTCTAGGTTATCCATGTTGCTGCAGATGGTAAGAATTCTTTTCAAGGCTAACATTCCACTGTATATACATGCCACTTCTCCATCCGTTCATCTACTGATGGACACTTAGGTTGCTTCCCTAAATTTGCTATTGTAAATAATGTTGCAATGAATGAACACATGGGTGCACATGTCTTTTCGAATTAGTATTTTGGGTTTCTTTGGATAAATACCCAGAAGTGGGATAACTAGGTCCTTCTTTGTCTCATTATATCCTTTAAGTCTCTTTTGTTTGGCATAAGCATTACTACCTAGCTTCTTTTTCATTTTCATTTTCATGAAATATCTTTTTCCCCTTTACTTCCAGTCTCCGTGTGTCTTTCAATCTGAAATGAGACTCTTGTAGGTAGTATAAGTAAGGGTCTTGTTTTCTTATCCATTCAGTCATCCTATCTTTTGACTGGAGCGATTAATCCATTTACATTTAAAGTAATTGTTGATAAATATGTAGTCATTGCTACTTTATTATTCATATTTTAATCTTTTCTTTTCTTCTTTTTAAAGAAGTCCCTTTAACATTTCTTGTAATACTGGTTTTGTGGTGACGAATTTCTTTAGATTCTTGTCTGGGAAACTCTTTATATGTCCTTTGATTCTAAATGACAGCTTTGCTAGGAAGGGGTAAATAAAAGTGGTAAAAAGTGGTATGACGACTTTGGAAATATAATTGGTGGTTCCTACTAAACCTGAATATACACATATTCTAGGTTCTAGCAATTCTACCTCTAGGAATATACTCAACAAAAATGTATACACATGTTCGCTAGGAGACATGCACAAGAAAATGTCTCTAATGGCCATCAATAGAACAGATCGATTCATACAATGGAATAATAAATAAGAATAAATTAATTATGGCTATATGAAGTAAAATGGTTAAATCTTATACCAAAAAAATGCTTAGCAAAAGAAACCAATACATACATTTCATACACATACACACACACACATAAAATTCCAACCCACGAAAAACCAGTCTGTTATATTGGGTAAGTGATTTCTTGGTGGGGAGTAGATACAGTAGTAAATACAAAAGGCTACAAAAAAGGGCTTTTGAGGCGCTGGTAATATAGTGAAAATTTAGAGTTGTACGTTTATGATCTGTGTACTCTTCTGTACATTATACTTCAAAAAACTGTTTAAGAAAAAAAGACACCAACCCAGGGAGGGAAATAGATTTATTTATTTATCAAATCCACAGATGGTCAATATATTAGATAACAATCATAATTTTAAAGCCAGGAAAGTGGGCCAGAATCAACAATTTTAAATTTAGTAAGAATAAAGAAATGCTACATCTAAGTAAAAAACTAAAATAGTACATCTAGCGTAAGAAAAACTTTGCTTTAAAGTTCAGAGACAAAATTAAGGTTTTAAAAACAAGTCCAGGGGTGGCTCCATAGTGTAGTGGTTAGCATGTCTGCTTTACACAAAGAAGGTTCTGGGTTTGTGCCCCAGGTGGAGCCACAAACCATACCTCAGGTGCACCAGGCCCCAGGTGTGTCCTAGTGAAGTAATAATACAAAAAAATAATAATAAAATAAAATGAAAACAAGTTCAATATAAGCCAACAGCATGACATAGCTGCCAGAACAAAACTTTAAAAAGTAGGGTTAAATGATATTATCAATCCAAGTGGCCACTAGAGAGAAACAGTTTTAAGGTTCAACTTAGGGAAAACTTTCCAATAATTTAGAGTTTTTCCACAGTGGAATGGACAAGTATTCAAAGCAGAAGATTGCTTATCAGAGATGTCAGAAGAATGTTTTTATTTCGTGGCCAGACTGAATCAGTGTTTCCCAAATCTAGCACATACTAATAAAACTACAAAGCTTTTAAAAATACACATTTTCACAGCTGCTATCACAAGTAGATGTGGATGGGCCTTGGAAGCTCCTGTAAGAAGCCTCTTGGATAATTCTATTATACCTAGTAACACAGCTGTTCAGAAATCCTGTATCTGGACATCACATATTTAGATGGCCTTTAAGATTCCTTAGTCTCAAAACTCTAATGAAAGCCATCTTTACATAAACAGCCTGAGGCAGGGTTTTATCTTTGTTGATGAAAAACATCTTTGCAAAATAAACTGAAAATATCTAAAAGTGCATGTCCCTTTGATCAGTCTTCAATTTTCTCCCCCAAATGCACATAACAAAATTATCATATACTTGAAAGTTCTATTATTATACAAAAAAACTTCTCTAACCTGAATTATAAAGAAATGATTATGTTCATTTAATGAATGTTTACTAAGAGTCTATTATATGCCAGTAAATAAAAATGACACAACCAAGAGAACTCGATCAATCACCAAAGAATTATAATATTGTGTCGTAAGGGAAGCAGAGAGCACACAGAATGGGGAGTAAATGGGTCTATAATAATTTTGCGTGACCACTCTGTCCTAAACTGGGGAAAGGGGAACACAAATTAAAAGAGAACTGTAAGAGAACCTTGAAGTAAATTTAGGTGGAGGAAGAGTAAAAAAGAAGGAAACTGGAGGAAAGAAGCATAAAAAGTAGCTTAAAAATATTTTATTTTTCCACTTTAACCAACACTTAAAAAATTTAAAAAGTTGGAAAAAATACATGTTTGGTTTAGAGACAAGACCGTGTTTCTCTTCTGCAAGAAATCAAGAAGGGAAATCATGGTCAGAAGCAATAGTAGAAAGGGGGGTAGAAAAGTCAGTTCCTGAGAAAGGCAGAAAATAAAATAATTAGAACTAGAATACATATGTGTCCTGGGGGGTTACTCTAGTAAGCTCAAGCCCTGATAGCTCTTTACTCCCATCCCTATCTTATTATCTTCTATCTCCACCATTATCTCCTAAGCCCACCTATATTTTACAAGAACTAAGTATGGCTTCTACTTGGCATTACTAAAGGTAAACTCTTAAGTAGATCTCTTTTAGAAGTTGACACTGTTCTGTTTTCTGGTGATTCCTCAGTAATATTTGTTAAATTGCCTATAGAAAGAGGCCAGATTAAGTGACAATATAGCAATATATTACAATCTTCATAGGTCATCACCTTCAAAGACCACATTGTAAAATTATATCATTGTTGGTTACATGCTGACTCAGAAAGAAGAAAGGAATGGTTCTTCAGGGCACCTGTAATAAAGTTTTGAGGCTTCCTAGAATGTCAGAACGTAAGGGCAGGAATTTCTATTTTTCTCACTGCTGTATCCCCAATGCCTAGAACAGTGTATGGAATGTAGCAGGTGCATAATAAACATTTACTGAATGACTGAATCCCTAAGTAAACTAAAAATTGCACTGCACAAGAACACAAAAATAAAAAATGGAAAACAAAGAATAATGGGAAGAAAACTGCCTCAGGTTCAAAGTATAACTCTACTACTTATTAGCTGAAGTCTTGAGCAAACTGGGACTACTGCCTGGTTCAAAGAATTAAATGAGATAGCAAACGTAAATACTCCTGGCATAAAAGGTATTCATTCAAGTTAACTAATCTTCAATTTGCTAAAAGACAAATAAGTAACAGTAAATGCAAAACATTTCTTGAGCTTGTGGGAAAGAACAAAAGAAGTAGGTTGGAATTAGAAAAAGCATACTGATTTCAGTAATCTATGTGCAAAGCTTAACTTAAACCAACAGAAAAGAAATTTAGATATTTGCTATTCATTCACCTACACACAAAATATTTCTTGGCCACTATTCTCTATCCCAAGAACAGTGCTAGGTACTAGGAATTTTAAAAAATGTGTAGGACAGCTTTTGGCGTGAACAAAACTTCAAAATTATCTGTAAAAAAATAACTCTGATATGATAGAAGTATAGAATTTTCTAAAAGGGCATATAACCAACAGTAATTAACAGGTCAGCTGGCTATCTCCCTAGAAGCTTCCAACAATAGCATTACCTTAGTAGTTCACTTGAACTCCTTATAAATATTCAAGAAAGATAGAGCAATTTGTTCTCTAAGGATTATGATCTATGTTCAGCTTCCAAGACTAATTATCTATCTAAAAATAAAGGTGGCTTACATTAGTATTGGAGTATGAGGAAAGAAAACAGACATACCTATCTTCCTAAAGCGGTAACTCAGATAATAACAAAATAAACAGGCAAACACAAACAGTTCATTCTTGCTTTGTTTCAGAATAAAAAAAGATGTTTCTCAATTAAAGAACAGAGCATATCATTTAACAGTATATATACGTCAAGGTCTGACAATAGTACATTTATTTCTAATAAAAGTCATCTATATAGAGTGAAGAGAAAAATTACCTGATTTGTAGGCATTTTCGGCACATTAACCTTCCACATCTGCGCTTCCCTAGAGATTGCCTTTTCCAACAGGAAAGACAATCTCTGGTTTTCCAAAGGTCCCGGAAACTTCATGATATCCTTTGGATCTGCCTACCTCCCAGCTTGATGTAGCTACCTATAAAATCAAATATAAAACAATACTCTTTACTTAATTACAGAGTAAGTACAGCATTGTATAAATATATTGGTTCTTAAGCAATTCATAAAACAAGAAAGAAGTTAAGAGACAGTACAGGATTTTATAGTTCTTTAAAATGTCATATTAAAATGTTACAGTAAGTTATCTGAAACATTCTCACTTTAAATTTGAAACTCAGTTATAAAGAAAATAAAAACAGAGCTATATAATTAATAGAACCTTTAGACTCTGATCAAAGCATACTATTATTGTATCAAAAAATTAAGTCATGAGTTTTTTATACTAGGAATTCTTAAAAGTAGTTGTCGCAAATATCCTCCTTAAAAATCTAATCAGATAAGGGCTGCAAATCTTTTTTGTTAAATTACTTTAATTACATTAAATCCCACCCTTCCCACTGAATCAGCCTGAAACCATCCCCTTAAGTATGGAACCATCTTTTTTAAATTTTCAAACCATTAGTGCAATAGGGCAAGTTACTTGAAAATAAGATCCTAAATAACAAGAGTAAGAGGTCAGAGCTGAGTGTAGTTAACCTCTAGGAAGTGAAGAAGCCCTGCAGCAGGGAAATGCTGTTTTTCATTGTAAACCTCACATAACTATTTCACTTTCTCAACTATGTATGTACCTGTAGTACCATTGTGCTTCAGATTTATGGGTTTAAAAAAAAAATTAATGTCTGGAATTAACACATGGAAAGTTCCAAACTTTGAAAAAAAATTTTTTTTCCCCATTCCTACCCAACTCTATTAATCGCTTCACATACTTCACCTACTTGCTACTCAATCTACTGCAGACTATCTCTAGTTAACTGCATTGTGATTTTTTTTAAACTTCTTTAAACTTGAGTTTTTGCAAATTTTCTATAATGAGCATTAAGTACTTTTCATACCAAGAAAAAAGGCAAATAACTTAAGAGGGAAAAGAAATAAAACTACCCTGAAAGTCCTATTACAAAGGTAATTTCTTCTAAGGACTCTTGATTCTCTAATCTGGTGATTTCTCTCCCTGAATGCAGCTTCCAAATACCTCCCCTACTAAATTACAAACTCCTTTGTGGTCACATCTACCAACATCATCTTTTTATCACTCATTGTGCTCACAGTACTACTAGTACCCTAATGAAATAGGAATTTAATCAAAGGTTCCTTTCAACATTGGGGGCCTAAAACAAAAACAACCAAAACAATAAAACAAACCCAAGTCTAATCTCTCTTTAGCAAGACAATCCTTCAAATGTTTGAAGGCTATTAAAGATAGCACCAATTCAATTCCTCTTTCCCACAGCTGAAAAATTGTTCCAGGGTTTGTGCTCCTCTAAATTAGCACCAGTTTAACTATTAATGGAGTCCAAGATTATTAGCTATTTTTTTCTGGAGGCCACAATACAGTATCAATTCAGACAATATTTATGGTCAACTAAAACTCTTAAAAGTCTTTCTAAGGTACACTCTTAAGCAAACTTCCCTTTCACCTGCCCCACACAATTGTGTGAGGGGTTTAGGTGGCTTTGGGGGGGGGGAACATTCTCATTTAGGACCTTAAAAATGTATTTTCTTTAAAAAAAAGTTATTAAATTCCATCTACTGTTATATTCTGCTGAGACGTTCTGAGATTCCAATTTTGTTGCCTTGGAACTTTTCTCAGATTCTCCACAATTAGACAAACATTCACTATAATTTCATCTAAAGCAGACATGAATTTAACCTTAGAAATGAAGTGTAAACTAGATGACCATCTGTCAGAAGATATTTAGAAGAAACACTTATATTAGCTCGATATTAAACTTCACAGATTCTACGTTCTTCTAAACCTAATTTTTTGTCTGTAATTTAAGGTTTTTAACATAACTTTAAACTGAACTACTTCTATCACATTTCATTATCTAGCTACACCCAATGAGGTTACTCACCAGGACCCGCCACCCTTCTCAACACACTCCAATAGCTGGCTGCCCTAGTAATTACTCTCCCCCTACAATGCATCCTTTGAAAATTATTTTTAGAAGGGACAGATAGGGACATATAGGATACAATTATGTAAAGAAGAATAAGATCAGGTTAAAGGATTCCTGTTCTCCAATTTCCCACAATTAAGACTTTCAAATATTTTGATTCTTTAACAACTTTTTTAAAGCAGAGAAATCTGGGTCAAAGAAGAAATCACTAAGATGAAGGAAAAAGATGACCTAACGTATCAAAACTTATGGGATGCAATGAAAGCAGTACTTAGTGGGAAACTCATACCTGTAAATGCCTATGTTAAAAAAAATCCCAAATCAATACTCTAACCTTCCACCTTATGATACCAGAAAAGAGTAGAGCACACTACACCTAAAACAAGCCAGAAAAAAAGAAAAGAACAAAAATGTTAGCACGGAAATTAATAAAGTAGAGAATAGAAAAATACAGAAAAACTAAGGAAATCAAAAGTTGGTTCTTTGGAAAGGTCAACGGAACTGGCAAGCCATTAGCTAAACTGACCAAGAAAAAACAGGATAAAGCACTACAATCAGGATTAAAGAGGAGATATTACTATCTACATTACAGAAACAAAAAGAATTATGAAGGAATTCTATGAATTGTATGCAAATAAACTGGACAATTTAGATGAAATAGGCAAATACCTGGAACCACAAACTATTAAAACTGACTGAAACAAAAATTAAAAAGCTATAACCAATAGACTGAATTAGTAAACAAACTATTGTCAAAGAAAAGCCTATGCCAAAATGGCTTGCTTCACTGATAAATTCTACCAAACAGTTACAGAAAAAGTAATACAAATTATTCACAAACTCTTCCAAAAAGTAAAGAGGCGCACTTCTCCACTTATATTGAAGCCAGCTATTACCCTGCTACCAAAACCAAAGACAACAGCACTAGAAAATGATAGCCCAATATCTCTTCTAAATATACAGAACAAAATACTAGCAATCTGAATCCCACAAGATAAAAAAAAAAAAAAAAAGGTTATATACCATAACCAAATGTGATTTAGCCCAGGAATGCAAAGTTGGTTTAACATTCAGAAATCAATTAATGTAAATACACTATCAACAGAAGAAATCTTCCTTTGCTGACACTAGGGAAATGTAACAAAGGAAAAAGTAAAAGTTCAAATTCTCTTAAAGTTTAAAAATTGGGATATAAATAATGTAAATGAAAGACAAAAAGGATGGAGGACACCTGTGGGGATGTTCCAGTCTAAATGAGCCTAGAGAAAAATGAAAGTGCAGTATCTGACCCTAGAATGGATCCTGTACTAGACAGATAAATGCTATAAAGATCATTAATGGGTTAACTGACATAATGGGAACACGGACAGATTAAAGTAAATGTTTCAATGTTAAATTTACTAAAGTTAATAACTTTACTGTGATTCTTTAAGAGAATATGCTTATTCTTAGGAAATACACACTAAAAATTTTAGGAGTAAAGGGCCATAAATAATGCAATATAAACATGTATATATGGAGGGGAGGAAAAAAGGGAGGGAGGGATGACAAATGACAGAACAGAAGGAGTAAAATGTTAATAGGTAAATCCAGGTGGAGTTTTTTTTGAAATTACTTAAAAGTAAATAAAAAATGTAGAAATTACTTAAAAGTGAAGAATGTAGAAAAGCAAAAAAAGAATTTATGGAAGTGCTTATAATATCAGAGTATTTTTTACATTCATTTTTTAAGTCTCTAGAAAGATAATACTCTGGAGAAAGTGCTGGATTGAGTTTTCCTTTACCAACAGAACATAAGCCTATTTTCTAACACATAAAACAGTCTGAATTAGATGAATAATGAATCCTGCTAAGGAATAAAATACAAACTTATAAGTCTTAAATAATAGAACATTATAGTTGTATTTTACTATTCTATGCCCACTGTTGAACAGGCAGAATTTTGGATGCTCAGATAGAAAAATCTCTTAAGAACTAAAAAAACAAAGACTGTATTTTGGTCAGCATATTCCACACATCTGTCTATCTTCATGATAGTTTTACATTTCTCCTCCCACTCTTTCAGTTGCTATTTCTGCTTGTTTAACAAATAGCTTAATGTCTGAGTGAAATTTATAAAATCCTTATTGTACAGCATAAACTATATTACAAATCTACATAGAGGGCCTTCTCATCTGAGGAAAAGAGCTGCATAGTGCTGGGTGTATGACAGAAAAAAACTTCATTAATATGGAATTTTTATATTTATTACCATAACACCAACCCTATTAATAATTCTGTACTGGGGCTGACTTCTGGATCTTATGTTCCTTCTAAATGTCACTTATTGTGACCACACTAGAACTTCATGTTCTAATATTACCTCCTTGACTTATGCCCCTAATCTAATGATGACTTTCTTTCCCAATCTCCCAGGTCTTTCCACACAGGGTTCTTTCAACTTGAAATGTCCTTCTCTAGGCTCACACTCCCCTTCCTACAGAGTTGTCATTTGCATCAATCTGTAAATGGTACCCTGCCTTCCTACATCTGTACTTGGACATAGTCCTACTTTTGCATTTAATTGCTCAGAGATAATTATTGGTAGACCTGTCTCTCTTACCAATCATGAGTTCCTTGATGGAAAACACGCTCGAGTTTAGCACTATGTCCAATAAACAATAACAGCAGCTTACACTTGTTAAGTGCTTAAAAAAGTAAAAGCAATGAGTGCTTACTACTTGCCAGGTACTGATCATAGTACTATGGCAATTAACTCATTTAATCCTAAAACCTTACAAAGTTGGTGTTAAGCATATTTTAAAGATGAAGAAACATGCGCAGAAAGGATACTTTCCATTTTTAAAGTATAAAATCAAAGTAAAACATGTACACACTTTCAGCTTCCGATCTTGACCAAGAAACATTTTAGAGTTCCATTCTAACCTCCTAGGATGTCACAATGCCACATAAACTCAATTATCTGTAAATGAAAATCATCTCTACTGCACCTACCCAATACTCGCTGATTCTACTAGTCTCTTCATTGGCATTAAGAACGTTTTCCTAGTCCAGACGCTCAGCAAGCATCTCTCACCCATCTGGTCCCAGATTATCGAACCTAAATCCTATCTATTCTTTCCTAATCTATATGTCCATTCCCTTCTATTTAGTCTGCCACAAATAATCTGGAGAAGCTAGAAGCAGATAACACTACTGTTGAACTTTTCAACAAATTCATTTTCGGGACAGAGACTATACAGCATAGTCAAGATTGCTACGGTTTCAATTCTGGCCACCAGGTGCCAGTTGTGTCATCTAAGGAGTAAATTACTTCATTTCGTGGAGCCTGTTTTCCTCATATGTAAAATGAGACTGGTCAGAGTCGAGGATTCCATGAGTTGCAAACCGTTTACAACAATGCCTGCCAGATGAGCCTCAAGAAGTGATACTAACATCACAACATCACATTCTGCTCCTCAAATGTTGAGTAGCTCACCACTGACCAAAAAAAAAAAAAAAAAAAAAAAGGCTAAATACTTGAGCTTGGCATTCAGTGATCTTCAGATTCCTTACCTTCTATTACTACCCAATTCTCAACGCTTGCCAAAACGTTCTGCAATGGAACCTAGAGCTCAGCAGAGGCCCGTCTGCCCTCTTTTCAAAATTTCGTTACTTTTACCTGCCCCTGAGGCTGCAACTCAAATCTCACTTCCTCTCCAATTTCCCCCACCCCCTGGGTAACGTTCTCCTTCCCCCGAGTTTCCGCAGCACTGGCGGTTAACCCCATTAATTTGGGATTAGCTCCGCTTGGCAAAGTAACTCTTTCTTTGGCTCCCGCAGGACGCTCCAATCTAAAGGTGGGAGTGTGGTCGCGGAGCCTCACAGATGCACTACCAGGGTAATCTGCAGTTCCTATAAAAAAGTTACTCGCTGGCCCGAAAGGGAACTCAACAGAGCCGTTTGCGAACTGGGCAGGTGCCGAGTTGTTCTTGCGTGGAGGCGGCCGGAAGGCTCCCCACAGAGGGGGAGGCGAAGGGGGAAGGTGGGGGGCGGGCCTCGGAGCGCGCGGCTCCCGGAGCTTCCCTTCGGGCGGCGCGCGCGGGCCGCGGAAAACGTCGAGCCCCCCGCCCCCGCCGGCTCACCTTCTCCTCTTCCTCCCCTTCCTCCTCCTCCTCCCTGGCAGAGCTGTAGGTCTTACAGTGGTGACGCGGGGTCATCCGGGTGCCCGTTACCACCGCATTTTCCTCAGCGCGCGGGGCGAGGACCGGGCCGACTGAGGAGGGAGAAGAAGGGAAACCGGGCCAGGGGGCGCTGGCGCTCGAGCGGGATGCACGGCTGCGGCCGGTGGGTCGGTCAGCGAATTAGTTCCATGACGACCCCGGACCTGAGGCAGCCACCGCCGGTCCCGCTCCTCCAACCGCCGCCGCTTGTGCCCGGGTGGGGAGGGGGCTCCCTCTCGCCATAGGGCGCGGGGGCCGGGGAGAGGCGGGGGGTGAGACCGGCTCTGCCCCTGCCCGGGGGATGCACCTCCGAGGGGAAATGGTGAAAGGGAGGCAGGGGGGGGAAGGAAGAAAAAAAAGGGGGAAGGGGGTAAAATAAGAAAAA
Source organism: Eonycteris spelaea (assembly GCA_003508835.1). Lineage (NCBI taxonomy): Eukaryota > Metazoa > Chordata > Mammalia > Chiroptera > Pteropodidae > Eonycteris > Eonycteris spelaea. The sequence goes on along the minus strand of PUFA01000171.1, from coordinate 3,109,874 downwards.
GCGAGACAGAGACGCTGCCGCGTCCGCTCGCGGGGAGGCTGGGGCGGGAGAGGAGGGGAGGAAGAAGTGCCGGGCCCTCGGCTCCACCCTCGCGGACCGATTCCTAGACGAGTGACTCGTGTAAACAACACTGAATTGGTCTCTGCCTACCCTTTTTTACTCCCCACCGCCTTCCCAGTCCAACGAGCGTACGGAGAAATCCGGAAAAAAATGGGCTGTTGGGGACGAGCTGGGGAAGGCTTTGGCCCTGGAGTATAAGGAGAATAGACATTTTCTCTGAGTTAAGAAAAGCCAAGGTGCGCGGACTCGTTTTCGTTGGAGGAGCGGAAGGATCTCGTGATGACGTCAGCGCCCGCTGGCTTGAAGAGCCGTGCGGTGGCCGAAGAAAGCGCTGCGCATGCGCCCCGGGGAAGAAAGAAGCGGCTGAGCGCTCTTCTTGGGGGTGGTGCTCTGTCGGGATGCTACTCCGGCTGAAGCTAGAGCTACCTGGTTTTATCCAACCTAGCGTGTCTGTAGGGCTGGTAGGATTTATTGGGAGCTGTTGTGCAAAATCGTGTATTGTTATTGACCTCGCAAAAAATTGTGTTCTCTTCTTACCATTAACGTGTAAATAGAATTGCGATGTTTTTGCTGCCACATCCTGGGCGCAGGGAGATTCTAAAGCGTTTTGGAAATCGGGAAATTCCGAGGATCATATCCTTAAGCATCTTTTTTGCTTACGCAAAAAGGCTTCTTTTAAAACGGTAAATTATACTGCCGAGCCCGGGAATCTGCTTATTAATGTGTCAAGGGAATTCTATCCGCTTAACCAACACATCTGAGTATTTCAGACTCGATTTTATTGCCAGGTCTTTAATGAGTGAGTGGTCACATGTAAATGTTTTTTATTTGGTCTCTTTTACTCACCTATAGTAACTTGATCATCTTTTAGTTGTTTTAATTATAAATGTAGAATTACAGAAAGTTTTGAAAAAGAAGGGGAAAAAACAAACTCAATTATTTACAGAGATGGACTCTGAGATTTCCATTTCTGTCTTCTATATGCCGTTTTTAACAGTCATTAAAAAAATATGTGTGTTAAACTTATTCAGCGGGCCAGGCTGAGTGCTAAGCTCCACCAAACTGGAAGTAACCAAGACAGAAATAGCTCCTGCCTTCATGGTCTTTACGATCCAACAGGATAAACGTTGAGCTAATTGTCACTATCTAAAATTACCCAGTACATTGATCTGTTTTCTTGTACATTGTATTCCCTCCCTAGAATACAAGGTCTGGGGTTGCGGATATCTTCCATGTTTTGTTTCACCCTGTATCCCTATGTGTATAAAGCTCTCGGTATTTGATTACTGACTGAATAAACAATTACCAGTATCAAAAGTATTAAGATGGAAAACTGCAGGCTGCTATGGAAACACTTAACTCTAGCCTAGTTAGGGATATCAGAGAAGGTTTCTTTGAGGAAGTGACATTTAAGATGAGACTTGAAACCACTGGGCAAAGAAGTGGAGAAAGAGTGATACAGGCGTAGGAAACAGCATTTGCAAAGGCTAAGTTGAGACAGTCTAAATATCTCTGAAGGTAGTATCGCTGGCCCTCAGAAAATAAAGCGGGGGCGGGGGGGGGGCGGGGGGAGCGGGGAGGAGCTAAGGTCCAGAGGGCCATAGGACAGCAGCAAGTGGGAAGCTCAAAAAGGATTTTATATGGGTTGATTATATTCTTTTTTCACTTTAGTCTTTTTCTGTATTGCTATGTGGTCCTCCTTCTACATAACCAACATTTTTCTGCATAATACTTATGAAAGTGTAGCATTTCTGCATAATACCTTTGAGAATGTAGCATAATTATTGTTGGATCATGATTTTCAGTCCAGCAAGAATAATGTAAATTCCACTCCTAGATATGTAGCCAAGAGAAATGAAAATGTATGCACACAAAAACGTGTACATGAATATTGACAACAGCATTATTCATAATCAAAGGGTGAAACAACATGAATGTCTACCACTGATGACTGCATAAATTAAATATGGTATACCTATAAAATGGAATATTATTTGGCCATAGAAAGGAGGCATTGATATGGTGTAACATGGGTAACACAAGAAAACATAAAATATGCAGTCTTTTGTGACTGGTTTCTATCACTTAGCATAATAATTCAATTTATAGAAAATGCCCAGAATAGGCAAATCTGTAGAGACAGAAAGTAGATTAGTGGTTGTTTAGGACAGGAGGCAGAAATGGGTTGGGAGATAATAGTTAAAGAGTGTTCGATTTATTTTTAAAGAAAATGTTCTAAAATCAATTGTGGTGATGGTTGTCCAATTCTACTTATACTGAAAACCATTGAGTTGTACACTTTAAATGGGTGAATTGTATGAGATGTCAATTATAATATACATATTTTTTGGTGATAGTGTGTGTGTGTGTGTGTGTGTGTGTGTATACACACTGTCACCAAAAAAAAAAAAATACGATATCTTCATGCATAACTTTTTGGTTTATTCCTGGGTCAATGATAGTTTCAGTTTAAGGTTTTTGATGACTGCCAAGTTGCCAAATTACTAGGCAGGGGAGTTGAACCAATTAAAATGTAACAACATTTAAGAGCTCCCACTTCATTATACACTTATCCTTTCTGAAGTTTAGATTTATTCAAACTGTCTTACCATCTGGGAGATTGCCAGTGACAATTTAATCTACAATACTATAATGACAAGTAACTGATAGGTGATAGGAACCAGGTCCAGTTGTCATAACAAAAAATATAAACATTCTTTTTCTTCAGTGTTCACTTACAAGACCTTTTCATTAGTATTTCATTTTTCTTAATAACTGTAATATTGCTTTTACAATGAATTGTAGTTGTAAAAAATGGAAAGCCTTTAAAATTCCCTGAGGAAAAAAAATGAGGTATATAAGAAAACATATTAAGAAAACATATTGATATCCATGTATTGGTAAAGAATTTATATTTTTTCATTTTTAAGATTTTTTTAGGAATGTTTCCCTTATGCCTAAATAGTAAAAATAAACTACCTCTCTACATGGCATTTGAGAATAATAATAACTAAAATATATTGATTATTCATTATGTACCAGGCATTGCACTAAGCATTTTTATTCTCCCATTTTTATCCCCAAAGCACTCCTCTACAGAAGGTATTATTGTTGCCCCCATTTTGCAGAAGATAAAGAGGTCAAGTATATCCACAAGATTGGGCACATAGCTAGGAGAGACACAGCAGGATTCAAAGCCAGCTTGTCTGACTCCAGAGCCTGGTGTGTTTTTGGTCAGTACTCTCTACTGCCTCATCTTGTGGGTATTTCTGGCTGGCATTAAATCTTCGAATAAAATACTCACCCTATGGTTATTTTTGGCTTGCCTTTAATTTTGAACAAATTTTTTTTTAAACTACGTTTTTAGTGAGCAGTTTATATGAGTTTCTAGAGAGTTGATTTTTGCCTGAAAAGAGGTTATTAAGATTTTCTTAAACATTTTATTTCATGAGTGGACTATTGAATTTGAAGTATAAACATGGCTTGCTTCAAATAAAAAGTAGTAGGGTAAGGAAGCACCTGAGAAATAGTGTGCTGTCATAATAAAGGTTCTGTTTAAAATGCAAAATAGGATCCAGTGAGACCCTTTAAGAAGTCTGGGACAACTAAAGGGATTCAAGTTGATGATCAAGAAATGGTTTGCTAGCCTTTATCTTTCAAGAAAAGTAATTAGAAATGCACTTCTTACATTGTTATGAATATAAAAGACCAGACCATTTAGTCTTTTATAAAATAAATTTCTAGCCTTGTTTGCCTTAAATGGAATTTTAGCATAATTTTCTCAGCAGACAATTTATGAAAGTACTACCTTGTAGGAAAAATAATGCCTACCAGAACAAAGTAAGTGATTTATTGTTGTCATAATCACTTATCTTTTGCATCTGCCAACATTTAAGGATCCTTCTTACAGCTTCCAAAATATTTGTATTCATTAATCTCTACAGAGACAAAATGTAATAGGAATAAACATCCCAAATAGGTATCAAGAGAAATGGAGTTCCCATTCACCATATAGTATAAAGACCTCCTATTTGGGGGTGGAATTACTCAGAGAAAACAAGTCAAAAATTCTAAATATGAAGTCTCAAGCTGCTTTCAAGACTTTGGCCAACTCCAAATGTAAACTGGCTTCAGGCTTCTCATATTTAGGTACTTATTTAAAAAGACCTCACCAAGAGGAATCACTGGTCTCAAGCTTTATTAAAAGAAGCCCCAGAAGTCACATAGCAGCCACCTATTGAAAATTTGTAAATCAAAAGGCTCAGTAAAAACATTTTGTTCTTTTTTTGGTGGTGTGGAGAGAAAAATACATAAAGGAATACCTTTTACTCTTTCCATAGTAAAGAGTAAGACAAACGGTTTTGAATCTTGAACCACCAAATTTAGTAAATTCAGGGGGGGGGGAATCTTTTTTTATACATCTTATGTATTCAAACTACCAAAACTATTTCCTGTCAAGTACTTATGGGGAAAGTGTAGAGAGAAAGGTAAACATGTTCCAAAGTGTATTTTTAGTCTCTTCACAACATATATTTACCATAATCCTCATTTCTTCTCAGTAAAGGAAAAGAATTATGGTTAGGAAATCAATTTAAATGATCCACAATCAGGGTTTCCAAAACTTCTTTCTCACATAACTAAGCTGCTTTTATTACCAGTTGGTGATTTAATAAATATTTGAGTCCTAATTGCATCCTGCGCTAGGCACTATCAGAGATTCTAAGGTGAGTCATATACGGTCCTGTTTATAAGAAAATTATTCATTCATTCTTTCATTCAGCAACATTTATTAATTGTGTGACCATGAGGTTACAATGAAGTTGTTGGCTGGAGCTGAAGTACTAAAGAGACTGGAGGATCAGCTTCCAAATTCAGTCATATGGCTGGCTGTAGGCAGGAAGGAGGTTTCAGTTCCTTGCTATTGGAACCCTCCATAGGACTGCTTATGCCCAGGCAGTTGGCTCTTCCATATCAAGTAATGAGAGAGAGAGAGGAACACCAAGATGGAAGCTACAAGTCATTTTATAACCTAACCTGGGAAATTCTGTTCTCTCATTTCTGCCATATTCTATTCATTAGAAGCAACTCACTAAGTCCAGCCTATATTGAGGGGAGGGGAATTAAATTTGAAAGGAAGAATATCAAAGATCTGTGAACACATTTTTAAACCGCCACAGCTATGAAGGGAAAAGTAAGGTTTAACTGAGTAGAAAGGACAGATTTATAACAGTCACGGGTGTAGCAGAAACAAAGAAATAGAGATACTGGATTACATAGCATGAAAGCTAGCATAGCTAAACAATTGAAGGGCTTGTTATATTCATATTAAGATGAGGAAACAGGCTTAGAGAGACAAAATAACTTTCACAATATATACTATATAGTTAGTAAATGGCAGATCCAAGTCCTGAACCCGTATTTCTGATTATTGAATCTATGAGTTCATGGATTCTTATCACTGCCTGTTTTAGGCACAGTTGTCCAGGAAAAAATAGAATGAATAGGATGTGCCCATATCTATATCTATACCTATACCTATACCTATATCTATATCATCTATATCTATATCTATATGGGAGGGAGATTTATTTTAAAGAATTGGCTCACATGATTATAGAGTCTTGGTAAGTCCAAATTTTGCAGAGTAGGTTGACAGACTGGAGACACAGGGGAGAGTTGCAGTTTGTGTCCAAAAGTAGTCTGCTGGTAGAATTCCTTCTTGTTCAGTGGAAGTCAGTCTTTATTCTATTTAGGCCTTCAACCAATTGGATGAGACCCACCAACATTATAAAGGGTAATCTGCTTTACTCAAAGTCCACCAGTTTAAGTATTAAATTTTATCCAATGAAACACCTTCACAGAAACATCCAAAATAATTATTAACCGAATATGTGGGCACTGTGGCTTGGCCAAGATAACTCATAAAGTTAACCATCATACTACCTTATCAATAGTAACAATTTAGGATTCAGATTGCAAAGGGCCCTGAATGCCATTTGAGGCAGTTTGTTGGACTTGCGAAAATGAACCAGTGACATTGAGAGAGGTGACCTTGAACATTTGATATTGGCAGGGGTCTTTCCACAAAATGATGTAATTCCTTTAGAGAATGTATCTTGGAATATTTGCCTATTATGCTTGATTTTCAATCCTATTTTGAGAAATAACAAATCTGGTTTTTATTAACATGTTTTCTGCTTTCAATATTTTCTTTTTTAGTCCACATGTTTTTAGTAATTAGCCTTTTACCTATTTCAAAATGAAGACTTTCATTTCAAAACCTCTATTTTTTATTCTCTCCTATTTGACCTTTTCCTCTTAATCTTTCCTTACACTTTGATGCCTCATTTCAAGGCTTCCTTTTAGTCATATCTTCTACCCATGTGAAATGTGAAATTAAGAAAGAAGACAAACATGTAGATGGGAACTAAATAGCCTAGCTTGTAGACTAGCTGGATTTGATGATTCCAAAATATAAGTATTGTTCAAGCATCATTTCTTTGCCACCGTCCTGCTGGAAATATTTTGTTGTAGCTAAGGCAAAGCAGGAAATTTTGAAGACAGGAGACAGATAAGGAGTGGGCTCATATGTACTCTGAGGCAACTTGAAGTGACCTGGTTAATAAGTTTATGGATACACCATACAAGGGAGAATAGGAAGCAAAAATCAAGACAACCAATAGAACAAAAGGTGCAGCAAGCTGGAAAAGAAAAGAGAACTGGACTTGTAGTATTAATGGGGGGCTGAGACCTGGTGGTAAAACTTAAAACAAGGTAAGAGTTTGGGAACCAGTTTATGGATACGGCTCATTTTCGCTTTCCTTTTTAAGAACAGCAAGATATAATTTGTGAGTTTCAAAGCACCCATGAGGTGGATAACACCACTAGATAGTTTGGTGAGTTGTATTAGATGAGCAGATTTTGAGGGTGAGTGAAGAAGACATCAACATCATTCAAAGGAAATGCTGGTTTTCTAAAAAAGGAACAGTTAATGCATCAGTGCTACTTTGTGTTCCTTTTTCTCTGCACTCCCTTCCCGCATTGCTATATTGATCATCCTACAAGCTCAATTAAGTGTGATTCCACCTTTAGTGCCAGGAATAAATAAAGATTTTACCAAAATCAGGGGGGTTTTTTTGTTGCTGTTTTCTGACATATCAACACAAATGTTATGACAATGGTACAGAAGTTTTCTTTATAAAATATCGATAGTTTATTTTTCTGTCTTTAATAAAATTAAACCTAAACCATCTTGGAAAAACAGTTTTCTTGTTTTACCTTGAAAAGTTGCCTGTGGAGGTATTATATAAATTCTCTATGTATAATTCATTCCAAAGGAATAATCTCTTTTTAATTGTGTTCTTTTGCATATTTCAGAAAGTTTTTTTTTTTTCAGGAAGCTATTCTTAATATGTTACTCATTTGAACTGTATGATAGCAGAAACTAAGATCCAAAGATCTAAACATACAAAATACTATTTAGATCAACCTACATAGAAAATGATCAGCTAATTTTGTCTTAAACCTTGTTTATGTTTATAACCACTTGCATTTTAAAACAAAACTAAACAAACAAACAAAAAACACCCTAAATCCATTACTCTATCATATAAGTGAATTTTTTAAAATTTTATTATTGGTTTCAAGTATACAGTACATTGGTTAGACATATATATAGTTTATAAAATGATCCCCCTGATTGCTCTTTCTCTCTGGCTCTACACATAGCCATTACATTACTCCTGACTACATTCCCTATGCTGTGCTCCTCATCCCTATGAGCATCTATCAACTACTAATTTGTATTTCTTTAACCCTCACCCCTTTTTCCCAGCCCTCCAACCTCCCTACCCTCTGGCTGTCACCAGGTTGACCTCTATATTTGTGAGTTTATTTTTGATTTGTTTTTTAAATATAAGATAATTTTCATTCCTGAATCCAAAATGTCTTCTGAATGCTTTGAGTAAGGAGAAAAATAATGCTGAAAAAAAAATATGGTGAAAGGAATCAACCTTTATGCCAAAGAATCTGTGATATTCTATGGGACCTTCCCTTCCTCCCACAATATCAGATACTCTCTCTATCATGCCTCTCAGAGAGGGCCACTGATCAATTTTTATAGGTCTATTAAAACTTGCCCTCCTAACCACTATCGGAATTTATAATATACATATAAGTAGGTAATGAATACTAAAAGACAGATTTGAATGCCAAGTCAATTTTTTTCACCCCCAAAATTATTGAATAGAACAGACTTCCTTTGACAGCTACTCCCACATTATAATATTACAATATAATATTACATTATAATGTATGCATCATATTCCTTACAGCTAAGGTCATAGAAACTGGATCTTATTCATATGAAAAAAAAAGGCTATCTATATTGCTAATAGTATTGCTTTTATATTTGTACATAATGTCTTACTATTTGTCTTTGCCTTTAAAATATATTACTATTTCAGTTTCTAAAGCTGTTCAAAAGCCAAATAGTTATTCACTAAGTTCCCATTAGTCACTGAATTCAAAGTAAATTTATAAAAATGATGTCAAGTAGTATATGTTGACTTTTATAAGTTTGACATAAATTAAACAGAACTAAGACAAAATGTAATTTCCTATGCTAATGAAGCCAGGATTCTTCATTATAAAATTAAAATTATTTCTAATGTTAGTAAATTAGAGTAAAAGCCAACATTAGGAAAGATTTTTAAAAGATATTTTCAAGTAGAGGGCCTTCTTTGTATTGGGTCAACTATTTTACATTTAAAAATCCAGTAATGCTTGCTACAATCAATACATATCCTCATCTTCCACATCAACTTAAGGGGATATAACCCAAGAAGTGTTATAACAACAGGAATTTCTGGCTCTGAGCCTCTCTTGTGTAAATGCTGGCACCCTAGTCCTCTCAGGACTCAAAGTTCCTCCTTTCCCTTGGCAGGTCCTAGAAATGTTGACTTGATCTCTTTGATAGCCATTAAAAGAATTTTCTTTGTTCTTTGCCTGGTTGCTTTGGCACAGCTGCTCTGCTGGCATTCTTCAGGTGTGTACTGACTTTGGCATGACACTGGAGGTCATGCCTCATAGTCTGTATCTACCAATCATCACTGTCCCCACTGCTGATGTTGGATTAGATCCCTTGAGGGTCAATGTCTGTGTTGTTTTAGGTAGAGGGGGAGTGGGGTAAAATGGGGAACCCTCTATCTGCTAGTGTTAGAATCCTTTCAATGAATTCCCAAACAGGGTGGTCTTGCTTTCTATTTTTATAAAGTTCACAGTGTTAAATTTGATGTTAACACATTTCCTTCTGGTTCTTAGCTCGTATGCTCTCATCAACTGCTATGGGACTGGGTCAGGTAATATTTAATGTGATGCTACTTAATCGCCCCTAAAATATCTGGACATTTTTACTTATAACTATTCAGAGTTCTCTGCCTACTCTAGGTTGCTCCAAAGAAATTAGAGGGCAGCCTCTGTCTCTCCCCTGTTCCCTTCCTATTGAGTTTATTGTGAGTTTCAAAGTATTCTCTTCTCTTTCCACCCACTAGAGCCTCTGGTAGCTCTAAAGTGCATAAGTAAAGAAAGTCCCCGTGTTAAATGTAACTTTCACTTTTTAAAAGAAAAATTAACTTTCTGTCAACAAATAAGTAGAGACATAAGCTTCTGTTTATAATAGACTTTTAATTATTCATTAATAGAATTATTAATATAATAATATGACTTTATTTAATTTTATGGCTAGTTAAGAGATAAGGGGAAAGTATTGTACCTGAAGATTATATTTGAAATCAGTATTTATTATTCAGTTTTCTAAGTTTAATTTTTCTTATCAGAAATCTTTCGTATTTAGTTAGATTGACAAATTCAGTTCTCCAGAGTTAACTAGGTTTTTTATAAATGGTTATTCACTATCATTTAATAGCTTTTTTGTTAAGCTTCTTTCTGAGTAGGACCCTCAGAAAAGCTACTGGAAAGAAATATTAGCGGGGATGAAGTATCCTAGCCAGAACAACATTATTCCATGTGGCATTTGCCAGCAAGTCGATGAAATTATGCCTTTCAGTAGAGTCCCCTGTTTCTTTCAAGAGTAGGTGCTTTAAAAAGTGAATTTTAAGTACCTTTCCAATTCTCTAAGACTCAGAGTACAATTACTTCTCCAAGCACATTTAAGCACAACGTGGTACACTGCGTAATACAGACTGATGCTAATATCAGTTGATTTTGGAAGTCACATTTACTAATAAAAGCTGGAGTTATGTGAGACTCTTTCTGGATCAATTAACAAATATCCAAATATTTATTGAGCATTGACTTATACAGGCCTTAGGCTGAATTACAATATCAAGCTGACCACAAAACCAGGAGATAATTTAACAAACACAAGTATGCCTATTGGGAAATAAGCAATTATGATAATTTTAAGGGAAAGTTGGGAACACCTATGCAAATATTTTGTGTAACAAAATTAGAAATTTATGTTTATATCTGGAATGAAATTACTTATGAAGTCATAGGGCTTTTAATTCGGAGGGGATTTTTTTTCATCTATTCCAATGTTGTACTGGGTTTGTTTTTACTAATCTCCAGGGTTGAACTAGACCAGATGGAAAGAAAGCTAATGCCCAAGAACTCATAGGATAATCTACCATTTTCCAGTGGTCTAATATGAAATTTTTCTGACATGAGTAGAACAAATGCTTCCTACTGCTTTTCTAATAACTAGGATGTTGGCCTTTAGGCTTTACTAGGTTTTATGTTTTTGTAAATTATGTCTTCCCCAAGGGAAAAATCAAAATGTCATCATCATCAAGAAACTCTGTCTCCTGTCAATTATTTTGTGCTTTTATTCTCCTTATTTCCCTTTACATTGAATTTACAAATGTACCTTTCCTCACACTTTCTTAAGTATTCTTAGGAAATATTTAAAGTTTCCATTTTCCTAAGTATTCTTAAATGCTCTCCTTTAGTCTAAGTTCCTATTAAGTAAGACTTTAATGGATCTATCTCACCTCCCAGGCCTCTGTTTATTGACCTTGGTGTAGATTCACTATGCAGTGGTATACCTGTCATCTCCTAAACTGTTCTGTGCTCTTCTCCTGGATTTATGTCAGGTTCCAACAAATGTGGAGAGAATCATCTCCAAGGTCTGCTTAATGATGGCCTTATTTAGGATACTGGGTAGGTTGTTGAAACAACAGACTGGAAAATACAGGGATACCTAAGTAGTGGCTCTATAACATAGAGAATCGAGCTGCCTCTCTCTTGTTGCTTTCCCGTCCTTAGGGAGTTGGCTTCATTTTTGTGCCTGAAAATGGCTCACTGCCACATTCTGATTCCAGCCCACTTCAAGGGAAAAGAATGAAGGAAGCACCTGATCCGTAAGTTGCATACATCACTTCAGCTTGCATTCCACTTACTGTGCTAAATTTGGATCCAGCTTAAACCATTATTAGTATGGGAGATAAAAGATATTGAGAGGACAGTTAGCAAGCTGTGCCACACACTAATATGATCCAGATCTATTAAAAAATAAGTTTTTTAAAAGCAACAACTAGCAGTTGGTGCTTTGGCTGATACATCACTTCCATCCTAGTTTCCTTTAAGTTCTTAATAGTATTTGGAGCAGGACATGGAAGTAGTAAGAAAAAAAGTAAAGAAAAACTTTTAAATCTGATTTTAGTCTGCTGTGCGGTATTATGCCTGTGCTGACTGTAACGGCAAAAGGTATGACACTCTGCACAGAGTGTCACAAGGAACCAGATGATGATTCTGATCACCATACCTTAAATATACATTAATACTATACCATACTAAAGATATAATTAATACAGGTAAGACTATGAAGCTGAATGTAGCCTTTTCCTCTGTAGCTAAAATCTCAATAATTTGAATGCCCTTCACTTCACACTTTGTAGGTAGGGAGTCTTCCTGTTTGGGGTCTTCATTACCATAGCTTCATGTTGGATCGACCTTCAACCTCTTGCTTCTTTGATGCCCACCAGACTGAGCTTCACACTCTACTTACATCCCAAAGGAAGTTCTGCAGTCTTTAACACATTCTACAGGATGTGCTTCCTTCCTTAACTACTCTGAAAACTGTGGCTGTTAAGCACGCCATTGTCTTGGCTAAGCATCTCTGCTGATGGGAACAGAAACTCCTCAACTCAGCTTTGTGAGTGTAAGTGGAAAGATATTTATTGAAGGGATTCAAGGAATGTCAGGGAATCTAATTTCAGAATATAGAGTCCTATTTCACAGGAAGTGGAATGTCACTCGAGAGCAACACTTTCTGGGATCAGATGAACACTCATCTCTCCTTCTCTGGGTATGTCCATTTGTTTCTCTCTCGCCCATCTATTTCTGATCTTTCTAAAGCTTTTGAGGTACACTCAAGCATCACCTGAGGCTTCGATTTGCCATGGTGTTGTGTTTGCCTCAATGCTCCTGTAGCTGAGAGTTCCTCTGCACAACATGAACAGCCTCAATCTCTGTATTTTGGTTCACCTTCTGAAATGGGAATATCTAGTTGGCTTAGCTTGAATCAGGTGTCTACTCCTGGCTCAATCAGTTATAGGCAGGAAAGTAGAGTCATCTGAGATAAGCATAACCAAAGTGTAGAAGGCAGATTCTTTTAAAATGAGTTGTGAGTGAGAAGATGACAAATATACCTTTTCTATCTTTTGACCCCAGCTCCAATTTTGGCTGAGCAGAGTTAGCCTTGGAATAGTGTTAGAGTTAAACATCTGGTTAGTTACAAAATACCATCTGACCAAATACCATAACTGGTACCAGGTATGACTCTCCCAGTGAGCACTACAGGTCAGTGCTTCTCATAACCAGATAACTTGCTGCCTCTTGCCTTCATCCACTCATGCTCGAGAATTGCAAGATGCAGACTATTCCACAGTGGTATCAGCTTCTGGAAATCTGGTGCATCTAAACCCTTGGATTCCTTCTTATTTTGAATATAGCTTCTTTACATCTCCTTTTGAAATCTTTCATGCTTTTCATCACGTTCCTTTGAATTACATGATCTGTGGATATTATTCAGAAATGACACTACATATTACAAATCTACCTACAACAGGAGTAGATTGAAGTTTCTGTGGGTCTCAAGGCTCACAGTTTTAGAGACTTTTTAAAAAAAATTATCAAGACAAACCTAATGTGAAATTGATTCTCTATTTCACATGAGAAAAGAAACAGAATAGGTATCTTTTAAATAAATGGTTCTTAAATTTCATTGGGCATAAAAATAATGTGGCAATCTTATTAAAATACAGATTCCTAGATAAGGATGCTCACTCTCACCACCTTTATGCAACAGCACACTGGAAGTCCTAGCCAGAGCAATTAGTAAGAAAAAGAAATAAAGGTATCTAAATCAGAAAGGAGGAAGTAAAATGGCCTCTATTGCAGATGCTGTGGTATTATATATAGAAACCCCTAAAGACTCCACTAAAAAACCCCCTAGACCTAATAAATGAATTCAGTAAACTTGTGGGATACAAAATCAATATACAAAAGTCAGTTGCATTTCTATACAATAACAATGAACTATCGGAAAGAGAAATTAAAAAAACAATTTCATTTATAATAGCATCAAAAAGAATAAAATACTTGGTAATAAATTTAACCAAAGAATGAAAGATCTATACACTGAAAACTATATAACACTGATGACAGAAATTAAAGGAGACACAAATAAGTAGAAAGATATTCTGTGTTCATGGATTGGAAAAATTAATATTGTTAAAATATTCATGTTACCCAAAGTGATCCACAAATTCAGTGCAATCTCTATCAAAATTCCAAAGATATTTTTCACAGAAATAGAACAAACAATTCTAAAATTTGTATGGAACCACAAATAGCCAAAACAGCTCTGAGAAAGAACAAAGCTGGAGACATCATGCTTTCTGATTTCAAAATATATTACATTGCTATAGTAATCAAAACAGTATATTGGCATAAAAACAGACACATGGATCAGTAGAACAGAATGGAGAGCCCAGAATTAAACCCAAGCATATATGTGGAAAGAATAGTCTCTTCAATAAATGGTGTTGAAAAACTGGATATTCATATGCAAAAGAATAAATCTGGACCCTTATCTAACACCATACACAAAAATCAACTCAATGTGGATTAAAGACTTGAACATAAGACCTGAAACTATAACACTTCTATTTAAAATTTGAATGTAACACCTGAAACTATAAGAAGAAATCATAGGGGGAAAGCTCCTTGATATTGGTCTTAGCAAGGATTTTTTTGGATTTGATGCCAAAAGCAAAAACAACAAAAGCAAAAAACAAAAACAAAATAAAACAAACAAACAAACAAAAACAAACGAGACTTCATTAAACTAAAATGTTGTGCAGCAAAAGAAACCATCAACAAAATGAAAAGACAGTCTATGGAATGGGAGAAAACACATGTTCAATAAGGGGTTAATATCCAAAATACACAAGAACTCAACTCAATAGCAAAAATCCCCCAAACCAAAACAACAACAACAAAACAACCAAATAACCCAATTAAAAAATGGGCAAAGGACCCAAATAGACATTTTTCCAAAGAAGACATACAAATGGAGAACTGGTTCCTGAAAAGGTGCTCAACATTACTAATCACCAGGGAAATGCAAATAAAACCACAATGAGCTATCACTTCACATCTGATATGATATCTATTATCAAAAAGACAAGATAAATGCTGGTGAGATGTGAAGAAAAGGGAATCCTTGTTGGTGGAAATGAAGATTGGTACAGATACTATGGAAACCAGAATGGAGAGTCTCAAGAATCAAACACTAAAACTACCATATGAGCCAGAAATCTCACTTCTGGGTATATAGCCAAAGGAGATGAAAACAGGATCTCAAAAAGGTATCTACACTCCCATGTTTATTGCAGCATTGTTCATAACAGACAAGGTCTGGAAACAACCTAGTGTGTCGACAGATGATGGATATAAAAAATTATATGTATTACAATGCAATATTACTCAGCTTAAAAAAAAAAAAAAGGGAAATCCTGACATTTGGATGAAACTGGAGGGCAGTATGCTAAGCAAAATAAGCCAGACAGAGAAAGACAAATACGGCATGACATCACTTACATGTGGAATTTTTTTAAAAAAGAAAAAGTTAAAAGTCACAGAAACAGAGTAGAATGGTGGTTAGCAAAGATTGGAGTGTGGGAGGAATGGAGAGAGGTTGGTGAAAGGGCACAAATTTTCAATTATAAGATGAATACGTTCTGAGGATGTATATAACATGGTCACTGTAGTTGATAATACTTTATTGTATAATTAGAATTTGTTTAGAGAGTAGAACTTAAGTGTTCTCACCAAAAATAAAAAATAAAAAATGTAAATATATGAGGTGTGGATGTGTTAATCAACTTGCATGTGGGAATCCTTTCACAATGTGTGCCTATATCCAATCACATTATACTCTTGAAATATATTACAATTTTGTTTGTCAATTACAACTCAATAAAGCTGGGGGGGGGGAACACCACACACATAAAAAGAGATGTTTGTAAGAGTGTTATTTGCTTGCTACATTAAAAAAATAAAACCAAATTCCTGGGTTCACTCCCAACCTACTGAATCAGAATTTCTGAGGTGAGATCCTGAGTCTACATTTTAGTACCTGCATACTCAGGTAGTCTAAACTCTATATTTTGAGATAACATAAGTGACCACTATAGTGAATTAGTAAGATTTTAATGTGTGTGTGTGTGTGTGTGTACATTTACTAAGAATTTCAATAATTATCACTGTGTGAAAGAAAGAATACAAATTCTGTATACAGGTTTAAGGGGAACTTGTCATTAACTTATATTTTATTTAGCTGTTTTACAACCAGAAACAATAAGCCATTGAAGAGAAGGAAAATCAGAAGCTTCAAAAGATAAAGAATATCACAATATTTCATAGGATATTTACATTATTTAGTGGAGAAGATGCCCCATGGATGTCATCTTTTCATATCAAAAAATAAGAAGCACATGAATACTAATTATAACTTTTTAAAAAATGAGATTTATTTTAAAAATCATTCCAAATAACACAAGAATATTTTATAAAATATTCTATATCTGCTTAACAAGTGCTTATGATACATATATAATGCATATACGCATACACTGATTTAACAATAGTATAAATAAACTGGTCAATCTTATGAGTTAAGAGTACTTTTTTGAGTGAATTAATGGTCTTATCACACTAATTTATTGCTAATACGAATAAACAAAATGTACGTATCTGAAGAAATTACCTACAAATTTGTGATAGAAAAAAATCAGTTAATGGAGTTTACTGAATTAAATTAAAAAACTAAATTAACAGCCTAAATTGTAGTATGCAAGCAAAATATCTGCGGAATTCATATTTACAAGTAAAACATTCCTGAGTTAAGAAAAAAAAATAGCCTGACTTTATAGCTTCAGGGAAATACTGTTAAGAAAATTTAGGGGACTTCCAGAGGTGGGAAAATGAGGTGGGGCAAAGCACAGAATTATCAAACTCTTGGGACGTAGCCATATAATTTCTACCCGAGACCGGTTCCTCCTGAGGGTCCAGGTCCTTCAGGACCTTGAAAATAAAAGGCAAAGTCATCACCTCAGAGTTGGGAATCAGAAAACAGATTCTAAGGGGTTTGGGAGGCATAAGTCAGCCAAGGATACAGAGCTTTCTTGGGACATGAATCATGTTTATTTTAGACACAAAACTTTCAAGCTCGAAATGGAAAAAAAAAAAAGTTTGTAACTTTGTAAAAATTGTCTCTCTGCCAGAATGTCAGGAAACAGCCCTGTTGCCAGAGCCCCGAGGCTCTGTGCTCATTTGCAAAATTTCCCTGCTTCACTTGCCATCTCTCTGACCCTGTGCCAGGCCCAGGTTCTCAGTTCTATCATTGTGCTAAGGACAAAAGCATGTCTGGAGTGTAGGCTGCATTCATTCTCCAGTGAGTTTGATTACCTACTCCAGGTAGGTCAGTAGTCCCAAGAGAATCCTTGGGACATAGAGAGCATATTGTGCTGGATGAAAGCAGCCCTGTTTAGGCCTGCCTCACTACCTGTCATTAGACAATACCATAGTTCTGTGCTCCTGGAAAGGTTCTTGCATGAATTTTAAAGCTGTAACCTGATTTACAACCTTATTAATTTTAGTTGCAAACTTGAGCATATACAGAATGCTCTATATAAGCACTAATAAACCTACACTACAGTGAGTGCAGTTGTGGTCATTTGCAAAGTTGTACTTCTCTATAGTGTTGTAAGGTTAAATTCCACACTCTTAAACAGAAATTTCCAAATGTGGTGCCTATTCCCGCAGGCCTCTCTTGGACAGTACCCATACATTTAAAATTGATTTCCAATAGAGTTTGATGCTCTGGAACTGGAATGATCTAATTTGTCTTCTAAGACAGAAATGGAAGTACACAGTAGCCTTCATATAGAACAGAGTCCCTCAACCTCGGCACTGTTGATTTTTGGGCTGAGTTGTTCTTTATCGAAAGAGTTGTCTTATTATTGAAGGATGTTTAGCAGTATCTCTGGTTTCCTCTAGGCCTGAGGCTCGCTAAGCTAAATGGTATACCTCAGGCTACAGTCTACAGCAGTTTGTTTTGCTCTATATACACTTTCAAGCAGTAAGAGCTGGTCTCTGGACTCTTCCCTTAAATGGAATGCTTTGAGCCTGTTTGCCCTTTAGGACATCTAATCTAAACACTGGCAACTTCTGAACCTGAGCTCTCAGTAGGGCAGGAGCTTCAACCCAGTCCTTTACATTTCTGTGTTTTATTTCTATTCTGTGAGCTAACCCATATCTAATGAATTCATTTCATGCTAATGATTCTGTCCCCTCCCCCGCCCCACTAGTTCAGTAAATAGCAACTCCATTCTTCCAGTTGCTCAGACCAGAAACTTTGGAGTCATCTTTGATTCCTCATTTTTCTCACATCCTGCGTCAGGGGGTTGGAGACCTCTCACTGGGGATATATATAGATAGTACACCAAAGAGGTATCTGGGGAAAATTCAATGTATTATTTACAAATGTGTGGTCAGGTCAAGGAAACTAATAAATGGTGAAGCACCCAAGAGGTAGTCACAGTAGCAAGCCATTACTACCTGTAGTCTGGAAGGAACCAGGGGTGGGGAGGGTTTAGTAGAACCAGCAAGGGCTATAGTTATAATAGAGAAGGGCAGCCATTGCCAAACTGTAGCCTTGAAGGAAATGAGTCAGGAGAACACATATGCCAGTCTTATTCTCTTCCTGCCCTCCAGTCTTCTACTAGTTCATTTCAGTGTCTGGACCCAACCAAAAGAGGACAGGAGAATCCAGGTCTGTGATCTGTGGAGGTCAGGCTTCTAGGACAGGCCATGGGAAGGAGTGGGGAGTAGATGTGAAGCGGCAGGCAGAGAATCCCTGTGCACTTACATGAGCAAATCTGTCAGCTCTACCTTGAAATATATCCAGAATTCAACACTTACTCACTCTCATGTTCCCACCCTACTCCAGGCCACTATTCCTCACCTGGACAATTGCATCAGCTTCCTACCTCTAGCCCTCTACCCAGCCCTAGGAAGCTGATCCACGAGATTGCAAAAACCTGGCTCCCTTGCCGCTTCCTAGCTTCCAACTGGGTTCAGCTAATGGCTTTAGCTGAAATCTAGAGGACAAGAGTGCGTTCAGATTACTTATTCTCCAAGGTTGGCTATGTCCCTTTACCTAAAGGCCACAGTTTCTATCAGGTGGTCCTCTCCAAACAGCTTTCTTTGGGTTCCAGAAAGTGCTCCTTTTGCTTCTTCAGGCCTAGGGGTAGTTCCCCCCATTACTAGGCCTGGGGTAATGCACCATCTTTGTTCTTTTCCCAATCCTTGTTCACAACTCTATAAACTTCTCAAATTAGCCACTTCAAGTGTTCCATATATTTTCTTCCAAGATCTCAACTAAGCGTTCGACCCCATTCTCTTCCATTCACTCTCATTGTGCTTAGTTGTCCTGTCTCTTTAGTTTTCTTCAATTTAGAATAGTTCCTCGCCCTTCTTTTGATTGTCGTTTCCTTGATCCGTTTGAAGATCACAAATAGCTATTTTGTAAAATGTCCCACACTGTAGGTTTGTTGGATGTTTCCTCACGACTAGATTCAAGTCATGCATCTTTGGTTGGTATATTATAGAAACAATGTTGTATCCTATCGTGACACATGATTTTAATTTGTCCCATCACTAGTGTTGCTAACTTTGATCATTTATTAAGGTGGTATCTGCCAGGTTTTTCTACTGCACGGTTACTCTTTTCTCCTCTTATAATTAATAAATATTTTGTGGGGAGATACTTAGAAACTATGTAAATAGTCAATCCTTTTCAAATAGTCAATTAGTCCATTTGTTTATAACATGTGAGGGAGTATGGACTAATGTTAGTTTGTCAATGATGTATATGTCTTTTTGAGATGTTCCCATTATTTTCTGAACTCATCCTTACATTCTGGCAAAAGACGCTCCATCCTCTTTGTACATTCCCAACCCCAGCACCAGAATCAGCAATTTCTTCAAAGAGCCCTGGTTCCTTTTAGCAGAGAAGAATATTTAGAAACCAGCATGTGGGCACTAGTGAGCTCACTGCTGTTGGGGTGACACTGATTCCAGATCCCCAGAATAGACATATATACGTATACATACATGCATTTATCTATGCTTACTTTAATTTTTATATTTCTTTATATTGAAAGCCATGAGTTCACACCAATATCCTCAATTCTAAGACAACACCTCATTCTTATTTTTTCTCTTTCTAGAATTTTAACTTGTTTCTTTTGCAGTGAGAAACCTGGCTCCCTTGTCCTAAATATATTTACTTATTTGATCAATCCTGCAGAAAACCAGTTCTGACAGCCACCATTCTCTACCCCTGTAGATGCCCTCCTCTCCCTGATTGGGCTATGACACCCTGCTCTGGGGTTCCCTTCTACCCTTCACAGAGGCTCTCCTCTTACTGCTGGGGCTCCCACATCCCGAGCTGAGTAGCTCCCTTGCAGTGACGCTTTTCTCACTCCAGTGATATTCTGCCATCCCATGTGGGCTACCATGGCTCTTCCCCTATTCACCCATGGGACACCTATCTTGCTAAGCCCCAGTCTGATGGGTTTTGGACTGAATTGCTCAGGAAGTGAACAATTGAATGAGGAAAGCAAAAGAGGGAAAGAAAAACAGAAGAAGAGCATTTCTAATTTTTAAACAATATATATTATCAATAACATTCGCTTTTTATACTTGAATCCTTATAATTAATTCCGATTATTTTCTAAGACAAATTCCCAGAAAGGGAATCACTAGGTCAAATGTTACAAACCAAATAACTCGTCTTAATTTTTATTTCCACCAGCAGTACACGACAGTACATGACAGCTTTGAGTATTATATTTAATTTTAAATTTTTTTGTTAATTTTATAGATGAAAATATGTATTGTTTTATTTTCTATTTCTTTGATTGCTAATGAGGTAGAACATTTTTTAATTTTTTTATTTAGTCGTTTTTAGCTTCTCTGTCATAAATTATCTACTTTCCTGTCCATTTACATTTGGGGATTTTAGTATGTATCTTAGATGGAAATATTAATATTACACGTAATCATATTTACTACAAAATAGATTAGTTTTTAAATCGTAGTTAGCTTCCCCTGGCCACCCTCTACTTTTGTACTTGTCTTTCTTTGCTGCCAATTAATATCTTCTCAGGTAAATGCAGACTAAGGGTAATATTACTCTAAGAAAACATAAAATTAGAAAAGTTAATGGCCTGTTATGAAGCCATTTAAATATATGGTGTACTTTTTAAAAAGTTATTTGTAGATCATTCTTATCTGTTTCATGACAAGGCTGTGTATGCAAAGTGGCACCCAAATGTCTTTGGAAGGAGAGGCCAAAGAATGAAGCAAACAAGTTCAGCTTGTTGGTTTAAAGAGTTTTAATAGGGAACTTACAGAAACGCAGGACCAAATGGGTCCTGGCCCCATTTCCCCGCTCGCTCCCTCGACCCCCACACACCTGTTTTCTATCCCCTAAGATCTATATAGTTGGAAAGGAATGCAGAGATAATCCAAGGGAACAAAGGGACCAGATACCAGGGGCTCTTGCAGCAGGATCAATTAAAATATAGGTAACACTGAAGGCGCTGACGGCTCCTGGAGTAAGGGCTAAACGGTAGAGGAAGAGTTAATTGTAGTCTCTGTACTTATTCCAGTGTACACCTAGGGGAAATGGGCGGGGTCAAGGGTTCGAGGGTTAAAGTGGATTCAGCTTTTCAAGATGGAGTCAGCTCTAGCTACACATTGTCTTTTTTACTTTCCATTAGTTTGATAGATTTATCTAATTCTTTCAACTTTTTCTACTTCATGTAATTTGAAGCTATGGTAGTAATATTACTGGTGAAGTGAACGTTTCATCATGTATCTCTTTTATCTGTAATATATACGTATTTTTATCTTATAGTCTATTTTAGTATCGTGACATCAGCTTTTGTGGGGGAAGGGTTGTATTTGCATGCTATAATATTTCTAACCTCTTATTTTTAACCTTTCAGGATTCTTATATTCTAGGTGTATCTTCTGTTGTGAGTCGGGATCCTGGCAGGAAATAAACAGGCCGTGCACTCAAAAATGTTAACTGAAGAGAGTTTAAGGAAGAAATTCTGAAGAGGTTCCCTTAAGGGAACCTATAAAAGATGGTGAAACACTCAGGCACTACAAACAAGAGAAAGCATTTATACCCTAGCCCTGAAGGATCGAAGAGAGGCATAAATGTTACTGGAACCCAGCATAAGCCGTTGCTGGGAGAAGGGGCACCTGCAAGATCTGTGGTTTTAGTAGAGATAACACAATTACTGAAAAACCTGGTGGCTACTTCTCTCTCCTCCCACCCTGTGATCACCTGCCACTATCTGCTATTGGCCAAATCCAACCAAAAATGAGAAGGCAAAGGCTGTCAGAGGTTGCAGAACATAGAGCTTGGGCCCAGAGCCAGGCAGAGAAGAGTGGAGAAGAGCCATTGCACATAGCTCATAGCTGGATTTTGTTGTTATCCAGTCTGATAGCTTGCTTTTCTTTCTTTCTTTCTTTCTTTCTTTCTTTCTTTCTTTCTTTCTTTCTTTCTTTCTTTCTTTCTTTCTTTCTTTCTTTCTTTCTTTCTTTCTTTCTTTCTTTCTTTCTTTCATGGAGCATTTAGCCCATATCCTTACATTTATTGAGATTACTAGTGTAATTTATTTCCAAGATATTCTATGTCTCACATTATCTATGCTGCTTTCTCCTGTCATAACTGCTTTTTGATTATTTGAGCAATTTTTCTTATTCCATTCATTCAATTTCTATTATTTTAGTGGCTACTTTAGAAATTTATCACGTGTCTTTAACTTTCTCCTAATAATAGAAGGATCTTCAGAACTCTTTTGCTCTTAATATCCCTCTCCTGACTAATATGCAATTGTTGGATATTTTTAACCCAATAAGATATCGTTGTTTAGATGTAACTAATATATAACATGTAGTCAATATTTATTTAGATTTACCTAATTTTTTTCCTACTTTTAACCTTTTGAAATATCTTCTGCTAAGATCTGCTTTCTTGTTTCTGAAAATATCTTTACTTCACTCTCATTATTGAATGACATTTTTGCCAGGTATATAATTTTAGGTTGACATCTTTAAAGATATTATTCTAACTGCCTTAGGGCTTTTGTATATTTATTGAGAACTCTGATGTCAGCATAATTGTTACTCCTGGGAAAGACTGATTGTAAAATATTTTCTTTGCTTCTGGATTGCTTCAGTGTCACTGTGATATATCTAGGTGTGGATTTCCTCTGACATATCCTGCTTGGTATTCATGGATAATTCTAAAACTGTCAACTGGTATCTTTTATTGGTTCATAAAAATTATCAGATTTTATCTCTTCAAATATCTCTTCTACTTTATTCCCTCTCTCTTCTCCTTATTGAACTCTGAGTAGGTGTATATTAGACCTTTCCCTCTGTCCTCCATGTTGTTTAGTCTCTCTTTCATATTTTTCATCCTTTGACTCCTGTGACATTCTGGTTAATTTCCTCAGATCTATCTTCCAGTTCCTGATTTTTTTTTTCTTAAACTGAGGCTAACTGCTCTTTAGTTTGTTCACTGAGTTTCAACTTTTAAGCCTCATATTTTACATTTTTAGAAATACTGGTTGGTCCTTTTTCAAATCTGCTTGGTCATTTTTATAGTCTTTTCTTTCATATTCATATTTTTAAACCTTTTTTTATCCTTTGGCCATATTAAGCATATTTATTTTATTTTCTGTGTCTAATAACTCCAATATCTGAAGGTTTGTGGGTCTGAGTCTTCTGATCATTTTTTCTGCTGGCTCTTGCATGAAATGCCTTCTTTCTTTATGGATTTTATATATTTTATGATTCTTGTCCTCCTATTCTTTGTAACTTTATCTGGGGAAATACTTTGAGGCCCGAGTTGAAAATATGCTCTTCCAGAATTTGTATGTGCTTCTGGATGGTAAATTGTATGTGCAACAGATGGTGACAACAATATTTTTCATCCCTTATGCTCTTCTTACAATGTGACTTTGACATTCTTCCCATTGAGAAGTGGAGTCTATCTTCTTGCTCCTTGAAACTGGGAGAGCTTGTAACTAGAGTGGAAGAGATTCAATGTGACTTCCAAATCTGGACGATAAAAGGGAATATAGTTCCCCTCTAGTTCTCTTGGGATGTTTTACACTTGGAACCAGCCACCACACTGTGAGAAGCCATGCAGCCACATAAAAAGGTCATAATGTAGGTATTCTCGCCAATAGCCTCAGTTGAAGTCCTAGCCAACAGTCTGTATCAACCACCAGATATGCAGTTAAGCTAGCTTACAGATAATTCCTGCTTCTAGCCCTTGAGTTACCTCCTAGTCTTTAAGACTTCTCAGATAGACACTAGACGCATGGAGCAAAGGCAAGTAAGTTGTCTCTTTGTGCACTTTTCAATTCTTGACCCATAGGATCCATGATATTTTTGTTGTTTTGTGATACTGAATTTTTTGGACCATGGGTTCTTATTTAGCAATCAATAACAGAATACTTCTATACCTAGGGACAAGACAAACCTAAGACTACTTGAAATTAAATTCTAGGCTTTAGGGT
Organism: Eonycteris spelaea; assembly: GCA_003508835.1. Taxonomy (NCBI): domain Eukaryota; kingdom Metazoa; phylum Chordata; class Mammalia; order Chiroptera; family Pteropodidae; genus Eonycteris; species Eonycteris spelaea. The sequence goes on along the minus strand of PUFA01000171.1, from coordinate 3,085,614 downwards.
TTGGGGGCAACAGAAAGTAGTATAAATTCAGGCTATGAACCTACTTGAGGCTGGTTTGTAGCTATGAATTATTAGAAAATATTTTTTTTTCACTCTCCTGAATGCCATAGTTCACAAGTGGCACTGTTTCTTTGTGGTCACATGGTTTGGCGGTATGACAGGTTTATGTCTAGATCATGCTTACACTGAGTATTTAACTCTTTGGAGGAGATTTTTTAGGTTCTTCACTTTTGAGTAAGTCTTGGGTTTCATTTCCTGTTCTTTGCTCCCTGTGAATTAAAGAAAAAAAAAATGGATACTTAAGTTCACTAGGCTTTGACAGTGCCCTCAAAGGGAAATGAGTTTCATGACTCTCTTTATTTTGTTTTTGGTCTGCGGCTATATCTTTTTCCTTCTTAGCTCTTTGATGCATTTAAAAAGATATTTTTCAAAGAATAAGCAAGGAAACAAACAAAAAAAAAGATGTTTTTCGTGTTATATAGAATTTTGGGTGGTTTTCAGCAGGTGGCTTGGTCAGACTGAGTTATGTTCCTTCTAAAATTTATAAGTTGAAATCTTAACCCCCAGTACATCAAAATGTGATTGTATTTGAAGATAAGGTCTTGAAATAGGTGACTAAGTTAAAATGAGTCATTAGAGTGGGCTCTGTGCCAATATGACCAGTGTTCTTTTTAGAAGAGGAAATTAGGACACAAATATGTACAAAGGGAAGATGAGGAGGAGATGCAGGGAGAAGACAGCCAGCCATCGACAAGCCAAGGAGAGAAACCTCAAGGGAAACCAATTCTGTCTCCACCTTGATCTTGGATTTCTAGACTCTAGAACTGTGAGAAATAAATTTTTGTGGTTTAAGCTATCCAGTCTATGGTATTTCATTATAATAGCTGTAGCAAACTAATGCGGGAACTCCTTACCCATTTATTTGTTTGGTTAATCAGTAGTTGAGAACACCATTAATACCAATTTACTAAGGGACTGACATTCAATGTGTATTTTTTGCAATTTCTATGTTTTTTCTGACTTCTCTCTTGCTGTCTCCTTTTTGAACATTTCATTGTTTAACACTCACAAACAACATGAGAGAGAAATATAGAGGCAATAAAAATCCCAATTCTTTTTTTGTAATTCCTAGTTAGCATCTCAGGTTACTAATGTGATTTTAGAGGAAAGGAAACTTTAGGCTAAGTCAAGTTTTTGCATAACTCCATGTATTACTCCATGTGACTCTAAACATTATAATAATTCAGCCTCTTGTATTGGTTATAAATAATACTACATAGATCAATGTATAATCTTTTAAAAAAACATCCAGTGGAGTACATTTTAAAGATCTTATTGGCTTTATTCATTTATTCATGAATCAGGCATTATCCAATCTAGCAGATAGAAAAGAGCTTTGAGGAGCTATACAAAATGAAGGATTTTTATGGGCAGAAGAGAAAGGAACAAGAAAGTTATACTAGACAAAAGCAGATTGGTTATGGTACAGTCACTTTCATTTAGGGCAGGGGTCCCCAACCTCCGGGCTGTGGAAATGAGTGGTAGGCAGGCAAGCAATGCTTCATCCGTATTTGCAGCTGTTCCCCAGTGATAGCATCAGCACCTCAGCTCCACCTCAGGTCATCAGGCATTAGCATCTCATAGAAGCATTGGTCCCTGGTGTCAAAAGGTTGGGGACTGCTGGTTTAGGGGATGACAGGGGCTATCAGGCAGATTACCTAACTAGTGGTGATTAGGCAATTCCTGATTGACTGGTTTAAAATTCCATATCTGGGAGAGTTGAAACTGTAATTAAGTCTTGGTTTGGTCACTTGGGGGTTAGCATAAATAACTCCATTTTGGGCCTGTTGTCTTGTGTTGACATCTACAATATATTGCATGTTGCCTGAGATTCATGAAGGTTTTAAGCTACTCATATAACATAGCAATGAAAGTTGAGACAGGAAATCCATCAGAGTGGCTATATTAAGATAGTTTTAAAAAATTGAAACCATCCATTAGTCTATCTAATTTTTAGAATTTTAGTTCCAAAAATAAATACTTAGAAAACTTGAAAGAACCATTATTTGTTACTCAAATTAGTTCACAATTTATAACATAGACGAGTCGATTTTCCTCAATGGAAATCTTATGAAGGCTTTTCTAAGAATTTCAAATTTTTTGGAGATAATAAGATGTAATACAGAAACAGATGAAGAATCAAAAATAAATATTTGTTTTTTCAAAGTAAATTGGAATTGGGTTCAAGTACCAAGTAAATCACAGTTTCTGTTCTTTTAGAACAATTTAACTTTATTATAATTACCCAGTTTAATGAAAGAGTCCTCACAACATGACTGCGATATTGTGATTTATAAGAAATAATATTTGGTCATTTAGATAACCAAATACATATTTCTCATATATATTCAAAATTCCAAATATATATATATTTGGTTTTTATCCATAGTTCCCAGGTCACAGGTCCCAAAACCTTCGGAATTTCCTGTGTTGAGAGTGACAAAGATGCCTTTTGTTATATTAATGAATGAATTTTGAAAAGCACCTAAGAATGGGAACTAGTTACCAATGAGCCAACCATGTGATTATTTTAGTCAAATCCCCACAACCTCCAACTCCCCACCCCTGACCTTGGTGGTGAGAGGGGCTGGAATTTAAACCAATTGCCAAAGGCCTATGTAATGAAGCCTCCACAAAAATCCAAAAGGACAGGGTTCAGAGAGCTTCTGGGTTGGTGAACACGCAAAGATCTGGGGAGAATAGTGTACTGTAAGAGGGAATGGAAGCTCCACCCTTTCCCTACACCTTGCCCTCTGCATATCTTCCACCTGGCTGTTTCTGAGTTATATCCTTTTATAATAAATCCAATAGGTAAAATGTTTCTCAGAGTTCTATGAACTACTATAGCAAATTAATCAAACCCTCTCTGAGGCAGGTTAGAGGCTAAGAAAGCAGAGGGTATGGATAATGGGCATAATATATGGAGAGGAACTAAATCTCTCAATGGTTAAGATTTCATGCTTGAGAAGGGACAAGCCAGCAGAAACCAATCTTCCTTTCCCCAAACCTATCTATCATCCAGCCCTGTCATGGTATGAGAGATGGAGTAATAGAGTTCTCCATCTGGCCCTGCCACTGCATAATGATGAGGGGTATGCAATTTATTCTATGAGAAGAGAATCTGTCTTCTACTTAGTCCTTGAGAGTAGAATAAATAGCAATGTAGGAAAAAATTTTAAATACTTAAGATTTACCTTTAGAGGTCTATGACCTTTCTGTTTACTTGCTTCCAAAAGTAGCCTATTCCTCTTTATTCCTGCCTCCCAACCCCAAATTTCCCTCCCATTTCACGCATTTAGTTATCCACACTCACAGTGAGAACATACACACATGCAGAGTCCACTTAGGAAATTCTCTCCCTGAGTCATTTTCTAAAGCCTGTCTTTTCTTCCCCAAGTCCAACCTTCCTCAACTCTGGCAGAGCCGCATGATTATTCATGAGGTAAATACTTATATAATTTGTGGTTATAAAAAGCCTTTATTAGTGCATAATTTAATTCAGTGAAATTTAGGAGCAAACATTTTAATTAGGCTATTAATTTCATTAGAGTGTATGGGTTTATATATCTTACATAATAAGATCTTTGTACTTTCCTTATGGTCCTTGTTCCTCAATTTTCTATAATTTAATGCTTTCAGTTACATGGTTTCAATATCAAGATATTTTGAGAAATTTATCTCCATCCCTTTAAAAAAAGACATGATCCAGTCCTCTACCCTGTACATGTATGACTAGGTGATTATAGACAGGAATAAACGTTGGATGAAACCTAAAGGAAAATTAAAGAGGCATTTGGAGGGGCCCAGTGCCCCCTCTATTGAGGGAGAGCAATGTCCATTTGCTAGTAACCTCATCAGATTCCACCCCTCAGATCTCTTGCCTATCCTCTGTGTATATACACATACAGAATGAGGTCAGTTTGCCCATGTGCATTAAGGTGGATGAGCAAAGACAAGATTATCTTAGCTCTTCTCTATCTACAACAGAGTGTGCAAGCCCAGCATCTCACGATTCGAAGGTTCCAGGAATGTGTTTCGTAAACATCACCACTTCCAGACTCCTATCTCCAGCAAGAAGATGTGCTTTGGATAGTTCTCATTCACAATGTATAACACAAACAGGCTTAACATAAAAAGAAGTGTGAAAGATGTAGCTAATCTGAAGTAAAACAGACCATTTTAAGGATTTACTGTTCTCCTTTCCCAAAACTGGAGGCTTTGAGAAATTTAGTGACTTCACTTGGGCATTCAGCAAGAGACCGGCAAGGCTAGGATCTCTGGGTTCTCAAGCCACTCTTCAGACCACAAGACCACATTTCCTTCCTCTCCTATTGATATGCAGAGAAGAATGTAAAATGTAGGCAGCCTGGGTAGTGAAGGAAAACACCACGATGTTACTTAGGAAGAGTACAAAATAAAATCTGATTTAGATGGCTCTTTTAAGAAATTGCTTTGTAAATTCAATAGGAGGCTCTCAATGTGTAATTTAAATGAATGAAACGATTTAGTAAAAACCTACCATCTGCTAGGCACTATGTTAACTGTCGGGAATATAAAGAATGCACAAAATGAAGTTCCCACTGTTATGTGTTAAAAATCATTACTGAAGAACAATAAAGAGTGTGTGTGATAGATAGTGCTGCCCAGTCCAGATCCCCTTTATAGGCTGAGGCAGCCATCCTTCAGCTGCTGTGAGTGTTTTGGCTAAGAGCTCATACTGTGACTTTCTCCAGAAACTTGACCTTGGCTAAATTCTGGAGAAACTTAGCCAAGAACATTTTCCATATTCTTTCCCAAATTTTTACTTGGAGCCATATTCTCACTCATCTCTTTCTTATCCTGCTTCTTCTCCTCCTCATAGGCATTTCCTAAAGTGCATTCACTTAGTAAAGTTCATACACTAGAACCCCTTTCTTCGGCTCTGCATCTACAAAACCCAGTCTAAGACAACTGGTGTTGCTTTAGATCACTGAGCAATTTCTTAGATGCATTGTTTAGGGTAGAATTAATAATATTACGTAGGTCTATAAAAGTTTTAATAGACCCCGATATTTTCTGCTACCTATAGGACATTTAACATACTAACCCACATTTCCTTTATTTTTCTTTTAAACACTAAACAATCTAGTTTTTAATGTGGACTTTTAATTAATATTTTTGGTACTTAAGAGACATTCTTTGGGGAATGGATTATTATGTTTAACAGAACATTAAATGTGTATGAATCTACAGGAATGATATATGTTTCAGCACTTTCCCACAATTGTGTGGTCATTAAAGGCCATTTCAGTCAAAAAATGTTTTTCCACAATCCTTACAGAATAATTGAATAAAACTATCTAGGGGAAAATGGGTAGCCTTACTGTAGAGGCAATCATCCTTAGTAAAGCTCTAACAAGGCATTGAGAGTTTCAGCTATTGTGTTCCTTATTCATGCATCTCAGCAAGTGAGCTTATGAGCTTATGACTGTGTGATAAAGAACAATATTAATGCAAATGTTATTAAAATTAAATTTATTTTATTATAATACCAATTTGTATGGTGGACAATTCT